>CM062817.1:1639780509-1640423543 GCA_031772625.1 Pinus tabuliformis
CCCTTATTTATACAAAGAAGGGGGGCTTTGAATCAACAGTTACAAAATATCTCAGCTAGGGGCAATTATCAGAGGGACTAGCTGCCTCGGCCTACAATGGCTCTGCTACCCAAGATGATTACAAATCGGGATTTGATCCCTTTATTTAAAATGCAAGAAATACAAAAAAATATAAGGAAAATTGACGATGGTGAGGAAAATAACTCCCAGTAATTCCTATAATGGCCTTTGGTTAGGCCGCATCTCTGCCATGACGTGCCTTTCCTATTGTTCGATCAATTCTCGTCGCTTTCACCTTAATTGCCCAACTTCCCCACTCTCTGTAGTTAATAGCGATCAACTGTGTTTGCGTGTCACTGAGCATAAACATAGTTAGTCGGGCAGTGCTTTTTTTCGTATCTAAGTGGAGCTCCATGATGACCCATTAAGTCTTCCTGAGCCCCCCGTACTGATTTTTCGTTGCACCATGACTTCATTCAATGCTTCAATTGTAGACCCGTCCGCCTTCAAAGCCCTGTACCACACTATCGGGGCTTTACGGTGTCGGGACCATTACACTAAAAGGAGTCATAGAATAGTGAGTCCCAATCTCCTTTGGCTCCCTTTATTTCAACCCCTTTCAGTGTTTCTGCATAATAGGACCGAGGTCAATGACCTGGGGCTCAATGTTTATATCGAAGATTGACAATCGGGGCTTTTTCGATCCATGCCTCTGGTCGCATCCTCCCAAAACTTGTGATCGTTGATCACCTTCACGTTTTAGCCCTTGATTCTTCGACACCTTATGTGACCGCGACTAACCCCTGCATCGGAGCCCCTTTATCAGTGGTTTCCAATCAGTGAATTCCTTATGATGCCCAATGCGCTGATACCTTCGATCGTCGATTTTCCAGATTGACCCCTTTAATGCTTGGCCCTTGGTTCTTCGAGCCTCCCTGTGATCGTGGGTCAGCGCCCTTATCGGAGCCTCTTTACTACAAATCACACTTGAAGACTTTTAATTGGATTTGCGACCTTTTAGCTTTGCTGACCACTGATCTGTGGGATTGATGATGTCATCAGTGCCACATGGCACTTCCTGAGTGGTGACATGTGTCACCCGGATATGCCCCCATAGGACCCTGAAAATTCCATATCATCATGCCACGTGTCCTCCATACTACCACGTCATGATGATGTCAGCTACCATGTATCTTTATCGGGACCAATCTTGCTCTGCCACACACCCCCTAGAGTAGAGAGAAAATGGTCCGCTTGCCCTTGGTTTTTCCCTGATTTTCTTTGTTAATCGTTTTTCGGCCCTCCCGGCACTTTACACTATGATATCACAACATCACGATATCACAATGTTTTGGTGTTGTAACCCCGCCATTGCTCCGATTCACCGATGTGTGATGCTCTGGACCCACCGATCGCCGATAAGCGTGAACCTTGAAATCGTCGATCACCGATATGTCTGGACCCTGAAACCCCCGAGCGCCAATTGTGATTTGTGATGCGCTCCCGAAGTGTGATATCGGCGATTGTTGTTTTACCCCGCTAATGTTACTTGATTGTTGGGACCTCTGATGCTTGCGATCGCCGAAATCGACCATCGTTGATCACAAGTTGCTCTGTCCTTTCCCCCATCATTGCTCTTAGGAAACTGTGATTGCAATTAGCCTTCCCTTGGCCTTTTCTCTTTGGTTTCTGATTTTCAAAGGGTAGCTTCAATCTATTCTAACTTTTGATCCAAAAGACCATTTTTGGACTTCCATATACCGTTGGAAAGCTTATCACGAGCACTATGCAATGGAGTGGATCTGACTTAGCTTAGAGAGCTTCTGTGGCTTGGGATATGGATTCAAACTTCACTGCTCTTTCTCACCCTTTTCACAGCTGAAAACACATTTAGCAGTGAGTGACAACATTGGCTCCAACTGGGGGCAGTGTCTTGCTGGCAAGGTGCTGAGAGCTTGCAAATTAGTATCCTTCACCATTGTGCATGGAGTCAAAAATATAATGAATCAATACAACCATAAAATCTCCATGGGACTTTATTTGTTGGGGTACTTTCCTCATCAAACTAAAATGCAGAAAAATAAATTCTATCAACTAAAAAGTAAATGCTCAGCCAGTGAGATTATTTATATACATTCCTACTTATGCATAGGGCTCAATTCACCTAAGTGAGTTCAACCCTCCAATGGAGCTAGACCAACATTTGGGTGTTGGACCTAGTGCCCCCACGCTGCTGAAAAATAAAAATTAAAACAAGCATGCACCATGAAAAGTCTTCAAACAAAGAACCTGATATATGCTCTTGAAACAACCTCTTCTTTGGCTTAATAATTTCGTCATGTAGTCAGCTACAGGGTCATGGAACTAACAAGGAAAGTTTGCCGCTACCTCATTTTCATAAACAGTCCGCTGACCAATATTTTCTTGGTTAGGGCAGCCACAAACATTGTTCAACTCCTCAACTTTACATTTTTCAAGAAAAACTTGTTGCTGATCTCTTACTACCCATTTTTCAAAGGGCCAACCCTCCTGGAAATCTGCAATGGATTCTTCATTTTCTGACCTTTAAGAGTCATAGATTGGAGAATATACTAAGAATTCATGGCAGGAATCTTTCACAATAGGCAGTAACAGACTCTGCATGGTCCTTCAACTTTGGGCTCTTCTTGGAAAACTTGTTGTCGAGAGATTTCTCCACACTTTTTGGTAAACAATTCCTTATAAACTTCCGCAACCATCTCATCTTCCTCTGAATAATATGAATCATAAATTGGAGGAGGTTCTTGATCTTTTTCTCTAGGTGAAGGGTGTGCATTGTAAACTAGAGCCTCTTTATTAACCTCTCGGTAGGCCTCCTCTTCTTGTGCATCTTCTCATGACTGGGATTGTGGTGGCTCTGCATCACTTGACTCTGCATTAGATTCATATACATCATAAGAAGGAAAAACACCAGACTCGACTGAAGGAAAAACATAAGAAGGAAAAACATGCAACTCAATGATGTTTCCTTCTTCTCTTTCTTTCTCATTGGGTGATGCTTCTTGATGCGAGTAGTTGTTTTCTTGGAGCGGAGCTCCACAAACATCTTAAGCAGGGTCATCAACCTCAGGAATGTTTTCATCATTAAAATGTGCACAACAATCTTCAAATAGAGCATTCGGTGGATATAGTCTTTTGCAATAATGATGGAATGCTATATGAAAACATTTTAATGAAGATATGTTGCCACGAGGTATTGTTTTGTACCAATTTCTAAAATCGGCTTCTAATGAGTACATGAACAATTTTATTCGCGCATCTTCGAAAATAATACCCTATTGTTCCATGCATTCATGAAAATCCCTAAGGTGTTGGTTTGGCCTTCTATCTGCGTTTCCACTGAATTTAGGCAAATAGGTATTCCATTCATGAAACAAAGGGACATGATTGGGATAACCAGCGATAGAAGAAAATTTCAGTGGAGAAAATTGGTTGGCCACTAATGCAAGAATGGCCATTTTGAAAGCCTTCGTAGGTGGGTGATCTCAGGTTCAAAGGTAGGGAAATTTTTTTGCTACTTTATCATCAGAGTCAGTATGAGGCTGCTTGAAAGCCAGGATGATCAAATACACATATGGACAATGGAGTTGCCAGGATGATCAAATAGAGATATGGACAGTGGATTCACTAGGATGTTTACCATAGAATTGGAACAGTCGATACGCCAAGGTGAGAGATCTTCAACCCACACTTCCCTTGCTCACCTAAAAGAGGGAATGCAAAAAAAAAAAATCATATCTAGGGAAAAATATTCTAATCCATTCCCCGACAACGACGCCAGAAAGATGTTGTTGCTCTAAACGGAACCTGTAGCGCGAGTGCTTCAGGGGACATAGAAAGATTCCTAAAGACAACCTCTGGGTTAATTGTAGACCAATTCCTAAGACATCTTAGATAGAGGAGTGCATGGAAGATTATCTGCGAGGGGGTTTCTGCAACTCTCCAATTGTCACGTAATTAAAAGATAATAAAGGGGGCTTGGTTCAATAGTCTATCATCCAGGTAAACTCAAGTCGATACATGGATCCAAATACTCAGGGGGTAAATTAGGCCAACCTCAAAGATAAATGTCTGGTTCTAGTGGCCAACACACAACAACAGGCATCTTTATATTGAAATTGTAGTAAAGCGAAGAGGAGGAAAGGAAGGAGGGAATTCGATGCAGAGGGCTATAAACCAGACATAATCCTAAGCAGAAATGTTCCGACAGAAGGATGGAATTTGATGCATAGGGCTGTAAACAACACAAAATATAAGCAACGATTTTCCAATAGAAATATGGAAGAGGGAGGAGATGAAAGAGTGCAAATAGTGGAGCGCAAATTAAGGTTTCAGGCCATATTACTCATGGGCACATTTGTATCCAAAATCTCAAGAAAATATGTGCACATTACATGTACTTAAGTAAATATGTAGCTAACACAGGTACTGTTGCTACTTGGTAACAAATATACAATCATGAATAAGGGAGAAACTGACAACTTCTTCACACTATTTTAGAGGAAGAAAAACATAGATGGAATGGTATTACAGAGGGGAAACATACTGCGCATTGATCTGCTTGGAATCACTAGGGAGTTTCATTAATACTTGAAGGGTCCAAATACTAGTCCATTACATTCAGCATGCGTCGCTCTGATCCCTCATGAACAGGCCATTTAGAACTCAGAATGGCATCTCAGAATTCAAACCTTGCAGGTGTGAAATTTCGAAACATGAATTAAGTGTTTCTTCCCCTTATTTATACAGAGAAGGAGGGCTTTGAATCAACATTTACAAAATATCTAAGCCGGGCCAGTTGTCAAATGGACTAGTTGCCTCAACCTGCCATGGCTCTACTACCAAAAATGATTACAAGTTGGGATTTGATCCCTTTCTTTAAACTGCATGAAATGCAAAAATATAAGGAAAATTGACTGATGGTGAGGAAAATAACTCCCAGCCATTCATGTTATGGCCTCTAGTCAAGCCGCATCTTGGACATGATGTGTCTTTCCTACTGTTCAGCTGATTTCCATCGCTTTCACCTTAATTGCCTGACTTCCCTACTCACTGAGCATAAACGGAGTTAGGCCGGGTAGTGCTTCATTTTGTATCTGAGTGGAGCTCCATGTTGAGCCATTAAGTCTTCCTGAGCCCCCCATACTGATTTTTTGTTGCACCAAGCCTTCATTCAATGCTTCAGCTGTGGACCCATCTATCTTCAAATCCCTGTACCATACTATCGGGGCTTTACAAAATCATGACCATTACACTAAAGGCGTCATAGAATAGTGAGTCCCAAACTCCTTTGGCTCCATTTTTTTCAGCCACTTTAGTGCTTCTGCATAATAGGACCGAGGGTTGTCACCTGGGGCTCAGCCTTTATATCAGAGATCAACAATCGGGGCCTTTTTTATCCATGCCTCTGGTCGCATCCTCCTAAAACTTGTGATCACCGATCACCTTCACGTTTTAGCCCTTGGTTCTTCGGCACCTTATGTGATCATGACTAACCCCTACATCGGAGCCCCTTCATCGATGAATTCCTTATGATGCTCAATGCACTGATATCTTCGATAACCGATTTTCAGGATTGACCCCTTTAGTGCTTGGCCCTTGGTTCTTCGGACCTCCATGTGATCATGGGCCAGCCCCCTTCTCGGAGCCTCTTTACCACAAATCAAACTTTAAGAATTTTAATTGGAGTTGCAGCCTTTCAGCTTCACCCATCGTAGATCTACGAGATTGATGATGTCATCAGTGCCAAGTGGCACTTCCTGAGTGGTGACACGTGTCACCCGGATATGCCCTCATAGGACCCTGAAAATTCCATATTAGCATGCCACATGTCCTCTGTACCGCCATGTCATGATGACGTCAGCTTCCATGTGTCTTTATCAGGACCAATCCTACTCTACCACGTGCCTCCCTGTGGAGAGAGAAAAGGGTCAACATGCCCTTGGTTTTTCAATGATTTTCTTCGTTAATCATTTTTCGGACCTCCCGACACTTTACACTATCATATCGCAACATCATGATATCACAACTTTTTGCAGTTGTAACCCCCCGTTGCTCCAATTCGCCTATGTGCGATGCCTTCGACCCGTTGATTGCCGATAAGCCTGAACCTTGAAATCGTCGATCACCGATATGCCTGGACTCGGAAACCCTTGAGCGCCGATTGCAATTTATGATGTGCTCCTAGAGTGTGATATCGACGATCACTATTTTACCCCACTGATATGACTTGCTTGTTGGGACCTCCGATGCTTGCAATCATCGATATCAGCGATCACTGATCACAAGTTTCTCTGTCCTTTCCCTCGCCGCTACTCTTAGGAAACTGCGATTGCAATTAGCCTTCCCTTGGTCTTTTCTCTTTGGTTTCTGGATTTCAAATGGCATCTTCAATCTGTTCTAACTTCTAATCCAGAAGTCCATTTTTGTACTTCCATATACCGTTGGAAAGCTTATCACGAGCGTTATGAAATGTAGAGGGTCTAACTTAGCTTAGCGAGATTTTGTGGATTGGGAGATGGATTCAAACTTCACTGCTCTTTCTCACCCTTTTCACAGCTGAAAACACATTTAGCAGTGAGTGACAACAGGGTCATACTGTTGCTTGTTTTAGGGAGTCCATGGTATTTGGAGCATGGTATTTTGATGATGTAACCCTACAATGTAATAGTATATATAGGGTAAAATAATAAGAAGAGATATAAAACTGAATTGATCTAGATCAATGTTATGGGTGAATTATTGTGATCTGTAATTTGGTAAACGAAGGAATGGTTTTGCAGTTGAGTGCATAGAGGTCTGAGTCTGTAGCTGAGTGTGAAAATAGCCTACAACTAAGTGCACATGCCAATAAATGTTTGGTTTTCAAAGATTCATTATATTAAGCAACAGTTCGTGTGGACACAACCCTACATTGGGTGAACCATGATAATTTGGTGTTTGATGTGTATATTTTCTTATTATATGTTGTAGAGTAGCAGTTATTACAGTTGCATTTTATTTAAGCACTATGATGGTTTATGGTTTTATATGGCATATTTAAGTGATTAATCTAATGCGGTGAAGTGATTTATAAATGTTAATAATAATATAACATAATAATACCACATCTCCTAATCCTTCAAGGCTGCAAAAACTTGGTTCTGCATCCTCCCATAGTCACTTCGGGTGATACAACAATTTTCTTGTAGGTCGTTGCCAAAAGGGCCAGTGATTGAGGGTTTTATTGGTGCACAATATAGATTGAACCTAGGTCAGCCCAAACCAAGCCAACAAATGGTTTTATTGTCGGGACCGGGATTTGCTTGAAGGATATGTGGATGTGGTACCCATCGAAGAAGGAGATTCAAGACTGGGTAGACCTAAAAGAGCGAGAATTTGCAGACCAGGAAGATAGAAACCCTCATCTTACAGCTAAAGCTTGATTACAGCAGTATATTTTTACAGATGAATACGAGATTTTCTTTGCTTCATTTCCTGTCGAGTTGTATGATTGGATATCAAAGTTGATCGAAAGGAAGAAATGTTTTAAATGTGAAGAACCTACGGTGTGGAATCCTGAACTAGGGTAACAACTCAAGAGCAATGACAATAGGATCTCAAGGGCTATTAATTTTTGGATTGAAAGTATCTTGGGAGGATTCATTACTGAGTTCATCGTAGGCTCGAACGTGTCCTACAACGAAGCAGAACGACGATTCTTCAAAGGACCGCAAGTTAAGTATTTAAAATCTCTGAAACTTTGGATTAAGATGCTTTTGTCAAAAAAGGTAGTTTTACGAATGAAATCAGATTGCTAGTTTACTTATGTTTGGAAGAAGAGAGAATAAATTTGAGCAAGAGATCACAGTAATGCGAAGTGGAAAGAGATATAGAGTAGATACCAGAAAGAGATCTCGTGGACAAGACTCAAAGACCTTTGTAGAGACTGATTATAGTCCTCTTTTAAGTGAATCTGAAAGTGAAAGAGAAGAAAGCCACCCTGATAACCCCCAGGTAACTTCGCAGTATTCACCCTCCCAGCCTGAGAGTTCACAGAAGCCAGAATCTAATAATAGCAAGGGTGTTTTTGGCTTTCCCCCTCCCCCTTCCCCTCCCCCTACCCCTCCTACCCCCCATCCCCCTCCCCTTACTCCCCCCCTCCCCCTCCCCCTCCAAGAAGAAGTATGGCTGACGATATTAAGCTACCTATTTTCAAAGAAACTGGATTGGAGGATCTAGAACAATTTTGGTTTTTATGTGAAGTTGTATGGACAACGAAGCAGATCAACAATGAGAATATAAATAAAGCACATCTCATTACGACGTTCTGAGATAAATAATTGAGATGGTATTTGAAGTATTCAAATAATCAAAACAAAACATTTGCGGTTATTAAAACAACCCTGATAAAAGAGTTTAAGAAGCCAAAGTCTGAGTCGTGGTGCATCACCAAGTTGAAAGAGATCAAAACCTACTGAGTCTGTTTGGGAGTTTCATCAAAGATTTAAGGTGTTATGGGATCAAGTAAGTTCTGACATAGCTTCATAGCAACATCAATAATGGTTTATAGTTGCGCTGCTACTGCATATTTGATTGTCAATGATGCGACAAAAGATAAAAAGTCAAGTCGAAGCTCTAGAGATTGCGATGAAATTGGAAGCTTCGCCTATAGGAGATACTAATGCAGGCATGCAACACATTCATAATCAATTGGTGAACCTAGCCCTACAGAGACAAGACATCAAGAAAAGCAATGAAGTTAGAGAAGAAGTATGGTGTATGAAGTATAGATCGAAGGCCCATTCTAAGGAACAATGCCCTATCTTTAGAAATTACATGGCTTGTGGGGCACTGACTCGCTTGAATGCAGGATCTAGCCTATGGTGTGAAATATGTAAGACTATAAGATAACACCATTCAGAACATTGTTACTTGTTACAGAAATATGTACGAACTTCGAGGAATCTATATTGAAAATTTTGTAAATTAGTAGGACACGATGAGAGTAATTACCAGGCTTACAAACTAATGATGGAGCGCGGTGCTGATGATTATAGAATGAAAGTATAAGAGCATGGACATGAGGACAATGGACAATGCAGTGGTCATTGAGGTTACCATGGAAGAGGTCGAGGTGGTGGAGCTGGTCGAGGACGTGAACAGATCATTTGCTATAATTGCGGCTAGCCGGGTCATTTTGTGAGAGATTGCCAGAACCCCACAATGACATATAAGTACTATAAATCCTTTGAACATGTAATTGAAGAATGTCCTATACTTATGGTGAAGATGCAAGAAAAAAGGAATCAACAGCTGACAAATAATATTCAAATGATAATAGCTGAAAGACGGACTGACAAACCTTGAATTAGTATTGTCATTAGATGTGGAGATGCGACTGGTAGTGATAGAGTGAATGAAAAGAAAGACCCTGAAATTCCATGGGTCATAAAGACTGTTGAGAAAGTTCTTTTTTTTGATATTTGGAAAAGAAAAAGAAAAAAAATAATATATATATAGATATATATATATATATATATATATATATAGATATATAGATATATATATATATATATATATATATATATATATATATATATATATATATATATATATATATATATATATATATATATATATATATATATAATAATATAAATAAATAAATAAAACAAAATAAAAAGTATTTATGGAAGAAAAGTGAAGTTTTATGGATGTTGGAGCTTTGACCTCTAGTGCACAACCAAATCCCGATCAGAAAAGTAATTGCGACGTGTCATCAGCTTTGACACAGGACCAAGCTCCGACACAGGATCGAGCTTCAACACAAGACCAAGATTCACCAAATCAAGTAGGTATTTTAAAGTCTTTTCTACAGACTTGTATGAAATTGTTAAGAGATCAAAAGGTTGTAGAAGGGCTTCAGGAGTTGATAGATTCATGTGCATCTAGAGAAACACCGTGAAGTGAGATGCACGCAGTCAATAATTTGCATCGACAAAAGAGAAATGAGGCATAATGCGCCTATAGGAGAGCATGAGATGGATCAAATTATTCTGGATCTGGGATCTGATGCCAATGTCTTGACGAAACAGACATGGGAATTAATGTGTAAGGCGAAGCTGCAGTGGTCACCTATTCAGTTAAGGATGAAAATCAGTAAAATATCTTCCCTCTAGGAATATTACCAGGTATCAGAGTGGATATTGAAGGAGTTCGCACTACTGCTGATTTTGAAGTAATAGAGATTGTCAATGACAGCAACCCTTATCCTACATTGCTCGGAATTGACTAGGCATTTGACAATATAATTAATCTGAAGAAGAGATAGACGATATTTGAATTAAATAATATGACAGTAATTGTTCCCTTGGATCCATCAGAAGGAGTAAGATATACAGAACCAGTTAAAGAAGAATATTATGTAGCTAACATAGGCAATATCTATTAGATGACAGTGAAGGAATAGTATAGTGTTAACCCTACTGCAGGGGGTAAGTTGAGTTGGGAGCATGATAGTTCTTTTACCTCAGATTGAGAAGAAGAATTGGAAAATGGGTAGAATAGGCTACATGAAGTATCCACAAGGCGTTGTGCAAGAATTAATAAATCAGTTCGATGTATGATATCTGAGATATGTAACCTGCCTTCTTATGATGGCTTAGGTGATGTAAATATTTTTCTTAATGATTATGAAGAACACGTTCCAAAAAATCAAAGGTTTTCAACCTTAGATATAGCCCTGAAAGCTACCCCTGCTAGATGGTGGAATGCACACAAGAAGAATATAGGAGGTTGGAAGGAATGTCAAAGACTGATGGGGATAAGGTTTGGACATATAGATACAGAGATGGAGATAAAATATGATGGTGAAACTAATCCTAGGAAGCATATCCAGCTATGCACTACAACATGGAAGGAGATTCCACAACAAGAATGGGTACATGGATTCATTCATACATTAGAGACAATCCCTAAGAACTGGTACCTAGAAACAGAGCTTTGACATGGTACTATGAACTAGGCAAACATGGTTGATGGTTTCATATTAACATTCAGCTTTGAGGATGATTTCCCATACATAGATTTGGCCCTTCAGACAGTCAAGAAGAGGATATTTAGGAATGTAACCCCACTAACATGGTAGAAACCTGATTGGATTGCGCATATAGAAAATGTGCTGGAGTGCTATAACCTTACTGTAGATGAAAAAGAAGATCCTTGCAACATCGACATAACAAAGTTACAAGGATATCACGAAGTAATTGGACTAGAGCTAGAGATACCAGATATAACGAAGCAACTGAAGACCAAGAAGGTGAACATAGGATCAGATAAGGAACCCAAGTTTGCAACTATAGGAGACCACTGGGATGAGGATTTAGTCAGTAAAGTTATAGAGTTACCTCATGAATATCAAGAATTGTTTCCCACCGAATTTTCAGGGATGAAAGGTATAATAGGAGATCTAGGAGTCACAAAGATTCCCCTTAAGCCTAACGCGAAGTCAGTCAAAAAAAGACCTTACAGGTTGAACCCGAAGTATAAGGAGAAAGTGAAAGTAGAGCTTGACAAGATGATAGCAACAGGAACTACTGAACCAGTAGAAGAATCAGAATGGGTGAGTCCTATGGTGGTGCAAGAGAATAAGACTTAATGAGAGATTAGGATTTGTGTTCATCTGAGAAAGTTCAATGATGCATGTTTACATGATCCCTTCCCCACCCCTTTCATAGATGAAGTGCTAGACAATGTAGGAGGACAGGAAGCTTACTCATTTACAGATGGATTCTCAGGTTATCATCATATTAGGATTGCACCTGAATATTGGCATAAGACCACATTTGCTACATAGTGGGGCTCATATCAATACATAGTAATGCCTTTTGATCAAAAAATTCCCCTACTATATTTTCTAGGGTGGTGGTTGCATCTTTGAAGGAATACATCCACAAGTTTTAAGAGGTATATTTTGATGATTAGGCAATATTTGGATTTTTGATCAAACATGTTGGAAGTTTAAGACTTATGCTTGACACATGTAGAGTCACAATATCATATCTCCTTGAACCTAAAGAAGTGCATATTTTGTGTACCTTTTGGCATATTGTTGGGACATATTGTCTGTAAGCAAGGACTAATGTTGGACCTTGCTAAGATTGCTATCATTGTGAACTTTCCTCCACCTAAGATAGTAAGACAACTTCGCACTACGTTGGTACATATTGGGTATTACAGGAAGTTCATCAAGGGGTATGCTCAAATCACTGCACCTATGGAGAAGTTGTTGAAGAAGGATGTAACTTTTCAATGGAATGAAGAATTTCATAAGAGCCTCGACATATTGAAAGAAAAAATTGTAGTTGCACCTATATTAGTGTTCCCTGATTGGAATAAGGAATTCCATGTCCATATGGATGCCTCTTATATACCTTTGGGAGTGGTATTGGCACAACCTGGTGTGGAAGAGATTAATCATCCTATAGATTTTGCAAGTAGAAATTTATCTAAAGCATAAAAGAATTACACCACTACAGGAAGGGAAGGACTGGCCATGGTATATGCTTTGTAGAAGTTTAGACACTATTTGCTTGGGTCACACTTTAAAATGTTTACATACCATTCTGCACTGAAGTATTTGGTTAATAAGATTTTCTTAAGAGGAAATAGTTGCATATGGTTATTTTTATTCCAGGAATATGACTTTGAGATCATTGTTAAACCAAAGAGACTAAATGCAGGACCTAACCATCTATCAAGACTAGAAATAGGGGAAGAACCAACCAGCATAGAGGATAACCTCCCTAATGCGTAATTATTTGTAATCAGAGTTGCAGATGACCATTTCGCATATATCATCCATTTTTTTACCACGGGAATGGCTCATTCATAGTGTACTATGCAACAAAAGAAAGAATTAGTGGTTAAGGCAGCTGACTTTTCATTAATAGCAGGACAGTTATATAAGATGGGACTAGATGAGATACTATGCAAATATGTTCTTGAACATGAAAGATAGATGATTCTAGCATAGGCTCATGGGGGTGCAGCTGGTGGACACTATGCAGGAAAAGCTACTGTGTAGAAGATTTTGAGAGCAGGATTGTGGTGGCCTACACTACATAAATATGCAAAGGAGTATTGCTGAGCATGTGATGTGTGTCAAAGAATAGGGAAGCCTTCCAGAAGAGATGAGATGCCATTGGTACCACAAGTTACATTGCAGACCTTTGATAAGTGGGCCATTGATTTTGTTGGACCCATCAACCCACCTGGAAAGAGGACTGGTGCAAGGTACATAATTACAACAACTGATTACTTAACAAGATGGGCTGAAGCACAACCAGTAAGGGACTACAGCACAGAGACTGCTGCGAAGTTTATTTTTGAGTACATATTGTCTAGATTTGGATGTCCGAAGATTTTGATGAGTGACCAAGGTTCACACTTCCTGAATAAGACTATTGAAGCATTGACCAAGGAATTCCAAGTTTATCATTAGAAAAGTACCCTTTATCACCCCCAGGCCAATGGAACAGTAGAAGCATTTAATAAAATTTTGGAGAATGCACTTACTAAGGTATGCAATGTGAATAGAGATGACTGGGACCTTAGAATTCTAGCAATTTTATGGGCTTATAGGACCCCATGCAAAAAGTTGACAGCTCAGACACCCTTTAGGTTAGTTTATGGGTAACAAGTTGTGATGTCCATGGAGTACATTGTGCCTAGCTTGAGGATTGCAGCTTTTACAGATATGGTAGACCCTGATATAATGGAGGAAAGAATGTTGCAGTTGCTTGCTTTGGAGGAAGATATATTTATAGTGGGATTTCATCAGCAAATATAGAAAGCAAGAGAAAAGGCCTGGCATGAAAGACATATTAAGCAAAAGAAGTTCCAAGTAGGAGACCTTGTTCTCCTTTATGACAGTAAGTTTGTAAAGTTTCCAAGAAAATTCAAGATGCATTGGTTGGGCCCATACATTATTAAGAATATTACTAATGGGGGCGTAGTTCAGTTAGCAAAACTAAATGGAGAATATGTTCAAGGAAGGGTAAATGATAGTAGGTTGAAGTTGTACATGGACAACCCTACCCTTACAGCTTCACTTTGAAGAAAGGAGAAAAGTATTAGTGCCACCTGCAATTGAAAGTGGGCACTGGATTATAAACTACACTGCAAAGAGATCTTCGACGTAAGAGTGGTTGCTTCGCTACAATATGGGATGCGTCAAAGTTCATCAGAAAAATATGACCGTTAAAAGGGAAAGTTGTTGTTGAAACACTCGGAAAGATGCATTTATGAGGGCAGATTGATTGGATCTAGCAATACATATGAAATTAATGAACACAATCTAAGCTAATGATGGGGTTAGAAATTCATATTTGTTATAAAAAGCTCTGTCTCACCTAGATTTGGCACTTTTCTCTCTTGAGAGTTCGAATACTGTTATTACGAAGAAGTTGTAGAAATTTTCGATGAATGCCTTGACGCCTGAATAATTTATTCGTATATTTAATGAGAAGGGCTTAGCCGGAGTCATGGAAGCAGCATCACCACCCGTAGCAACATCATCATGCACACAACAGAAATCCACATGAAAGAAAATGTTCAAAGAGCAGAGAACAAAGAACAAATAAGAAAAGAGACATGTTGAGCCTAAGAAAGAGACCGAACAAGTGAGAGATAGTGAGGAAGAAGCAGAGCAAGGGAAAATGGAAATGGATGGCACTATGTTTATGTCGCCTCTCTCACCGTATATTCCACCAAGAAAACCATATGCAAAACCAGTGAAAGAGTTGAAGGACACGAAGTATGACACCTTCACAGCTTTATTGCCAGAGTCAGTGTGATTTAGTGGAGAAACCTTGGGAATATTTCGTAGCTGAAGTTCGCGGACTATGATTTCAACAACAAAAATAAATATCCACAGTTCGCACCAGATAAATATTTAAAACAAGTGCACTACCCTGAGAGTGGCATGACAAGGTTAGAATCACAACACTGGGTGGCTAGATTGGTGCAGTTAGGCTTGATGAACATGTTGAATGTGCTGCACTCCGACAGAAGTCCAGGAAGCACAGCTTGTGTGAGACAATTGCTCGTTTTGGTGCACAATGGATACCTATCGATGGGGAAGAGGATCCCTATCAACCCACTGCTAATATGGAGAATCACAAGACTACCTTATCAAGGGTTTAACCCCACAGAGGAGTTTGTTGGGAAATATCAAGACAGAGCCATAGCAGAAAACATGAACAATAAGTTTGGACTCACAAAAGGGAAGCGAGGTTATGATATCAACTTGATCAATGACCAGGGAGTTTGCTTCATAGCACATATATTGGATGGAAAAATCATGAGGAAGTGTTGGGCTAATGAAGTCCCTGCACCGATGGTTTCATTAGTTGCACAGTGTGCTAACGGGGTTTAGTACAACTGGGCCGGATTTCTATGCCAAGAATTGATGGACGATTGTTGCGAGGCTTAGGAGAAAGGTACTATGTTTCCCTATGCATAGTTAATTTTGAAAATTGTGATGCTTGCATGGAGAGATCCGGAAGATTCGCAGTTCCCTCTGATAGCCTCGGATGTTTTTAAAGTCACGCGATGTGCCTCGTTGTGGTATACCACTAAACCAGCACGAGCACAAGATAACAAAGTTTTTTTCTATATACCATATGGACTTACACATGTTGGTGAACCAACACCCTCGTCTTTCACTGATCCTATACAAGCAGTATAGCAATGTCGCGAAGTTTAAGGTTGACTTCCACAAAATTTACATACATGCTCACAGGGACACAAAGAAGAAATGGCATCCCCTGCCATATTTAGTGACAGAAGATGATCTCCTAGCACATATACAATAGTGTCCCGTGGAGTGGATGACTACGTTGGAGACATAGATAGAGGATAATCTGACAAAGGAGGATACGACATAGCACGCGGAAGCTAGTGGGAAGGATAAGGATGAGCTAGAGTCAGAACAAGGGGAGCAATATAAAGAGGGTCACCATGATCCTCCTCAAGATGACGAGCAGAATAGAGAATCCAAAAAGACAGAGACAGACCAAGCTTTAACGGAGAAGAGGAAGGTAGACGTCGAAGCCACCACAAGAAGCATAAGGAAGATAAGACAAAGGACATAACACCAGTAGTCCTCACTGATGGGGACTTGGATTAGAATGGGGATATAATTCAGGAAGAAACGGTGGAATCATGGAACATGTTAGAGGATTGCTACAACGCACTTCTAATAGGTGTCGAGGAGCTCATTGCAAAACTGAAGATATTGGCATAGACTATTAGATAGCTAGTGCAAGAAGAGGAAAAATTTGGAGAATAAAGACCAATATAGCCTACACTTGTAGTGCGGATAACACCAATACCTGTCGTAGCCTTGTAGTTTGACTCCACCGAGGTACAATAGCAGGACAAAGAATGGAGGATTGTGAACATGAACATTGTAACAATACCACTTCAAAGATTACACAAGTTGCATCTAGAGATCATAGATGAGCTAAAGTTGTGCAAACAACACACTTCATAGTTAAACATTCAGGTAGAGGGAGAGAGCTTCGCTGTAGCAGAAGCTCAACCGGGAAATCTAGGAGAGGGATCAGGCAGTACAGCAGCAGCATACGCTGAAGGAGGTGGTAGAAGCAACATGTCGCGACATACCTGACATTGAGGTCCAAGAAGAGGAACCACTTTAGCACAATGTCGTGAAGCTTGGCCTTGTAGTAAAAAGATACAAGGATAAGGTTGCATAAGTGCAATTTACATGTGAGATGAAGTTCAATGAGCTAAAAATGAAGCTACAGCTAACCATACCATAGGAAGTGTGAGAAAAGAGGGAGACTGACCTGAAGGCTGCAATGGTCAGCATCTCCTTAGCAGTGGGAGATTGTGGGAGTATTTTGGGTGAGAGATTACGGATTTGGACTTCGCTGCAGGAAGATCTAAATTCATTGAAACTACAAGAGGATATTCAGCAGAAGCAGCAACAGCTAGAGGAGATTTGGGCAACTGTGAGGACTTTACCAATCTCACAGAATCCCACAAAGATCAATGACCCTCTAGAAGAAGATAGAGGAATTGGGGAAGGAAGAGAAGACTCTGACAGAGAGAACTTAACCATGGCAGGATGAGGCTCTCCAATTGTCCCATGCAGTATATGAGAAGTTTCAAGAGCTTCGACAAAGAGAGAAATTAGTGATGCAGAAGGCTACAGAACCTGCGACAGAAGCACTACTGGAGGAAGTGCGAAGCGAAGAGAAGTAGTTCACATACATTCTGCAACAATTCAAAAATGCCTACAACAACATTGCAGTGAAAATCAAAGGCAAATCGGCTAAGTGGCTCGAGATGAGTCACATGTGAGTGTTGGGGGCATGTTGGTGTCTAGTCAATTTAACGTCTTAAATTGCTCTACATAAATTATCAATCCGGGTATCATAAACTGATGAAGTGTGGTGCACTATATGTGCTTAGTTAACCTTTCTCTTACTTCGTTGTTTTATAGTTTATGTTGTTTTTGGGGTTTTGTTCTTGTTGGTTTTCTAAGGTCTTAAGGATACTTTTAAAGGACAAGTATGGATAAAGATTTCAAGACAAGGCCTATGTCCTTAATGGTAACTTCCAAAACTTAGCACTTCAAAAGAACTTAAAACATGCTATTGATGGAGTTAGTATTTAAACAAAAGTGTAAATATACAACTAGTTCAATCAAAATAAAATGCAATAATCAAATAATGAGAGAATGACTATGAGACCCAGTATCCTTGCTGCTTCAGCAAAAGGACAAGATGATTCTATCACGTCATTAGTTCATTAAAAGGCTATGTGCATCACTAATCTACAATCAACTTGAAATCAATTTATGTACAATAATATACATGTTAAAAAGAAAATAAAATGCAGTAATTCAAACTGTACATTAATATACATGAAAATCAGAAAAAGAAATACAAGAAATTAAAGTGACAACTATACAAGGCAGGGGCCCCCTACCACCTATGAAATCAAATGCTTAAATGAAAATAAAGACATCAAATAAAGAACTAATGACATCGGCCCAGTATCTATGCTGCTGATCTAAAATGAAAATGAAATGTGAAATCTAAATGACACTACATAAAGGAGACAAATCACACTACTTTAACCTTTTCTTAACCTTTTTGCCTTTCAGCTAGATTTATCATGTGATAACAGTTATGAACAAGTCAGCAATGTGAGTCTTAAAGAAAACTAAACCAAGCTGTACTAAGTGATATTTTGGCTCCAATAAAGTTATTTGATTATGGAAAAAGAACCATCAATAGATGAACAACTTGATATCTAAGAGCAGAAAATAAAGGTCAGCAACATAGACAAGATGATCACACATGCCACTAGTCATGAAATCAAAGCAAAATTAAACACACTTGCATGAATTAAAATTGCATGAATGAAAAATCTAATCTACCTTACATTCTACAAAGCAATATTTACAAAATGAAATCTACTCTACTTACATCCTAATATGCTCCATGACATCTACTTCACATCTCCTTCCATGTTGAGAACATCAAAGCTTTATTCAATTTCTTCAAAAGTACAAAGTACAACAAAGTTCTCCAAAGCTTTCAAAAGCCATGGGACTAACAAGCTAACAGGACTAAGAAAAGACTAGCAAATGAAGGAGAGAGATCTCCTATTTATACAAAAAGATGAGAGCCATCTCATTAATGATAGTCCATGAATCTCTCCCTCTACCTCTAGAGTCCTAATCAAAATAGGAACTGATAAGACACATGTCTTCTTAGAGTTACAATACAATTAGGAGATGTGACACATATCCTCATGATCCCATGATTCTTTCCAACCAAATTCGAATTTGGCCTTAGAGTGCCACATAAGGGTCTTCTAGAAGTCTCCTTTCAACCTACACATGTCAACAACCTCAACCCATTTGTTAGGTATAAGCATATGCACATTATTTTCTAATGTTTAACCACAAATTCACTTAAAAGGCTTAGAAATAATAAAGATTGGAAAAACATAAAGGTGGCCCAATGATAATGAAAGTGGGATGAATGTGGTGACATAGTAGTGAAATGGAGATGAAATGGAGGTGATATAATGGTCATAATAGTGAAAGTATAATACAAATGAATGACATTTTCAATACTCAACATACCCCCCAACTGAAGCTATTGCATGTCTTCATGCAATATATATTACATTAACTTTTTTGATCCTTGAGCTTTGGCTTAACTTTGCATGATATCATTTGATAACTTCATGTTTCTGCAAAGTGTTTCACTTGAATTGCAACATGGTTGGTTCTTGTGTTACAACCATTTTTTTTTTTATTGTTGCCTTCTATTTTGATCTTTGAACTTTGCATAATGATATTTTGATTATTGTTGCAAAGTATATCTTTATTGGATTGCATGATGGTTGGTTCTTGTGTGACAACCATGATTTTGTTTGTATCCAATTTATCCTTTAAGCACTTTTTCAAAAGCCATTGTATGCTCATAATAGCAATGTAATAATTAATATATGTTGGAAGTATGTGAGCTCTTGAATATGATATGGACATGGCAAGATATGAATATGAATGTATCCCCCCCCCCAACTGATGGTATTGGCAATTTTATGAAATGAGGAAGAGAAATGTTTTTCCAACAATTATCATTCTAGCTTTTTATGGAATTCTATGGTCAAAAGTTAGAAAATGACGTACCTTCACTTACCCTTTGGAATGGATGAGTTGTATGTGTGGTGGCTGAAAAATTCTGATCATATTCTTCTTCAAGTGGCTGAACAAGAGGATTCATGGATAGAGAGATAAGATGACTTTTTATTGCTTCTACTAAAACTTGCTGAATCTGCTCCAAAATGCTGAAAATAATAGTCTTCATGTCTTCAAAACTCATTGGCACAATTCCTACTATGTGAAAAGATGTTCTGATGTCGAACATAGTAGGAAATTGTTGGCTTAGTGGCCATTAATGGATGCCACTAGTCAACACGAGAACTCTCACCATTGATGACAATGAGAGTCAAGATGCCCAAACACATCTTGCTAGGTATGAATGAATTTGTTGATGTCGAGTCACCTAGAAGATCTAACGAACAATGGACATTAATGTATTCCCATTGTTTGTCAGCATGAGGACTTGCCATTAAGGCATGCAAGCCTCACGGTGTTTTTACAAAGAACTTAGACTCAAAGGACTATGGACTCAATAATTTGCATTGAAGCAGGGCTTATTTGCGGAATGAAAATGACAAGGAATGGAAAATGAAAATGGAAAATGGCAATGCAGAACAGAAATGGCAATGGCAATAAGCATGTGAATGAGCCTCTTGCTTTTATTTGTGGGTTATGAATGGACAAAAAGAGATGGAAAGTGTATGTGAATGTAAATGAAAAGTATGGAGTGGAATAAGGTGAATGGTTTATTATGAAGTATGGATGTGATGGATGGATGTGATGGAGACAATAGTATCTGAAAGTTTTTCAAGTGTTTGGATCTGATTTTGCATCAACATATTTCCTCTTTGTTGCTGATCATCCTCTTATGAAACAAATTGGTCTCTTAGAGAGACACCATTCTCTTGTAGTCATTTGTCCTTCCTCTTGGAACCTGCAAAAAAACTAATACTTCTTCTGAAATAGAATGTAAGATTATCAAAGGAGAGAGGTGATCAATCTCTCTAGTTATGATATTTACACACAAAACTAAGAATTTGTATTAATGAAACAAGTTCTCAAAGGAAAAATCAAAAGAATTTATACCTTCTTTGGAATTAGTGCCTCAAGTTGATGTTGCTTCTTTTCAGCAATTTATTTCATTATTTGCCATTTCAAACTCTAATGATATATTTCTCACTGTATAGATCTTGTTGAGATATTTCCAATGGTACTTAAATCATCAAAATATGATTTTGTATGAGAAAGATAGGTTGATTTGAACAATGAGATTTTTCTGGCTGCGGAATTGGGGAACAGCTTTGTAGCTAAAAATATTGAATAAAAAGTTAGCCATTCATCTTTCTTTATCAGTCCAAAATTAATCAATACCTTCAGAAAAGTGAGAAAATAACTTGTTCATTTCATTGATTCAAAATTATTATTTTTTCTTGACATGCAGCGACTTAGTGTGGCGACTCAGTGTGGCGACTTTGTGATAATACACAATTTGACTTCCCTTTGACCGGGGTCTTTTTCATCAAATTTGACCAAATGAATAGGACACCATCCATGTACTGACATTTCCCTAGCTACCCATGTGACTTGTTTTGCTTGATGACACCTGCAACCTAGAGTTTAACAAAACAGTTGCGGAAACGCTGTATTGGCTGCGGAAACCCTGTGTGAGCTGCGGAAACGCTGTATTGGCTGCGGAAAGTGCAGAGTGTAGAAAGTACTGTGAAATGGAGTGGCTGTGTGCGTGGAAGAGAAAAAAAAATGTGAATTTCGAACCCTCCGGTTCTGCTTTTAACAATTTCCCCATTTTCGGCTCTCAGTTTTGCTTGAAGCTCTGACAGTGGTATATGGACGCTTGAGGAGAATGCTTACGGAAAAAACAGGGGAATTACGGTTGTAACAGAGTAGCCGTAATGTAATAAATGGTATGGTGCAGAACTTGTGATCGGGGTTTTGAACAGAGAGGTGAGGAAAAAGAAAAGAGAGAGATTTACAGTAAAAACGAGAGTGGTGTATGAAAACGAGAATGGAAATGGTGGTATGAGAGAGTAGAGAACAACACGTCAATGAGTTTATGCATGCAGGAAATGGAGATATAAGTAGATGAAGCAATGGCCAATTCCTTAACTAATGCAATTTACGGTTCAGCTCTGCCAAGCTTTGTTTGGAAAACTGCCATGTTTTGTTGAGTCTTCAATCTTGGAATTGGCTGCCTTCACCGAAAGACGTTGTTGAACTATGAAATTTACACGTTTGAGCTGCAGTTAACTGATTTTACTTTCACTTCAAATAAACCACTTGAGTTTGACGAATTTTCAGCAAAGCATGTGAGGTGTATGGTATGAGTAGAGTAACGGCGGGAACCTTCCAGATCGGATGACTGTGTACACATCTCATCAAACGGTTGTGGATATTACGGTCACGTCTCAAGAGTACAACGAATAAGACTATAATTAGGCTTGAACAACAGCACATAGATGACTCCTATTTGGATTTCTCCTCCTCAGACACGCGAAGTTAATTAATTAATCAAACTATCAGTTAATAACTCAATTTTTTCACGTGGCGGCAAAAAAAGAGGCTCCGAAGAACCGAATATTTCTCCCATACCGCCATGAATTTCCTCAAACGGTTTCTGGGTTATCTAACTAACCCACCTAGAAAAAAAACCCATGTTTTATGTTTTTGAAATTCTTCTCCATTTGGGAAAATCGAACGTTTGAAGTTTGACATTTTTTAGCTGTTTACGCATTCTGAGTTTTACTGTTCTTCGTTCTGCATTCGTTGTTCTTGTTTGATCTACTGTTTTGCAGGTGTGTTACACAGGTACTCCAACTTTGAAACAGGCCCTAGCTGACTTGTATGTCATTGATAAACAGTACGAGAAATCTTTTGCAATATATGCAGATCTGAGGAAACCTGGCATGTTTGAATTTATTGGGGAGCATAATCTACATGATGCTTTGCAAGATAAGGCGTTGGCACTTATGACTTTGGATCCAAAAAGGGGAGTTGCCTTACTAGTCCAACAAAGAGAGTTTATTAAACCATTTGAAGTGGTCTCACAGTTGCGGAAGGCTGAGAATAATAGCACCTACAGATATTTATTGCATGAATATTTGCATGCACTGTTTGAAACAGATCCTCATGCAGGCAAAGACTTTCACGGCCTCCAGGTGGAGCTTTATGCAGAATATGAACCTAGGCTGCTTCTCCCTTTCCTACGCAACAACCAACATTACTCTCTTATGCACAAGACATCTCGTCTAATTGACTTTGACAACAAGCGATCATTTTTCCGCTCTCGGATTAGACAACAGAATGAGCAGAACAACTATAATCCACTCCGTATTTGTGTTCGCCAAACATATGTCTTAGAAGATTCTTACAATCAATTATGGATGCATTCTATAGATAACAGTAAAAAGTCTTCCTTGGATGACAACAGTAAAGGCAATAGTCCATTCATGAAGATTTTGGGAAAGCCTTTGGGATACATGACAATAGATGAACAACATCGAGTTATGAATATATCTTGGATGCCTCTTCGCCACTCCCCCATGACAATGAAAATATCCTCAATATGGTTTTGGGGGCTCAATTTGCATAGTCATACCTGCATTTTCATTTTATTGCACTAACATCTTGATTGTAAGTTTGAAAAACAGAGTGGTGGCTGCGGAAACCGGTATCAGCTGCGGAAACCAGTGTCACAGCAACCACTTAGCTAAATAGAGATAGTTAGGCAATCTTAATGGAAATGATCATGGGGAAATAACTTTTATTGATGAAATGGATGGCATGGAGTGAAAATGGAAATGAAATGAAGTTTATTTTTTCTCTTCTCCTTTTTTTTTTCTTTTTTTTTTTTTTTCTTGAATCAATTGAAGTGATGAAGTTTATTTTGTCTCCTATAACAATGATCCTCCAGATCACACAAAGTGCAGGAGGAGAGCATACTCAAGAATTATTTTTTTTTTTACTTAACAATCCTTTTTCTGATCCTCTAGATCACACAAAGTGCAGGAGGAGAGCATACTCAAGAATTATTAACCCTTTTTTTTTTACTTAACAATCCTTTTTCTGATCCTCTAGATCACACAAAGTGCAGGAGGAGAGCATACTCAAGAATTATTAACCTTTTTTTTTTTTTTCAGATGTAAGAAATAAGGTCTCCTAATTACACTTCCCCGGCAACGGTGCCAAAATTTCTAGTCAATTTAACGTCTTAAATTGCTCTACATAAATTATCAATCCGGGTATCGTAAACTGATGAAGTGTGGTGCACTATATGTGCTTAGTTAACCTTTCTCTTACTTCGTTGTTTTATAGTTTATGTTGTTTTTGGGGTTTTGTTCTTGTTGGTTTTCTAAGGTCTTAAGGATACTTTTAAAGGACAAGTATGGATAAAGATTTCAAGACAAGGCCTATGTCCTTAATGGTAACTTCCAAAACTTAGCACTTCAAAAGAACTTAAAACATGCTATTGATGGAGTTAGTATTTAAACAAAAGTGTAAATATACAACTAGTTCAATCAAAATAAAATGCAATAATCAAATAATGAGAGAATGACTATGAGACCCAGTATCCTTGCTGCTTCAGCAAAAGGACAAGATGATTCTATCACGTCATTAGTTCATTAAAAGGCTATGTGCATCACTAATCTACAATCAACTTGAAAGCAATTTATGTACAATAATATACATGTTAAAAAGAAAATAAAATGCAGTAATTCAAACTGTACATTAATATACATGAAAATCAGAAAAAGAAATACAAGAAATTAAAGTGACAACTATACAAGGCAGGGGCCCCCTACCACCTATGAAATCAAATGCTTAAATGAAAATAAAGACATCAAATAAATAACTAATGACATCGGCCCAGTATCTATGCTGCTGATCTAAAATGAAAATGAAATGTGAAATCTAAATGACACTACATAAAGGAGACAAATCACACTACTTTAACCTTTTCTTAACCTTTTTGCCTTTCAGCTAGATTTATCATGTGATAACAGTTATGAACAAGTCAGCAATGTGAGTCTTAAAGCAAACTAAACCAAGCTGTACTAAGTGATATTTTGGCTCCAATAAAGTTATTTGATTATGGAAAAAGAACCATCAATAGATGAACAACTTGATATCTAAGAGCAGAAAATAAAGGTCAGCAACATAGACAAGATGATCACACATGCCACTAGTCATGAAATCAAAGCAAAATTAAACACACTTGCATGAATTAAAATTGCATGAATGAAAAATCTAATCTACCTTACATTCTACAAAGCAATATTTACAAAATGAAATCTACTCTACTTACATCCTAATATGCTCCATGACATCTACTTCACATCTCCTTCCATGTTGAGAACATCAAAGCTTTATTCAATTTCTTCAAAAGTACAAAGTACAACAAAGTTCTCCAAAGCTTTCAAAAGCCATGGGACTAACAAGCTAAAATGACTAAGAAAAGACTAGCAAATGAAGGAGAGAGATCTCATATTTATACAAAAAGATGAGAGCCATCTCATTAATGATAGTCCATGAATCTCTCCCTCTACCTCTAGAGTCCTAATCAAAATAGGAACTGATAAGACACATGTCTTCTTAGAGTTACAATACAATTAGGAGATGTGACACATATCCTCATGGTCCCATGATTCTTTCCAACCAAATTCGAATTTGGCCTTAGAGTGCCACATAAGGGTCTTCTAGAAGTCTCCTTTCAACCTACACATGTCAACAACCTCAACCCATTTGTTAGGTATAAGCATATGCACATTATTTTCTAATGTTTAACCACAAATTCACTTAAAAGGCTTAGAAATAATAAAGATTGGAAAAGCATAAAGGTGGCCCAATGATAATGAAAGTGGGATGAATGTGGTGACATAGTAGTGAAATGGAGATGAAATGGAGGTGATATAATGGTCATAATAGTGAAAGTATAATACAAATGAATGACATTTTCAAGACTCAACAGTTGGGTGCAGCCCAACTTAGCCTAGATTTTGGCAAAAACTTCACATTTTGTGGCGGAGCGCGCAGTGGAGCATGTAGCGGAGCGCAGAGTGGACTGCGCAGTGAAGCATTTTGAATATACCGTACAGTGTTGTAAGGGATTTTGGGTGGGTTGAAGCCCCTCCTTTTTGTAGAAGCACACGATTTTGTAAAAGATCAATGGGTTTTGGGGTCATAGTTGCTTGTTTTAAGGAGTCCATGGTATTTTGATGATGTAACTCTACAATGCAATAGTATATATAGGGTAAAAATAATAAGAAGAAATATCAAATTGAATTGATCCAAATCAATGTTATGGGTGAATTATTATGATATGTAATTTAGTAGCGAAGGAGGGGCTCTACGGCTAAGTGCACAGACAACCTATAGCTTAGCGCGTAGGCCAAGAACTGTTTAGTTTTTAGAGATTCATTATATTAAGAAACAATTCTTGTCAATGTAGCCCTACACTGGGGTGAACCACGGTAATTTGGTGTTTGATGTGTATATTTGCTTATTATCTATTGTAGAGTAGCAATTATTACAGTTGCATTTTATTTCAACAAGGAGATGGTTTATGGTTTTATATGGCATGTTGAAGTGATTAATCTAATGTGTCGAAGTGATTTATAAATGTTAAGAGTAATATAACATAATAATACCGCATCTCCTAATCCTTCAAGGCTGCAAAAACCTAGTTCTGCATCTTCCCATAGTCACTTCGGGTGAGATTTCAATCTTCTTGCAGGTCGTTGCCGAAAGGGCTAGTGATTGAGGGTTTTTTTGGTGCGCAGTATAGATTAAACCTCGGAATCCTAGACAAAGCCAACAATAGATCAATATTTGTTTGTTCTTCACCAATACTATTTTTATTATGAACTTTTACGTTTTCAATTCTCAATTTTTTGGCGCCTTTGTCATATTTTTCATTTGTAATGTGACAGGATGCTCACTGAAAATAATGACCTCTTCTACAATCTTCTCCATTATAAATTTATTCTCTCCTAAGCAAAAATTAATACAATCAGGTGTTACATCATTTTTGTCTTATTTGTATAAGAGATAATAATTTCTTTGGAACTGTGGAATGTAAAGAACATCATTCAAAGTATAATCTAAAAGCCCAGGAATTTTTAACTGAATTGAGCCAATCCCTGATGGTTTGATTTGAGACTTATAAGAAAAATACACTACTCCATCAATATTATCACTGAAATGTTCAAACAAATCTCTTCTAAACGTCATATGACAAGTGGCACATGTGTCTAAAATCCAACTGTCATGCCATGAATAAAAAGAGGTACTGAATATTTCTTCCATGTTAAAATTACAATGAGCAACAACATAATCTGCATTCTCAAAAGTCTGTCCTTCTTTTGGAATTAGATGATCTTTTTTTTCAAGCATTTGTTCTCTTCTTTCATTAACTTTCTCTCAATGAATTCTACAATTTGCAGCATAATGTCCAATTTTACCACATCTAGGACATTTTACAGCTGGTTTATCAGAAAATTTTATTTGTTTATCATTTTCCTGTCTATCTCCTTAAATATTTCATCTCCCCCTGCCTCTATAATTCTTCCTACCTCGACCTCTATTACCCTTCGTATTTCTGACACATTTTTATAGAGGTTTTTGGTCTTTTTGAGCAAGACATAGGGTTTCAATATTAGAATTATGTGATGTTTCTTTCTTGCCAAAAACCTTCTCTCTTTCTGCAATTTTCCCTACTAATTTGTCAAAATCTAAATCTTTGAATTGCCCACTAGCTTGGAGAGATTCCAAGTAGTGTGAATAACTAGGGTAAAGAGCTTTCATAAAGGTAGTATGCTGTAGATCAACTTTAACTCTAATAGACTCAATTTCACTTTAACTCCAATAGACTCAATTTCACGATTGATGGCTTTAATTTCAGAAGCAATTTTTAGAGGATCATTATCGTTCATTTCCAGATTAAATAACTTCAACAATAATTGAATTATCTCCAATTCAGAATGTGAATCATAAAGCTCTTTTAGTTTTGTTATGGCATCATACGTTGTTTTACTCTAAGTAATGTATCTGCTTACCTCTTCTGAGACTGAAGTGGAGATTAAGACATAGACCTTCTTATCCTTACTTTTCTACACTGTTAAATGTTTCTATGATCTGGTGCATTCTCTCCTTTTCCTTCATAGATGGACCCATAAATCATTAAAAATAAGAGTATTTTTAACTTTCCTAAATCATTCCTTGTAATTTTCCTTTCCGGAAAGGACAACCCCAATTAAAGACACCAAAGAGTTTATATTTTCCATATAATGTTAAAAAAAAATCTGTTTTAAATCACTGGCACAAAATTCCTTAAAAAAAACACTTTTGTTTTAACCTATTCCAAACACAGATTTCTCTTAAAAAAACACATTGTTTTAACTGGCAGATTCAGTAATGCTTTTGTTTCATCCTCAACCAGGCACAGTAGTGTTCAATGATTTTGATTCAACCACAATGAGGCACATAATTTTCTTAAAAAACTATATTTTTAACTTACTGATTCAACAAGTGTCCAACGCCGACGCTGGCAGTCGCCCTGCACAGGGTTTGATGTTATGCCACAATATCGCCTTCACTGCAGCACCGAATGAAATACACTAAAAAAATGCAGTCGAACTTTTCTCGCCAAAAAAAATCCGAGTTCCAAACGCTGGCAAGTTGACAGTCGGGTTCAACCATCGTTCCACAATCACGTTCCTCCTCTGAGCAACACACCACTACAGGTGCAGCAGTCGGTGATTCCTCCTCCACACCGGCCTCCAAACGGTAAGTTTCACCTCTCTCCTTGACTGTAATCCGCAAATCCTCACATGAAACAGAGATCCGGGCGTTTGTAATCCTCCTACACCGTAGAGGCTGTCAACGTAGCAGGGGTTCGCATCAAACGCATCAGGGATTCAATTCACGATGGATTCACCAGGAGCCGCCACAACAAGGTTCTCTGGCAATTCAAACCGCATGCTCCATCACCTTCAAGAACCAGTTCTGAACGCCTGCTCCACAAAGAGCAAACCTGTTCTGATACCACTGTCAAAATAAACTTCACCCAGACAAATCGTTGTCCTTTGTTGATTAAACACAAGATCTTATACATACAAAGAAACAATGGGAGACAATTGAACTGTATAACTGCTCCATACTCGAATAACAAAAAAAATAACTATACCTAAATATACAAAAATCCTGAAGAATTAGTTTAACATAGTATGTTGATGTCAAACCTAACATAAAGGAGTTGTTTTTGGTGGGATTTTTTGGACTTTCCAGTGTAGAAATCTGGAAGAAAAATTTAAGGTGAAATTTTGATTTGTTTTATTTAAACTAATTTTTTTATTTTATATATGGATTCAACACCTTGAAAATCCCCATGGCACTTCGATTGTGCAAGGGTTACCCATCAAACTTTTGATTTCAATAAATTTTTGCGGGATTTTAAAAAAATTAGACCAGAAAACCCACATGAAAAAACTTCCAAAAAAATCTCACTCAGAGTCAAGACCACTCCTAACATAAAATCACCTCATAAATTATTAAAGCACTTTCTAATTACGCCGTAAGGCGTTCCCTCTGAAATCGACTCTCCTCTTGTCTTACGTGTCTTACCAAGATCCATCCGATATTATGTTAGACGATTAAATTGTTTTCCACCGTTAATCAAAAATATTGTTATAATTAAAAATAACAGTCGAAAATTCAAAAATATTGTTATAATTAAAAATAACAGTCGAAAATTCATCCTTTTCTTGGGGCACCGAATGATCCTTTTCTTGGAGGGGCGAACCCTCTTAGAGCAGCGAATGATCCTTTTCTTGGAGCGACGAACCCTCTTGGAGCAGCGATTTCGCTCCTTTTCTTAGAGGGGCGAACCCTCTTGGAGCAGCGAATGATCCTTTTCTTGGAGCGGCGAACCCTCTTGGACCAACGAATGATTGAGAGAAGGTAGATGGCCATGGCTTGCCTCACAAAATATCGTCCTCCTCTATCTTATCCATCCATGAAACCTCTTATTGTTCCGTCCCTATCTAGCAAGTTTCCTGGGTATCCCTGCCAAAGAGGATTTCTTGTCCACGGAATGTCTCATTTGACATCTCCACCATGGTATTCCATTAGTTACGCTGGCATTTTCATGCCCTCATCTCATCTCGGTTCCCCATTTTCCCTTTTCACATACAAAACAAACACCTAATTCCATATTTGATTACGTTGTAACGAGTTTCTTTTTTGTGGCAAAATCCTTGGAGCTATGTAATTATTGACCTGCAATTCATTTGACAATCATCGACCTGCAGGACAATCATCGATGCGGTTGAATGACGGTAATGGCATAAAGGTAAAAGAAATTGTAAGCTCTCAGAATCAGTCACTCACTGATCACGAAATGGTGAATTTATGAATTTTATGTCGCTAAATTAGCCTAAATTTTTCTTTAGATATGTTATTGCTAAAATAAAATCTTTGTTTTATGCTCTCAGCATCAATAACCGATCACGAAATGGTGAATTTAAGAACTTTATTTAGTTAAAATAAAATATTTGTTTTAAGACGTCAACATCAGTGAACAATCAGAAAATGGTGAATTTATGAACTTTATTTAGCTAAATTAGCGTAAAATTTTCTTTAAATCTGTTCTTGCCAAAATAAAATGTATGCATGAAAATTTTTCTGTATAAATTTTTTCATGTGGAAATGAAATGGATGCATGAAAGAGAATTTTAATAAATCTGTCCTTGCAGTAATAAAATGAGAGCATGAAAAGAGATTTTTCCAACCTAGTTCTTTCCTAGTTATGCGAGGTTTTCCATTTTCAAGAGAATAACACTCTGCATGCAACATATAAGGAGCTTAGTATTAATTTCCATACAAATAAGACTGGATACCAAACAGTTTCATGCAGGAGGAATCGGTTGTATTATTGAAATTACAAATCCTATTAACAGAACCCAATGAAGATCATATTATAACTTATAACCAAAAAATGAATAATCTTTGAAAGGAACACTATGCTGCAACACATTTGACCGTACAGATATAACAGGGACTTTATCATAACAATAAAAGCTTATAACCATTAACCTTGAAAGTGCAGATCTAGTCTCATAGATAATTAAACAGACTTTGTTCTCATAAATAGGAAATAAATTGTTCTCTTGTCTGTGGGCAGAGTCAATTATACAAGAAAACTATAACAGTACAGCTACATCGTGAGGTCGAAGCCAAACTATATACCCTTGTTACACAAAGAACAATCCAAGGATAAGTAAGTAGTCACTCAACAACTGTTTGAGGAAGCCGGAGTAAATACCTGGAAGTAGAGGCAAACCCTGTTGGGAAACAGGGCCTTAACCAGACCCCCTTTCCTCATTGTTGTAACCAGAGGAACAAAACTAACACTGGAAAAGAGGGTAAGATGCTACAGGAGTATACCTGTGATTTTACCACCATAGTGCTGGAGTAAATACCTGGAAGCACAAACCATAGTGCTGGAGTAAATACCTGGACGCAGAGGCAAACCCTGTTAAGAAACAGGGCCTTAACCAGACCCCTTTTCCTCATTGTTGTAGCAAGAGGAACAAAACTAACTTTGAAATACAGGGTAAGATGCTACAAGGTATACCTGTGATTTAACCACCATAGTGCCGCAAGTTTGGCACTTCACCTGCAAACAGACAAGAAAATGCTCAAAAAAACCAAGACTGTAAGCGCTGGAAACGTCCCTCACATCAAACCCACATTTTATATGGGTGCACGTACTGCTGAAGGCAGCCATCCCATGGTGCGGGACCCTCCGGCGACAGATGAGAGCACCTGTGTAGAGAAGGTCCAATTAGAAGTTAAACAGAAAAACCACAACCCAAAACTGAGAGCGAGTAAGTCAGGTATGGTCAAGAGGAGAACCACTCATACGTATAGTCAAGAGGAGAACCACTCATACCTTGGCTCTGCTCGCTGGAAGTCAATTCTGTCAACATAGTTGTAATCTTCCACATTGCTGGGATAATTGCCAGAATTTGGAATGTTGCTGCAAACAGTGCAACGACTATTAGACATAATTTGAAATTATCATTTTCTTTCATGTTATTACGATGCATGATGGGGGCGAGAATGAACTATCATAAAATGACCCATTTTATCAGTTGGTCAATAGCCTGTATTGTTGTAGACAATATATGTTGTTCTCATCTGGTTCAGAATCATGGTTGAATTTTTTTTTAATATGTATTTTGAAATTGTGGTGAGGTTTGGTTTTATAAATCTTGTGGTCTAATTTTGTTAAAAATTATAAATGCAAGACTATATATGCCTTTCAAATGCGATTTCTTCGATTAAAAAAAATATACAAAATGCTATTTTTTCAATTAAAAAAATATACAAAACAAATAGATGTAATTTTCATGATTGTTACCGTCACTGCCTGCATTTGCATTTGTACTGCAGCCAACTATTGCTAGATGTAACTCATGTTTAACCTAATTGCTCCTTGAAACTTTCATTTTCTTTCCGGTTATCTCTTTGAAACTTTCATTTTCTTTACTGTTATTATGATGCACATTCGGGTGGGGTGAGAAGGAACTATTAAAAAATGTCCCCATTTCATTAGTTGGTTAATAACCTGCTTATGGGTACGTATTATTTTCATGTAGTTCAGAATCATGGCTGCAATTTTCTTTCCATATATAAAATTCTGGATATGAATGATCAGTGAAGAGGAATTTGAAGTCATGACACACAAGTATTGATGGTTGGATTGAAAAATTTAAGAGTATTGTTATTCAACAATTACTATTATTCTGTAAATTACTGAAGCAACAATTTTATTTTAATTATAGTGCCCAGGATATATTTTTAAATGTATAAATAATTTATAATCATTTTTTTTAAATCATCCATTCTCAAACTAATAGAACAATCCAAGAATAAATAAATAGTTTAACTCCTTATGCCGGAGTAAATATGTGGAAGCAGAGGCAAACCCTGTTAAGAAACAAAGCCTTAACCAAACCCCTTTTCCTCATTGTTGTAGCCAAGGGAAATAGAGGTACCTGTTACAAAAAAAGCAATAGTCAAAATAGTTTTAACAGAGAGGAACAAAACTAACACTCGAATAGTGGGTAAGATGCTACAGAAGTATCCCTGTGATTTTACCACCATAGTGCCGCGAGTTGTAACTTTACCGGCAAGCAGACAAGAAAATTCTCAAAAAAACCAAGGCTGTAGGAGCCGGAAACCTCCCTTACATCAAACCCTCGTTTTATCTGGGTGCATGTATTGCTAAAGGAAACCATCCGATGGTGCGGCCCTCCTGTGACAGATGAGAGCACCTGTGCAGAGAAGGTCGAGAGGAGAACCACCCATAACTGGAAGTCAGTTCTGGGGTTTTGGTGGGAAAAGCATCGATCGAACCAGTGGTTCCTCTGTCATGACTTTGGCAAAGAGCGGCAGCATGCTCTGAACAATTGGAGAGAATGGTGTTCGAGACGGAGAGTTAGGGTAGGCTCTTAGCCTGAAAAGAGGGGGAAGGTTTTCCACGATGCTCATCCAGACAGTCAATGCCGTGACAATCCCGAGAACAATGCTAAGTGTCTGTGGGTGGAAACAACTTAGAAGCCTCCATTGATAGGTGTTATACACTGAAGGTTAATGGCTACGTCAAATCATATACAGGTGTTATATACAGAAGGTTAATGGCTAAGTCAAATCATATATGTGCTAAACATTGTAACTCGTATGGCCTAAATGAAAATAATTCTCCGTGCATGACTCAACATGAAAATAATTCTCCGTTCATGACTTAACTCATGTTTAACGTAATTGCTCCTTGAAACTTTCATTTTCTTTCCTGTTATTATGATGCACAGTGGGGTGAGAAGGAACTATCAGAAAAAACGTCCCCATTTCATTAATTGGTAGTCTGCTTATTATTAGGGTACGTATTATTTTCATGTAGTCCAGAATCATGGTTGCACTTTTCTTTCCATATATAAATTTCTCCATATGAATGATCAGTGAGGAGGAAATCATGGTTGCACTTTTCTTTCCATATATAAATTTCTCCATATGAATGATCAGTGAGGAGGAATTTGAAGTAATGACAGTATTGATGGTTGGATTGAAAAATTTAACAGTATTGTTATTCAACCATTACTATTATTCTGTAAATTATTGAAGCAGTAATTTTATTTTAATTATAGTGCCCAATGTTGTTACTCAACCATTATTATTATTCTGTAAATTATTGAAGCAGTAATTTTATTTTAATTTTTTAATTATAGTGCCAAGAATACAGTATTGTTATTCAACCATTACTATTATTTTGTAAATTATCGAAGCAGTAATTTTATTTTAATTATAGTGCTTAGAATATATTTTTAAATGTATAAATAATTTATAATATTTTTTTTAATCATCCATTCTAAAACTAATAATAAATTATTCGGAATACAATATATTTGATATTCTTGGAAAGTACTCTAACCACTCTTTCTTCATTTCACAACTCACAGCTTCAAAGGTTTATTAGTAATATTGTCATTCTATTAATGTATTTTAATAGTATTTATTATTTTCGTTCCAGTGAAATCCTATTACTTAAAACCCATAGCTTTCTACAGATCTGGTGGTTGAGTCCCAGAGTTATTCAGTAGTAAAGGCAAGGTTAGGTTGAGTCCCAAAGTTACTTAGTAGTAAAAGCAAAGGCTCGATAAATGCATATATTCTTCCATACCAATATGAATGATATTGTTGAGGAATTTGAAATAATGACACATTTTGATGGTTGGATTGGAATTTCAATAGTATTGTTATTCTACCATTATTATTATTCTGCAATTTCTAATGTTTTTTATGGCATTTAAAACATATTTTTAAATGTGTAAATTTTTTTATAATATTTGAAAATTTGTTAAAAAATTGAGCATATTAAAGATCAATAATAAATGAATATAAATACAATGTAGCTGATAATCTTCAAAAGTATCTAAAAAGCTAAAGTAACCACTCTTGCTTCATCTCACAACAGTTACAGGCTTTGAATAGTATTATAATTTTATGAACATTTATTATTATTTTTTTAAATATTATTGATTAGAATTCAGCAATAAAATAAATTTAAGTAACTTTTATCTAACTGATGATTGGTGCATTTTGAGGACATTTATTGGTCCAAAATCCATAATTAATCCTATCTACTTCAACCACCCAAAAAAATAAATAAAAGACAAATTAAATTCATTTCCCTCATTATGTATGAAAGGTCTAGATTAATTTTGTACCTAGTAATATTGTAATTTTATAAATGATGCTTAATTAACATTTATGATAAAGCATTAAAAATAAATTCATGAAGTTTTAAATAAAGAGTTTTTTTTTAATAAAGAGTGATTGTATACATTGTTAATCATTTAAGTTGTTAAATGATTAAATATAGTTAGTATGTGATTAAAAGTTGTGGAATTTCAAATCAAACAATTTGCTTAATCATACAAGTAGTAAGAGACCTTCTCTACAAGATAGTCAACTGTAAGAATCCACTTGGACATGCGAGAATATTTTCTACCTGGTATAACAGTTGCAGCAGACTTTCTCTATACAATAGTCAACTTTAAGAATCCCACTTGGACATGTGAGAATATCTTCTATGTGGTATAACAGTTGCAATAGGACTTTCTCTATAGGATAGTCAACTTTAAGAATCCCACCTGGACATGTGAGAATATCTTCTACGTGGTATAACAGTCATGTCTCGAGAGACTTTAGAGTTGTAGCATCTCTCCATGATAACATTTAAATCAATCATTCTATTTATAAGACAACATTTGTCTAGAACCCATGATAAAGCAAACCAAATCTCACACACCATTCACAATCTCCATAGCCACATTGCATCATTATATTTTTTAATATATAATTTTATAGTTTTAATTTATTAAACTTGTGATAATTTTAAAAAGGTGTAGTCTTCTTTTCTTTTTTCCCAAAGTCAAGTAATACAATATTTTGTGGGATTGATATTTCTTAAAATATAAAGTAATATGCCGAAAATTGTTATTATTATAATCATTGTTGTTATTATTATAATCATTGTAATTGTATCATGATGGTTGACATTGTTATCATCATCATCAACATTGTTATCGTTGACATTGTTATCATCATCATCATTGTTATTGTCATGGCCAATATCATGGTTGTTGTCATCTTAGATATTTTCTCTCAAATTTAAAATAATTTAAATTGTTTGACTTGTAAAAGATAGACAAGGTGGGATACTTGCATATGCCTCTTTTATTTTATTGTATTATATTTAGCATTAACAGTAATTTTTCACTCGAATTGGGCTATAGATTACATAACATATCACTTATTTCTTCATCTATTCTCTTCTTGTATATGTGCTATCGACTTACGGGCGTTTCCTTTGCAACTTTCGGTGCACATGCTAGTTACAAACCAGCTTTCATGAGACCAGTAGCAAATATTGTGAAAGGAAGTTGCTTCAGTTTCCAAAGAAAATACAATACGATCTTCAACTTTTGTGTTAACGTTCACGTGGATGCGCTTTGAAACGTACCCACTACACTCGACTGCATGTATGTATTCCTTCTTTACGTCTCCATATATTCATTCCTTCTTCCTTGCAAGAACAACACTAAGTGCACTCACCTGAATTCCGCCGCTTCCTACTTTTTCTGCACTGCATCGCATCACATCAAATTACAGAGTTGAGTTGAGTGAACTTATTGGACCAATAATGGTGTGGCCAATACTATGCTCAAATTGTTGCAGCCATATTTCATTTTTTCACTGTTTTAGATATTTGATATATTTCATTTTCTCACTGTTTTAGATATTTGATATTTGAATGGGCTACCATGTTTTGGTTGTATCTGGCTTGTATTTTATTGGTTTTATGTTAGTAGTTTTAATTTTTTTGTTTATACTATATATTTTATATTTTCCTCAAACAGGTTAATATATTTATTTTTCTTTTTATATGTTATATAAAATTGTGGCTTAAAGGCATCTTAGCCATTAAAATTGTCTAGAGATGGCAGTTCGCTAGACCACATCAACCTTTAAAATAATTAGATTTCACTTTAAAATTTTCAAACCGGTAACCTCACATCACACATTAAATAGTGATTAGTACACCCATCATGTTTACCCAATAAATTACATAAAATATTAGTTAAACAACTGGATTAAAAAATAAAAATTAATTAATAACAACATTACAAATAAATAAACAATTATATTTCTAATTATGATCATTCTCTTCACCGACACAGCAAACGACATCTTTGGTATTGCAGAGGAATCCCTTCTGTTATTGAGCACGAGAATGTATTAGGTAAGTTTGGGCTTTTCTATTCCCTAGGCTTCGATCCTATAGAATATTTGAGCTGTTGTGGATTTATATTTAATAAAAAGTATAGGTTGGATATTTCAAATTTTAAACTGGTTTGGTATGTGTTTAATTATTGTTGTTAGGTTTTATTTTAATAAATAAAATTTGATGTTAGAAAATAAAATGATTGAAATTTTAGAAGTTAATTTTAACCAGTATATTTTGGATTCATAGAATTGTTTTTAACAAAATTAAATTTATTGATATATTTAAAGCAATAGAAAATTGGATTTTTTATAAATTATTTTAACCGAATTTAAAAAAGAGTTAGAAAAAGCCGGTTAGTAATGAAAATTTGTTGACATTAAAGCTATTTCTACTTTCATTAAATATTATAACATCTTTATACAAGTTTTATTTGTGGACTTGCAAAACAAGGAAAAATATAACATGCATCCGTTCAGAGAGTTAGATATAATGAGACAAAATTATTTCAGAAATGCTAAGGTTTCTAACAAATTTTAAATCCTATAATCACAATACGTATAACTATATATCCTTATAAGCTAAAGTCAATTAATTCTTAAATCCTTTAGCCACAATAGGTATAACTAAATATCCTTTAAGCTAAAATCAACCCATTTAAAAATAATGAATTGAGACAAAAATCAAATTTTCTAAACATGTTCTTTGTCACACATTAAGGTGTGTGACAATGCATTCTCGCTTGTGTCAACTTGTGCGAGTTCTCTTTCTGGTTTTTCGTTCTTTGAGACAACTGTTCAGCATTCTCCGATTTAATTTTGTTCCTCTTGCTGATGGATTCAGTTCCATCTAATTGAGATTTTGTTCCTCCAAATATTTGATGATTCGATGTCAAATTATCAGTTGGTCTCTTAGATTTATACTTGCTTGCATGGGATTTTCCAGTAGGTTGTTCGGAATAATTATTTGCATGAAGTTCCACTAGGTATAAAGCAATGCCTGAATTGGGATTCCAATGCATCAGTGGCACGATTGGAAACAAACAACATCGTTGAGAGCAGAAAGGATATTACAAATGATATAGGGATAACAAAAGAGAATGGAAATAGATAGTTTTCTATGCACAGAAACTCATAGTAATGGAGGTTAATTGTCCAAATTGCTTCAAATGCAGCATTGTTTGCAGATTTGTTCCGACTGTCTGCTGGAGTTCCAATGTAGGAAGCCCCATTAATCTCCATAGTTGTTGTGACAGAGTTCATAAAGTGATACGCAGGAGGCATGTTCTTCATTGAATCAAGCTCAACAAGGACACAATTAGGCTGTTTTCTCTCCTGCTCAATAAGTAGATTATGGAAGTTTACAAAACACTCCACAATGTTCAATCAAAATCACTAAGATTTTTAACATCCACCATATTCAATCAAAATCACTAAAATGGTTAATAGACTTGATACAACCTAAAAAGGTATAAAGGGAAAAAATAAATGCAAATATTGTTGGAATATGTAATTCCTACTCGTCTCAGTTGTGATTCTTTCTATCTAGAGGAGTTTGTTCTTATTTTGTTTCTTAGATTTGTGTATGGTTGAGATATTTTCTCAACCAATATATTGTGTGTCCAAGATAGTTTCCCTACCCTGAGCTTGGCCCAGGTTAAGGGAAATAAGCCGAGGAAAATAAAAAAGTATATTTTTGTTTTAGTTTGTCCATGGAGAGTTATGAGAGTCGAGGGAGTGTGGTGTTGTGTGATAGTAAAGTTGTTGCCAGAGTATTAGTCACCTGACCCCTGAGCTTGGCCCGTCCTGGGCCGAGGAAAATAATTCCAGGAAAATAAGAAAGTATATTTTGTTCTAGTTTGTCCATCGAGAGTTCTCACAGTCGAGGGAGTGTGGTGTTGTGTGATAGTAAAGTTATTGGGAGAGTATCAGTCAACTGTATCGTTGGATTGAGTAGCGGATCGGATCGTGGTGATGTGGCTCCCTGTATTTGTTTGAGGCCAAGATCCTGTGGCTGCCGGGGGTGCCTTCACGGAGGAGGCTAAGTAAGCGTGGCAGCATGGTCGTAGTCCTGTTTGTGGGCGTAGCCTGTTCTTGCAGCCTTCAACACACAAAAACAGACGACGGGGCTGAGTGCGGCTCGACTAAATTAAATTTCAGTGCATACCACCAATATTTCGGTGAAGAAGAGTTCAAATAAACAACACATAATTTTCGCTCAACAATTGGATAGTCATTCGTTACAGCCTCAATCACGCCCTGGTGATTCATGTGTTTGTTTCGTGTTTTAAGAGCAATTGCAGAGCTATGTGCAGAGGAGAGGTGATCAATTAAAGCTCTAGGACATTCGTTCCAAGAATGTGATTTGAGGCGATTTGAGGCACGCTGTTGCTACTAGAGATCAAAGTCGACGATGCGGGAGAAAGAGATTGTTGGGGAGATCGCTGTTGTCTGATTCATATCAGTGGATCAACAATTGAAGGAGGTTGCTGCAAAGGGATCATGGAGCCTACGGTGCATGTGGGTAATTGCTTCTTAGGGATCTATGGATTCACGCAGGCCGGTGCTTTTTTCTTGAATTTTCTGCAAAGTTTGGTACCGTGGAAAAATTGATGGCATAGTCATCGGTTAAAGGTTCTAGTTTCGAAACCAGAGGGAAATCTGCTTCGGAGTTTGGATCTCTGCCTTGACAGTCTCTCGAGCTTTGGATTCCAGTGGTATTAAGCAGTGGAACCTGGGAATTGTGTTGTTGATATTTTTGTTAAAGAGAAGCTCATTTACTTTATTTTATTTGGGGTATGTATAATGAATGCTTGAAGAATTGGAGCATTGCATGTTCTAAGTATGACCCATGGGTCGTGAAGCATTTTGCGTTACTCGAGATGCGTGCAAACCATGAGGCCGGACGAGAAGGCCACCAACGGCCTTGAAAGAATCAATAACAAATCCGTCGATCTTGAATGAATTCCTATCAAGGAAGTATTCGAACAGCTATGATGTACTAGGGAGGGTTTGTCATTGAAAGAAGGAGAGCATCGCCTGCAGGTGTTTGGATTCAACAAATTAGAGGAGAAAAAGGAGATAGTAGCGGTAATGGCAATTGCTTTGGCAAATGGAAATGAAAGCATGTGCCGAAAAAGTGCCTGCGTTCTGTTTGTGGGAGTAGACTCACCGCTCGAATGAGTCACGCGAGGAGCTGCTAGGCGTTGAGCATGCAGCTGCGTGGTAGTTTGAGCAGTTGTCCAGTTTTTTAGGGGTATTTCACTATTTTGTATTTTGTATTTTTTTTTTTTTTTTCTTTTGAGTTTGGCAAGATAAATACATTGAGCATGATCAATTCAATGTAGAAACATAATTTATGAGAGTGATTATGATTGCATTTTTAGAAACTCTAAAGAAGTGGTATTTATAAATGTTTTCGAATTAAAAGTATTTACATTGAGTTTCGCTAACTCAATGGAGTGGTTTTGTTAGAAATAATGACTCTAACAAATCGCGCAAGTGTATCCAAGACAACAATTGAACCAGAAAAAGAAAGAGGAAGCAAAAACACTCTGTGGTGGATAATGAGGTTGAAGTGCAGCAAATATTGATTTTGAGCAACAACCACACAGGGAGTTAAATGATGATGCACAATGAGTTCAAAGTTTGTGTGAGCGTGCGGAATAGACTCTTGAACATGATGTGTATCACATACATTTTATTAGTAGGCGAGTCTAAGATGTTTTGTAGTGGTCTTTGTAATGTATGTACCTAGTAACTCCAAAAGTTGGAGTTGTGTTGTAAGCCTTGTAAGGCATGTGTACCCCCATAAAGTTTGTGGTAATCTTAAAACCACTTTGTACTTGCAGTGTCAGTGTGTGGTAAGCCGGAAACCACATGTGAGAGTGAATTGGACATGGATTCCTATAAGTATGGTTTAGAGTTAGCCGAGAAAACCCTCGGCCTCGTTGAGTCGAGTCTTTGGTGAGCCTTAGTGGCTGGAGTGCCCTAGTGGCAGGTTTGTAGCCCAGAGTGGCTAGAGTGCCCTAGTGGCAAGTTTGTGGCCCAAAGTGGCTGGAGTGCCTTAGTGGAAGATTTGTGGCCCATAGCGACTGGAGAGCCTTAGTGGCTATGTTGAGCCTTGGTGGTTGTGTTGAGCTGTGGTGGCTGAGAGCCCTTGGTGGCATGGTTGAGGGTGATTCAATAAAACCTAGAGCATGATTATGGGTAATCCGATAAAACCCATGATGATGATATTGGAGGGGGACAGGTATATATATGTAGTTATAATGGTTGACAAAATCATGTATGCGAAAGACATCCTACAAGATTGGCGGTTGCGTGATTGACACCCATGCATTCGGGTGGATGGTTGCTCTTTTATATGGACGTTGACATATTCTTCTATTATGTTTGACTACAACTAGACTTTGCAGATTTATATCGAGACAACTACTCATTAAGGGGGTGTGTTGGAATAGGTAATTCCTACTTGTCTCAATTGTGATTCTTTTTATCTAGAGGAGTTTGTTCCTATTTTGTTTCCTAGATTTGTGTATAGTTGAGATATTCTCTCAACCAAAATTGTGTGTCCAAGATATTTTCCCTATCTTGAAACAACACTTCACGTATTTATTTGTAACATTATTTGATTAATAATTCACAAATTTCCTTTAAGAAAATTTAACATATATAACCAATAGAGTAAAAAGCAACATTTAAAAATTATCTTGAGCGTCTGGGTAGAAGTGAAACTGACTTTAAACTTAAACCCCTTCCTTTGCAAATCTTCTACAGCTTCCTTAGCTGCAGCATTCTGTGTGGCCTTCTTGCGGCTGAAACCAGGAGGGGATTCATATTTTTTTCCATTGATTGTCACAGTGCACTTAAATTGTGGAAGATGGTCAGAGTCGTCATTCACTGTATGGTAGACAGACAATGGAAAAGATTTCTTCTGTCTATATTCTTCTAGTATGTTCTTAAACATTTGAGCAGGAGGCACCCTATCAAGAAATGGAATGACTAGACAAAACAATCCAAATAAGTGAATATTTGCCTGCTCTCACAAGAGGCCTCTTGCACTAAAAAAACTAACCATTGTTTCCCAAATTATTGTCCTAATTTGTCTCCACTACTGAACTTATGTAGTTCCCTCCATCACCGCACTGGATATTAACGATTTATTGGTTTTGGCCATATGTAATAGATTTGGAAACGCTCCAATTAAGCCCATAGTGGGGAGAGTATCAAATCTTTACCGGCACAAAATAATTCACATAAAATTCACAAAGAATGGAGAGAACGCATATATTTGAGCGTTGTTAAGGAAGCAGAGCTTTATGATATGAATTAGTTGGCGGAGCAATGGCTCGCTAAATAACCATTACAGATGTTTTATACATCATAATTTCAAAATTTTGCTTGGAAATTGTAAATTATAGATAAAAATCAGACTTTGAACTAAATGAAGGAGTTGCAGCTCACAGGTGTGTACAGCACCTGGAGACTGCACTCAAACAAAGAGGACACTCTCTCTCTCGTTCACTCTACAATTACATCAAATGAATATTACAATATTAAATACATCACTGAAAATTATGTAGTTGTGAACAACCTCCTAAACTCTAGGAACAAATCCTAAACTAAGGAGATGCGTTAGAACCATATAACCATTTCTCCATTATTCTTAACTCCCCCCCTTAATGGAGAAAGGGTTATTCTGCACTCCTAACATCCCTCTAAATAACTCAAACTTTACTCGCCCTAGAGGCTTAGTAAAAATATCAGCTAAATTATCACAAGTGTTACAATAATCCACACATATTTCTTTAGACTGTATCTTTTCTCGAACAAAGTGAAACTGAGTGTCAATATGTTTAGTATTTTTATGGAAAACTGGATTGTATGCAAGCTTTATTCTGCTCTGGTTGTCATTTTTGACGTTGGTTGCTTCTTTCTGTCCTTCGCCTGCATCGCTAAGCAATCTCCTCAACCAGATGGCTTCGCATGTAGCTGCACACAACGTCTGGTACTTAGCTTCACATGATGATAATGCTATAGTACTTTGCTTTTTGCTACTCCACGAAATAACCCCGGATCCAATACTAAATGCGTAACCTGTGATGGATCTACAATCATCCAGGTTACCTGCCCAATCAAAATCTGAATAACCTGCTAAAGTAACATCAGAAATGTCAGTGTATAAAATATCATAATTACAAGTACCACTAAGGTACCTCAACACACATTTTGCTGCAATCCAGTGACTTTCAAGTGGTTTGGACATAAACTGGCTCAGCACACTAACAGAATATGCCAGATCAGGTCTAGTTTTCGTGAGATATATCAAACTTCCCACTAGCTATCTATACAAAGTAGCATCCACCTGTTTTGTGCCATCGTCACTGCTTAACTTGAGATTCTGCTGCAATGGTGTTGCTGTTGTTTTGCACTGTTCCATTCTGAATCTTTCCAACAGGGTTCTGGCATACTTTCCTTGAGTTAGAAAAGTTTGACCAGAATCTTTCCATACCTCCAAACCTAGGCAATAATGAAGATTTCCAAGGTCTTTCATTTCAAATACCTGTGACATTTGCTGCTTGATTTCTTTGATCAAATTATTTGCATTTCCTGTTATGATCATGTCATCCACATACAAAGAAATCAAAATGATTTGCCTTTGTTTATTTATCTTGGTATACAGGTTTGGATCATTGAGGCTCCTATGAAAACCATGCTGTATAAAAAATGAATCAATTTTCTCATACCATGACCTAGGTGCTTGTTTCAGACCATAAAGTGCCTTATGCAATTTACACACTAAATGCTCCTACCCCTTTTTCACAAAACCAGGAGGTTGTACTAAATAAATTTCTTCCTTTAATTCTCCATTCAGAAATGCAGACTTAACATCTAGCTGGTGTAGCTTCCATTTATGTTTTGTTGCTAATGAAATTAGCATTCTAATTGTATTTAGTTTAGCTACAGGGGCAAAGGTGTCATCGAAATCTATTCCTTCTTGCTGTGAGTAACCCTTTGCTACTAGTCTAGCTTTGAATTTTTCTACACTTCCATCTGCATTTATCTTAGGTTTATACAACCACTTACATCCTATGGGGTTTTTTCCTTCAGGCAACTCAACTAAATCCAAAGTATGGTTTCTATATATTGATTCAATTTCCTCATGCATTGAAACCCTCCATTCATCTGATTTACTTGCTTCTTCATAGTTTGAAGGTTCTAATGTTTAAAATTTTGGACATTAAAGCATAGCCTTTCAATCTTTCAGGTAGTCTAGTCTTCTTACCTGATCTTCTAGGTAGAGGACTTACCTCAAGTCTATCTGTTTCAGCGCTTTCCGAGCCTGCACCATCACTTATTACACTATCTGCTGCTACTTCTTCCTATTTCTGCTCCTGCTCCTGCTCTTCATCTTCATCACTGTTCATTTCTATCAGCAATGGAATGTGGCTATCACTGTTAGAGTCTTCCTTTCCATCTTCAGCCTGTTCATGAAAAATAACATCTCTGCTTGCAAAAACTTTATGAGTCACAGGATTATATAACTTGTATGCCTTATACTCTGTGCCATATCCAACAAATATACATTTCAAGGCTTTGGGGTCTAACTTCTTTCTATCTTCTTTCAGTATATGAGCATAAGCTTTTGATCCAAATATTCTTAAATGACTAACTGCTGGCTTGAGTCCAAACAATGCTTCAATGGGGGTTTTGAAGCCTAGACATTTAGTAGGACTCCTATTCTTTAAATAAACAGCAGTATTAATGGCTTTTGCCCAAAGACCAATTGATAGTCCCTTACCTTGAAGCATACTTCTCGTGCACTCCACAAGAGTTTTGTTCTTGTGTTCTGCTACTCCATTCTGTTGTGGAGTGTGTGGCACTGTAAATTGCTGCATAATCCCATGCTGCTTGCAGAAGTTCATGAACTCTCCTAACCTGTATTCTCCCCCTTGGTCTGAGCGGAGAATCTTTATCCTCTTTCCTGTTTGGTTCTCTATCATAGATTTAAACTCTTTAAAGTACCAAAAGGCTTGACTCTTTTTACTTAAAAAATACACCCATGAAAAGCTAGTGCAATCATCTATAAACAACAGAAAGTAATATGCTCCTCCTAAAGACCTAGTTTGCATAGGTCCACAAATATCTATATGCACTAGTTCTAGAATGTCTCTTTCCTTTCTGTTGACATGCAAATGGAACTCTTCACTATGCATTTTCCCTAATGCACAACCATCACATTCCAGCTTGACATTATGAAAAACAGGGAGTCCATCGACCATACTTTTCTTCTGAAGTAAGATGAGGTCTTGCAAATTGAGATGTCCAAATCTCTGATGCCAGAGATTTTTGACTGTTGATCTAGCTGCAACCATTGCTTGTCATGGCATACTCTTTGCATCCAATCTGTACAAATTATCCACGCGTACTCCTGTTGCAACTGTTTCCATCTGGCTATCCTTAATGACACAACCATTCTTAAAGAATTGCACCTGCATGTCCTGGTCTGTAATCATTGAGACAAAGATCAAGTTTTTCTTAATTCCTAGAACATATAATACATTTTTAAGATGTTTAATGTCACCACTAGGTAACTTCACAGGAATATCTCCATATCCTTTGATCTCATACCCACTGTCATCTCCTAGATAAATTTTTGATCCACATGCAGATTCTTCAAGAAATTCAAAACAATCCTTCTTACCGGTCATATGTGAGGATGCACCAGAGTCGACATACCATATGTCATCCTCATCTCCCTTTGATGCTGAAAGAGCACAATCAACTGTGAATAGTCGAAGATCATGGTTGTGGTCCTCCTCTTCTCCAGCAAAACAGCCCTAGTGTTTCCTCTATTTGCCTCTTCTTTCATCCGCATGCCTCTTATAGCATTCTTTAATCTGATGACGAGGTTTCCCACAATAAAAACATCTCTTAACATAATTATCAGTCAGACCTCTGAATGATCTCTTTTGAAAATAGTTTGCTCCTTTCTGCTGCTGCTGCGGTTGTTGGTGTTGGTGCTGATGTTGGTGTTGGTGTTGCTTCCCTCTGTACTGTCGCCTCTTCGCCATCAGAGCAAGGTCATTGCTCTGAGTTTTCAGATTCTGTCGTCGCTCCTCCTCCTGGAGCAGAATCGTTGTCAGCTCATCAAATGAAGGGGCTTTCTCTCTTGCTGACAGTCCTGTGATGAACGTCTGGTATTCATCAGTCATTCTGTTCAATGTGAGTGTGACTAGATCTGAGTCGGACACCTTTTCTCCAATAGCTCCCAGTTTGTCACTCAGATCCTTGACTCTAGCCATGAATCCAGCAACAGACTCATTCTCATCCATCTTCAATGCAAACAGTTTTCCCTTGAGTGCCAGAACACGATTTGTGTTCTGAGTCTTGTACAAGTTCTTGATCGTTGTCCATATATCAGCGGCCAACTTAGAATCTCTGATATGTGGGATAATATTGTCCTTAACGGACATCTTCAATATAACTTTTGCTTTCGTTTCTCTTTTATCCCAATCTTGTTCTTGGGTCGTTGTTCCAGATCTCTGTTCATTTCCCTCAACGATCGACCATGCATTTACGCTCTCCAGCAAAGTTTGCATTTTGAATTTCCAGTTGGAGAAATTCGATCCATCGAGTTTGCCAGACTCGTGGAGATATGATTCTATACTGTTATTCATTTTCGCCCAACTGAACACTCCAATCGGCCACCACCGGGCAAGTCTGATCTGCTACCACCGAACAGATCAGGAACTTCACTGTGCCACCACCGGGCAAGTCCGATCTGCTGCCACCGAACAGATCAGGGACTTCACTGTGCCACCACAAGATGCCACCGAATAGATCAGAGACTTCACTGTGCCACCACCGGGCAAAACCGATATGCTACCACCAAACAGATCAACAAACAAGCTCCAACATGCCACCACCGGGCAAAGGCGATCTACTTCCACCGAACAGATCGAGGAGCTGCACTGCACCACCACTAGGCAAAAAATCGATCTGCTTCCACCGAGCAGATCACAGAGCTCTGATTCGCCACCACCGGGCAGGTCCGATCTGCTACCTCCGAGCGGATCAAGGAACCTCAATTTGCCACCACCGGGCAAATCAAATATGCTGCCACTGAGCAGAAATCTCCACGTGCCACCACCGGGCAACTCCGATCTGCAACGAAAAATTGCAGATTTTCAGAGAGAAAGAGGTTGGCTCTTTGGCACGATTAACAGCCATGGATCCGCGCCAATTCAGTTACTTTTTACCTGGCACATTTATCAGCCTCAAACCCGCGCCAATGGGCACATCTGTTCTCTAAAAATCGCGCCAGTCGCTTGTTCTGTTCTATATTGGCGCGACTGTCTGCAAAAAATCTGAGCCAACTGCTGCTTCTTCTGAAAAAAAAAAAAAAAAAAAATTGTGCTCAAACCCTTTCTTCAGCTCAGAGATGATTAGTCATCTGAGACCCTTTGCTCCAGGTGTTATTGCAGTTGCACCTGATCACACAGATACATTTACATGCTCTCCTACCACTACAGATATGTAACTAATGATACATCCCTAAAAAAAATTTAAGGCTATCTCTACCCTAAGCTCTGATACCAAGATAAAAATCAGACTTTGAATTAAATGAAGGAGTTGCAGCTCACAGGTGTGTACAGCACCTGGAGACTGCACTCAAACAAAGAGGAGACTCTTTCTCTCGTTCACTCTACAATTACATCAAATGAATATTACAATATTAAATACATCACTGAAAATTAGGTAGTTGTGAACAACCTCCTAAACTCTAGGAACAAATCCTAAACTAAGGAGATGCGTTAGAACCATATAACCATTTCTCCATTATTTTTAACTATTATTCCCATAGACATATAATATAAATATAATTGTTATATTATAATGTATGGAAAGTTACTCATGTTGGAACTATTACACACCTACATGCTGTTATGCTCTTAACCTGCAAAGCAATACCCAAGCGAAGAAAAGATACCGAGAGCACAGAATATGCCAAGAAAATATACCCAGAACACAGAATAGCAATGATTTTATTATTCAGAGAGAAATGTTCACAGGCCTCTTTGAGGGGGCAACCTCCAATAGAGCAGAGCTCGATTACAAAACAAGACACGATGCTCCTCGCAGGGAGTCTCTATCCTTTATATATGACTCATACATGCAATACCACGGGCCAATATCGTGGGTTTTATTAATACCATCTATCTAATACTACCGCCCATTTACCATCTATCTAATACTACTGCCCATTTGCAACTAAATGTGGTCCCGTCATTAATTGCGAGTTAACCACTTACAAATATTAATATGGGCTTTATTGACTCTTGACTATGACGTGATCCCATGACATAAATAAGGGGGTTAGGGTGGGACCCTAACATGCCCTCCCCCTTAAGACTAGCCTTGTCCTCAAGGCTGAAGCTGCGGAAACTGCTGAAGAATAGTGGCTGGTTCCCAAGTTGCATCTTCCGGAGAGGTGTATTTCCATTTGACGAGGACCTCCTTAAGCATGCGGCCGCGCAGGTGCTTGTCTCGTGTGTCTAGAACCTGTTCAGGTTGAAGCCAGATTGACCCTTCTTCGTCCAATTCAGGTAGACTGGTTTGAACTCGGCAATTGTTCCCAATCACTTTCTTGAGGCACGATACATGGAAAACTGGGTGGATTTTTGTTGTAGGTGGCAAAGCCGACTTGTAAGCCACTTCTCCAATGCGCTGAAGTACTTGGTATGGTCCATAGAATTTTGGAGAGAGCTTTTGACAACCCTTGTCTTTGAGTGATGTTTGCTTATATGGTTGCAGCCTCAAAAAGACCTGATCCCCTTCTTGAAATTGGCGCTCTGAGCGATGTTGGTCAGCCTATTTCTTCATACGGTTCTGAGCTTGATGAAGATTCTCGCGCATATGGGCAAGCATGGTTGCGCAGTGTTGTAGGAGTTGATCCACGGCTTGTACTTTGGAGCACCCCGTGAGATAAGAAGTAGGGGAAGGAGGAAGTTGTACATAGACTGCTTCATAGGGAGCCATTTTGGTGGTGGCATGATAGTTGGTGTTATACCACCATTCTGCCAGAATTAACCACTGTACCCAAAGGTGTTGTTTTTCTGAAGTGAAACACCTAAGGTAGGTTTCTAGACATTTGTTGACGGCTTCGGTTTGACCATCTGTTTGCGGATGATATGAAGTACTGAGTTTGAGTTGAGTGCCTTGTATTCTGAAGAGCTCCTGCCAAAAATTACTGGTGAAGATTGGGTCACGGTCGGACACAATAGAAGTGGGCATGCCATGCAATTTGAAGATCTGATCCATGAAAGTTTGAGCAACCAAAGTGGGTGTGAATGGTTGGGGTAGGGCGCAGAAATGAGCATACTTCGACAGTCGGTCCACAACCACCATGATGACTGACTTGTTCCCAGACTTTGGAAGACCTGTAATGAAATCCATGGAGACCTCTGTCCAAATTGACGCCGGAATGGGCAATGGTTGTAATTTGCCTGGTGTGTTGACGGTTTCCCCTTTGTGGCGTTGACAGACGTCACATTCTGCTACGTAAGTAAGGATGTCCTGTTTCATGCCGACCCAAAAAAATGATCTTCTAGTGCGAGCATATGTCTTCTGAAAGCCTGAATGTCCTGCAATGGGAGATGAGTGCAATTCTGCCAAAATGCGACTTTTGACGGTGGATGTTGGTGATATTACGACTCTGTCCTTGTAGCGAAGAATATCATTTTGCCACGAGTAGCCCTTGCTGGAATTAGGATCTACCTGCAATTGAGAAATGAGTTGGGAGAGCCCGGGATGTGAAAACCATTCCCTGCGAGCCTCTTCAATCCAGTCTGGAATGGGGAGGGAAATTGCGAGCAGAGTACTTTCCTCCTCAAATTGGCGCGACAATGCATCTGCTACCCTGTTGTCTTTCCCTTTCTTGTAAATGATCTCATAATCATATCCCGGCATTTTGGCTAACCATTTATTTTGTTGTGGGGAAGATAGGCGTTGCTCCAAAAAATATTTAAGACTGTGATGATCTGTGCGGATTTGGAAACGTCGCCCCAACAAGTACGGTCGCCAGGTCTCGACTGCATGTAAGATGGCCATCATTTCCTTCTCGTAGGTAGATTGGCCCAGATGCCTGTTCATACAATAATCCTTCTCTCCGAGTGCTATTCTCGGTGTACTGTAGCCACAAGACGGCCGAAGGTTTATCTATGGCGAGGTTTCAAGGGAGCTAGGGGGCTTCCTATATACCCAGAGGGTACGTGGAAGACAGTCCGTGCGCGGTTCTATCTAATGCGCTACTACTCGAAGGGGTACCCACAGGGGTTACAAGGGAGTCCAACAGACGTGACCACCTCTTGTATTTCCTGCGTGCATGCCTCCCCAAATCCCCAGGTTTATGCGCTTAATGACAGATCCCGTGGTTTAAAGACGTCGGAACACGTCTCTAGCCAAAAAAAAAAATTTGCTAAAATTTGGAGATCCCACCGAGCCATGGAAAGTGCTCTGATACCACTTGTTATGCTCTTAACCTGCAAAGCAATACCCAAGCGAAGAAAAGATACCGAGAGCACAGAATATGCGAAGAAAATATACCCAGAACACAGAATAGCAATGATTTTATTATTCAGAGAGAAATGTTCACAGGCCTCTTCGAGGGGCAACCTCCAATAGAGCAGAGCTCGATTACAAAACAAGACACGATGCTCCTCGCAGGGAGTCTCTATCCTTTATATATGACTCATACATGCAATACCACGGGCCAATATCGTGGGTTTTATTAATACCATCTATCTAATACTACCGCCCATTTACCATCTATCTAATACTACCGCCCATTTGCAACTAACTGTGATCCCGTCATTAATTGCGAGTTAACCACTTACAAATATTAATATGGGCTTTATTGACTCTTGACTATGACGTGATCCCATGACATAAATAAGGGGGTTAGGGTGGGACCCTAACACATGCGGACTTTTAGTTAGAGCATGGGACTACATGCAAGATTCCTTCTACATGATTTACTCCTTGATTTGCTCCTTCTTTAACTCCACAACTGGTTAGTTCTTTTGCAAGATTTACTCTCTGATTTGCTCCTTCTTTAACTCCGCAACTGGTTAGTCCTTCTGCATGATTTACTCCTTGATTTGCTCCTTCTTTCACTCCGCAATTGGCTAGTTCTCTCCGAAACTTGTTGTAGGTGTTGAGTCTTCTCATTGATCATCACTATGGTGCATTACCTTGGGATCTTCACCCAATAATGCTATATCATGAGCATTGTAACCTATTTTCTAATGAACCATTCTTTTGTTCTTACAATTTTCTTTTAGTGTTTTTGCACTGCAAAGCTGTGTGTTCAACTTTTACTAGCTAGATTCATCTATGCAGGTTTTCTAACACATTTACAAGTCTGTCAGTATAATATAATATATGGAGAGTTAGTATCAGCCAGTTCTAGTGTATATTTGCAAAATTTTAATTTAATATGAGCTTGCAAGATTTTATATTTAGTAAATTAAGTCTTTATATTATAATTAACTTGCAAAAAAACGAGTTAACTTGAAAAAAACGAAAATTCCAACGCAGTAGTATTCCTTGAAATTCAATTCAGTTTTAAGATAAATAGTTAAGTAATAAAATAGTACTTAATCTTGGTAGTTTAGTGTGGATGGATTTTTCATTCAATAACAGAGGTGTACACCATTCCTTGAAATTGGATTAGGTTTTTAAGATAAATAGTTAATTAATAGAATATTATTTAAAATTTTGGCAGTTTATTTGATGGATGGATTTTTTATTCAATAACTAATAGAGAAAGGGAATGGCAATAACAGTGGATAGAGAATAGTCTGTCTGGCATAGTTCAAGTGGCAATGGCCATGGAACGTGGAATGAAGTCTCACTCAACCAGAGATCTTGAGTTTGAATCTTCTACTACTCTCCCCCATTGCGGGGTGAATAATAAACATGTAAAATTGAAAAATGAAAGAGTTCTGCCAAGCTTAACAAAAAAATAGTAGATGGATGATACAAAAGAAAATAGATAGTGACTGATTTTCTAAGATTTTACCATATGTTTATATTTATTATGAAAAATTTTAAATAAATAAAATCTTAAATAAGAAAAATATTTTAGATTTAAGTTTTGAAAAAAATTAAAGTTTTTGAGAGAAATGTAGTTTTTAATATATATATATATATATATAGATATTAAAAAAAGTAATACAAAGACGAAAATATTTAAAATGTATAATGTTAAATATTTTTTGAATTACCCCCGAATGCGGGTGACACAAACGAATTAAATGATAGTCATGACAGATTGTAAGACCAGGTACTGCCAGCTGCAGGGCAGCGTGGCTTCCCAAGTTCTCACCTCGCGCAAGAGGGATAGCATTATTAAGGATGGATACTGCAGGATTTTTTCATTAATGGAGTGCACTGTTCAAAGAAAAACTGTGGTTGTTATAATCATGGTGATCCTGTTTGTTCTCTTCACACCTCGTGCTCAGTCTTATTGTTTCGAACCTTCGTTTGATGTGGTTTTGGTGACAGGCAGAACCTTGCAAACAGAGGCAAGCTCCAGGCTGACTCTCTGTTTTTCTGGAAGAGGTACTATTATGCTAAGGTTCCCCACGGCAGGATTAGCACGGCTTTAAGGGGTAAGCTTTCTAAAGCTCTTGAATTTAGAACTGGACGAGTTGCTTCTCCGTCTCGGACATTCTTTGTGCATTTGATTCGGTCTTTGTGTCAATCATTTTATCCCCCTGTTGTTGTCTCTGGTTTCTATGTGCCTTCCCCTTCGCTCTTCATAATGGTTCGCGAGGGTGGGAGGAATCGTTCCAGGGGGCGACGTGGAAGTAGCAAACGTCCAACCGCTAGTCATTCTGTGGACCCTGAACAGTCGCCTATCAATCTTCCCTCCTCTCATGTGGATGTGCCTCCTCCGAGCCCTGTGCGCAAGCCAATTCCAAATAGTGCTTTCCAAACCACGCATTTCAAATTCCAAAGCAATCTGAATAGGCCTCTGATTACTGCTCATATCACTATAATCCTTTCGGAAGAAGAAAATCAAATCTCTCCTCTGTCATGCATGGCTCCTGATCCTTCTCAAAGCAGTGAGCATTTAATGGATGAGGGAAGCCAGGAGAATCGGACGAATGATAAGTTTGGTCAGGATGAAATTCCCAAAATCATTCCGCCTCTTGAAGACATAAATCCAGTGGCCGGGGAAGGGACTTTTGGAGCTACAAGTCATTCCTTGGCGAACCCAGCAAGCGAGACGGATGGCAATGAAAATTTGAGGATTGGCAGCGCGTGTCTGGTAGCGGAGAAGACTCCTGGTGAGGATGTGGAAGTTTAACGCCACCTGGGTCTGTTTTTTCTCCCTTTTTGGTTTTGATATCGCTCAGATGACTACTTCCAGGCAACTCTGTTCACAGTCAAGGTTCAGCATCTTCAACCTGTTGTTTTTGTTTCCCTTCGGGGCAGTGGTTGTTTTTTTACCGGCTGTTTTGCCAAGTACTTAGGCTTTTTTGCTGTCAATGTTTCTACCTACGTTCTACGGGTCTATCTCTGGGTTCTATATCTGTCTTCTAGCTCTTTGTAACTGGTCTCCCCAGGTTCCTTCTGTACTGGAATAGTTCTGCTATGTTGAGTGCTCTTGGGTTCTGTTCTCTGAGGCCTCAACTCCTTGTAAAATTATTCCTTTTTTCAGTTAATAGATTTTAGTCTTTGCAGAGAAAAAAAAAATATTTTTTAAATTAATTTTTTTTATTTGAATTTTTATAATATCCTATGTTCCGTAACTATGCTTTGTCTATCCCTAGTTGGAAGTTGTATAAAAATGAAGAAAATTGTTCATCTGAATTTCTGATCGCAGAGATTTTTATATATTTAAAATATTGAATGGCATTTTTTAATGAATAATATTAATTTATATAACGATTTTAGTAAAATTAAAATTATTTATGAGTTTTTAGATTATCGTTCACAACCATTCATTATAAAAGAACATTTTTCGTTATTTTTGTTTCTAAACAATAAAATAATATTTATTTGAAAATAAAATAATGTTTCAAAGTTGCATGTAACAGAAGTGTTTAATTTATTTTATTGAAATGATGAACATTTTTCGTTATTTTTGTTTCTAAACAATAAAATAATATTTATTTGAAAATAAAATAATGTTTCAAAGTTGCATGTAACAGAAGTGTTTAATTTATTTTATTGAAATGAAATTGATCCATAATTGTTTAATTAATTTTTAATATATATATATTAAAGTTTCATTTTCATATTTAAAAAGAGAATTAAATGACTATTGCAAAGAAAGCAGCACGTTAATTATTATCTGTAGATAAATAAATTTAGTGGTTGTCTTTCTCATTTATCCTTGATTGTGTGTAAACAATCAATGGTATAAACTCAATTTAAAATTACATTTTTCTCAATTTTAAATCAATATTTAGATTGTAAATATTCAACATCTTAAATTAAAACTTTTACAATTTCTAATCACATTTTAACCAATTTCGTATAAACTCAATTTAAAATTACATTTTTCTCAATTTTAAATCAATATTTAGATTGTAAATATTCAACATCTTAAATTAAAACTTTTACAATTTCTAATCACATTTTAACCAATTTCTGGTCACATTTCAATTGCTTTCAAGATTTGAGTGAATTTAAATAATAATAATTCAAATTCACTCAAATCTCTAAAGCATTCATTTAATTGAAAAAAAAAAAAATCTCCAATTTTCTTTTTATCTTTTAAATTAAATAATAATAAAAAAACAAACTCTTTATGTAATGTTCCTGGAATGCTGTAAATATTTTATTTACCACAGTAAGAACAAATTGAATAATTGTTGTTTCTATTTGTTTGAATTAAATAATATTGTTAATTATTGGAAACAAGAAATGATTTGTATATTAGAAGCTACTTATGAAAGAAAGTTAAAAAGGAAGTTGCCGGAAAAAAAGAGTAAACCCTAACTACCTCCCCTAACTGGAGAGGGGCTTCCAAAGAAAGGAAGTAGGGGGGAGGGAAAACTGCGCTGAAAGGTCAGGCAGTAAAGGGAAGAAAAACTGCTAAGTCTGGTGATGACCAGATAGCAAATGCACTGAGTGCGAACAACTTGCAGAGGACTGTGGTCCTGCGAGTAAGCTAGGGGGGAGATTCTGGTCCCGAAAGACGAATTTCATGGATGGGAGGCTGACTAGCAGTGGGAAGCTGACCTCTGCCATTGGAGTGCTTTATTTTTTGAAAACATCACAGGTAAGTGCCAGAATTTTCTGGAAAATCATTTTGATACTTAAAACTAAAAATTATATGTGTTTTCTTTCCGTGAATGTACAATATGTAGTGGGATGCTTTGGACTGAAGTGATATTGGAATTACCTATAGTAGGGTTTCTGCTTGAATAATTAACTATCAGGAACCAAACATTTGAGTCAAGTTTGACTGGTTACCTTCAGCCTTGGTGCCCCAGTACAGTAGCAGCTATTAACCGTCGGAGCGGGAAAATTGACTATAAAACTGGAGCATAGAAAAGAATTGTACAAATCTTTAAAAATGCTAGAATGGATTTCTTTCTTTAAATAGAACCATTGTGATAAAGAATTGAAGAACCACCTCTCTATTGTTTATGTTAAAAAAACAGAACTACAACAGATGTTCGGTTAGGGTTTCAGAGTATGCCAGCACCCAATTAGAGGTAATAACCATTTGAGTAGTTAACCTAAGCCGCATTGGGCTAGTGCACCCAGAAATGGACTGTTATTAAACCCTATATGGGTATGAAACCCCCATACTGTCTATTCTGACAGAACCATTCTTAGAATAAGCTATTTGATAAGTACCAGATATTACATTAAAAAAAGAACCGAGCAAATACAAGATCAAATTTATTACAGAGCCGAGTAATTTGAAAGGCAAAAATAATAGTCGAAAACCTGAATCATGGTAACGACGCGAATCCCAACCATTCTAAAAAACGGTACAAGAACTAAGAACAAGAAATACCATGAATAGCTCAAGGAACAGCAAAGATTTTATATATCGACATAGATGCTCAAATTTACATTTCATAGCATCCAGAACCTTAGAACATAAAGAAAATATTACACAACTTGAACCCTAAGAAGTCTGTCGAATTGGCTCAATAGGTCTTAACCAGAGAGGTAGAACCCTTCACAAAATACATCTAATATGGAAAAGAAATATATGTCGGCACGGCCATCGTCACAAGACTGCAACCAGAAACAAAAACCCTTGATTATACAGAGGGAGGTTCGTATACACAAACCCTAAACCTCTGTAGGCGATCGCCTGATACCAAATAACTTATAACTGAGAAAATGATTAATACTACTTGGAAGAGAATTGAAGCTCCAACCTCGATTAGCCAAGAGAATTCACCCCTGACGAACGAGCACCAGTCGGAGACAATCTTACTCGGAAAAACCCTCGGTTGTTGCATTCGTGCAAGAAGTACTCGCTCATGAAGGTTGCCATGCGGTAACCATACGTAGCCCCCGAATCTGTAGCTAAGACTCCTAAAGATAAAGATACACCGTAACTACTGTTAGAACTGAGCCACCATAACCCAAAATAATCGGTCAGCTATAAAAACAAATATATATAACATAACAGAGACGCAACGGGTTGCTAAGCTTACTCGGAATACAAACGCCGAAGGGAAAACCATAAATCGATCCCTGCGAATCTTTCATCTGCATTGTAGTCATGGATCGACAGAATGAGTAAGCCTGCAAAAGGGAAGAGGAACCGGAGCAGAAGCCAAGGAAGAAAGAGCGAAATGAGGCATAGACTCCGCATACAGGAATGTGAAATTCTCCGGATGAACCCAAGCCGTAGGATCACGCACCAGATCTTCCACCGTCAATGTAACAAGAGACTCGAGGTAGCAGCTGTGGCCGGACAGACTTGCCTGTGCCACGTACCAAGGATGGAGCAGGCATTCAATACCGCAACCAAAAATATCAATGCCAATGCGATAAACCATAAAGTTTTGAGTCTGTTAAAAAAATCAAGGAGAATGCATAGCATCGGGACTGGCAGCAAGTGATGTGGAGGGAAATCCCATCGCACGGGTAATTAATGAAGTCACCAAACAGTGACACTTAAACCGAAAAACAAATGACCCGGAATTTAATTAGAAAGATCATGTTATGTATATATATTGTTGTATCTACAATGTAAATGGTATTGTTTAGAGTTAAGTCCGTGTAATATTAATGTGTTGTTAAATTTTTCTTATTAATAGTATTGTTACCATATGTATTGACTAGATTAGTGACCAGTGGTATCAGAGCCAAACTACCAAACTGTGGCCTCTAGCAAATACACTAAGTAAGAATAATCAGTTATTGCTTTTTTTGTTGTTGTTGATTGATGTTCTTTTATTTCTCTTACCTATTGTCAACCCACTAATTTGATAAGAACAGGAAACAAGACGACAACAGATTATGAGGAGAACAGACAGTATTCCACAGAGGAATGTGGTTGGCCCAGGACCTGCAACATTGCTTAAAGGTAATCCTGAAATATGGGTGCAGTTAGGAGAGGAGGACTGCAACACCAATCTTACGATATTAGAGACAGTTCAAGAATTAAAGAACGAGATGGCCTGCCTACGAGAGGACAATGCAAGATGAACTATGGAACAGGAAAAAAATCATGAAAAGCTTGTCTAACAAGCAGAACCAGCACCAGCCGAACCCCAGCCCAGAATGGGTAAGAGTATCAGAAGAATAGGGCTACCACACGGACCAGGAAGAAATAGAAGGAGGGGAAGAGAATCGAGAGGAAAAGTCAGATAATGCCTCTGAACACCCAACATAAAAAGGACAACAGATAGAACTACAAGGGGAATTCCGAAAAATAAAACCGCCACTCTTCGATGGAGAGCTGGAGGAGGCAGCTGAAGCCTGGTTGATTAACATGAATAAATATTTCCAATTATATGAATATGATCACAACCTCAAAGCACGATCGGCCATTTTCCAATTGCAAGGGAAGGCCACTTTGTGGTGGGAGGAGGTCAAGATTGTACGAGGAGTAAGCGAACAAAATATAACTTGGGAAAATTTTCAAAAATATTTCAAGAAAATATATTTGACTGAACGATTTTACGACGAGAAAGTAAGGGAATTCCATGACCTGCGGCTAGGGCAGCAAACAATGGATGAATTTATCATCTGATTTACCTCTTTACTCCGTTATGTACCCTCATATGAGAGGAAAAGGCTAAGGTGCAGCTGTTCGTCAGTGGTTTACCTTTGGCGATGAGAGAAGAATTGAGTTTGATAACCTAAAAACGATGGATGAGGTTATACAAAAAGCCAGGATATGCTATCAGCAAAGTAAGCAGAAGGGAGAAATTCTAGGAAAGAGGTGCGCTGACAAGAAAGGTAATAAGATTGCTGTGAGCACTAAGGGAAATCGTGGCAATGTCAATAAAGGATTTCCCAAGGGGAAAAACAATAGGAATCTGCATAAGAACCAGCTCAGATTGAAGCCACCCATTATCCAGGTTCAGCGAGCAATCTGGAAAAATTGACAATGAAGGGACAGCGAGACCCCCAGTACAATGTTGGGGATATGGAGGTCCTCATTACATTAAAAAATGTCCCCATCGAAAGGGTATTCAACAGATTTCACAGATCCATGAAGCATCTACGGTTGGTGACGTGGCCCGGAGTATACCGAAAATTAATGTTGCTCTCGAAGATCATGAGGCAGAATACCAACCAACTATGGTCGAGTTTGAAGGTAAGATCTTTGATTATATTATATCTGTTTTAATTGATCTTGGAGCTACATTGAGCTATGTTAGTCCTAAGGTTGTGGAACAATGTAAATTACAAACTGTCAAGTTTTAAAACCCTTGGCTAGTATAGCTGGCAACAGGGGCAAAGAGACGTGTGTTAGCTAAGGTCAATAGTTTCCCTTTGAAGATAGCAGGTCAGCCTATGATGGCAGACCTAAACGTACTTCCCCTTGGTTCTTATGACGTGTTGATAGGCATGGACTGGTTGGAAAGACATTGGTCCATTATAAACTATAAAACAAAAACTATCTGCTATAGGAATGAACTAGGAGAAGAGCAGGAGATGTAGGGTATTCTGAGCCCAGTGCAGATTCGGCCAATAATCACCTCCCAATTGGCAAAGTGTATCAGGAAAGGATGTCAGGTTTATGCCATTCAAGTTGGTTATGCCAACTCAAAAGATAAGACTGCGACCCAAGAGAGACATAGACTTCACTATCAAATTGGTGCCAAGGGCAGCCCTGGTGTCCCAAGCTCCATATAGAATACGTACACCGGAATTAACAAAATGAAAATGCAACTGCAGGAACTGTTGGATAAAAATTACATCCACTCCAGTGTGTCGCCCTGGGGAGCCCCCGTGTTGTTCGTTAAAAAGAAGGATGGGACCCTTCGTAAGTGCATGGACTATCATCAATTAAATAAGTTGACAATTAAGAATAAGTACCCTTTACCCCGTATTGATGAACTTTTTGACCAGGTAAAAGGGGCAACCGTATTCTCAAAAATCGATTTACGATCAGGATACCACCAGATCATAATTAAAGAGGAGGACATAGCCAAAACTGCCTTTAGAACACGCTTTGGACACTATGAATTTGTGGTGTTACCCTTTGGGTTAACCAATTCCCCCGTGACCTTTATGTGCTTGATGAACAACGTATTTCATCAGTATTTAGACAAGTTCGTGTTAATTTTTATTGACGATATACTGATATATTCCCGGAATATGGAGGAACACAAGGAACACCTCATATTGGTATTGCAAACTCTCTGGAAACATCAATTATACACCAAGTATAGCAAGTGTGACTTCTTTAAAGAACAAATTCAGTACTTGGGACATATAATCACTAAAGATGGAATCGCGGTGGATCTCGAGAAGATAAAGACCATAATGGAATGGCCAATGCCGAAGGATGTAGCGGATATAAGATCCTTCATGGGATTAGCAGGTTACTATAGGCGGTTTGAGGAAGGATTCTCGAGAGTGGCTTATCCTATCACTTCCCTACAGAAAAAGGGGAAAACTTTTAAATGGACTGCAGAACACCAAAAAAGTTATGAACAACTCAAGCATCTGCTCACCACTGCACCTATATTGAGCATAGCAGATCTAGGGAAGGACTATGCGGCGTGCACAGATGCAAGTAAGGAATGAGTAGGAGGAGTATTGATGCAGGAATGTAAAGTAATTGCCTATGAATTTGGGAATCTAAAGAAGCACGAACAGAAATACTCCACTTACGATTTGGAGTTGGCAGCTGTCATTCACACTTTAAAGATGTGGTGTCAATATCTGATGGGAATTTTTTTTTTGTTGATGACGGACCATCACAACTTGACCAGTTACTTCAATCATCCTACCTTAAATGCTAGGCAGGCATGGTGGGTAGATTCCCTAAGTGGATTTGATTTTCGAAATCAAACATCTGAAAGGGAAAGAAAACCGGGTAGCTGACGCTTTAAGTCGAAAGGTGCATTGCCTCTACGAAATTGCTTGCAGCGAGGGGCGGACTACTCTCAATGAGATGATTAAAAAGGTAGCATAACAAGATCAGAATTATCAGCAAATAGGACAACAAGTTCAACATCCAACCAGTCATGAATATCAGCAAGGCTATGTGTTGGATGCTGCCGACTTGCTGAGATACAAAAAGATTGGTTTTAGATGAATTTCATAAGAGTCCTTATGTTGGACACCCGGGATACCAAAAGCTAATTACAGCACTCCGAAAGAAGTACTACTGGCTGGGCATGAAGAAAGAGGTAGCAGAATATTTGACACGTTGCTTGGAATTCCAACAAGTCAAAATAGAGCATCAACACCCTGCTGGGTTATTGCATCCGCTACCAATTCCGGAGTGGAAGTGGGAAACCATTTCCTTGGATTTCATAACAGGGTTACCCAAATCCAAGAGAAACAATGACTCTATCATGGTGGTGGTGGAAAAATTAAGCAAATTAGCCCATTTTATACCTGCATAGTCCACCCTCAAAGCGGCACAGATTGCCAATATTTTTATGCAAAACATTTTTAGGTTGCATAGGTTACCTAAAACTATAATTTCTGACCGAGATATAAAAATTCACATCAGTGTTTTGGAGAAATATGTTTGAGGGACTAGGTACTCAATTAAATTTCAGCACCGCCTATCATCCTCAGATCGACGGACAAACAGAATGGGTGAATCAGGTTGTAGAAGATATGCTAAGATCCTATGTGATGCAGCAACCATCAAAGTGGGAAGACTATCTGCATTTGGTCGAGTTTGCATACAACAATGACTATCATATGTCCCTGCAGATGAGCCCATTTGAAGTGTTGTATGGACAAAAATGTCGCACACCCTCCAGTTTGGGGGGACCAGAGGACAGGTTGATGTTGGGCCCCGAAATGCTTAAAGAGATGGAAGAAATGGTCAAGAAGGTTCGATCCAATTTAAAGGCAACCCAAGATAGGCAAAAGAATTTCACCGACCGGAAGAGGAATTTTAAAGAATACGAAGTAGGAGATCATGTGTATGTGAGAATTCGAGCTAAAAGAAGTACATTACAATGGAGTGGGTGCGCCAAGTTGGCACCCTAATTTTGTGGACCATTTCAAATCTTAGCGAGAGTTGGTCCGGTGGTATACCAGCTTGCCCTGCCAAGTCATATTCGGGTCCACAACGTCTTCCATGTGTTAGTATTAAAAAAATACGTTTATGATCCTAGGCACATAGTCAGTTGGCATGACATACAGGTAAGACAGTATCATAGGTAGGCCAATTAATTTGGTGGTTAAAGGAAAAACTAACTTAAGTGTTGTTTTTTTCAGGTCAAGCCGGAAGGAGAATTCTTGGTCGAGCTGCTGAATATACTCGATCAAAGAGAAGTAATGTTGCGAAAATGAGCCATCACCCAAGTTGAAGTGAAATGGCAGCACTTTGGGCCAGATGAGGCCACCTGGGAGGATGAACAGCTCATGAGAAAAGCTTATCCAAGGTTGTTTGCGGCTGGAAAACATCGGGACGATGTTTGTTTTTAAGAGGGGGAGATGTAATGTCCCCAGAAAACTGTAAATATTTTATTTACCACAGTAAGAACAAACTGAATAATTGTTGTTTCTATTTGTTTGAATTAAATAATATTGGTAATTATTGGAAACAAGAAATGATTTGTATATTAGAAGCTACTTATGAAAGAAAGTTAAAAAGGAAGTTGCCGGAAAAAAAGAGTAAACCCTAACTACCTCCCTTAACTGGAGAGGGGCTTCCAAAGAAAGGAAGTAGGGGGGAGGGAAAAGGTTGCGCTGAAAGGTCAAGCATTAAAGGGAAGAAAAACTGCTAAGTCTGGTGATGACCAGATAGCAAATGCACTGAGTGCAAACAACTTGCAGAGGACTATGGTCCTGCGAGTAAGCTAGGGGGGAGATTCTGGTCCCGAAAGACGAATCTCATGAATGGGAGGCTGACTAGCAGTGGGAAATAGAGGTGACCTTTTCCATTGGAGTGCTTTATTTTTTGAAAACATCACAGGTAAGTGGAATTTTCTAGAAAATCATTTTGATACTTAAAACTAAAAATTATATGTGTTTTTTTTCCATGAGTGTACAATATGTAGTGGAATGCTTCAGACTGAAGTGATATTGGAATTACCTATAGTAGGGTTACTGCTTGAATAATTAACTATCAGGAACCAAACATTTGAGTTAGATCTGACTAATTACCTTCAGTCTTGGTACCCCAGTACAGTAGTGGCTATTAAATGTCGGAGCAGGGAAATTGACTATAAAATTGGAACAATCTAGCTATAGAAAAAAATTGTACAGATCTTTAAAAATGTTGGAATGGATTTCTTTCTTTAAACAGAACCATTGTGATAAAGAATCAGAGAACCACCTCTCTGTTGTTTATGTTAAAAAAAACAGAACTACAACAGATGTTCGGTTAGGGTTTTAGAGTATGCTAGCACCCAATTAGAGGTAATAACCATTTGAGTAGTTAACCTAAGCCTCATTGGGCTAGTGCACCCGGAAATGGACTATTATTAAACCCTATATGGGTATGAAACCCCCAGACTGTCTATTCTGACATAACCATTCTTCGAATAAGCTATTCGATAAGTACCAGATATTACATTACAAAAAGAACCGAGCAAATACAAGATCAAATTTATTACATAGCCAAGTGATTTGAAAGGCAAAAATAATAATCGAAAACCCTGAATCATGGTAATGCCACGAATCCCAACCATTCTAAAAAACGGTACAAGAACTAAGAACAATAAATACCATGAATAGCTCAAGGAGCAGCAAAGATTTTATATATCGACATAGATTCTCAAACTTACATTTCATAGCATCCAGAACCTTAGAACATAAAGAAAATATTACACGGCTTGAACCCCAAGAAGTCTACCAAATTGGCTCAATAGGTCTTAACCAGAGAGGTAGAACCCTTCACAAAATACATTTAACATGGAAAAAATATATATGTCGGCACGACCATCGTCTCAGGACCGCAACCAGAAACAAAAACCCTCGATTATATAGAGGGAGGTTCGTATATACAAATCCTAAACCTCTGTAGGCGATCGCCTGATACCAAATAACTTATAACTGAGAAAATGATTAATACTACTTGGAAGAGAAATGAAGCTCCAGCCTCGAATAGCCAAGAGAATTCACCCCTGACGAACGAGCACCAGGTTGGAGACAATCTTACCCGGAAAAACCCTCGGTTGTTGCATTCGTTCAGGAAGTACTCGCTCATGAAGGTCACCATGCGGTAACCATACATAGCCCCCGGATCTGTAGCCAAGACTCCTACAGATAAAGATACACCATAACTATTGTTAGAACTGAGCCGCCATAACCAGAAATAATCGGTCAGTTATAAAAACAAATATATATAACATAACAGAGACGCAATGGGTTGCCAAGCTTACCCGGAATACAAATGCCAGAGGGAAAGCCATAAATTGATCCCTGAGAATCCTTCATCTGCATTGTAGTCATGGATCGACAGAATGAGCAAGCCTGCGAAAGGGAAGAGGAACCGAAGCAGAAGCCAAGGAAGAAAGAGTGAAATGAGGCATAGACTCCGCATACATGAATGTGAAATTCTTTGGATGAACCCAAGCCATAGGATCACGCACCAGACCTTCCACCGTCGATGCGATGAGAGACCCAAGGTAGCAGTTGTGGCCGGACAAACTTGCCTATGCCACGTACTAGGGACAGAGCAGGCATTCAATACCGCAACCAAAAATATCAATGCCAATGTGATAAACCATAAATTTTTGAGTCTGTTAAAAAAATCAAAGAGAATGCATAACATCGAGACTGGTAGCAAGTGATGTGGAGGGAAATCTCATCGCACGGGTAATTAATGATGTCACCAAACAGTGACTGAAAAACAGATGACCTGGAATTTAATTAGAAAGATCATGTTATGTATATATACTGTTGTATCTACAGTGTAAATGGTATTGTTTAGAGTTAAGTCCGTGTAATCTTGATGTGTTGATAATTTTTTTTTATTAATAATATTGTTACCATATGTATTGATTGGATTAGTGACACTTTATCTCATTTTTCAAATCCATCCTACTCTGTCAAAATTAAAGAACTCTTCATGTCATTTTACAAGTTCATATTTTTAAGTTCAACATTCCCACCATTCCCTTTTAAACAAAATCATTACACTAAAATTATCTCACCAAACTCGACCCTTGGCACGAAATCCAACCCATGGCTTTTGTGTCCCAAAATCAACAACTCGACGCTCCATGCTAAATCAATTTTTTTTCGACACATAGATTCTGATATTGTATGTATCGTACAAAGTGAGACAACTAACTAGATCATTGTTAAAGTAATCCAAGTGAAGTTACTGCAGTTATGGTTGTTGCATTCTGTTAAAAAGGGGAACCCAACATTGCTCTCGTATCTTTGTGTGTATGCATGGATTTTGGAGGTAAGATGGATGTTTCCTTGAATTTATTTCCCTCAGCTGCTGCATTTCTTTTCTTGATTTCCGTTTCGAAGTAAGTCTCGGCGGAGTCTGAAAATTTTGATCAAGAAATGGCCGTATTTTGTTAAATTCAAATTGTTCTGTCATTCTTCCGGTTTAAAGGCTCCGTCAAGGAATTTGAGGTTTGAGGATGATTTTGATGAAATATTTGCAACAATTTGTTTTAAACGAGCAATTATTGTGAAGATTAAGCAAATTTTGTTTAAATTTATAAGATTTAAGATGGAATGGTAAAAATGTGTGTTAAATTTTAGCTTGTTATTTAAATGATGATTGTTGTAACACACTCCTCTAACATTTATCCAAGTTAGCGGTCCACTGGGGTAAATATGTGACGAGATGATACTAGAATCTGATTCAACTCCCCATGTATAGTTAAGCGGAACTAACACAACACAACCAATATGACTTTCTACGCATGTCATAGAACCTACAAGAGTCAACCAACCCTTCTAAGTGATCAACCCCTAAGACAACTTGACACTTCACTTCCCTAAAGCCTCAAGTCACTCTCACAGCATGAGCATGCAAGCAATGGGGGTCTCTTTCAGCGAGTTCTGAGCCTGCAACCCCGAATTTCTTACCACCTTTTTAGGGCTAGGAATTAGGCCACTCCATGAAACCTTCAAGAATGAAAAATAACATCAAGACAACAATACAAACGCAAATATTTGAACAAATAAATGACAGGATCCCTACTAGCCATGATAGGAATTTCATCAAACATGTCATGAATATGCGATCTATAGGTCATAACAACATATCTGAGCATAAGAGTCCCATACTTATCTGAGAATCGCTAAGAAGCATTAATGCCTTATCACATTAGTTGCATTATCATCTACTAGGTCATATATTCATTATTCATTCATTTACAAATCAAAACATGATGAAATCCATGCATCATTACTATCATAAAACATACTCATAACCAATATATAAGTAACATAAATAATAGGCATACATCAGTCATAATTTCCACATATGAACTAGTACATTTGCTCATAAAATACCAAGGAAATGAACTCTTATTAATGGATGACAAATCCAAACGGGTATGGCACTTCAACGAACCACCTGACCATAGATTGGTTGAACCAAATATTTATTTCAACTAATCAGCCCTATGCCATATTCCAAGCATGAATATGAGACCGATAACCAAAACTTAATCAGGGCTTCACGAGGCTAAACCACCTCACCCTCATCAATAGAACCAGACTTTACTGCAATCCTCACCAGATCACTAAGCCAAAACAAGCATGGATGCCATCGGATTTTCTCCTATTACACCATGAGGAATTTTCCCGTCTCCTAGTCTCTATGCTTTATCGCAATCCACATCAGATCACTAGTCCCTAATCAAGACTCTAGTCTTTGGGCTTTACTGTATATCCCATCCTGAGATTCCTCGGCCCAATCGAGACTCCACCCTCTAGCATTCATCGTATATCCTGGCATTGATTGGTCGAGGATTCCTAGGCCCGCTGAGGTAACACAAAATTTGGCTTTACCACAACCCACAGTCCAGTTCAAGGGTCACTAGGCCATGTGTTCTTTCTTTCAAAGATCCATATCACTCAGTTTCACATCCATCTGGAAATCCATCTCAACCAAGAACATGAGAACCCATCACAGCATGGCTATCCAGAAATGGAAATGTAAGGCTAAAAAAAATTATCACACCTAGAAAAACCCGTGCCCATGACAACAAGAGAACCAAGAACACACATGCATAACCATGCACACAAAAAATAGAAAGGAAATCACACATGCAAATCGATACCTTCAAATAATCTCATTATGGTTGCTTGATCATGCTCTTCCTTGCTTGATATTTTCTTTCTCTTACCTTCCTTGCTTTCCTTGATCCAATGCTGAAGTGATCCAAGAAAATTCTAAGTGTCCAAGAGTGTGAGAGAGAGAGAATAGAAAGAGAGCTCCAAAACTAAACTAACAAAAGGTACCAATTGATCCTTAGAATCCTTTTTATTATTGAGGCCTCTATTTTCTTCAATTTTCCATTATTTTCTTTCATTTTGATCCTCACATGCAACCTGTGAACTTTCACCTTCCTCTTCTCCTAATTTCCTTTATTTCCATAAAAAAATGTCAATTAATGCCTCATGCCTTTCCAAAGCCTTCTCCATTGCCTTTTCCATTTTCCTTAGCCATAATAAACCACATGAACACCCACACTAGGATGTTTTTGCCCAACACTCAGCTTGGAATAAGTGTCCCATAACTGTGGTTATTATTTTTCCTTTACTAACTTGTATTACATGGAATTTTCACTAGGGTTGTTCCAGAACTCTCCCCCTTGGGGCAACACTGTCCTCGGTTCAACAACACCTACAACCAACAAGACTACTACAAGCAAAACATACTACCCATGGAGCTTTATAACTTAGCTTGATGTGGTATTTACAATGATCAACATGTTGAAAAGAAAACCAACATGATAACATGGAAACCATAATGACATGACACCCATACTACTTATTGGAGCTTTATAACACAACTCATGGAGGTATTTACATCCATATACACATGTACATATACCAAAACATCACACCAAAGGATATACCAAAAACATTCACTCAACCAGCAAATAGAGAAGGATACATAGCCCATATATGATAGATTATCTCCCATGTAGCTTCTTCGAGCCTAAAGTGCTTCCACTGCACTTTAACTTGCTCAATTGCTCGGTTTCAAAGCATTTTTCTCTACAATATACACTAATGTTTTGACTAGAATTCTCCATTTGGCTCCACCTGTAATACAAACTAGTTAATCACATGATCAACATATTTAACATATTTTTTAAGCAATGACACATGGAAAACATCATGGACTTTCATTGTTGGAGGCAGTGAAACTCGATAGGCTACTAGTCTAATCCTTTCAAAATTTTGAAAGGTCCACAAAATCAAAGTGCCATCTTGGCACATGATTCAATCCGCAAGGAGCACTTCTTTGGTTTGATGCGCAAGTACACCTGTTTCCAACTGAAACTCCTTAAACAGCCTGTTCGAGTCTGCATAAATTTTATGTTTGTCATATGTTGTCTTCAGATTCTTCTTTATTACCTGCATTTCCTATTCCATTTCTATCAATATGTCTGGTCTAATTACCACAATGTTAATTGGATCACTCCAACTGATAGGAGTATACAACTCCACCCATACAATGTCTCAAATAGACTCATCCTCAAAGATTCTTGATTCCCATTGTTGTAAGCGAACTCAACCAGTGGAAGATACTCTTCCCACTTCTGTTGCTAATGCATCACATACATCCTCAACATATCTTTCAATATCCTGCTGACCCTCTCTGTCTGTCCATCTGTCTGTGGATGATAAGTTGTACCGAAGGCCAACTCTATCCCTAAACCTGCAAATAACTCCTTCCAAAACTTGGAAGTGAACTTAGTATCCATGTCTAACACAGTCTTCTTTGGAATACCATGCAATCTGACCACATCTCTGATGAAGACCTATGATCATCACTAGCTAAATAAGTAGACTTCACTGGAATGAAGTGTGCTACCTTTGTTAACATATCTACCATAACCATATGTTGTTTACATGTCCTTGACAAAATTGTCATAAAATCCATGGAAATGAGCTCTCATTTCCACTTTGGAATCGAAATATGCTTACATTCTTCCTTTACCTACTAACAGTCCAAGCATCTATCCACAAACTCCTCCACGTCCTTCTTTAGATTCAACCAGTAATAAAACTTCTTCACTTCTGTCAATGTCTTTTGATACCTCGGGTGACCTGAATATGGCTTAGCATGAAATCCCCTCAAGATGTGCTTCTTGAGTTTAGTATTGTCTGGCACATATATCATGTTCCTAAATTTGACCAAGCCATATGTTGTAAGACAATAGTCCACGTCCTGATCTCCTATACCCGCAACTGTACCTATACTTGTACTTTGTTGTAACTTATGCATAATCTCCGTGTACGTGTCATCATATTAACCTACCTATAAGATATGATCATGTAACTCTATCCCATAAGAACTCATAGCTGCTATATGATTCACCTGTATCCACCTGCTAAGAGTAGTTGCACCATTGTTCTCCTTACCCCTGATGTACTTGATCTCGAAATAGAACTCACTGATCGTGGCCAACCATCTAGCTTGCTTGGCATTCAAGTTCGGTTGTTCAAACAAGTATCTCAACCCACTGTGATCACTCATCAATACAAACCTCCTGATAAGAAGATAGTGCCTCCACATATTCAACGCATGAATGATCGCTGCCAACTCAAGATCATGTGTCAGATAATTCTGCTTGTGCTCATTCAATTTCTGTGATTCATAGCATACCACTTGACCTTCCTACATAAGAACTCCACCTAGTCCTCTCTTGCAAGCATCTGTGCATACCACAAACTCTTTGTTTGGATCTATAATATTTAACACTGGAGCATTTGTCAACAACTACTTTAACTGCCCAAAACTTGTTGCACGTTCCTCTATCCATTCAAATTTCTTACCTTCCCTCTGCAATGACGTAATAGGATATGTAATCCAAGAGAATTTCTTGATGAACCTCCTATACTAACCCACTAGCCCCATAAATGAGCTTACCTCTTCCACATTTCTAGGAGTTGCCCACTCCATGATGGCCCTTATCTTCTTTGGATCCACTGCTATACCTTCCTTGGAGACCACATGCCCCAAGTAATGTACCTTTGTCTAAAAAAAACTGCATTTGCTAAGCTTAGCATACAACTGATGCTCTCTCAGCAATCTCAACATTGCTACTAAATTGTCGACATGCTCTTCCTCATTTTTATAATATATCAAGATGTCATCAATGAACACGATAACAAAATTGTCCAGATAAGGATGAAACACACTATTCATTAAGCACATAAAGGTAGCTAGATAATTAGTCAAACCAAATGGAACTACAACAAACTCATAATGCATGTACCTAATCTAGAAAGTTGTCTTGCATATGTCCTCTTCCTTAATGCATACTTGATGATATCTGGATCTCAAATATATCTTTGAGAACATTATTGCTCCCTTCAACTGATCAAACAAGTCATCAATCCCTGGCACCAGATACATGTTCTTGATGGTCACCTTGTTCAACTACATGTAATCAATGCATAACCTTAGAGTATTGTCCTTCTTGTTCACAAATAATATGGGTGCACCCCAAGGTGATACACTTGGCCTAATGTATCCCTTTTCAAGCATCTCCTTGAACTGCAACTTCAAATCCACTAACTCTAGAGTGCTCATCCTATAAGGTGCCTTTAATGTTGGTGCTGCCCCTGGTACCAACTCAATAGAAAAATATACTTCCTTGTGAGATGGAAAATCTGAAAACTCTACTGGAAACACATCCTGAAACTGCTGCAAGATCGGGTACTTGCTCAATACCTCTGGATCCTTAACATCCTTACCTTTTTCACTAGAAATATGCACTACAAATAACACACACCCTTTTCTACAACTACACTTTTCCTGCATAGTTATCAGCATTCTAACTGATGTTTCCTTCTTCTTACCCTATAATATTCTTTGTTCTTCGTTTTCATCCAAACACTCAATGGACTTTTCATGACAATCCACTTTGGTCCTATGAAGATATATCTAGTCCATACCCAATAGCATACTATATGACCCCAACGAAAATACATTCAAGTGTGTTTATGTAGGCATACTATTCAACTTGAATGCACAAGCTCTTGCCCAATGATATACTCTCTTCTTTGTACATGTAGCCAACTACACTAACCAGGATTTTGTATGCACTCCTTTATTCAAACCACACTTATCCATCAAATTAGGACTAACATAACTATAACTAGATCCAGGGACGATCAAAATGGAAACAACTTGATCACAAAGCTTACCATCCATCTTGATCACAGTTGCTTGGTGCTTTGCCTGCTTATTATCCAACACAACATAGATACGAAGAATGTTATGCCCAACATCCCCAACAGTTTGTGTCTCTTATGCACTATAGATATGAGGCCTACCACCCTGATTCTGCAGACAATATCTCTTAAGATGTTCTTTACCACATGTCTAACACTCCAACTATCCTATACCATCACCTCTATTTTTTTGTTGTGACCAATGTCCCTATCTAGCTACGTTGAACTTCTTGTATGGTGCAACTTTTTATTTCTCTTCTAGATTATGAGGCCTTGTTATTTTCAGCTACCATTTACCTTTACTTTTATCTTTCCTTTTCCATCCTTATTGAGATTCATTCTTACGATTTGACTGATCATAGCAATGCTTCAATTTCCCAATAACGTCCTCAAGTGACCGATGCTCATCATACTCAATCCAATCTCTAAAATTTAATGGTAATCCACTAACAAATCCTTGAACTTTAGCCTTATCATCCTTAAGATTTGGTACATACCTTAATAGTTCCAGAAACTTAGTCGTATACTCCTCCTCTATCATTGATCCCATCTTTAGCTTGTAAAATTCTTTGGCCTTACTGTCTTGGTACCTTTTTGATAAGTAATTCTTCCTAAGGAGTCTTTTGAATTCATGCCAACTCAACTCTTCCATTTTAATGTCTCTAACTCACCTTACATCTTCCCACTAGATATCTACTTTACCTTTAAGACTGAATGTCACTATTCTGGCCTTCATTTTTTCTGAGTAATCATGCAGTTCAAAGAACTTCTTCATCCCAAGTAACCAAGCCTTTGCATCCTCTAGCTTCTTCAAATATCCATCAAAAGTAGGTGGCTTAGCTTTCTCAAACTCATCTGGGAAATATCCCCTGTCACTCCTCCTATAAGGATGATAAATATGATGATCATAGTGTATGTCAGAACGAGAACATCCAGAGTATCCAAGAACCTACCATCTCTAATCGTGTCATCCATATCTAACTTGTGCCCACCATGAGATATATTTCCATATGCCCCATTAGTTATGTCCTCTTGTCTATGGTTGATCCGAAGTGGGCCCTATCTTTTTAAGTCTAACAAACTTTGAAGGATTACTGCATTGACTTCTGCTTGCTTCTGCTATGCCTACATGATTCTATCATTATCTGTCTTGCAACTTCTTAATTCTTTCTTCTAGCTTCTCAATGTGTCTGTTAAGTCAGAAGAATGCCCAACACCACGCTTCTCATCTGATCCATACGGAGATTCTTGTGAACTATAGTCTACCATCTTGCTAGTCATCATGATCTCTTTCCTTCCAAACATACCATGTCATCTAAACCAAAATATAAACATAATCAACACACCTCAGTGTAGGTCAGATAGTATATCTTGTCTATAATATCAACCAGATTAGCAAAATACATGTATAAACATAATCATAACAACATATAGATATCACCCTAACCATACTCCAGTCATCAATGCATGACCCTATCAACCACACATCATGACCTCATGCATGAAAACTATAACATACCTAACCGACCTATACTCATGATAAACACATCCAACAACACACCACCAACTTCCACGTGGTAATACAAACGCAACCATTACCAACACCATGTATACACAACAACTAAATATACCACAAGTATAAGAAACACATATGCAGCCAACATGAATGTATGACCAACACACCACCCATCTAGTCCAAGGGGTGAACCATGCTCTCATACCACTTTGTAACAACATTTACCCAAGTTAACTTGTCTACTAGGGTAAACATGTGACAGGAGGTTACTACAATCTTATTCAACTCCCCATGTACATTTAAGGAAGTGGAACCAACACAACACAACCAATTTGACCTTTTGCACATTTTACAGAACCTACAAGAGCCAACCAACCCTTCCAAGTGATCAACCCCTGAGACAACTTAACACTTCACAGCCCTAGAGCCTCAGCCACTCCCATGACATGGGCACGCATGCATCTGGGGCCCTCCAGTTGCTCGCATAGCTTGGGCATGCAAGCGACTGGGGTCTCTTTCAACTAGTTCTGAGCCTGTGACCCTGGATTCTGTGCCAACTTTTCAAGGTAAGGACTCAGGCCACTACCCAGAACTCCATGAAACCTTCATGAATGAAAAGAAACATCAATACAATGATACAAATGAGAATATTTTAACAAAGACTTGACTGGAACCCTACTAGGCATGATAGGCATTTCATCAAACATGTCACGAATATGCATTCTACAGGTCATAATAACATATCTAAGCATAAGGATCGCATACTTATATGAGAATCATTAAGAAGAATCTATGCCTTGTCACTTTAGTTTCATTATCATCTATTAGGTCATATATTCATTTTTCATTCATTTACAAATCGAAACATAATGAAATCCATATATCATTAGTGTCATAAAACATACTCATAACCAGCATATAAAAAACAGAAATAATAGGGATACATCATCCATAAATTCCACATATAAACTAGCACATTTTCTCATAAAATACCAAGGAAAGGAACTCTTATTAATGGATGCAAAAGCCAATAGGGTATGGGACTTCCACGAACCACCCGACCATAGATTCGCTGAACCAAATCTTTCTTTCAGCCAATCATCCTCGTGCTATATTCCAAATATGAATGTGGGAATCATAACCAAAACTCAACCAAAGCTTCCCGAGGCTACACCACCTCACCCTCATCAATATAACTAAGCTTTATTGCAATCCTCACCCGATCACTAGGCCAAAATAAGCATGGATGCCACTGGAGTTTCTCCACCTACACCGTGAGGAATTTTCTTGTCTCCTAGTCTCTACGATTTACTACAATCCACACTAGATCACTAGGTCCTAACTGAGACTCTAGTCTTTGGGCTTTATTTTATATCCCATCCTAGGATTCCTAGGCCCAATCGAGACTCCACTCTCCAGGATTTACCGTATATCTCATCCCGAGATTCCTAGGCCTGATGGAGAGCACCCACTTCTAGGCTTACCGTATATCCCGCCATTCACTGGTGGAGGATTCCTAGGCCCACCAAGGTAACACAACATTCGGCTTTACGGCAACCCATAGCCTAGTTCAGGGGTCACTAGGTCATGTGTTCTTTATTCCATAGATCCATTTCACTCAGTTTCGAATCCACCCAACAATCCAACTCAACCTAAAACATGAGAACCCATCACACCATGGCTATCCGAAAATGGCAAGGCAAGGTTGGAGAGCATTGTCACTATTGGAAAAACCCATGCCCATGGTATCAAGAGAACCAAGAACACACATGCATAACCATGCATGCCAAAACTAGTAAGGAAATCACACATGCAAATAGATACTGGCAAATAATCTTCTTGTAGTTGCTTGATCCTACTCTTCCCTGCTTGAACTTTGCTTCCTCTTGCTTTCTTTGCTTTCGTTGATCCAATGCGAAAGTACTCCAAGAAAAATCTAAGTGTCCAAGAGTGAGGGAGAGAGAATAGAGAGAGATATCCAAAACTGAACTGAGAAAATGTACCAATTGATCCTTAGAAGCCTTTTATTAATGAGGCCTCTATTTTCTTCAATTTTCCATTATTTTCCTTCATTTTACTCCTCACATGCAATCTGTGACCTTTCAACTTCCTTTTCTCCTAATTTCCTGTATTTTCATAAATAAAATGCCAATTAACATCTCATGCATTTACAAATCCTTTTCCATTGTCTTTTCCATTTTCTTTAGCCATAATAAACCAAATGAACACCGACATTAAGATTATTTTTCCCAAAATTCAACTTGGAATAAGTGTCCCATAACCGTGGTTATTATTTTTCCTCTATTAACTTTTATTACATGGAATTTTCAAGAGGGGTGTTACAATTGATGAATTTTATTTTCGTTCATTTGATGAAGATTTAGGTTTATATTGAGCAAAATAGGCTTTGATGCTTTTAATATGTTTTATTTAGAGCTCAAATAATTATCAATGAGCGTTATTATGGTTCTTTTGATGAAGATCCAGTGTCATTTTGAGCAAAATAAGCTTTGACTCTTTTAATAGAATTCAAATGATGATCAATGAGCCTTCTTTTGGTTAATTTGATGAAGATTTAGTTTCAAAATTTCTGAGGTTTTTTAATATATTTTAGTTAGATTTCTGTCCTTGAATTGCTGTAAAATTCCTTGTTCTGGTGGAGTTTCGTGAATATTTTCGTGGCTCTTGCTTAAACATGCAATTTGAAAGTTCAGCTGGATTTCGTTAATTAGTTTGCTGGGAATTGAAATTTGAGGGCTGGCCAGGGTTTAATAATATTTATGCTGTTGAAATGCTCTGAACAAAGGCTTTCTTTAGCGACTTCTGTAGGAGCATGGGTTGGATTAGAGCTAGGTTTGCCAAATCTTACGTTAATGGCCAAGTTTCTTGTTCGGATGTGTGAATAGCATTTGGCTGATAATTATGTTTTTTGAGAGATTTTATTCGAGCCATACGTTGTAAAATATATATGAGATCTCTGCTCTCTGACCGCAGGAAACTTTGCAACCTGGATCAAATGGCTTTTATCGTTTATATTGGCCTTGCTTTTCTCGTCTTAACATCGGTTTGTGCGGCTAATGACGGCTTAGCAAGAATTGAATTGAAGAAAAAGGGATTGGATCAAAAAACTTTACAGGCTGCAAGGATTGTTGCAAGGGAAGGGGGGCTTTCTAATGAAGCTAATAGAAGGTATGGTCTGAGAGGGGATTTGGGCTACTCCGAATCTGCAAAAGGAGAATATGTTCCTCTGAAGAATTACTTGGATGCTCAGTATTATGGAGAAATTGGTCTTGGTACTCCTCCTCAGAAGTTCACTGTAATTTTCGACACAGGAAGCTCTAATCTTTGGGTGCCTTCATCGAAATGTTACTTGTCGGTATGACTCTTATTTTTTAAGATTTTATTTATTTGAAATCACCGTTATCTATTGACGTTTCAATAGTGTTTATCTCGTGCTTAAGTAATTGGACTGATAAGAAAATACTTTCTTTGGTATCTGGTAATCAGTAGCTTGGACACACCTAAAACTTAACAGCATCAGAAATTTGCTGACTTCTTTCTATGTATTCAGATTATTATATTTTCTTAATATAATCTATCATGATTTTTCTCGGAAAAAAAAAAGAAAAAAAAAAAAAAGAGAAATCAATAACCTACACAATTATAATGATATAATACCAAATTTGAAAGAGACAATGGTATTACAAAGATTATCGGCGCAGGTTACAGAGATTATCAGCGTCGGTTTACAGATATTTACGTGATCACTATAGAATTGAACGATTTGTACACTTCACGATAAAAAATTTATAATATAAACTTGTTCTTACAAAATGAAGTTGAAGCTGAAATCAAACCGTAGCCTGCACAACGTAATTGAACCTGGCCTGCTCAATGAAATTGAACCTAGGCCTGCAAAATCAAAAAATAATATTTTTAGCACAAAATAGAACATCATCTAATATAGAATGCGGGCACGTAAAAATCTCCCTATTCGAAATAATCCAGTGATCCAAATATTTTGTCACGATAGCACATGATTCGTGGAATTGGAAGAATTGTCTTCGATCCTAAGCTTGAGTTCCATGAGAAGAGCTCGGAGAGCATCCATTTCATCTTCCATCTTATCTGCTACTGGAAAGACAATAATTATATAATTGGTAGTATTTACCCTGCAAATCATAGTCAACCATCTTCAAGTCCTCATGCATCTGCATGTTGCGAGAACAGTGTTTGGAAATGGAAGAAGTGTTTGAACTTGAGTTGTTTCTAATTGTTGTAAGGACCCAACGACTAGCCTGTTTTGATTATCCACAAGGCCACGACGCCAAATTCCCCACAAACAAAAATTTCGAACCTACCTGGAAGCTTTATAATGAATAGTAACAAAATTCTAAGACGAAGAAGCTCTTTACAAATATTTCTGCGAAACAGCTAGAAGGGAGCCATTATGGACGTTGAAATGAAGATACCATTGTCAATCCCTAGCGGTGGCGGAACAGACCTTCAAACCAACATATGCATAGGAGTAAGATTTGAGGTAGAATCAATCATTACCCTCTATTCCCTCACTCTACCACACACTTTTGGCCCTGTGATCATTAATTAACCCAGTACTTTGGTCAACGAACCTCATCTTTACCTCAAGTGGATAATAGAGAACTAAGTTGATAAGCTTGGAGTAGATATAACACACATTCGAGATAGGAGAGACATGCAATACATGACGTCTCACTGCAAGGAAAGCCACGTAAAACGTACTTGAAATATGCCATCAATTCAAAGAGTTGGAGGGGATTATGAAGAAGAGGGGAGGGACAACCTGCAAGGAAAGGGATGAAATGAGAGGGAGGGGGGAATAAATAGGGTCGGGGAAGGAGGGAAGAAAAAGGGGAGGGGAAGGGGATAGCAAGGTGAGGGAGCAGAGAAACCAAATATCTTGATATAAGCCATGAATTCTTAGGGAATAGGGTAGAAACCTTTAATTTAATTAATAAAACGCTTGGACTTGTCGAGGGAACAAGATTTATTTGCTTGCAAGTCAGCTTCAATATTGTGAATTCTTAGGATATGGTAAAAAATTGTTGATTCGAAGGAATCAAGCAAACTTTTGATCGTATGGAGAATTTGAGCCAAAGAGTTGTATTTTGGTCTGCCTTTTTTGATAAGGAATTGTATTAGGATAAGAGAGTCTCCAAGAATGACAATATCAATTATTCCTCTGTCCTTTGCAATACAAAACCTCTGGAAGAGACCATACATCTCCACCTGATGGTTTGTTTTCTTACCCAATCGCCAAGCATACTTAATTTCAAGAATTCCATCGGGATTATAGAAAATCGATCCCCCTCTTTCCACCCCTAAATTTTTCTTGGAGGCCTTATCAAAGTGGCAAGCCCATTTATGCTACTACCTTTTCTAATCAATCAGGTCATCAGAAGACAAATGAAGTTTCCAGCTGGGGGGGGCTCATTAGTAAGCAAGCTAGGAGGGGAGAAAGGGGAAAGGGAGCTTACCCATTTAACCTCAAAATCATCTAGCGATGGATCATTGTGGATAGGATTAAGATCTAGATAGAAGTAAATATCCTTTAACGCTGCAAATTTGGTGGAGGGCTGAGATGAATTGAGAATGGCTAAGTTGCAGGCGAGCCAGATTTTCCAACATATGTACTTAGCAGAGAAATCCAAAGAATTTTTGAAAGAAGATTTGGTCTGAAGGGAGCCCAAGTATTGCTTACTCGAAGATGAAATAAAACACTAGAGATTATATGGCCATTGAAGCTAAGCATGTAATTGACCAAGAGTTATGGACCAAACTTCCCTTGCTGTTGGCTTGATGGATCCTGACCCGAGTTCAAAGTTAGTTGCACCAACCAAAAAATCCCTAAACTACTAGCCCTTTCAGCAATAACCTGCATAGCGCAGGCTGCAATCTCACCTGAAGCAGTATTGGGGGATGACATAACTAGTTTTATGCATCCATAGATCTGTGTGATGGGTTCCTGTGGCTTCTAGAGCTTAGTTTTGTCTCTGCGAACCCTATAATTTCTAAAACAGATAATTGCAGTAATTCACATAAATAGAATCTATACCCTCGCAAAGGTTGTCAAACATTCATAACATCTATAAATTATATTAATCTATTAATTTTGCGCATTAGACAAGCATTCATTTATATAACTTCAGATAAAGAGCGAAAATACAAAAACTACAGAAGTAAATATAGACACATAGATGCACAATTTATGGATCTAAATTGTCTTTATTAGATGTATTTTTTCAAGTATAGACTCTTCCTCCTTGCGCCCTCAATTGTACAAGCCCATGCACACAGCTTGTGGACTTACCAAGGTCTCGCGCACTCAGCTGTAGGAGCCTTCCCCTTCGCCTAAGTACAAGAAGCATACTTTCCGGTCTTAGCTTACTTACCCATACAATGATCTTCTAGTTATCAGTTATTTTCTAGACTCGCTATTACTCTTCTATATATAGCCTTTCTTTTACAATACCATGGTCCGCGAACCATGGACGTGTCTCAAAAATTCCTATCTTCTAGCAACCTAATGGACTAAAGCCCCTTTAACTCTTATTACCTTCATGCTCTGCTTCCTCAAAACGTAGAGACTTTACAGTTGTACAAAAAGTAACTTCTAAAATTTTACCCCAGGGGACCCTATCCCAACATGCCCCCAACACAATTTTGTGACTCATCCTCTATTCACTCGGTTGGCACTTTGATCTTCGCTTGGAGTTCGTGGAACTCGAACTTCAAAACCTGCAGATTAGTTGTTTCGTGAGTAGCAACCTGTTGCACTTCCTCGACCAGTTTTTTAGTAGTTGGGCCTTCCACCGTGAGGCCCATGGTCCGCTAAGTCTATTGCATCCCTTTAAGTTTACTCTGTACTAACAGAGTCAACTGGCTAGCCTCATCAATCCATGGCTTTGTTCGTGTAGCGAGGATTTCTTCCTTGTGGCGCAACTCATCAATTTCATTTTGTATCAGCTTTCCTACCTGCAACCGTGTGAACTATTGTACTGGCGCCAGTGTTCGTGCAGTTGATCGGATTTCATTGAACTGCCTCTATTTCCCCCTGATGTCTGTGTCAATCTTCTGCAGAGTGGGATCCTCCTATAGTGAGGTCCATAACTCCATGGCTTGCTCAAATAGCTCAGTGCAACCTTTCACTGCTTCTTCTAAAGTCACCATGCCCTCTTTGATAGCATCTCCTCTCTGCTCTCGAACCTCTAGAGGAGTCGTTAGCTGCAGCTTAAATTGTAGCTCTGATATTTATAACTGCAATTCAAACCGAATGCAGCCAATTTCATCCTTAGACGCCTTTACTGCAGCATCTCGTTGTTAGATATTCTCCGCGGAAGCTGCTTCATTTGAAATGTTGAGTTCTGGCAGATCATTGCAATCCTGTGTAATGGATGCTTCCAATTGTTGGCTCCGCGCAGTGATTTCCTCTTTCTCTTTTAGCGCCTACGCCTTCTCTTCAAAAATCTGATGGTTGTTCGTTTTGACTTCACTTATAACCAGCAACACGCACTACTCCCTAATCCAAAAATCATCGGATACAACTTGGTGAAGCTCATGTAGGGTTTGGATAGGGAGTGTCGCGAGGTTTAAGCCAATATTCTTGATCTATAGTATTTGGGTGCTTACTTCTTCTATCTCAGCGCATAGGGTTCCATCGGGTAACTGAACTACATGGATATCCAAGGTTTTGTACGTGTCCAAAACTGTTATGCTAGCTTGATTCAGGATTGCTTGTACCCCGCTCACCTAACCCACGCTCGCCTATAACCTGTCTGTCTGGATCTGCAACTTGTGTAGATCCTGTTGCACCTTTCCCAGCACCTGCTGGTATTGGTCTTCGGAATCACTCCAAAGGTCAGTCATGGTGTCCCAGACTATGTCGCCGATCTCATCCAAGTCCCCCTCAGTAAGGACTAAAGGGGTCGCCCCGGCTGCTTGGTCAGACTTTTGTTTCTTTCGCAGCCTCGTGGATGGCTATTTCTTTCATTTCTTTACCACGAAGGGGGCTTCTAGCTCTATGCCCCCTCCCTCTTCTTCCTATGTCTCTTCTTGTTCCGGTGTTTGTTGTGTATCGGACTCTTTAATGTCGATGGTGGCCTGCAACATTGTCATTACTTGGGTTGTTCGTTCTGTGTCTATCGCTTCCATTTTTCCAGCAACAACCTCTTTCCATTGCAGCTTTCTCCCAGGAGGAAGCCTTCTGGGCTTCCTTCTGTTTCTATGTTGTTGTTGTCTGCGCGGTGGTATCCTCTATAACCTTACTTTTATCTATGCCCACATCCGACGGGGTTATCCATTCACCTGGCCACTTGCCCACAACCTCTGCTACGTCTTCCTCAGCCACCAAGTAAGGTAACTTGTGCCATGTCTTCTGGGGACCCTCCTTTCTTGAACATATAGGTTGCGGAAATATTCCTTGAATTCAATGAGGGGCTCATACTGGGCATACAATGTGGGTGATATCCTGGGCCTCTGGTTAATCACCATCCGCAAATCCATTTCAAACAGGACCTAGAATATCTTTTCCTCAGTAACTCATGCAGGGTCCTATGTAGCCCAAATCTAAGCGAACTTCGCTACCTTCGGAAGGTCCGACTCATGGGGAGGAAATTGATTGTCTTCCGAAGTCCTCCAAGCCACCAATGTTATAAGCAATAGCAACCAGGCATAAGGAAATGCCTTTCCCTCATCCCGGGCCTCCCTACAGTTCTCCAAGAATTATTTACACAAGTATTGAGACCCGTTATATTGGACTCCTTTGGCACACTACGCAGCCAAAGAAATGACTGGTGTCAGAGCTTTGTCTGCACGACACTTACGCATGATCTTGCTCGCCAATATCTACCCGACAAGCTGCAACACGGGATCCAAAATAGAGCAGATAGAATATCTACGCGACTTCTTTATTAGACCAAACTCGCTCTTCAATGGGTCCACGAGTTTCTTCTCCTATGTTTTTCCCCCGAACGCCTCTATCGGATCCACTTCTTGGTATGGCCGCAAGGTGATCCGATGGACTAGCATGTTCGTGATTGAGATGGGTTCTCCTAGCCAGAGACACCCATCATGCACTAATGTGAGCAATTTCCATACACAAATAATGTTTATGTTGGTGCGATTAAAATGCGGCACCCATAGCATGTTCAGGAGCCCCGCAACCCCAATACCAGTGACCCACTTCATCGGATCCCATCGCGTAACCTTTGTTTCTTCGTAGTATACCTTGGATAGGTATTTGGTTGGTGCCATCTAAAGGAACTTCTCGCGATCCCCTAAGTCCCAATCTTCCATTTTGAGGGTTAGTATACGGGCCAACAACATGACCTAAAACACCACTTTATTTGGAAATAATGGTGTAGAAACCATGAATTTTGCATTGTCAGGATCTTTAGGCACTTCAGTTATGGCCTTGCGCAGTGGGATATACTTTGGTAGTTGATTCATCACCTCACCCTCCTTAGCATCAATCTCCTCAATGCCTTTATGCAGTTCTTCTTCACCCAAATCCATTGACTTTGTTGGTTGTTGTGATCGATCCATCTTCCCCTTCTAACGGACTTCCATGGGGTTTTTCCGTGGTGACTGCCTCACCAGGACTTGCTGAGGTTTCTTATACTTCTTATTTGTTGCCTTGACAAAGAAGGTTGAGATACAGAAGGCTTAGGTCTGGGAGACCTAGGTGTCGTAGTCGAAAATCCTATAGGGATAGATGGCCCTGCTTCGATCCCAGGGGGAGTTGCAATCATTCTGGCCATAAAATATTTTCAGAGAAATTCAAGTACGTCAGCCAACCCTAGTCGTGAAAAGAGTTCTTCCCAATCTGGCTCAGACATACAATTCTGCACTTGGCACACGGCAAGGTGAAAAATCTCAATACAAACTCTTAGGAAGAAAAGTGCTCGAATGTTATTCAGCAAACCATATTTATAGATGATTTTGAATTTGAATCCAACTGTTCTCTCCAATTTTCGATCATTAATGCATCTTTGGCGGCAGATTTCCAAAGATATGCTACATAAATGCATCTTCCCTTCTCCTTTCAACGAAAATTTTGTCATCCAATCATCTACAGTGCTTCCAGCGATCATTTTTTGGCTAGGCTGTGCAACACCTAGCCTTGTGGCGTAGCTTCTTCGGCGCAACTCCCCTCGGCGCCTTAATTCAACTCGTCGCACAACCCCCTTACTTCGGTTTTCCAACTTTTGGGCAGTGTATTTTAGAATCCTGTGCTTCCTTGAAGTTGTCAAGAGTACTAAGACTACCCTGCCATCATATAGTCATTGCGCAGGGGGGGTTCACCCTTATACATCTTCATTTTACTTCCATTGAATTTTCCTGGAAATAATTCCTCATCCAGCTTCGCGAGCTAGACTATGCCACCATCGGTAATTTCCTTCACAACATAGGGTCCTAGCCAATGCATTTTAAACTTCCGAGGGAATTTTGTAAATTTACTGTCATATATCAATACTAGATCATTAGTGTGGAAGGTTTTTTGTTTTATATGGTGATCATGCAATGCCTTTTCGCGATCCTTCTACACATTTTGATGAAATCCTGCTAAGAAATGATCTTGTTCCAGTTCTACCAGCTACACGAGATGCTCCTCCATAGTATCGCTATCAGCCATATCAGTCAATGTTGCAATCTGTAGACTTGGCACAATGTATTCCATGGGCATTACAACCTCCTACCCATATACCAGTCGGAAAGGGGTTTGGCTTGTCAACTTTTTACAAGTGGTCCTATACGCCCAAAGGACTGTTGGTATGCGCACATCCCATTCATTCCGCTTCGCGTTGCAAAACTTGGTCAAGGCACTCTCCAAGATTTTTTTGAAGGCTTCTACCATACCATTAACTTCAGGGTGATATGGCGTACTCTTTTGATAATATACCTATAATTCCTCAATCATCGCAGCAATTGTTTCATTTAAGAAGTGTATGCCCCTATCACTCATCAAAATTTTAGGGCAACCAAACCGGGACAAAATAAATTCAAAGATGAAATTCACAGCGGTAGCTGTGCTACAGCCCTTGACTGGTTCTGCCTCCGCCCATTGTGTCAAGTATTCAGTGGTTGTAATAATGTATCGTTCCCCAGTCTTTTTCCCTAGTGGCTGAATCAGTCCCAAAATTTCGATCGCCCATTTATCAAACACCTGCAAGGTTATTTGCATATTTAATGGCAACTCATCCCTTCGTGATAGTCTCCCCATCCTCTGATAAGCATCACACGCCCTACAATATATCTTCGAGTCCTTATGCATTATTGGCCACCAAAGCCTTGCGCGCAGGATGTTCTGCACAGTTGCTCTGCCTGCATAATGTCCTCCCACTACTCCTACATGTGCTTCTACAAGAATGCTTCATCGTTCGTACCCTGGGACATATCTACGCAGTATCTCATCAAAGACCATTTTGTATAAGTTTTTAGCGATCATAGATAAGTCAGCCACTTGGAACACCAATTCCTTCTTCTGTTGTGTTGAATATCCTTCTGGGGTTGTTCCTATAGACAAAAACTAAATTATATTTGCAAAGTGATCATCTACGACATGAACAACAAAGAGCTGCACATCCGGCAACCCTTCTTCTAGGCTTGTAGGCCCATCACTAGTCTCAATCCTAGATATGTGATTAGGATTAGCATTCAGGCGTCTAGGTTTCACTATCACCTCAAAATCATATTCCTAGAATAGCAACAACCACCTGCAAATATTCCCCTGCAACACAGAATTATTGACAAGGTATTTTAAAGAAAAATGATCTGTATACATTTTGAAGTGTGTGCCTAACAATAGTGTCGGAACTTCTGTTGTGCGTACATCATTTCTAGTACTTCGCGCTCTATAGGCGAGCAGTTCTTCTCCGTCTTTGATAATTTCCTACTCACAAATGCTATAGAATGATAAACTTCTCATTCGCCTGGTTGGATCAACACCGCACCTAGCACAATACATGATGCATCCACATGAACATGAGACTCCTTTTTCCAATCTGGGAACACCAAAATGGGCGCGATGACCATTTTCTCCTTCAAAATGTTTAAACTATTCTGGCAATATTTGTCCCAGTAGAATGTTGCATCCTTATTCAACAATATTTCCATTGGCACAACTATTTGCCCATATGCCTTGATAAACTTTCTATAATATCCAGTATGGCCCAATGTTGCACGCAATTGTTTTATGTTTTTCAGGGCCTCCAAATTAGCAATGACAGTTGTAGGTTTTAACCCCGTATAGAAATTACCTGCATATGAATTCTAAAACATAGAAAATAAACAATGCGAGAGCATAACACATAAAACACATATACACAAATATTTTCCCCTGGATCCCAAAACCGGGACCACCAACTTGATTTTTCATTTTGTTCCTTTCAATGTTATAATACATATTTATACATGCCGAAGCATCCAATACCATGGACCAAAAACCATTGCGTCCAAAAACATGTGCGAAAATCATGCACAAAACCATAGGTGGGTCCGCCCATCCCAACATATGGTCCAAAACCAAAATTTTCAAGGGCACTGCCTCGAACCCCATAAAGTGGGGTTACGGGTACGCCTCAAACCCCCTATGACTCCCCCCCCCCCCCCCACTACACAATCGGCGCAACAAAGGGGGGATCTGCCCACCCTCTAACCTCCCAGTTAACTACGTGGGCTAGTCGTGGAAAAAATATAACACAACCCAACATTCTCCCACTCGTTGTTTTCTTTCCACAGGGGGCCACAAGGGAGCTTAGTCATTTTTCCAGCCCTGAAATGCCCATTGTCCCTCTACATTAAGAGAACTTCTCAGAGCTCACAGATTTTGTCAATGCATCTGCAATATTCTTCAAAGTGTCCACCATTACCAGTGTTACACAGTAATTTGTCACTGCCTTCCTGTCAGTCACCCTGCTGTGCCAATCACTAAGCTTCATGTCTTCTGAACTGGCCCAAAAACCCATTTTTCTAAAGTTTTATTCATCAGTGCGTCTATTTGCAAAATACCCGCGATGACTGGCGCTCCATAGTGTATTCCGTGCGCTGCCAGCTCGGAAGGACATCACTTTTCCGCGCTGGTCACCAGCACGCCTTTCCCGTGTTCTTTCGCGCTGACATGACTGTCCCAGTTATGTACACGCGGCGACATCGCGTCAGTTTCCTCATAATCCGCGCTGATCCAGTTTGGGCGAATTTGTTCAAACAACCAGCCTTCCAGATAACTCCAGGCTTGGTTGTTAGCTTTGTGAATGTCGACTCCCTTCTATGGCATGTCTGTTCGACCCTTTCCAACAACTTCCCTTGAAGATAAGCTCATCCTTCCACCCTTATAGGAGACTCCTTCTCCTATATAAACTCTCACCATTACCATGGGCAGCTAGTTTGGATAGTTAGACTTAGCTTGGAATAGCTTGGATTGTACAGAGCTTGTAGTGCTCAGATTGCTGCTATAGGTTTGGTGTGCTAGGTGTGGAAGTGATTGATTGCTTAGGGAAGGTTGTTTGGTACTATTTGTGTGAGAGAGAGAGTTGTTTGTCTTGGGAGAATCATCCTCAAAGGTGAATGCTTGAGATACATGCTGACTGGTCCCTCCTGAGAAGGTTACCGACGTCAGAACATTTGGTTGTACTCTTCTCTATTCTAATTAATAATAGATGACTGCTATTATTGTTCCATTCTCATTTGTCTATGCAATGGTTAAATGTGAATTACATCTTTTCTGACTGATGTATGGTTGCTTTTACTAGATTTCACGCTTGTGTTTGTTTCCCCTTCGTGTGTGCAGGTATCTATTCGCGGAGGATTGTGACCAGCCAAAGCGGAGGAGCGAAGGCAACATCTCTTCGTCAAACGACAGCGCAGGAATCCAAGTAGGTGCTCTTTACCTCTTGTTTTAATTGTAATTAGGAACATGCGTAGCAGCATTGTGTGATTGTTGCTAGACCCCTGCTGGGCTAGTAGGGATCGCCTCTATCCGTAGAGGGGATTTACCTCTCCAACAATTTGGCGACTCCGCTGGGGAATCAGCCTTTTTGTCTCTTGAGTCCACTTTTGTGTTTGACTTTGATTGATCTCTTTCCGAGTTTTTGGGATTGTCTCTTTGATTATGAACTTTCTGGGTGTTTCTGGGAAGCATCTTTATTGTCAAAAGGCTCTTGCCTTTGGTTTGGGAAGTTTTTATTTTGGCCTTCCTTGTTTTTTTGCTCTCAGCGCGTTTTAATTCCGAACAGTCGCGCTGACATCGCGACCCTGTTCTTTGGTTTTCTTTCCATCGCGTCTGTACATCTAACAGTCGCGCTGACCTCGTTTTCAAGGGCAGCGCGCTTTATTCGTGTCCTTCCGCGCTGGCATCGCGCCCCCGCTTCTTTGTGGTTTTTGTCATCGCGTCTGTGTGTTTTATTTCCGCGCTGACCTCGTTTTTCTAAGACAGCGCGCTTTATCCCTGTTCTTCCGCGCTGACGTCGCAAAGTTGCTACAGGCCTCCCCCTGTCAGCGCCAAGTTGCTGAAGGCTACCCGCGCTGATCCTGTAAAACTCATTCTTGACCAAATTGGCCTCCTGAACCTCTTGCTGTGACTTTCCCTTCTTCTCTCCACCTGTCTGATGACTTGTTTTTCACTGTCTGAACTCTGAACTGCTTGATTGCGGAGCTTGGTTCCATAAGGTTTCGTTTTTGCTCAGTTTTTAAGTTTGCAAATACCTTCCCTTTTTGCTTTCGATGCTTGGTTCGTGTTTCCATCGTTACTTTTGCAATTGCTGGATTGTGTTGGGTCTTTAGTTGACTGGTTGTGACTCTCGTCCTTCGGGTGTTCGCTTTTCTCCATTTGATTTCGCACTCTAGCCCTAGGACATCTAGAGGCCGTGTGTGTGTCAAGCCTACCGTAGGGATCTTGTTTGCTTGTTCGACCAGCCGATTTCAGATTTGTTTATGCACTTGTTCAGTGATTGTTGGAGTGTTTGGATTGTGTTTCCGAGTGGTCTTTCGCTTCCTCCTCGCTTGCAATCCTCGCTTGTCTTGCAAGAGCTTAGATCACATAGCTCGTGCGGATTTTGTTTTCCTTTGATTTGGAAGCTTTGGTTGAGTGTTTTGGGAACTTTGTGTGTTTTCATTAAGTAGTTTACTTGGTGTTCCGGTTCCTCCAAATTATTTTAGATGCTTTGTGTCATTGAAAAGAAATCAAACTAGTAGCTTTGCTTTAAAAAATTTTGAAAAGGAAAAGAACATTTTGTTGGTTTGCATCTTCAAAAAAAAAAAAATTCCTTTCTTCGCTTTAGTTGCATTAAGTTGCTTGTTTGCTTGTACTTGTTTTGTTTGGTTAAAAATTCCTTGCCCTCTCGTAGCTAGAATTCATCGAACAAAACGAAATTCTTTGGCATATAGATTGCATCTAGGTAATTGTGAGCGAACATACGATAGAGCTTGAAATCGAAACTTAATCTCAAGATCAACTATAAAATGAACCGAATGAATCTAAAAACGCATTGGAACTAAACGCAAACATCTAGAGGTCTAGGTTAGAGACGTGTTCCGGCGTCTTTAAACATAGTCACTGTTGTTTCACATTACGGTTGGGTGATTCCTCCTTCTGTGACTCGATAGTGGTCTAACACGGACTGTGCTCCCACGTACCGTCGCGTATATAGGGAGACCCCACTAGGCTTTTATCCTTTATCCATAGGAAGCCGAGTCGGCCGCCCTACGATTCGCAATGCAGTGAACACAGCATTCACGAAGATCGACCACCCGTACCCTAAAAAGTATTCTGTGGTTTTGCGAAAAGTTTGGCACACCTTTTACCTAGAATCTCCAGAGCAGTCACTTTTGATCCTTTTCGGACTCCCTAAATGAAAAGGTGCCTGTGAGCGTCTTGTCACTTCGTGCTCATTAAACATTCGAAGGAGACTGGAGTCATCTTTTCGTCCTTTTCTCGACTCTTGAAACATGAAAAGGTCAAGTTTGGTTCCTGTGTCTTAAAAGTTTATTCGGCCACGATAACATCACCTGGTTAGATCTTGTGTGCGTTAGCTTGAGTAGGTTTCGTTTTCGTTTGCTATGGCAACTTTTCCAGGATTCACTAACCCAGGTTCCCCCTCTGATGGGAACCCAGGACAATTCCCTCCTCTTGGGAATGTTGGTGCTCCGTATATGGCGACGTTGTCCCTACCAGGGTTAACTGTCGGGTTGCCTGTGTGGTTGTTTTCAACCTCTTTGGTCCCTACCGTATCGGCTGTTAGTCCATCAGTCCCTCCACCTGAACAACGTCATGTTGATCCTAAGGTGGATCTCTCCCCTTCGACGCCTACTTCTATGTCTTCCTCTTGTACTTCGCCTGGTGAAACTCTCGATGTGGGTAACCAGGTGGCTAAGAAGAAGAAGAAGAAGACCAAGAGGAAGAAGTCTCATCAGGGAGAGCCTACACACACAGTCCCCCTCTCAAGTCCAGCTATCCACTCCAGTACACCTGAAGTCGGGTCACCTTCTACTCTTCCGCGGAAGGTTAAGTTTCCTTGTCGATTATGCAGGGAGGACCATCTGCTTCGTGATTGTCCTGGCATTCCCAGGGTATTAGAAGTTTGGTCTCACGATCCGGCCCGCCCTTCATCGTCCACTGATGATCATGGCGATGCTACCTCATCAGTTGGGAATGGTAAGGAGAAAGGGAAGTTTCGAATCCCCTGTCGACTTTGTGAAGGCAAACATCCCCTTCACCTTTGTCCACTCATGGATAAAGCCTCTGCTGTGTTGGAAAGTCTTGCTGCTCCCCCGAATCCATTTCCCGCCGGTTATCAACGTCTTTCTACAATTGTAGATCGCACCCTTGTTGACAAAGAGATTGCTTCAGATTCCTCTCTTGTCCAGGCTCCTCTTCCCGAACCTGGCTGTCTCCAGCCTGTTCCAGACCCGCCGTTGGTCGGAAAGAGTGTTGATTCGAGTTCCCCCCCTCTCGAGCACTCTATTTCGGAAGAGCAAAATTCTCATGTTCTTCTCGTCTCGGCAAATCCTCCGGAGCCTGATAATGGTGTTCCCACCCCAACCTCTCCCGAGGATTCAGAGTCGGTTCTTTCCGAGCAGGGGGGCAACCATATGGTTCCCCCACCAAGTAGCTCGGTCATTTCCTTTGATTGGAGTTGTTTGACTACCCCTCCCCTTCCATCCCACGTGCCTTTCTGGGTCACCGCCTATGCTTGCAATAAGGCGCTGCCCGGCACTGTGTTAGACGAAGGAGCATCGGTTAGTCTCATGCCCGTTACTACTTGGCGAGCTTTGGGTTCCCCATCGCTTGTACCTGTCGCACCGCATCTCACCGCGTTTGATGGAGGAACGAGTCAGCCATTAGGGATCCTCCCGAAGTTTCCTATTACTTTGGGAGGCAAGGCCATCTATATAGACGTCTCGGTTACCCAAGGTTCTTTAGACTTCAGTCTTCTCCTTGGTCGTGATTATGTGTATGCCATGGGAGCCCTTGTTTCTTCGCTTTTCCGTGTGGTCTGCTTTCCACACGATGGAAGAATCGTGACGTTCGATCAATTATCGTTCGTTCGTCCACAAGCCCCTCCGGCGCACTCGTCCTTCCCTCCTGGCTTTCATCCACAAGCTGCATCTGCCTCACCGCAAATCAACTATGTGGCCACCTACCCCGTGCCTGTACCCAGTAATGACACCATCGTGCATAGTGTCCTGGGGGCATTAGGTCCTGATTTCCAAGATGTCGGCCTTTCCTCCGGAGCCACTTTCTTGGAAGCCCCGACTTCCTATTCATTATGATGGAGTTCGGGCGGAGCATAGTTCAATTTCCTATGTCAAGCTCCCTAAAAAATGAAATTAGGTCTGGATGGAGCATAGTTCTTTTCCGGTGTCAAGCTCCTTAAAAAATGAAACTGGGTCTGGCCGAGGATAGTTTTGATCTTGTGGCGACCTCGTTAAAAAATGCAACAAGGGTTATGAGGATAGTTCTTTTACTGTGTCAACCTCATTTAAAAAAAATGAAACAACTCCCTTTTCAGATCGAGTCTTTGATTAAGATCTCGTAACAACCCAGTCGAGTCTTTCCAAGATCTCGAAAGTGAACCTTCATTCCATCCACTTTGTCGAATGCAATGAAGCTTGGGGGGCATGTACCTCGATTTGCATTATTATGCTGGGGGCATGCGAACTTATAACAAGCATAGTTTTTCGTTTCAAGCTTGTGTAAAAATGAAACCGAATCCAAGCAAAGTTCTCCATGGTTCAAGCTTGTGTAAAAATGAACCCATACCTGATTTACATCTCGTGATTGCCATGTTTATCCGCTGAATTCTGCTAGATGAGCCTTGGTTGTTGTCATTCCATCGCCACCATCTCTTTGGCCGATCATATGCTTTCACTTGGTTGTTTTACCTTTCCTGAGGGACCGCAGTTATGAGTGGTTTTGATAGCCAGCCTCTTGACCATTACATGTTTTGAGCAGTTCCACCATTACCGGAACTAGTTGCTACCCTTTATACCACTCGTTCCTCTAGGACGAGTCGCCTTTAAGCTCTTTTCTGACTCGTAAAATATGAAAAGATTGTCGAGTATTTTTCCCTTTTTGACTCGTTAAAGAGAATAAAAATGGAGGTCTGCTTTCAGCTCTTTTCTGACCGTTTAAAGATGAAAAGATTGCCGAGTCCCCCTCTCGACTCGTTAAAAAAATGAGAGGCGGTCGCCTTTAAAGCTCTTTTTTCGACCGTGTAACTTAAAAAGATTGCCGGGTGTTTATCGTTTCGCACTCGTTATGGGCCCTAAAACGACGTGTTTTCGACCGCTTTTTTACTTTTCGGGTCAAAAGCACTATTTACGAAAAGTACTCCTCGATCGTAATGGTCGGGCGGTTCTTTCGAGCATTGTTTTATACTTTTTCGGGCTCGAGAGACACAACTGTACGAAAAAGGACCCCCCTGGAGTCTTCTTTTCTGCTGTCTTTTCAGGCTCTCTAAACAAGAAAAGACGCCGAGTTTTTCCTTTGTCAGGCTCGTTAAACACTTGATGACATCGGGTATTGTCGAAATGACACTCTTTGAGCATATGCTATCCCCGTCAAGCTTGTCATCCAAAAATAACCGGGGTACCTGCCAGAAATGGTGGGGAAAATGGAACTGTAATCATAGTCGTGTCGGCAGTATGTCGCTCTTGAACATGGCACTCTTCTGCTTCGTGTCTAGGTGGGACCATCTCATCTTGTTTTTCACTGGCCTCCGTGGGTTTGGGTTATCTTATTCGACCTCTCATCTGCCCATTGCCATTATTACTATACCCTCTGCTCATTTGATGTCAAATACTGCCAAACCCGCTACAGTGCCGCCGATATGTTCAAGAGAAGTTGACCTCTGCAATAATACAACCTCATCTGCTATCTCACACAAATCATTTTTCCTCTGTCTCGTGTCGATGATGTGGGAATCATTATGGCCCACCTTCGATCAAGGTCACTTCCTGTCGACTTCAGCTCATTATCCGGGAAGGTGACTTAGAGACTCCCTTCAGGTGCCTTGGAGCCTGCATGCCTCAATGGCAGGTTCTTCGTGTTCGACGTGAGGTTTTCATCATTGGCCTCCGATCGAATGATTCCGTGGGTGTTCGACACCAGCTCATTGATTCACATGCCGCGGATTGTACCTATAGTACCTTGAGGGCCATTGTCATTATTGGTGGTACCTCTCGCGTCTGTTAACAGTTTTCATCATTGACTGGTAATCAGGCGATGTTCATGCATGTTCGACTTCAACCCATGTATTCACATGCTTGAACTTGTACTTTGTTCGGGTCGGGATGGAGCGCAAGACCCTGGATCCCCGTCTGTTTATGGTCCAGGTTGCGATTTTGTGGATGATCATTACATGACTCATTGATGGATGGCTGTGCCCATACCTGAGTCTTCATGGATGGTTGCAACCATACCTTATCATTATTATGGTCTCTTTAGCTGGGTGGCTGCGTCCATTCCACAGACCTTTTCGCATGTCTTTTGGATGGCTGCGCCCATGCCTAGACTGCATGTACTTGATTATCAGAGATATTCAGTCCTTCCTGGTCGTGTTCCAGTTCGGCGTGTGTTGTAAAGCATTTCACCCCTCCCACTCTCTCGGTCTTCATGCTTTAGGGGGCATCTGTTACACAGTAATTTGTCACTGCCTTCCTGTCAGTCACCCTGCTGTGCCAATCACTAAGCTTCATGTCTTCTGAACTGGCCCAAAAACCCATTTTTCTAAAGTTTTATTCATCAGCGCGTCTATTTGCAAAATACCCGCGATGACTGGCGCTCCATAGTGTATTCCGTGCGCTGCCAGCTCGGAAGGACATCACTTTTCCGCGCTGGTCACCAGCACGCCTTTCCCGTGTTCTTCCGCGCTGACATGACTGTCCCAGTTATGTACACGCGGTGACATCGCGTCAGTTTCCTCATAATCCGCGCTGATCCAGTTTGGGCGAATTTGTTCAAACAACCAGCCTTCCAGATAACTCCAGGCTTGGTTGTTAGCTTTGTGAATGTCGACTCCCTTCTATGGCATGTCTGTTCGACCCTTTCCAACAACTTCCCTTGAAGATAAGCTCATCCTTCCACCCTTATAGGAGACTCCTTCTCCTATATAAACTCTCACCATTACCATGGGCAGCTAGTTTGGATAGTTAGACTTAGCTTGGAATAGCTTGGATTGTACAGAGCTTGTAGTGCTCAGATTGCTGCTATAGGTTTGGTGTGCTAGGTGTGGAAGTGATTGATTGCTTAGGGAAGGTTGTTTGGTACTATTTGTGTGAGAGAGAGAGTTGTTTGTCTTGGGAGAATCATCCTCAAAGGTGAATGCTTGAGATACATGCTGACTGGCCCCTCCTGAGAAGGTTACCGACGTCAGAACATTTGGTTGTACTCTTCTCTATTCTAATTAATAATAGATGACTGCTATTATTGTTCCATTCTCATTTGTCTATGCAATGGTTAAATGTGAATTACATCTTTTCTGACTGATGTATGGTTGCTTTTACTAGATTTCACGCTTGTGTTTGTTTCCCCTTCATGTGTGCAGGTATCTATTCGCGGAGGATTGTGACCAGCCGAAGCGGAGGAGCGAAGGCAACATCTCTTCGTCAAACGACAGCGCAGGAATCCAAGTAGGTGCTCTTTACCTCTTGTTTTAATTGTAATTAGGAACATGCGTAGCAGCATTGTGTGATTGTTGCTAGACCCCTGCTGGGCTAGTAGGGATCGCCTCTATCCGTAGAGGGGATTTACCTCTCCAACAACCAGCAACACCTTTTTGTCTTCTATCATATCCCTCACAAAGTGATACTGAACATCAATGTGCTTTGTCTTTGAATGATATGTGGGGTTCTTTGCCAAGAAAATTGCACTTTAGTTATCATAGCCTATCCTTATAGCTCCCTGTACTAACCCCATACTTGAACACAATCTCTACAACCAAACTGCTTCCTTGCTTGCATGAGTGGCTACCATGTATTCTACCTCTGTAGTTGATAGTGCCACTATAGATTGTTTCTTACTCATCCAACTGACTACACATCTAAATAGGTTAAAGACATACCCACTTGTAGATCTTCTCTGATCCAGATCCCTAGCCTAGTCTGCATCAACAAAGCCACGAATATCCAACATTCTGTCCAATCCTGATCTTCCTTGGTAGCACAAACCATAATCACTAGTGCCACGCAAATACCTGAAAGCCTGCTTCACTATTGTCTAGTGCTCCTTCCCTAGTTTTTACATAAACCTACTCAATACTCCCACTGCATGTGCAATGTCTAGTCTAGTATAGACCATTGCATACATAAGCCTACCGACTGCACTTGCGTATGGAACACGGGACATGTTCTCTTCCTCTTCTTGTGTCTTGGGACACTGTTCAACAGATAACCTCACACCTACAGGAATAGGAACCTTTCCCGATTTACTATCTTTTATATTAAACCTCTGCAGTATTGTCTCGACATACTTCCTTTGGTTTAACCAGAGCTTCCTCTTTGCCTGATCTCTTATAATTTCCATGCCCAAAATATAGTTTGCAGCACCAAGATCTTTCATGTCGAATTTGGAGGACAATTGGGTCTTCAAATCCTGGATAATTTCTTTGTCATTTCCAACCAGCAACATATCATCCACATATAAGACCAGATAAATAACACGGTCACCAAATAATTTAAAATACACACAGTGATCTACTTTTCTTTTGGTGAAGCCAAGTCCCCGTATAAATGTATCAAATTTCTGATACCACATCCTTGGTGACTGTTTTAACCCATACAGAGACTTCTTTAACTTGCATACCAGTGTTTTCTTACCTTTCACCATAAAGCCTTCAGGTTGCTTCATGTATATTTCCTCTTCTAGATCCCCGTGAAGAAATGTTGTCTTCACATCCATCTATTCTACCTCAAAATCAAAAGCAACAGCAACAGATAAAAGCAATCTAATATAAGTTACCTTGGCAACAGGAGAAAAAATATCACCAAAATCAATTCCCGGCACCTGGGAATAACCTTTTTCTACCAACCGAGCTTTGTATTTCTCCACCTTTCCTTCTGCATTTGTCTTCTTCTTGAACACCCATTTGCTGCCAATGGGTTTCCTTCCATCCAGCAACTCCACCAGATCCCAAGCCTCATTTTTGTGCAAAGATGCCATTTCATCAACCATGGCCCCTTTCCATAGTTTTCCATCCTCTGAATCTACTGCTTCCTTCACAGTTCTGGGATCATCATCAGTAATAAATAAATCAAAACTTGAACAGAAAGCAGATGGACTATACCTTTCTAGCTGCCTTCTTTCTTGAACTGATCTTCTCACACCCGGAGTTTGTGGCTCTTCATATTCTAATTCCTCCTCTACTGTAGAGTCTGATTCTTCCTCCTTAAGCTCAAACTCTATATTCTCAGGTTCCTTTGGTTGGACTTCATGTTTAATAATATCTTTAACCTCTCTGAACACCACATCTTGACTGTACATAACCTTCCTTGTTACTGGGTTCCAAAGCTTATAACCCTTTAAACCATCCTTATACCCAATAAATATGCACTTTTCAGATTTACTATCCAGTTTTGTTCTTTTCTCCTTTGGAACACGTACATATGCATCACATCCAAATACCCTCAGATGTGAAAGAGAGGGTTTCTTACCAGTTCATACCTCTTGTGGAGTCTTATCCTCCAACGTTGATGAAGGTGACCTGTTGACCAGGTAACATGTAGTCTCCACCGCCTCTGCCCAGAATTCTTGTCCTAGCCCAGCACCACTGAGCATGCTTCTTGCCCTTTCCATCAATCCCTTGTTCATTCTTTCTGCAACTCCATTTTTCTCAAGTGTATATGGAATAGTCTTTTGTTGTGCTATACCACACTTCTTACAGAATTTTTCAAATTCCTTGTTGCAAAACTCTCCACCGTTATCCGACCTCAACACCTTTATCTTCTTCTCTATTTGGTTTTCCACCAGAGCCTTAAATTCTTTAAACCTGTCAAAGACTTCAGATTTCTTCTTAAGAAAATATATCCATGTATTCCTTGAGAAGTCATCTATAAATGATACATAGTACATAGACTTACCCAGTGATGGAACCTTCACAGATTCAAACACATCAATTTACACAAGCTCTAATATTTGTTTCACTCTCTTACCACCACAGGGGAAACTCACCTGATTCTGCTTCCCATATACACAATTTTCACAGAAATCAAAATCCAGAGAGCTATTACTCATAGCTTCTACCATACCTTTACCATGAAGTATTCGAAGGCCCTTCTCTCCAATATGTCCAAGCCTTTGATGCCACAACATGGTCTTCTCTTCAGATACCACCATATTTTCTACTCCACTTTCAGGAACCACAGAACTATTGCACCCATCAATAACAGTGCTACCTTATAGCTTATATAGAGTTCCAATTCGAACTCCCCACATCAATACCAGTGCTTCCTAAACCATTTTGCAGGTATCCTTCTCGAACACTGTTTTTACACCTGCATCATCCAGCTTGCTTACAGAATCAGATTTCTGCCCAATGCAGGAATATGCAGAACACCTAGAAGTGTTCTGACCCTTCCACCTTGCAACTTCAACTTTACTTTTCCGCGACCAATGGTTCTAGCCTTCCTATCATCCCCTAAGAAGACATCACCACCATCGTATTTCTCATACTCGCGGAACCACTCTCTATGGGGAGTGAAGTGAAAGGATGCACCTGAATCAATCAACCATGCCTCATGATCTACATGTGTACTTGAAGAAGCCAAGTACACATCCCCACCTTCATCTGAGGTGGTTTTTGCCTCTACGGAAGGAGCATCATCAGATCCCTTTCCTTTATCAAGAGCTTTAGATGTATAGTCCCTTTTGTAGTGCCCTTCCTTTCTGCATTTCCAGCACACCACCTTTACAGGTTTTCCTGGAGATTTAGACCTCCCACTCAATGACTTATTTTTGTTTCTATTATGGGATCATCCTCATACAGACAAGGCATCACCATTCTGGCTCTCCATATTTTTCCATCTCATCTCCTCCATCAGCAAGGATGAGACTATTACATCAAACTGCAAGGCAGTTGCATTGCTACCTATTGCAATTACCAGAGTATCCCACGAATTTGGTAGAGAACACAACAAATCGATGCACTTACCTTCATCTAAAATTTTAATATCAACAGATGCTAACTGACTTACCACAGTATTAAATGCTTTCAGATGCTCTGTCACTGAGTCTCTATCTTTCATCCTCAAGTTATACAGCTTTTTCCGCAAGAACAGCTTATTCACCAGGGACTTAGATTGGTACAAAGTCCCTAACTTGTCCCACAAAGCCTTCATTGTAGCTTCCCCTGATACATTCAGCAATACTGAATCTGAGACACACAATCGTATTGTGCTCTTTGCCTTCGGATCCAACTTCTTTCATTCTTCATCAAACACTCTCGTTTGTTTAGTGCCCGGATCTACCGCGATCCACTGATCTTTATCCACCAACAAATCCTCCATCTTGAGTTTCCACAACTCAAAACTCTGACCATTAAATTTATTGATCTCTATCTTTCCACTACTCGCCATCTTCTTTCACCACCAGAATCAATCTCGTAGATCTCCCACTGAACAAGGTCTACCACAGGCATGAGCGAAACCCCTTAGCAACAAAGGCATCGCCTTGAAGCCAAAATTGCTCCGATACCAAATGTAGGTTTTAACCCCATACAAAAATTACCTGCATATGAATTCTAAAACACAGAACATAAACAATGCGAGAGCATAACACATAAAACACATATACATAGAGATTTTCCCCTAGATCCCAAAACCGGGACTACCATCTTGATTTTGCATTATGTTCCTTTCAATGTTATAATACATAATTATACATGTCGAAGCATCCAATACCATGGACCGAAAACCATCGCATCCAATACCATGGACCAAAAACCATCACGTCCAAAAACATGTGCGAAAATCATGCACAAAACCATAGGTGGGTCCGCCCATCCTAACATATGGTCCAAAACCAAAATTTTCCAGGGCATTGCCCCAGACCCCATAAAGTGGGGTTACGGGTATGCCTCAAACCCTCTATGACCTCCCCCACACTACACAATCGGCACAATGAAGGGTGTCTCCGCCCACCCTCTAACCCCCCGGTTAACTACGTGGGCTAGTCGTGGAAAGAATATAACACAACCCAACAACAGCTATCTTGGCAAGGTCTACCATCAATCCCTTCTTGCAAACCACATGACCTAGCAATAATCCATAAGATATGAAAAAGATGCACTTTTTCAGGTTAAGGGTGATTTGATGTCTTCGATAGGTATCCAGCGTGAGGCGCAAACTAGCAATGTGGCGCTTGACCAACCCAAACATGGTCCAATCATCAAAGTAAACTTTTAAAAACTTGTGGATGAATTCCTTAAAAGCCACAATTACCACTCTTGAAAATATTGCAGGCGCATTCTTCAGCCCAAAAGGCATTACCGTATATTGAAAAAAACTCCATTCCGTCATGAAGGTGGTCTTACTTCAATCCTCCAACACGATCTTGATTTGATGGTACCTTGAGAACCCATCACTAAACGAGTAGGCTTCCTGCCCTTCAAAATTCCCCAGCATCTCATCTGTAAATGGCATAGGGAATGGGTCATGGACGCACGCATCATTCAACTTCCTCAGGTCTACACATATCTGAATTTCATCCTGCTGCTTCTTTTCTTGGACTACCATGGGACTTACCCAATCTGATTCCTCCACAAGTTCAATGATCCCAGCTTCCAGCATCTTATCCAACTCCTTGTGCACCTTTTCCTTATATTTGGGATTTAATCAGTAGGGGTGTTGCTTTACAAGCTTCGCATCTGGCTTCAAAGTAATCTTCATGACACCCAAATCCCCTACTATCCCCTTTAGATCTGAGAACTTGGTGGGAAACAAGTCTTGATACTCACACAACAGCTTTGCAACCTTATCAACTGTATATTCATCCCAATAGTCACCTATCTTAGCAAACTTTGGTTGTGTGTCCGATCCAATATTTACGTGCTTAGTCCTTAAAGGCTCAAATATATCAGGGATTGTTGCCTTAGGTCCCGCAACCTCACGATTTCCTTCAGACTTGGGAATATTAATGTTTCTGGGGTCATCTTTGCTTTCTTATGTAGTCACATTATAACATTCCAGCGCATGGCGCAGCTACATATTCCAATCTAGCTGACCCCATTCTACTGGTACCTCAGGTATTTTGAAGATCGTTGCTTTGATTTCTTGGAGCACCTCATCAATATATACAAGGCCATATTCAAAGCTGAAAGTTAACAGGAAGCTTTCCTTCAGGATATCCCATTCGACATCCCATGTCGCAGCTCAGTTTCCAAGTACCAGTTCATTGGGATAGTATCAGAAGTGTGACAAAATATGTGAAACCATTCCGGCTGCGGTTCCTCTCCCCATGCTTGAGTTGACTGCGCTAAATGTTCATGTGGATTGTCCTTCCCTGTTTATTTCTATGTCATGCGGGAATTGGCGTATCCAAATCTCAGCTTCATCATTCTCTGGTATTCTTTCCAGTCGATGAAGTTGTCCTTATGCGTACCCCACCAACGGGTAAGCATATATCGCAGTGACGGACCTAGAGATTGGAACTGATGCTCTTCTGGCACATCCTTTTCAAACTTATCCAAAAAAAAACCATTTTCTAACCCATCATAATAAGGTAAATTTCGTACCTTAGTGGATATACATCGAAGCAATTTTGTCAACATATTACAGCGCAACGAGGGAACTTTATGTAAGTGATTCTGCCAATGCTCAAGCTCTTCATCAGAATCTGAAGTGTAGGAACTATCCCTATCCCATGTGATTCGTCCATCCACTGTAGGGTTGATCCAGTCCTCATCGTGCACAATGATCTTCTAAATATGATCAAGATCATCCTCCTCCTCATAATTGCAGACTGGTTCAGTATATCGCACACCTTTAGTTGGAGCCAATGGAACAATGATCCGGAGCTCCTTTCTTTCCAACGTCATTCTGCGCTTTTTGAGATTAATAATTGTGTCCATATCAAAGGCCTAATCAATGCATAATAGTGTAGGGTAAGGGTTACTATCATCAACTATTTCGATCACTTCAAAATTAGCTAGGGCGCTTGCTCCTTCAATATCTACCATGACCCCATACAGGCGCCCCATAGGAATGATATTTTGTTGGTTTTCCATACATATATGAATAAGAGACCATTGCAGTGTAGGCCTCCCCATTCTTTCCCATGTTTTCTTTTGTAGAAAATTCACATCAGATCCTAAATCAAGAATTACTTGGTCCATCTCATACTCCCCAATTTGTGCAATTAGTATCATCTCGTGACCTGATTGCTTCTTGCTTTTTCCCACTTTGCGTACTGCACACAATTCTGGAGGATTTTTAATCTTACCTATAAAACTATAAATTAGCTCTTGTAGCCCTTCTACCACCCTTCTATCTCGTCGAAACTTCATACAAGTCTTCAAAAATGTTGCTAACAATGAAGGGTCGACATCTTATTCACTATTGTTCCCTCTAAGCTTCTCCTGATTTCCTGAGGTAGAAGCTTTTATGAAGCTCTTTTTAGCTTCCATAAAAGTTTCCTTTATGTGGCTTAGGTTGAACCCAACTTCCTTCTCAGCAGCCTTGCATACCCATCCTTCAGCCTTTGGCTGCTTTCCCTTATCTTCTCCTATGGCTATACCGCTTCATGTCACGATATTGACACTAGGCTCCTCTTCGCGAGGCTCCGCTCTCATCATTTGGATATTCTGTGTAGGTGATTGAGCTTTATTTTCTTGCATATTTGTTATAAGTATTGGCAAATATTCTATGATGTGGTCAAACTGCTGACAATACTGACAAGAGCGGTGCATCAAATTTTGACATTTGTGCGCAAAATGGCCTTCCTATCCACAATTATAACAAATAACCTATTTGTGACCCCTTCCAGCTCCTCCCCCTCACCCTCTTCCTCGGCCTTGGAATCGTAGCATGCTGCACCCCCACCTTGATCTTGAGGTCAATTTTCTACCCACATACTATATGTAGGGGTCCGCTCCATCATCAGTTCATAGCTTCAACAGTTGGGCTCATCGTGCCCAACCGATTTTCAGAAAGTGAAAAACAATTGTTGCAGAGTTTGCAAAAACTTTTGCAGGAGATGAAATTTATCAGTTGCGTGCTTCCCAAAGATTTGACAAATAGCGCACCATAAGGCTACTCATGTGCTTGGCCCTGCAGTGTTTTCTAGCTTCTGGGAGACAATACGTCCCCCAATAAGATTGGTAGACTGGACACTGGTCCTTATCATGACCATGACCCTTACATTTCAGGCACCAAACTTCTGCACACACCTCGGGCTAGACTTTCTTTCCCTTCTTAAGGCTTTGTAAATCCATATGTAGGTTGGATAGTTGTGACTGAAACTATGGTACCCCTAGATTTGTATCCTACACAAGTGAAGCCTCCAATCACATGGCAATCTCCAAGGATTAAGCTTGCATTCCTATTTTCTATGGCAGTCTCAAATGAGGTAGGAGCGAAGAAATGTAGTACTCTCTATGTTGATCATCTGTGATTCTCATATTAGCCTATTGAATCAGACACTTCAATCTTTGATCAAAGTCCCATGTAGACTCATTTACCCTCTAATGTATCTCTTTGAACTCCTTTATTGACTGAGCTTGTGACTTGGGTTTCTTAAATTCGTTGTTCAGTGCTTGTTGTGTTTCCAACATAGTCGCGTTGGGTCTTCTTGAGAAAAAATTGATATACCAACTCAACGCTCTATCTTATAGCGTTGTGACCAACTATGCTTTCTTCATTTTGTCATTAGTGATTTGTTGTGCCTTCCATACAACCTCTGCAACGCACCAAAATTTCTCAGGGTCTCCAGTCCCCAAACCCTTATATACATGCATCTTCATCATGTTTTCCATGTTGAATGATGGAGGTGGAGGTGGAGGCAAAGGTGTAGGTGTGTGGGGTGGAGGTAGAGGTGGAGTGGATGGATGAGGTATCCCTATGATACCCTGGCTTACTATCTGCAGTGCACTTCACAGTGTCTTTAGAATACCACCTTCGTCATCACTATCAGACGATCCCAACAACAGACTATATTCAGAGCCTGAATCTAGGTTCCTTCTGAATTCTCTTCCGTTTCGCATCATCCCAAACATCAATTTAAAGGCATAACCCATTTTTCACAAAATAACATATTAATCCAGGTCTTCAGGGATTTCAAGTACTTACCTCTTGGTCCCTTGAAAAACCTACGTTCTGCTTCACTATAACTGGTGGACATATCGATCGCGAATTCAGTAATGAATCCTTTGAGAATACTATCAATCTAGTGGTCAACAACCTGCATGATTTTGTTTTCTGAAGCCTCCAAGTGCTTCACTAGTTCTGGGGTCCACACAATAGGGTCATCAAGCTTCCACGTACCCTAACTATCCACTAATTTGGACAGCCACTCATGTAGTTCGCATGAGAAAGAGCAAAAGAATATCCCGTGCTCATCTGTGAATAGGTATTGATTCAGCCACTCTTCCTTTGATAGGCACAGATTCTTGTTTTCCTAAGTTGCAAATGTGTGCAGTTTCCGATCTATCCACTTTTCAATTTGTTTCTTAGTGGGGAACCACTTATCACACATTCCTCAGACAGATCCTAGTCCCGACAACATAACCATTTGTTGGCTTGATGGGGCCTGACCCAAGTTCAAAGTTAGTTGTGCCAACCAACAAAACCCTAAATTGTTGGCCCTTCGGAAACAACCCACATAGCGTAGACTACATTCTCACCCGGAGCGGTATTGGGGGATCACAAAACTAGGTTTTTGCATCCAAAGGTGTGTGTGATGGGTTCCTGCGACTTCTAGGGCTTATTTATGTCTTCACGAACCCTAACCTTTCTGAAACAGATAATTGCAGTAATTCACATAAACAGAATCTATACCCTTGCAAAGGTCATCAAACATTCATAACATCTATAAATTATATTGGTTTATTACTTTCTCGCATTAGATGAGCATTCATTCATATAACTTAATATACATAGAGAAAATACAAAAACTACAGAAGTAAATACAGATACACAGATGCACAATTTATGGATCTAAATTGTCTTTACTAGATGTATTATTTCAAGTATAGACTCTTCCTCCCTGCGCCCTTCGCTGCACGGGCCCGTGCACTCAGCCTACGGACTTACCAAGGTCTCCACGCACTTAGCTGTAGGAGCCTTCCCATTCACCTAAGTATAGGAAACATAGTTTCTTGCCTTAGCTTACTTGCCCATACAACGATCTTCTAGTTATCATTTACTTTCTACACTCACTATGACTCTTCTATATATAGGATTTTTTTTTACAATACCATGGTCCGTGGACCATGGGTGGGTCTCAAAACTTCCTATATTCTAGCAACCTAAGGGACTAAAGCCCCTTTGACTCTTATTACCTTCGCACTCTGCTTCCTCAAAACGCAGAGACTTTATAACTTTATAAAAAGTAAATACCAAAATTCTACCCAGGGGACCCTATCCCAACACTTGCATATGGGCATTCCAAAAATAAATGAGGAATGGATTCCTCCTGCTTTTTGGAAAGAGAGCATCTGGAAAGGCCATAGATCCTTTTTCCTAAGGTTCTCTGATGTCATAATCTTATTGTGAAGAATCAACTAACAAAAAATATTAACTTTTGGGATAGCATTAGGGCTCCAAAGCTTGCCCAATGGATGATCTAGGAGGGATATGGGAGAGAAAGAGAAAATACATATAACCTTCCTTAAAAGAGTAAGATGAGGATTTCCAACCCAACTTGTCCTATTGAGAATGACTAATGGTAGCCCTGCTAGACAATCTTCTTTTTAATTCTTCCCCTAAAAAACTGAGAGTAGCAGGGCGATCTACAACGTTCCAATCCTTCCAATGACCATCATCACTCCAAGAAGAAATTTGAGCCAAAGATGTATCCCTTGAGGACAAAAATAGTCCATGACTGGCTGAAGATCATCCTCCTTCTCCAGTGGGGGAAGGTTGAGGATCAAATCTTCCCAAAGTATGATGTTCTTTCAATTCCCTGGGTTCTAGGACACATGCGAATCAATGAGGAATGAGGCAGATGAGAGGAGATTCCAAGTAGGCAAGGGTTGTATATTCTGAGGGTTGGAATTTATGACTTGAAAATATTTTTCTTTTAGAATTTGAACCCACCAAGAATTTTGTTGATTCTTCATTTTCCAGTCGATATTTTCACCCAGCGTGATATTCATCAGATTTGGATCCCTGGTTTCGATGCCAACATGTATCTTAGGAGCACTCACCATAGCCTAATTAACTAGGTGATATTTTTTTGTGGAATATTTACCTCCTTCCGAAAGGAATTTCCTCAATAAGGTCCCCATCTTGTGCAAGATACTTTTGGGAGCCAAAGGAATTGTTGAAAGGATAACCTTGGATAGAATAGTTCTTCCTACCAAGTTAAGCCATTGCACTCCCCAAATCTCCATTTTTCACTAAAATTTATCCATTATCCCTTGCCAATATTTTGAAGATGGATTTTTTAAACAAATTAGTATTCTAATATTCTTGAATTCCTTCCAATCCTTGTCTACCTTGAATCTGAGCAATTGCTCTATCTTCCTGTATTTGATAGGGTTGATATTCCAAGTATAGATGTGGGATTTGAATTCTTTGGTTGCTCCCTCTGAGGCTATAAGAAAATTATCTAAAACTTTTTCGTATCCTTTGGAAATTACCATTGAAGCACCACCTAGAAGGATACTATCCTCCTCAAATTGACTGTGGTTGATGCTCTTGACCTTTGGTGATAAACGAATTCTCGGGAGACAGTCATTGATTCTTTCAAACTCCAATCTCCTGCTTAAAGAATCAGCCATAATAACACAAAAATGGGGAAGGGGACATCCTTGTCTTATCCCTCTAAAAGCCTTGAAGAATTGAAATCCCCTGCCATTGATAAGAGAGGCAATCTAGGGAGATATGATACATAAATCCAACCATTTGATAAATTTCTCTTGAAAGCCCATTTTCTTCATTACATGGAACAAGAAGTTATGACTATCCTTGTCAAATGCGTTTTCCATATATAACTTTATAACCATGCCTTGATCCCCTCTCTTCCGATTGGAATCAATCGCTTCCTGGATCATGATTACATTATCAAAGATTTGTCTTCCAAGCAAAAAAATACCTTGAGTCTCAGAAATGATGAAAGGAAAAAAATTATTGAGTCTTGTAGCTAGAATTTTAGAGATGATTTTGTAGGATACATTACAGAGTGAAATCAGTGGGAACCTAGCAAAGGAAGAAGGACTATTTTCATTACGGATGAGGGCTAATAAGGAAGAATTAATTCCTCCCCCATGCAAAGTTGCTTGAGCGAATAACCAATCATCCTGCAGAAATCCTTGTGGATAATTTTCCAAAAATGTTAATAAAAAAGGGTAGGTAAATTTCCTTATCCAGAAGCCTTATCTAGGTGGAAGGAGAAGGCCGCCTATTTTAATTCTTCTATGCTTGGAGGAATGATAAGGGAAGCATTCATATCCTCAAATATCAACTTAGAAATATGCTCCAACATATATGCATCTTCTTCTTCGAATGACTGAAGCGAGTCCTAAAACAAGCCAATGTAATGATTAATTGTTTCTTATTGAATTAAGTGAAATTATTCAAGTTTCTACCCTAGATGGTGGATTTCATAAATGTTATTTTTCCTTTCCCTATTTTTGGCTTGGTCGTGAAAGAATTTAGTATTCCTATCTCCATAATTCAACTAGACGCTTCCTGATTTTAATCTCCAATGCTCTTCTTCCTTCCGGAGAAGCAAGTGGTACGAGTGGAAGGCTTCCATTTCCTAATGAGAAGGATTCTCCAAAACATAATCAGTTTAAATTTGGGATTGAATATGCTCCACTTGAGTTTCTAGCACTAAAAGTGAAGATTGGTTGGTTAATTTCCCTTTTCTAAGCCACGAATTGATATCTTGCTTAAGCCTCTTAATATTAGTCTCCCAAATGACTACTAGGCTACCATTCACCCACTAACCCCAAGACTCGACCACAATATCTGAAAACCCAGGGGACTTAAGCTAGAGAGTAGTAAATTTGAAAGGGATCAGAACATAGTTCTGAGGCATACTAAAATTTAAAGAAATTGAGTGATGGTCTGATCCATTTCATGGAAAAATAAATGGCTGCAATCTGATATTCAAAGAGCGAAAACTTCCATCTACCAAAAAATTGTCCAGCTAGAAGAAATATGGCCTAACATTGATCTTTTATTATTTCAAGTAAACTTCACATTGAAGGGTTTGATATACAACATGTGTAGGGAACTAAGAAGATATTATAGGTGCCCTTGATCAGGGTCTCTTACCAACATGCCCCCTCTCATTTTGTTTTAGTGGAGGGTCGTGTTGAAGTCTCATCTGATGATGTAATTGAGGCCAAATGGGGTATCCTTTAGATCCCTTAATGAGTTCCAACAATCTTGTTTCTCCCTAGAATGGGGAGGCATATATAATTTACAATATTAGAAACTTGATTCAAAGATAATATTTTGAAAGAATATGTGATCCAATGTTGCGTGCACTTACCATCTAACAGTCACAATTGGTTAGGATTATAAATAGTGCAAAGACCACCTGAAACACCTCTAGAATTGAATCCATTGTGGGAACATTTATTCCCTATTTTACTACACCTATATGAGATGTTTGTCTCATCGAGTTTAGTCTCCTGGAGGAGGTAAGTTGTAGGCTTTTTCTTTAATAACAAATATTTAACTTCTAAGATTTGCTTGTTAGAATCAAGCCCCCTACAATTCCAGGAAACAATACTCATTACTTAGTTTTGGGTTGGGATGAACCCTTCGAGGGGCTAGAAGTTGTGCCCTTTCTCCCTTATTTATTGCCCAAATCGGCTAGTTGTATGGGTATAGTATTTTGGTATCCAAATTCTTTGTCTTTTTAGATTGTGCATCGGAATTCCCTTTCAACTTCTTTGATTTTTTTCTACTTCAGATTTTTTATCTATTGAGATTTCCATTGTGGCTAGCCCAATTTCTTCCTTTGATGAGAATTAATCATCCTCCCGATCCTCTAATGAGTCTGTTGAGACATTTTGGTAGACTTCTAGCGTACCATTCCCTTTGGTCAAAACTTGTTCCTAATTTTGAGGTGGGGGATTCTGAAGGTCATGATCCAAATCATTTTGAGAGGGTCCTTCCTCTATGTTAAAAGTCTCCAAGGCTTCAAATTTATTCGTCTTTCCTTTTTTATTACTTGTTTGACTGTTGTATTTTGAATTAGTCGTAGGTTTGTTTGCATTTACCTAATCCTTACCCTATTGAACTAGATTTCTGTAAGACCCTCCTCCCACATTTACCCAAGCTAACCAACCCACCGAGGTAAACATGTGACAAAGAGTTACTATGATATGATTCAAATCCCCAAGTACAATTAAGGAAGTGGAATCGACAAACCAAAACACAAATGACCTTCCTCAGGAGCTACAGGAACCCGAGAGGCTAACCAACCACTATAGTTGCCCAACCCTTGAGTTAACTTCTCTTTTGACTAAACTAGATCCCCATTCGCCCCCATGACAAGCCCTCCATGTGGCCGAAACCCTCCAATCGCTCCCATAATAAGGCCTCCATGCGACTATAGTATTTTTCAGGAAGTTTTGTGCCAACAACCCTAAATTCTAATCCAATTTTTGAGGGATAGGACTCAAGCCTCTGCCCAGAACTTGATGAAATTCTTAGGAATGATAAATAACAAGAAGAAACTGCCTCTAATGCAAAACTTGAACAAGGACCTGACCTAAATCATCATAACTATGATAGGAATTTCTCTAAACACATCATCAGCATGTAAAGTGCCGGTCATAAAAACACATTTTAACGTAGGGGCCTCATACTTATTTGCAAATCATCAAGTAGTTATGATTCCTTCTCAAATTAGATGCATTATCATCTATTAGGAAATCTGCGCAATTTCTGGGCAAAGCAGCTGATTGTTGCCCAGATTTGTGAAAATTCTGGGCTGAGCATCCTTGCTAGGGAAATTTGCACAAATCCTGTTGGGAGTGTTGGCAGGCAGGATTGCGCAATCTTGGATCCCAGTAGGCTACCAGAGAAGATTGTGCAATTTCTGGAGGGAAGGCTGGTTGCCCTCTAGAAATGCGCAATTTTCAAGGGGAGACTGTTAAGCCTGTAGCAGGACCATGTCTGGGCTAACAACCTGTGAGGGGAATGGATCACGCTGTGACCAAAAGGTTGCCTTTGTGCAAGAAAGACACTGAAGCTTGTGAACTTGACGAAGCAAGGAAATCTGTTGTGAAGGTTGGAAAGGAGGCTACAAAATGAGGTTAAGGAAAATTTTTAGAGGGTGGTTGTAGCTGCTACAACACTTGGTGACACACTGGTAGAACTCTAGCTCTCTAAATGGACCTTGTTCGTGAAAAGCAAGTCTAACACCTCCAGAAGTATTGTTCAGTTTTCAGCTCATCTTGGTTTCACACTAACTTGATTGTAAGATGTAGCATCTTCCAAACCCTTGGTCGATTGACACACATTCCAAGCCAAGGCAACACAATTGTTTCGATTGGGGTTGAGGGATATATAGGTGCACAAGCAGTATAGTCGTCAGAGTATTAGTTTCATCTCTGGTGTTGCTCCACTTCCAGCAAGCCTGGACAGTACCCCGATGGTGTCACATAGGAACACAAGAATGGCTTCGCTACTAGCAAGCCTGGTCAGTACCCCAACGGAGTTACTTGCATCACCTCCCTGTATAAGAAGCCTTTCTCTTCTTTCACCTTATTCATTTTTTACTTTTCATATTTTTATTTTTATTTTTTTCCACTGTGCACAGCACTTATTCATTTCAGAGGTGGAAGAGGGATCCCGACTTATTGAGAGCAGAAGAGGTTGTTCCAGTAGAGAAGTAGTTTATTATATCTCTGACGTGCCTGTTAAGGTTTTCCCCCTTACCTTACTCTACTTGACTGAGCTGACAAGGGTTAACCCAAAAACAATCGACTAGAGAAGGTGACACTAGTTAGCACGCAAGTGTTGTGTTTTCACCAAGGTTCACTTTGAACAGTACGTATTTTCCTTCGACGTATCATGGACTAAAAGTAACAAGCTCATAATACAGAGGCAAGATGACAGATAACCAGGTAGTGATAGTTGTACAAACCCTCTTGTACTTTACCCAGCTCATTTCAAGAGTCATACATGGTTTCATGCAAAACTAACCTATGAACAAAACAAGCGAACAAACTAACAATCAACAAAGCAAAGCAAGAGCAGAAGCAAAAATGAAAGCGAAGTAAGTAAACAAAAAGCAAACAAAGCACGTAAGAAAACAAGCATGCAAGCAAAATACTGAAAGCAAACACTACTCCTACTCCTACAGTAATGGTACATGGGCCTTATCAAATGAAGTGATACTTCCAATGCAACCACCAGCGCACTAGTAGACCCATGTTGGTGAAGGCTTGGTCTGCGAGCAACCTAGTTTTGTAAACCAGCAAGCAAGGAAGATATAACAATGAATACAACCACACTTCATGATTCAAAGTGCCCACGCGACATAAGTGAGTTCATGTGCATAATGGGCAGTCCGCAGACTTATAATGGTGTTGTGTGACACTAAGTGAAACTTTGAAGCATAAGCACACTCTTGACTATGACATGCAAGCAAACGAAAGAAACAAAGATAACTTGCGTCGCGCACGAGTGCTTGCAATGTAAGACTCCTCCAATGCATGAGCAATGGGATCATGTATTTTGAGTGAAGTAAAATATGAGTGTTAAATTGATCTTGAGTGCATACAGATGATTAATGAGGAGCCTTGAGTGTTTGAACAATTTCCTGATCGGAAGCGAAACCAACCTCAGGACAACAAGGGCTTGACATAACCATTAGCTCGGGCTGAAGTGCCTCCACGGTCTGTGGGGTTTCGACTTCGTTGACAGATGGATCTTCGTAGACTAGTGGCTTAGATGGATTAAGAACGAGTGAATCAACATCGTGATTGGATGATGAGGTGAAGAGGTCACGACAACCAAGATCAGAAAATTCAGGATGTTGGTTGGCATCCTCATGGTTTGATGAATCACACAGAGGGGTAGATGAGGAGGAAGGGCGTCACCCTCCGCATTTCCGGAAAAATAAGACGAAAGATCAAGTGGATTTCCAACGAATGATTGGTCCTCTCCGTAGTTGGATGATGGGCTAACATATGGCGTGTCCTGCGAAATATCAACAATGGGTGCATCCGTGGATGAAGACACACATGTGAAATAAGGGATGGCAGGTTCACCAATGATGTTAGGAAAGAACGGAGGGGGCAAGAATGGAAGGGAGTCATCCTTCGTCGAGTGTTGATGCTCAAGATCCCACTCATACTCTTCATGAATGATAGGGCATGTTGGTTGTGCAACACCAACAACGTCAGTGGGTTGTTCCTCGTTCACAACAAGTGAAGAGTCTAGAATGGACAAACACAAGATAGAATCATCTGGAGGAACACCCAAGTACGAAGATGGAGGTCATAGAAAAGAATGCATATGAGGACTAGAAGGATTCACAACCAAATCTGCACGAAAATTGAGTGAAGTGATGTTGGGAGGATGTGAAGGATGAACAGGTGTGTGAACATCATCCTCAACATCACTGGGTAGTGGTGGAGTTGTTGAATAAGAGGAAGGTGTACAGTCAGTTGAGACAGTGCCCACTTCCACATGAGATTACGTGACTCCATCAACAAAGAATGTTGAGTGAGGCTTGATCTCAAACTTTCTCTTAGGACGAGCAGATTTCTTAAGGCGCTACCCAAATCGGTCCCAAAGATAAGAAAATTTCATTTGGCTCCTCGGAGCTTGAAACTGCAAGTCCCGGAAGCGTTGCAAAAACCAATAATTGATTCATGCAAAGAACTCCATCGTTGTAATAGTTTCTGGTCAAGATGGTTTGGATCAAAATGATAGAACGTGTCTTCAGCAAGATCACAGAAGTGCTCAAATGAGTGCATGGTGTCAGCTGGTAGGCTGAGAACCCAACTAAATGGAAATTTGTGAAGTGTTAATGCAAGCAGCAAACCGACCTCTTCGTCAGAAAACTCATCTTCATCATGAATCATGGAAATAAAGTTATGTAAGTGCTCAGGCCAAGCCACTTCACCTTCACCATCATACGTGTGAGTGGACAAAAGATCGAAAAGCTTCCCCAATATGGAGACATGTTCACGATTTGAAAAACATCGTGGGGGAAGAAGAGTGCAAGACACCATGAAAGATATGCAAAGGTTCAAAACTAGATGAGAGGACACAACTTGTCATCAGGCCCTCCTTCTAGCGCTAGATATGTTGATGGTGCTGGACCCGCCAACATGTCAAGGGGATCTCCCTGGTAAGAAGTCCCAATTAGACCTCAGACAGTTTTGTGTAGGAGTCCCAGCAGTGGGTCGTAAGGTAATGCCTTAATTGTAATGTCACATAGAGGCAAGTAAGATAACTTTGTTAATAGCAAGGGTGTGAATATTGTAGTGAGTCAAGGAAGGTGTATGAGGGGTTCTAACACTTCGAAGGGGGAAGGAGGTGAAGGTGAGTTCCAGGTTGAAAGGGATCATTCCCAACTCGGCTAGGAACACACAACACAAAAGGACATGCACAGCTTCTCGCAGAGCATTCCACTCAGATGCTGCAATCACATCATAAAAAGTAAGATAACATGTACAACACTCATGGATCAGTCTGAAATGAGTGCAACGGTTGTTACAACAAGGTTCATGTGAAAGGTTTGTCTGATGTTTGGCAGAGCAGTCGACACAGATGGTGACAACATTAATAACATATACAACACATTAACAACAAGATTCATATAATTGCATGTGAATCAGTTCATACACAAGTATGTATGTTAAACAACATATATCATTAAGGAAACCAGAGCAGTCCAACTACAATAACAACATATGCATGAAAATGTGTTGGGTTTTATTATATAAAGAAGTGTAAGTCTCAATCATACAATACATCCATGTAAACATGCTAGCCCCAACAGTGGAATGTTACAGCCACATCTGCCTGCTCCTCCAAAGAGATGTACTAGCTCCGTGCAGTGGAGAAGCCAAGGCGCGTTACAATACTATCCAAGCCTTCTTCAAGATAGTCTTAGTAGAAGCTTGGCTGACCAAAAAACCTATACAATGAGTTATGAGGGACTATTTATAACAAAGGGTGGGGTGACCCTTGACATTCCCCTTTCTGACAGTTCGACTACCTCATGACTCTTCACCTACTCTATGACTGTTACGTCCAACTATTGACACTTGACTTACACTTGACATGACTCAACGTTACAATGCACATGTACTCATATGAGACAACATGGCTTGAGCAAGCCATGCAAGACATCACTGACACTCGGTTCACTGCATGAGACCAACTCTTTGACATGCTTGTGATGGTGAAGGTGATGAGCTGATGCCAAGCTTGGTTGTCCGTGATGGTGTGCATGCACCTCACGGTGACATCTTGTTGAAACAAACTCTTGCCTCCATTGCAACCGGTGCATTGGTTCAGCCCCTTCATCCAACTCGTCTGCTGACATGTGCATGGCCTTCTTGGGTACGGTTGAATCGTCAACACACTGATCCATAGTATCCATGCTGATCTTCAAGTGTATGCTGGTGGTCATGGACATCAACTTGCTAAAGTACATTTTCAGCCCCAGTTGGACTTGCTTCTTGTCTACGCCTTGGTGAATGTGTTGAATGGGTTGGATTTCATGCATGCACTCAACGACATGCATGCTGCTGAATCCCTTGCATGCGATCAAAAAAACTTCTCACAATGTCTTCTCTATGTCAACTGTTGGGATGGATCCTTAACTTGTATGGGCGTAGTTTCATCTGTGAGTGCATGTTGCACCCACTGTTGTTCCTGTTCCTATTCCAACTCATTCGTCTATCTGTGTAGCTTCATGTTCTTCCTCAGTTGCTACTTCATCACATGCAACTCCTTCTTTGTTCCATATTCTACCTTTGCACGATCTTCATGTCACATCGTCACTTCATAACCAGGGTCTCCAAAGTTTCTTTCATCATCAATGGACCTGCTTGAGCTTGCAACCTTGTTCCGCCTCCGTGTTTTCAACAACCCTCCTCTTGCATTCGTTGCATTGGGTATGCTCTCTTCAGTTGCTATTCATGACGGTGATCGTTGTGATGCTACTGCTGTCATATCTTGATGTCCTTATCTACGAACAACTTGATGTCTTCATGGGTAGGCAAGTCCATAGACACTTGATCGACTGCATCCCCAAGCGTTCTCTAAACAGTGTCTTCATCTCTGCTCTCTTGGAAACCATTGTACATGTACTGTTGAGAGGCAAATGAACACCTGTGATACCTAGAGACATGGCAACACTCATGGAAAGCAATCTGTTAGTCGAAAACCAAAATGAACATGAGAACTGAATTGCAACATACATGGGTGAATGATCATGAAGGATGCGCAATTTCAGCCAGGCGGTCGAGAAACCGACTGCCAAGAGTACACAAGGCACAGTCTAGGCTGCTCGGAGACTGACTGACTATTGGAACTGCACAATGCACAATCTAGTTTGGCTTCTGACTGTTGGGATTGCGCAATGTGCAATTCTAGTTGGAAAGGACTGCTGGCCTAGGGATAGATTTGCACAATTTCATGGGCCAAGCAGCCATTGTCCTCCAGAAATACGCAAAACAGTCCTAGAGGCCAGTTTTGGGCAGGAATGTGCAAATTTGGAGAGGTGTAGGTTTTAATCCAGTACAGAAATTACCTACATACGAATTCAAAAACACAGCAATTAAATAATGTGAGAGCATAACACATAAAACACATATAAACAGAGATTTTCCCCTGGATCCCAAAACCGGAAATACCAGATTTATTTTTCATTATGTTCCTTTCAATGTTACAATGCATATTTATACATGACGAAGCATCCAATACCATGGACCGAAAACCATCACGTCCAAAACCATGGACCAAAAACCATCGCATCCAAAACCATAGGTAGGTCCACCCAACCTAATATAGGGTCCAAAAAAACTTCCCTGGGGTGCTGCCCCGGACCCCGTAGAGGGGCTACCCACCCCCCTCAAACCCCCCATGACGCCCCCGCTGCGCAAAGAAGGGGGGGCTCCACCCCCCCTCTAACCCCCCGGTTAACTACATGGGCTAGTCATGGAAAGAATATAACATAACCCAACATTCTCCCACTTGTTGTTTTCTTTCCACATGGGGTCACAAGATATCTTAGTCATTTATCCAACCCCGCAATGCCCAATGTTTCTCTACACCAATAGAACTTCTCAGAGCTCATATATTTTGTCAATGCATCTATAGTATTCTTCAAAGTGTCCAACTTTACTAGCAACGCCTTTTTGTCTTCTATCATATCCCTCACAAAGTGATATTGAACATCAATGTGCTTTGTCTTTGAATGATAAGCAAGTTTCTTTGCCAAGAAAATTGCACTCCTTATAGATCCTTGTGCTAACCCCATACTTGAACACAAGCTCTACAACCAAATTGCTTCCTTGCTTGCATGAGTGGCTGCCATGTATTTTGCCTTTGTAGTTGATAATGCCACTACAGATTGTTTCTTACTCATCCAGCTGACTGCACCTCCAAATAGGTTAAATACATACTCACTTGTAGATCTCCTCTGATCCAGATCTCCAGCCTAGTCTGCATCAACAAAGCCATGGATATCCAAAACTCTTTTCAATCCTAGTCTTCCTTGATAGCACAAGACGTAATCATTAGTGCCACGCAAATATCTGAAAACCCGCTTCATTGTTGTCCAGTGCTCCTTCCCTGGTTTTGACATAAACCTGCTCAATACTCCCACTACATATGTAATGTTTAGTCTAGTACAAACCATTGCATACATCAGGCTACCGAATGCACTTGCATATGGAACACGGACCATGTCCTCTTCCTCTTCTTGTGTCTTGGGACATTGTTCGGCAGATAACTTTACACCTACAGGAATAGGAACCTTCACCAGTTTACTATCCTACATATTAAACCTTTGTAGTATTGTCTCGACATACTTCCTCTAGTTTAACCAGAGCTTCCTCTTTGCCCAACCTCTTTTAATTTCCATGCCCAAAATATATTTTGCAGCACCAATATCTTTCATGATGAATTTGGAGGACAATTGGGTCTTCAAAACCTGGATAATTTCTTTGTCATTTCCAATCAACAACATATCATCCACATACAAGTCTAGATAAATAACACGGTCACCACTTAATTTGAAATACACACAGTGATCTACTTTGCTTCTGGTGAAGCCAAGTCCCCGTATAAATGTATCAAATTTTTTATATCATATCCTTGGTGACTGTTTTAACCCATACAGAGACTTCTTTAACTTGCATACCAGTTCTTTCTTACCCTTCACCGCAAAACCTTCAGGTTGCTTCATGTAGATCTCCTCTTCCAAATCCCCATGAGGAAATTTTGTCTTCACATCCATCTATTCTACCTCAAAATCAAAATCAACAGCAACAGACAAAAGTAATATAATAGAAGCTACCTTGGCAACAGGAGAAAAAATATCACCAAAATCAATTCCTGGAACTTGGGAATAACCTTTTGCTACCAACCAAGTTTTATATTTCTCCACCTTTCCTTCTGCATTTGTCTTCTTCTTGAACACGCATTTGCTACCATTGGGTTTCCTTCCATCCGGAAACTCCACAAGATCCCAAGCCTCCTTTTTGTGCAAAGATGCCATATAATCAACCATAGCCTCTTTCCATAGTTTTCCATCCTCTGAATCTACTGCTTCCTTCACAATTCTGGGATCATAATTAGTAATAGATTAAGAAAAAATTGAATAGAAAGTAGATGGACTATACCTTTTTGGCTGCCTTCTTTCTCGAACTAATCTTTTCATACCTAAAGTTTGTGGCTCTTCATCTTCTGATTCCTCTTCTGCTGTAGAGTCGGATTCTTCCTCCTTTAGCTCAAACTCTATCTTCTCAGGTTCCTTTGGTTGGACTTCATGTTTAATAACATCTTTAACTTCTCTGAGCACCACATCTCAGTTTTACACAACCTTCCATCTCATCTCCTCCTTTAGCAAGGATGAGACTATTTCATCAAACTACAAGGCAGTTGCATTACTACCTATTGCAATAACCATACTATCCCACAAATCTGGTAGAGAACACAACAAACTGATGCACTTATCTTCATCTGAAATTTTAATATCAACAGATAATAACTTACTTACCACAGTATTAAATGCATTCAGATGTTCTGTCACTGAGTCTCCATATTTCATCCTTAGGTTATACAAAGTTTTCCGTAGGAACAGTTTATTCACCAGAGACTTAGATTGGTACAAAGTCCCTAACTTGTCCCACAAAGCCTTCAACGTAGCTTCCCCTGATACATTCAGCAATACCGAATCTGATACACACAATCGTATTGTGCTCTTAGCCTTCCGGTCCAACTTCTTCCATTCTTCATTGGACACTCCCGTTGGTTTAGTACTTGGATCTACCATGATCCCTTGATCTTTATCCACCAACAGATCCTCCATCTTGAGTTTCCATAACTAAAACCTCTGACCATTAAATTTCTCGATCTCTATCTTTCCACTACCCGCCATCTTCTTTCACCACCAGAATTGATCTTGCAGATCTCCCACTAAACAGGGTCTACCACAGGCCTCAGCGAAACCCCTCAGCAACAAAGGCGTCCCCTTGAAGCCAAAACAGCTCTGATACCAAATGTAGGTTTTAACCCTGTACAAAAATTACCTACATATGAATTCTAAAACGCATAAAATAAGCAATGCGAGAGCATAACACATAAAACACATATACACAGAGACTTTCCCCTGGATCCCAAAACCGGGACTACCAGATTGATTTTTCATTATGTTCCTTTCAATGTTACAATACATATTTATACATGTTGAAGCATCCAATACCATGGACTGAAAACCATCGCGTTCAAAACCATGGACCGAAAACCATCACGTTCAAAACCATGGACCAAAAACCATCGCATCCAAAACCATAGGTAGGTCTGCCCAACCTAATATAGGGTCCAAAAAACATTTCCCGAGGGCGTTGCTCCGGACCTCATAGAGGGGCGCTACTCACCCCCCTCAAACCCCGTGGACAGGGGGGGTTGCCGGCCCCCCATGACCCCCTTTTTGCACAATCGGTGAAACGAATGGGGGCTTCGACCCCCTCTAACCCCCTGGTTAACTACGTTCGCTAGTCATGGAAAGAATATAACACAACCCAACAAGCTCATCATACTCAATCCATGGAAATGACCTCCCATTTCCACTCTGGACATCTTAAGCCTCAGTCACTCTCATGCTATAGGCAAGAGAGCATCCAAAAACCCAAATTCGCTCTCATATGCTTGCCTACCAGGGACCAGAGACTAAATTTTTTAGTGTTATGCCAATGACCCCAAGATTTGAGCCACTTTTTAAGGCCCAGAGCCCATGTCATTGCCTAGAATGGAATGATAGCTTAAGATTAGTCAAAGAACACAGAAAAATTGATGCAAAAAAATAAGTTGAACAAGACCTCAATCAGACCCCTTCTAGCCATGCTAGGCATTTCTTCAAACATGTCATCAATATCTAACCTACCTGTGTAAATGATAGAATTAAGTGTAAGGATCTCATACTTATCTAAGAATCACTATGAACCATTGTTCCCTCATGCCATTTGTTGCATTACCATCTATTATGCCATAGATACATTATCCATTAATTTACAAGCAAAAACATGATAAAAGCCATACATAGTTGTTGCCATAAAACACAAATATAACGAGCATAATAACAATAGAAATACTCATGAAAGTACATCCATATAGACCACATATAATCCATCAAAATAATCATATAAATACAAGGAGAAATAACCTTTCATTAATGATGCAAAACCAAACCTGGGATGGGACTTCCACATTCCACCTGACCATAGAATGATCAATCCAAATCTCTCTTCATCCATTCACCCCCGTGCCATATTCCAAGCATGAATTTGGGACTCAAACTAAAATAAACAACCAGTGCATACCGAGGCTAAACCACCTCACCCTCGTCAATAAAAACCAGGTTTTACCATAATCCATCTCGGATCACTAGGCCAACACAACAAACATATCATAACAAGATTTACCATGATCTCCACCCGAGCACTAGGCCAAACAAGCATGGATGCCATCGGATTTCTACACCTACACTGTGAGGAATTTTCTTGTCTCCTAGTCTCTTAGGATTTACCACAACCCAAACCCATATCACTAGGTCGTAAACCGAGACCCACTCTCCATGCTTTACTGCATATCCCAAACCCAGGGTTACTAGGCCCAACTGAGAGAAAAATACCTCTTGGCTTTACTGATCCGAATTAGATCCATAGAAAGACTGTCGAGAACCATGACTGAATCAGGTCGAACAAATCTCTAATGAAATCCAAAACAGTATCAAAAACACCCTAGAACCAGTGGCCATGGCAGCCGACGTGGAACGACGAGGACCTCAGTCAAAGCGCGCTAACTGAGGCCCATGGAGACCGCGCAAGAGGCCAAAGTAGCCCCTCGGAGCCCTGGAATGGAAAAAGGGAGAGGTTTTTGATGCCCGATTACAAAATGGGAAAAGCCTAAGCACCCGGTCGAGTGGGGGAACTGGAGGACTGCGGGTGGGAAAAGGTAAAAGCGCTAAAGTACGAAGGCGGGACCTGCACTCTGGAAACCGGCGGTTTTTGTCGGGGCACCCTCAAATGGTAAGAGGTTTTGGATAGAAGCGGAGCGATTCCATACACTGATCGACGCGTGGCAGGCGGAGATGAGAGAAAACCATCGTTGATTGCGTGCTATTGGTCGAGCAAGTCAACCACGCAAAATGTGCGTATGGCGTCGGATCTGGAGGGCCCAAATCGGATAGTTGAGATTGCGCTCAATGGAAAGAAGCGGACTCAATAGGGAATTAAGCCACGTTCTAAAGGGATTTGGAATCTGTTCGACCGCCACAGTGGAGGAAGAACGCATCCACGGCGTAACTGAAGAAACGAACCAACGAAGCATGTTGGCACCATTTAGAGGAGGACAAGTGGCCACTCCCTGAGCATTCATGATGACACCGAACATAGGGAACTCCAAGCGCAGCTGCAGAAGGTGAATCGACACAGGCAGAAGAGGAACCGAATAGGCATAGGGATCGAATGGCTAAAGCCATGAACAGAGACAGTCAAACCAGTTAGAGTTGATTTGGAATCTGAATTGAGGATAATCCAGGCAACCAAGAGAGATAGTGAACAGTGAACCCAGCGAGGAGGACTGAACACAGAGAACAGTAAAGCCATGAAGAAGAGATAGAGGGCCAAGCTGACCACAGGCAACGTCAAGCACTAGAGAGCTTGAAGATTCAAGCCTTCCCATAGAGGAATCTGTCCAGACTGAGCATCACATTTGGCTCTTTCCACTGTAGACCAAGGGTCACAGAGCTGGTAGGAAGAAGAAGAGTCTGTGTACTCCAAGTGGCTTGGGGAATCCAAGAACCACCCTGCCAAGAAAAATCTGCTTCAGGAGAACTCATATTGAGTCCCTGTATTGTAATTTCTCCACTGAAAGACACAATAAAACAAGGCCACCATTGAAGCTGGATCGGAGACGTAGCCCTGGAGAATAGGGTGAACTCCTTATTAAAACTGTTTGTATCTTTGTGTTGCTTACTGTATTTCTCTGCTATCTTTCCATTCCATTTATGTGTATTGGCAATCTGATCGATCCGTTGTTTCAATAACACAGAACACACACACCAGCACATGAGTCTGTAATACCTTTAGTTTAATAAATCTTTAACTGATGGCACCCATAGGGTGAATATCAGATCAAGTGGTATCAGAGCAATAAGGTTGTAAGGTTAGACAAGCTTGTGTTGGTATAGCTGTGAATGCTCACAAGATCAAAGCTAAAATTAGGAGAAGGAGAGTTGGTGGAAACTAATCCTGAAATTGGGAGAGGCTATCCTCAAAAGATCACGTCAGAAGAAAGTTCTATGGGGTCAGACCCTCAATTCATAGAAAGTTTCCTAGCTATGAAGTCCATGGTTGAAGAAATGTATCGAGACTTTAGAAAGCAAAAGGTGGAAGATGCATCAGGCTCTAAGCAAGAGAAAGAAGACGACGAGTCTCACTTCCATGACAACTCCAAAGGAAAAGGGAAAGAGGAAAACTTTCTCACACCTCCTAATAGCCTTGTACATAATAAGAAATCATCTTTGATTAAGTTAGATGTTAAATTTGATTTGCCTATATATGATGGAGAGCTAAATGCTGAAAAATTGGACAATTGGATTAGACAAATTGATGTGTATTGCAGGGTACAGAACATAAACTCAGACAAAAGTAAGATTCAGCTGGCAAGCCTACGCCTAGGAGGCACTACCTTGGTTTGGTGGGAAGGTAGAACCCAAGCTAATATGCAAAGCCACGGTAAGACCATCTCTGTCTGGAGTGACTTCGTTTCTGCAATCAGGAAACAGTTCTATTCATTGGCCTACATGCAGCAGGCCATGATGAGTTGGCAAACTCTTCGGTAGTTGAAGGGGAAAAGTGTACAAGGGTATACTCAAGAGTTCAGAAACAGAGCATTGACATTGGGTATCTCACTAGACTCACTAGAGACTCTTTTGAAGTACATTGGTGGTCTACAAAGATACATGAGGCATACCATCCTCATGTTTAAACCCACTAGTATAGATGAGGTGTCTGTACAAGTTACTCATCTAGAGGCTAGAGGAAAGAATGGAAATCCAGAAGTTGGGGGACCATCCCAACCCACTGTAAGCAAGAGCAAGGAGAAAAGAAAATAGAAGTGGAAAGCAAGGAAGGCCAACATTGCACAGAAAGCCAAAGCTTCATGCACTCACTGTAAAAAGGAGGGGCATGATGATGAGAATTGATGGATTCTGCATCTAGAGCTGAGACCTAAGAAGTCCGAGGGAAAGAAGAAGAAGACAGCTGCAGCTATTCAGAGAGATTTGGGGTCAGACTCGGGAGATGAAACAACCATAGCAACCACAGGTATAAAAGGTAAGAATTCTGAAGCATCGACTAGTAATTCTACTCAATCTGTTATTGATGAAGAAAATGACAGAAAAAAGCATGAGCTTTTCCATATTCGAGTTATTTCCAAAAATCAAAAGATTGATACTTTGTTTGATAGTGGCTCTCAAGTAAATTTGATTTCTGAAGCAATTGTAAAGAAATTGGAATTAGCAACTACACCTCACAAGAAACCATACCCATTAGGATGGTTGAATGATAAAGCACAACTACAAGTGACTAGACAGTGCAAACTCAAGTTTTCTTTTGGGTCAGCATTTGTAGATGAGGTTGAGTTAGACATAATTCCTTTGGATATATGTGGAATTGTTTTAGGAAGTCCTTACTTGTACGATAGAAAAGCTATTTTCTATAGAGATGAGAACAAGTATCTACTGGTTAAAGATGGAATCATATACTTTGTAAGAGCTCATAATTTCAAGAATAATTATACTCTCATAAACTCAGGGCAGATGAAAAGAATGATTAATTCATGCAAACAATTCTTACTGATGGTTGTAAAGGAAAAGAAACCTGATAAAACCAATGTATTTGAGGGTTGTAATTCTGAATAGCAAGCTGATATAGAAAAAGGTTGTTTCAGAGTATGATGTCTTGTTTCAAGAACCTAAAGGTCTACCACCCAAAAAGGGAATAGTACATGATATTATTTTGCAGCAAGATGTTCCATTGCCTAACATTGGGATGTATAGGTTGTCTGCTTGGAGAATGCTTAAATTAAGAAGCAGGTGCAGGAGTTTCTCGAGAAGGGCTTCATCAGCCCTAGCACATCACCATGTGGGTCACCAATCATTTTGGTGAGAAAGAAAGATGGCTCGTGGAGAATGTGCATTGATTGTCGAGCACTGAATAAGATAACAATAAAGAACCGTTATCCCCTTCCTCGCATAGATGATCTCTTAGATCAATTAAAAGAAGTTGTTTATTTCACCAATATGGATTTGCATAGTGGATACCATCAGTTCAGAGTTGCAAAGCAAGATGCATGGAAGACTGCTTTCAAAACAAAGCAGGGATTGTATGAATGGCTAGTTATGCCTTTTGGCTTAACTAATGCTCTTGCTACTTTCATGAGATTAATTAATGATGTACTCAAACCTTTTCTTGATGATTTTGTTATTGTGTATCTGGATGACATTCTGATCTTTATTAAAGCATGGGAAGAACATTTAAAGCATGTTATGCAGACAATGTTTTTAAAAGAGAAAAAATTTATGTTAAACTCTCAAAATGTGAATTTGGCAAAACATCTTTAAACTACTTGGGTCATATAGTAGCGGGAGGTGAATTGAAAATAGATCCCTCTAAAGTGGCAGTCATTGTAAACTGGCCTAAACCCAGGTCTACTACAGAAGTGGGAAGCTTCTTAGGAGCAGCACAATATTGGAGGAAGTTCATCTCTAACTTCTCCACGATTGCAACTCCCTTACATGCTTTAACAGGATTAAATAAGGTGTTTCAGTGGGGAGGAAAACATCAGAAAGCCTTCGACACCTTGAAAGAGAAAATTAGTACAACACCTATACTAGCACTGCCAGATTTGCAAAGACCATTTGAGATCCAAACTAATGCCAGTGACTATGCCATGGGAGCAGTGTTGACACAGCACGGCAAACCCATATGCTATCACTCTGAGACTTTTAATCCTGCTAGTTAACTATCCTACATATGATAAAGAATTGTATGCATTAGTTCAGAGTGAAAAAGTGGAAACATTATTTAATGGGCAAAGAGACAGTAATACATACTGATCATCAACCACTTCAATATCTACACTCCCAAACTAAGTTGCAACAATCAAGACATTACAGGTGGATGGGTTGTCTGCAACAGTTTCACTTAGTCATCAAATATAAAAGGGGCATACATAACAAGGTTGCAAACATGTTATCTAGACCCATTATAAATGCATATACCATACTTAAGCATAATTCTGTACTACATGAAAGCTACATAGAACAATATGCTCAGGATATGGATTTTAAAGATGTATATGCAACTTTGAGTCGAGGCAAAAGAGTAGAAGAATTGAACTATCATATAAAGGACTGACTCTTATACCATTGTGGGAAACTCTGCATTCCACAAACTGAGAAGATAAAGATAATTAGGGAAGCACACACTTCTTTGATATCAAGTCACTTTGGGGTAAGCAAAACAGTTGCACAGCTGCAAAGATTCTGCTACTGGCCGAAAATGAATGAGACAGTTTCTAGATATGTAAGAGGGTGTGCCATGTGCGCTAAAAGCAAGCCCAACAATAGAAAACTAGGCTTGTACACTCCATTTCCAGTTCCTTCTCACCCTTGGGAAAGTATTTCCATGGATTTTGTAGGAGGACTGCCTAAATCTAGGAAGGGTCATGATTATCTATACGTTGTTGTGGATAGGTTCAGCAAAATGTGCATTTTGATACCTTGTAGTAAACAGATCACAGCTGAACATACTGCAAAATTGTTCTTTGAATGTGTATGGGTTCATTTCGGATTACCCACTTCCATTGTATCTTATCGAGACACCCAATTTGTGGGGAAGTTTTGGTCTAGTCTGTGGGAACTGATGGACACCAAATTAAAGAAAAGCACAGCTTTTCATCCACAAACAGATGGCCAGACAGAAGTAGTAAACAGGATTGTGATCCAGTTACTGAGAGGATATTGTAGTAAACATCCTAAGCTTTGGGATGAACACTTTTGTTATGCGCAGCATGCTTACAATAGAGCCAAACACTCTTCTACACAGAGATCTCCTTTTGAGACCTGCTTTGGTTTCACACAAAGGTCTCCTTTGGATTTTGTCTTTGGTAAAGATACCATGGTTGATGAGCACAGTGATGTGGATAAGGCAACCAGGTTCATTGAACAGATCCAAGAGATCCATCAGGCAGTACAAGAACAGTTGGAAAAGATCCAGGCTAAGTATAAGGCTAGGCATGATAAGCATCGAATGGAGCATAGTTTTCAAGTTGGAGACCAAGTCTGGTTGTATATCAGCAAGGACAGGATGCAAGGTGAAGGTAAAAAGCTAAAGCCTATCAGGTCTGGACCTTTGAGGATACTTGAGAAGATTGGTGAAAATGTGTTTTGACTTGATGTACCAGCTTACATGCACATCTACTCAGTCGTAAATGCAGATTGTTTGAGATTGTTTGAACCTTCAATGATTGAGGACCCTAAAGAAAAAAGTCAATTGCCTTCTATTGATGACCTACTACCTGAATACCTCAATGAGTTGCAGGAAGACACAGTGTTGGACAGGAAGGTGAGGACAACGCGCAGGGGAGAAGTTGAGTACCTCAGTATTGGGCTCAAAGGTTCAAAGCTGAGCATCACAAAGTGGATTGAGATTGGACAAGTGAAGAAACAGTATCCTCACTTAGTCGATGCTTAAAAACAAACTTTTGGTGGTCCAAAAGCTTTTTCAGTAGGGAGGCCGTGATCTGAATTGGATCCATAGAAAGACTGTCGAGAACCATGACTGAATCAAGTTGAACAAATCTCTAATGAAATCCAAAATAGTATCAAAAACACCCTGGAACCAGTGGTTGTGGCAGCTGACGTGGAATGATGAGGACCTTGGTCAAAGCGCGCTGACCGAGGCCCATGGAGACCGCGCAGGAGGCAAAATTATCCCCTAGGAGCACCGGAATGGAAAAAGGGAGAGGTTTTTGATGCACGATTACAAAATGGGAAAATCCTAAGCACCCGGTCGCATGGGGGAACTGGAAGACCACGGGCGGGAAAAGGTAAAAGCGCTAAAGTATGAAGGCGGGACCCGCGCTCTAGAAACCGGCGGTTTTGATCAAGGCGCCCTTGAATGGTAAGAGGTTTTGGACTGAGGCAGAGTGATTCCATAAACCGATCGACGCATGGTAGGCGGAGGTGAGAGAAAACCGTCGTTGATCGCACGCTATCGTTCGAGCAAGTCAACCGCGCGAAACGTGCGTATGGCGTCGGATCTGGAGGACCCAGATCAGACTGCTGAGATTGCGCCTGATGGAAAGAAGCAGAATCAACAGGGAATTAAGCCACGTCCTAAAGGGATTTGGAATCTGTTTGACCACCACAATGGAGGAAGAACGCATCCACGGTATAACTGAAGAAACGAATCGACGAAGCATGTTGGCACCATTTAGAGGACGAAAAGTGGCCACTCCCTAAGTGTTCATGATGATGCTGAACACAGGGAACTCCAAGCGCAACTGCAGAAGGTGAATCGACACAAGCGGAAGAGGAACTAAACAATCATAGGGATCAAATGGCTAAAGCCATGAACAGAGACAATCGAACTAGTTAGAGTTGATTTGGAATCCGAATTGAGGGGAATCCAGGCGACCAAGAGAGATAGTGAACAGTGAACCCGGAGAGGAGGACTGAACACAGAGAACAATAAAGCCAAGCAGAAGAGACAGAGGGTCGAGCTGACCACAGGTAGCGTCGAGCACCAGAGAGCTTGAAGATTCAAGCCTTCCCATAGAGGAATCTTTCCGGACTGAGCATCACATTTGGCTCTTTCCACTGTAGACCAAGGGTCATAGAGCTGGTAGGAAGAAGAAGAGTTTGTGTACTCCAAGTGGCTTGGGAAATCCAAGAACCACCCCTCCAAGCAGAATCTGCTTCAGGAGAACTCATATTGAGTCCCTGTATTGTAATTTCTCTGCTGAAGGACACAACAAAACAAGGCCACCACTGAAGCTGGACCGAAGACATAGCCTGTTGGAAATAATACTGAGAGGGGGGGGTGAATCAGTATTATCACATTAATAAAACTTTTTCAATTCCATAATCAGATTCATATATGCTACTTCCACAACTTCTTAAGATTAAGTTAATCGATCTTCAATGAGTGCATTAGGACATTATCAACCATATTATCAGTTAACAGATGCAGTAACATAAAGTAGATCATCACACATAAGGCACACATATGAACACAATGATATAAGGTGGAAACCCAATGCGGGAGAAAACCACCTGCTGCAAGTCATCTCAATCTTCTTCTTAATAAGAAAATTCTTTTACAATATTTGTACTGGTGCAGCCTTATACCAGTACGGGAGCTACAACCCCCTTTGTTCTTGTACTAGCCGATCCATTTACTAGTACGCAGGCTACTACCTGCTACAATGCTCCAAGATTTCTTTTAGCTCTTGTACTAGCTTAGATACTAGTACGTAGGCGCCGGCCTACAATCTTCTCCCTCTAAGTACCACGTTTCATCAATTTTCATACTGGATACATTGAGGCACAACTCATAATCTTGAAAGGCCACATTTCATCCAATTTTCATACTGGACCCAACAACAACATTGAAGCTCAAACAACCTTCTGAAACACCCAATCAACTGTAGTAACTAGATCAACAATAATAGGACCAAACCCAGGATGCAACAATGATAAACAAAGATTTTAAGAGAAGGAAGCACCCTGCTCAACTGCTAGCCTGAGTCCGGACTCACCCTGCTCAACTGCTAGCCTGAGTCCCGGACTCACCCTGCTCAACTGCTGGCCTGAGTCCCTGGACGCACCCTGTTCAACTGCTAGCCCGCATCCCGGACGCACTCTGCTCAACTGCTAGCCTGCGTCCCTCGCTCTGAGTCTTTTGAACTGCCTGCGTCTCGGCGCACCTGAACCCTTCTACGCCTGCGTCCGGCGCACCTGAACCGGTTCGCTCCTGCGTCCCGGACGCACCTGAACCCTTACTGCACCTGCGTCTCTTTAGATATGAAAGATATTAAGACTTCAAGACTAACCCAAACAGTCAGATCTACAGATCTGATCGTGCGCCATAGTGATCATAGTCCATTAGAAGATTCGCCTTCATAGATCTGGACTAGATCTCACCAAAAGATATTCAACGAAGATGGTACTTAATCCAAATGAACTCCTTTGCTTTATATAGGCAAGCTTCTCCCCAAAACATGGAACAATACCACGAGCCGACACCATAGAAACGCAAAACCGTCGGCTAGATACCACACAAGAAACCCCCACGTGCTTTCCTCTGCCTTGATATGTGTGCACTGGGTGGACGCACCCCCTAAACGGCTGGTCTGCGTCTCTGGACGCGGGTTCTGCATGGATTACCTGCGGGGACGCACTTTCTGTAAGGTGTACCTGCGTCCTTCATAATTTCAACAATATTTGAACCTCTGCTTACAAAGAGCTTGCCATTTGATTCCTTTGAGCTATCCTGTAATATGTCACATCTGATATCTCTTCTGTAGATTCATCTGAATGTATATAAGTGAGATGATCTTCTATGAGAGTGTTGCCATCAAGTACAACATATGCATCATAATGCCAACAATCTCCCCCTTTGGACTTGATGGCAACAACACCGAATCACTCTCCCCCTTTGACATCAAGGGCAAAGGGGTATGCTCCCCCTAAGAACATGCTCCCTTTGACTATGAGCCAGATCTGCTGAAGTCTCTGAATGAGCTCCCCCTTTGTATATGTCATGGTGTTCCAATCTGATAATGGTCTTTCTGAGAACAAGCTGAGATGTCTGCTCTGCTGTATAGTGCTTGTTCATGCTCAAACTCCCCCTGACTATAAGCAAGGTCTGCAAAAAGATGTTCTACAAGAAGAACATGACTCTATATATCATAAATGACCTTCCTATCACCAAAAGACTCAATACATACATCCATCACCCATCACAATAAGGATCATCCATCCAACCAAGAGGGAATACATCAGAAATATGAAAACCAAATACATTACATCTTCATCCCATGCATAGTGGGGGGGACAAAGGCCGTTACATGACCTGAAGAGATGACTACAATAGACCATTACAACATGAGTTTTGCTATGACCTTTCAAATGACAAACATCATCAACAACACTGTATAATCTGCTCCATAGTATCTGTCTACATGAATCAAGAGTCATCAATTGAGAGTATCAACATCAATCAACATATGTATGAATAATCATCCCTGTATCTAGCCAACAATCCTCATCCATTTGTGCCAAGAAAGAAATCATGCATCATGCACATGTCAACAGCTGCATATGAGTGACTCATCATCGTCATGTCTTCAACAATGCGACTTTGAATAATCATCCATGAAATCAGCCAACCTCATCTATGTATGTGCCAAGGATAAAGACTTCATGCAAGCATCATTAGAGAATCAACCATACATCTGATCATGTGACCAACTCATAATAGCAAGATGAATCATAAGCATTGTCACCAAGGACCATAATGCCAACAATGCATTTAGGACATATGCTCCCCCTGAACCAGTGCCATCTGTTAAATCTGATCATGCATATCAAGAAGAATCAGTCAATAAATGCTTTGAGACAGGTACGCACTTCATCTTCTGCTGCGCTGCGTCCTGTTGCTGCAGGGACGCACCTAAAAACACTATCGCGCCGCGTCCTTTTGCTTCAGGGACGCACCTGATCCTCAGTCGCTCTGCGTCCCCACGCAGATCTTCAGTTACTGAACTGCGTCCTGGACGCACCTGGACTTGGTCTGGCCTGCGTCCGCACGCAGGTCTCCTGTTACTGCACTGCGTCCTGTACTTTCAGCTTCCTCTGATTCTGGTATGTCTGTACATTGTACTGTGCCATCCTTTTCTGACTGTACTTCCTTTTTCCTCCATATCTTCAAGCGTGATGATGACATTTTCTCCTTTTGATATGGTGCCCAAACTTTGTTCCTGCATTCCTTGGCTATATGTCCAAGCTTGTTACATGCATAACATCTTACATGTTTCATATTCCTCCTGTAACAATCAGTAGCTTTGTGACCAAACATATTGCAAGCAAAGCAATATCCATAAAAGTACCTTGATTGAGATGACCTTTCTGCATAATGGTCTTGAACTCTTCTTCTTCTACATCTAGCTGCAACATGTCCAAGATTATGACATACATAACATTCAACATTATTCATAGGAGGAGTAAAGGATTTTCTTTGAGGAATCTCTTTCCTTGGTTGATGATGAGATTGATCTTTCACTTCTTCGTTGATCACTTTAGATTTCCTTTTAGAGTTTCTTGCCTCACCTTGTGAACTAGATTCACCTTCAACAGATTCATGGAAACCAAGACCAGTCTTTATAGCAGGGGACCTTTGACTACTAAGAATATCATCCAATACTTTAGAGCTATCTTGAAATCGTAAAAGCTTATCCTTTTCTTCTAGTTTACCTTTCAAGATATTTACCTCAACGTGAAGTTGTTCTTCTTTTTCAAGAGATTTCTTTTTCAAAACTTCTTCAGCTTTCCTTCCTTCTTCCATTTGTTCCCTTAGTTTGAGAATTTCTTTTTCATGTTCTTCATACAGATCCTGCTGCATTTGACGAACTCGGAAGGCACATTCCAGTTGAGATTTTAAGCTGGTGACTTCGTTTTCTTGTTTTGCAATAGCTTGGAGTAGATCTGTATTCTGCTTCTTTGATTCTTCAAGATCTCCTTTTAGTGAGAGGATTGTAGCTTCAAGATTTTCATAGTAGCTAGATCTATCTTTGAGTTTCTTGATGGTTGTGCTTCTTTCGTTGACTTCTTTTCTTAATGATGTCACTTCATGCTGCAATTTTTGACATTGGTCTTCCTTGTCCTTGAGTAGCTTTCTTACCTTGTTTCCTTCTTCTAGTTGGGCCCTTAGTTTGGTAGCTTCTTCTTTGAAATCACATTCCCTTTTGTTCAATAGATCTTGTTGATCTCTAATTTTGTCTGTCAGCTTTTTAAATTCTGCCTCTATTTGATATCTTTCTTGTTCACCCATAAGAGCAAATTCAATAGTTTCGCTATCACTTTCATCTCTTTCACAAGGAAATATAGCTGGAACATCAGAGGATAACACATTCATACCTGATACTGATTCTGAATCTGATTCTGAATCTGAAGAGCTTCTTATGCCTAATCCCCAATCGATTCTTCCACTATCATAGTTCTTCTGAGATGACTTCTTTTTCTTATGAGCTTTCTTCTTAAGCTTCTTTCCCATTGTTCCACGGATCTCCTTCAAGCGATCAAGCTTTTCTGAAGGACCTGGCTCTGATACCAATTGTTGGAAATAATACTGAGAGGGGGGGTGAATCAGTATTATCACATTAATAAAACTTTTTCAATTCCATAATCAGATTCATATATGCTACTTCCACAACTTCTTAAGATTAAGTTAATCGATCTTCAATGAGTGCATTAGGACATTATCAACCATATTATCAGTTAACAGATGCAGTAACATAAAGTAGATCATCACACATAAGGCACACATATGAACACAATGATATAAGGTGGAAACCCAATGCGGGAGAAAACCACCTGCTGCAAGTCATCTCAATCTTCTTCTTAATAAGAAAATTCTTTTACAATATTTGTACTGGTGCAGCCTTATACCAGTACGGGAGCTACAACCCCCTTTGCTCTTGTACTAGCCGATCCATTTACTAGTACGCAGGCTACTACCTGCTACAATGCTCCAAGATTTCTTTTAGCTCTTGTACTAGCTTAGATACTAGTACGTAGGCGCCGACCTACAATCTTCTCCCTCTAAGTACCACGTTTCATCAATTTTCATACTGGATACATTGAGGCACAACTCATAATCTTGAAAGGCCACATTTCATCCAATTTTCATACTGGACCCAACAACAACATTGAAGCTCAAACAACCTTCTGAAACACCCAATCAACTGTAGTAACTAGATCAACAATAATAGGACCAAACCCAGGATGCAACAATGATAAACAAAGATTTTAAGAGAAGGAAGCACCCTGCTCAACTGCTAGCCTGAGTCCGGACTCACCCTGCTCAACTGCTAGCCTGAGTCCCGGACTCACCCTGCTCAACTGCTGGCCTGAGTCCCTGGTTCAACTGCTACGTCTGCTCAACTGCTAGCCTGCGTCCCTCGCTCTGAGTCTTTTGAACTGCCTGCGTCTCGGCGCACCTGAACCCTTCTACGCCTGCGTCCGGCGCACCTGAACCGGTTCGCTCCTGCGTCCCGGACGCACCTGAACCCTTACTGCACCTGCGTCTCTTTAGATATGAAAGATATTAAGACTTCAAGACTAACCCAAACAGTCAGATCTACAGATCTGATCGTGCGCCATAGCGATCATAGTCCATTAGAAGATTCGCCTTCATAGATCTGGACTAGATCTCACCAAAAGATATTCAACGAAGATGGTACTTAATCCAAATGAACTCCTTTGCTTTATATAGGCAAGCTTCTCCCCAAAACATGGAACAATACCACGAGCCGACACCATAGAAACGCAAAACCGTCGGCTAGATACCACACAAGAAACCCCCACGTGCTTTCCTCTGCCTTGATATGTGTGCACTGGGTGGACGCACCCCCTAAACGGCTGGTCTGCGTCTCTGGACGCGGGTTCTGCATGGATTACCTGCGGGGACGCACTTTCTGTAAGGTGTACCTGCGTCCTTCATAATTTCAACAATATTTGAACCTCTGCTTACAAAGAGCTTGCCATTTGATTCCTTTGAGCTATCCTGTAATATGTCACATCTGATATCTCTTCTGTAGATTCATCTGAATGTATATAAGTGAGATGATCTTCTATGAGAGTGTTGCCATCAAGTACAACATATGCATCATAATGCCAACATAGCCTTGGAGAGTAGGGTGAACTCCTTATTAAAACTATTTGTGTCTTTGTGTTGCTTACTGTATTTCTCTGTTGTCTTTCTATTCCATTTCTGTGTATTGGCAATCTGATTGATCCATTGTTTCAATAACACAGAACACACACACCAGCACATGAGTCTATGATACCTTTAGTTTAATAAATCTTTAACTGATGGCACCCATAGGGTGAATATCAGATCATTTACCATATATCCTCCCATTCAGCAGTAAGGATTCCTAGGTCCAATGTGGCAACATAATCCTGGCTTTACCGCAAACCACAGTCTGGCTCAGGGGTCACTAGGCCAATGGATTTACTATGATCCACAATCCGGTTCAGGGACCACTAGGCCATGTGCTCTATCATTCAGATATCCACCCCACTCAGCTTTGAATCCATCTGACAATCCAGCTTAACGAAAACATGAGAACCCCATCACACCATGGCTACTCGGAAATGGAAAGGCTAGGCTGAAAACAATGTTACACCTGGAAAAACCCATGCCACATCAGCAAAAGAATCACATGCAATACCATGCATGCCAAATCTAGCAAGGAAAATACACATGCAAATCGATACCCACAATGAATCCTACTGTAGCTACTTGATCTTGCCTTCCCCTACCTGGTCTTTTCTTCCTCTTGCCTTCTTTGTCTTTCTTGCTCCAATGCCGAAATTATCCAGGAAAACTCTAAGTCCAAGAGTGAGAGAGAGAAAGAGAATAATGAGAGAGCTCCAAAACTCGATTGAAAAAAGGTTACCAACTGATCCTCATAAGCCTTTTTATTAATTAGGCCTTTATTTTCTTCATTTTCCATTATTTTCCTTCAATTTCCTCCTCACATGCAACTTGTGACGTTTCACCTCCCTTTTCTCCTAATTTCCATTATTTTCATAAATAAATGTGCCAAAAATGTCATATTTCCTTTCCAAATCCTTAGCCATTTACTTTGCCAACTTCCTTAGCATAAACAACCAAATGAACACCCCTTGGGATGTCTTTCCCAACCTTAAGCTTGGAATAAGTGTCCCATCGACCGTGGTTATTATTTTTGCCTTTATTAACTTTAATTACATGGAATTTTCCCCGGGGTTGTTACAGAACCCTCCCCCTTGAGGAACATCGTCCTCGATGTTATACCACACCAAGACCTCAGCAAAAATGTTGAAAATCAAACATACTTCCCATGGAGCTTTATAACATAGCTCAATGTAGTATTCACAATGATCACCTTGCTGAAAATCAAACCAACATTGTAACAACATAACAACATGAAAAAAGTAATAACATGACATCGATACCATTTATTGGAGCTTTATAACATAGCTTTTGGTGGTATTTACATCCATATACATATGTACATATACCAAACATATACCAAGACATATACCCAAAACACCATACCAAAACTACTTTTCTTCAACCGGAAAACAAGGAAGGATAGATAGCCAGCATCTGATCCACCATCTCCCATGTAGCTTCATCAAGCCCAAAGTGCTTCCACTGCACTTTAACTTCCTCGATTTCTTGGTCCAAAGGATGAGCACCTTTTTCTGCAATATACATTGAGGCTTCCACTAGAATTATCCATCTGGTTTAACCTGCAATACAAACTAGCCAATCACATGATAAACATATTTAACATACTTCTTAAGAAATGATACATGGAAAACATCATGGAATTTCACTGTCGAAGGAAGTGCAAGTCGATAGGCTACTGACCCAATCCTCTCAATGATATTGAAGGGTCCACAAAACCATGGTGTCATCTTGGCACATTATCCAATCCATAAGGATCTCTTGTTCGGTGCAATGCGCAAGTAAACTTGTTCCCCAACCTAGAACTCCTTGAACAACCTAATCTGATTTGCATATATCTTCTGCCTATCCTGTGTTTCCTTTATATTTTTCTTTATAACCTGCATTTCTTTTTCCATGTCTGCCAACATATATGGTCCAATCAACACCCCGTTGACCAGATCACTAGAACTGATAGGAGTGTTACAACTCTGCCCATCCAATGCCTCAAAATAACTCATCCTCAATGACTTTTGATAACCATTGTTGTACGCGAACTCTACCAATGGGATATACTCTTCCCACTTCTGTTGTTGATGCATCACATACATCCTCAACATGTCCTCCAATATCTTGTTGACCCTTTCTGTCTGTCCATCTGTTTGTAGATGATAAGTTGTGCTAAAGGCCAACTCTATGCCAAAACCTGTAAATAACTCCTTCCAAAACTTGGAAGTGAAATTTGCATCCCTGTCTGACATAATCTCTTTCGGGACACCATGCAATATGACCACATCTTGGATAAATACCTATGCCACATTGCTAGCTGAGAATGTAGACTTCATTGGAATAGAGTTTGTAGAATTCATCAACCTATCCACAATAACCATGATGGAATCATGTTGTCTCATTGTCTAAACAACCCTGTAATGAAGTCCATGGAAATGACCTCCCATTTCCACTCTGGAATCACGATTGTCTGTAGCAATCTATGTGGATGTTTTCACTTTGCATTCACTCACTGACAATCAAAACACCTAGCCACAAATTCTGCTCCATCCTTCTTCAAATTTGGCCAATAATATAATTTATTCATTGCAGTCAATATCTTCTGATAACCTTTGTGACTTGAATAAGTTTTTGCATGAAACTCTCTCAAGATCACCTTCTTTAGCTTCCTACTATCTAGCACATATATCATGTCTCTGAATTTGACCTATCCATCGTTGTAAGACAATAATCCATACCCTATGCACCTGCACCTATTCTTGTACCTGTGCCTGTACCTGTACTACCGCCTGTACCTGTACCACTACATGTACCTATACTTGCACCTATATCTATACCTGTACTACCACCTATACCTATACGAGTACCCTGCTACAACCTGTGCACAATTTCCATATACCTGACATCCTTTTGACCTACCTACAAGATCCTATCTTGTAGATATCTCCCATAGGAGCTCATAGATTCCAAGTGATTTATTTGTACCTTCCTGCTGAGAGAATCTTCCACCATCTTCTCTTTACCTTTGATACAATACTTGATTGTGAAATCAAATTCACTGATTGTGGCCAACCATCTAGCCTGTCTGGTGTTCAGATTCGGCTGGTCAAACAAATACCTCAACCCAATATGATCACTCATCGGTACAAACATCCTACCAAGAAGATAGTGTCTCCACATCTTCAATGCATGTATGATCATTACTAAATCAAGATCATGTGTGAGGTAGTTTTTATCATGTTCGTTTAGTTTTTGTGACTCATAGCATACCACTTGTCCATCTTGCACAAGGACCCCACCAAGTCCTCTCTTGCAAGCATCTATGCACTCTACAAACTCTTTGTCTGGATATACAATTTGTAAAACTGGTGCATGTGTAAAAAACTCCTTAAGCTTCTCAAAGATAGCCTCACACTCCTTTGTCCATTCGAACTTCTTACCTTTCCTTTGCAATGATGTGATAGGATAAGAAATCCGCAAGAAGTTCTTGATGAACCTCCAATAATAGCCTACCATACCCATGAAAGATCTCACCTCATCCATACTCTGAGGAGCTACCCACTCCATGATGGCTCTTATCTTCTCTAGATCGACTGCAACTCCCTCCTTGTAGACCACATGTCCCAAGTAATGTACCTCAGTCTGAAAGAAACTACACTTGTTGAGCTTAACATACAACTGATGCTCCCTCAACAACCTCAACACTGTTGCTAAATTCCTAGCATGCTCTTCCACATTTTTAGAATATAACACTATATCATCAATGAACACAATAAAAAACTTATCCAAATACGGACGCAACACACTATTCATCAAGCACATAAATGTAGTTAGAGCAATAGTTAATCCAAATGGAACTAAAACAAACTCATAATTCCCATACCTGGTCCTGAACACAGTCTTGTAAATGTCATCCTCTTTGATTTGTACCTGATGGTATCTCAATCTCAAGTCAACCTTGGAGAAGACCATTGGTCACTTCAGCTGATCAAACAAATCATCAATCCTCAGAAAAGAGTACCTATTCTTGATGTTCACTTTCTTCAACTACCTATAGTCAATGCATAATCTGAGAGTACCATCTTTCTTCTTTACAAACAATGTTGGTGCACCCCAAGGTGATACACTTAGCCTAATGTATCCCATGTCCAAAATTTCCTTCAATTGTAGCTTTAACTCAACCAACTCAGATGTGCTCATCTTGTAAGTTTCTTTCGATGTTGGAGTTGCCCTTGGCACCAACTCAATAGAAATTCTACCTCGCAATGAGGTGGAAACTCTATAATGTCCTCAGGAAATACATCCTGAAACTATTGCAACACTGGGTACCTTCTCAACACATATGCATCCTCAACCTCCTTACCCTTATCACTAGAAATGTGAACTGGAAATAACATACACTATTTCCTATGGCTAAGATTTTCTTGCATAGTTGTCACCATCCTAACTGGTGTGAATTTCTTCTTAACCTACATGACTCTTAGTTCTCCATTGTCATTAACACACTCAATAAATTTGTCATAACAGTCTACCTTGGTTTTATGAATATACAACCAATCTATGCCCAACAACATATTGTATGATCCCAACGGTAATACTTTCAAATGTAATGTGGTAGGCATAACATTTAAATCAAATGCACAAGCTTTTACCCAATGATGAACTTGCTTCTTTGTACCTGTAGCCAACTACATTAACCAAGAATCTGCATTCATCTCTTTACTCAAACCACAGTTAATTACCAAGTCAGGACTAACATAGCTATAATTAGATCTAGGGTCAATAAAAATAGAAATAACTTGATCACAAAGCTCCCCTTCCATCTCAATGATAAATGCTTGGTTTTATGCATGTCTATTGTCGACTGCTGCATAGATATGAGGAATTCTCTACCCAACATCCCCACAGTCTTTTCCTCCTATGCACTATATATCTAAGGCCTACCAACCTGATTTTGTGAAAAAATTCTCTTAAGATGTTTCTTACCACATGTCCAACACTCCAGCCAACCAGTACCAACACCTCTATGCTTCTGTTGTGACTCATGTTCCTATCTAGCTGCGTTAAATCTCTTTTGTGGTGTCACATTCTCTTTCTCATTTGCATGTTGAGGCCTTGTCCTCTTAGGCTGCCATTTACCTTTACCTTTGTCTTTTCCCTTCCATCCTTGCTCAGATTCATTCTTATGCTTTTATTGTTCATAACAATGCTTCAGTTTCACAATAACTTCCTCAAGTTACTGAGGCTTTGTAGGTTTTAACCTCGTACAAAAATTACCTGCATATGAATTCTAACAAAAGAAAATAAACAATGCGAGAGCATAACACATAAAACACATATACACAGATATTTTCCCCTAGATCCCAAAACCAGGACTACCAGAATGATTTTTCATTATGATCCTTTCAATGTTACAATACATATTTATGCATGCTAAAGCATCCAATACCATGGACCGAAAAACCTTCACGTCAAAAACCATGGACTGAAAACCATCACGTCCAAAACCATGTGCGAAAATCATGCACAAAACGATAGGTACGTCCGCCCAACCTAATATAGGGTCCAAAAAAAACTTCCCCGGGGAGCTTCCCCGGACACCATAGAGGGGGGCTACCCGGCCCCCTCAAACCCCCCTGTGACCACTCTGCTGCGCAATCGGCACAACGAAGGGGGGACTCTGCCCCCCCTCTAACCCCCGGTTAACTGCGTAGGCTAGTCATGGAAATAATATAACACAACCCAACATTCTCCCATTTGTTGTTTTCTTTCCATAAGGGGCCACATAAGAGCTTAGTCATTTATCCAGCCCTGAAACACCCATTATTTCTCTACACCAAGAGAAATTCTCAGAGCTCATAGATTTTGTCAATGCATCTGCAGTATTCTTCAAAGTGTCCACTTTTGCTAGCAACACCTTTTTGTCTTCTATCATATCCCTCACAAAGTGATATTCAACATCAATGTGCTTTGTCCTTGAATGGTAAGCTGGGTTCTTTGCCAAGAAAATTGCACTTTGGCAATCACAGTCTATCCTTATAGCTCCCTGTACTAACCCCATACTTGAACACAATCTCTACAACCAAACTGCTTCCTTGCTCGCATGAGTGGCTGCCATGTATTCTTCCTCTATAGTTGATAGTGCCACTACAAATTGTTTCTTACTTATCCAACTGACTACACCTCCAAATAGGTTAAACACATACCCACTTGTAGATCTTCTCTGATCCAGACCTCTAGTCCAGTCTACATCAACAAAGCCACGAATATCCAACACTCTATCCAATCTTGGTCTTCATTGGTAGCACAAACCATAATCACTAGTGACACGCAAATACCTGAATACTTGCTTCATTGTTGTCTAATGTTGCTTTCCTGGTTTTGGCATAAACCTGCTCAATACTCCCACTACATGTGCAATATCTGTTCTAGTACAGACCATTACATATATCAGGTTACCAACTTCACTTGCATATGGAACACGGGACATGTCCTCTTCCTCTTCTTGTGTCTTGGGACATTGTTCAGCAGATAACTTCACACTTACAGGAATTGGAACCTTCATCGGTTTACTATCTTGCATATTAAACCTTTGCAGTATTGTCTCGACATACTTCTTCTGGTTAAACTAGAGCTTCCTCTTTGCCTGATCTCTTTTAATTTCCATGCCCAAAATATAGTTTGCAACACCAATATCTTTCATGTCGAATTTGGTGGACAATTGGGTCTTCAAATCCTGGATAATTTCTTTGCCATTCCAACCAACAACATATCATCCACACACAAGACCAGATAAATAACATGGTCACCAATTAATTTAAAATACACACAATGATCTGCCTTACTTTTGGTGAAGCCAAGTCCCCGTATAAATGTATCATATTTCTGATACCAAATCCTTGGTGACTATTTTAACCCATACAGAGACTTCTTTAACTTGCATACCAATTATTTCTTACCCTTCATCGCAAAGCCTTTAGGTTCCTTCATGTAGATCTCCTCTTCCAGATCCCCATGAAGAAATGTTGTCTTCACATCCATCTGTTCTACCTCAAAATCAAAAGCAGCAATAATAGATAAAAGTAATCTAATAGAAGCTACCTTCGCAACAGGAGAAAAATATCACCAAAATCAATTCCCGGCACCTCGGAATAACCTTTTGCTACCAACCGAGCTTTTTATTTCTCCACCTTTCCTTCTGCATTTGTCTTCTTCTTGAACACCCATTTTCTGCCAATGGGTTTCCTTCCAGCGGGAAACTCCACCAGATTCCATGCCTCATTTTTGTGCAAAAATGCCATATAATCAACCATAGCCTTTTTCCAAAGTTTTTCATCCTCTGAATCTACTGCTTCCTTCACAATTTTGGGATCATCATCAGTAATAGATAAAGCAAAATTTGAACAGAAAGCAGATGGACTATACCTTTCTAGCTGCCTTCTTTCTTGAACTGATCTTCTCACACCTGGAGTTTGTGGCTCTTCATCTTCTGATTCCTCTTTTGTTGTAGAGTCTGATTCTTCCTCCTTTAGCTCAAACTTTGTCTTCTCAGGTTCCTTTGGTTGGACTTCATGTTTAATAATATCTTTAACTTCTCTGAACACCACATCTCGACTGTACATAACCTTCCTTGTTACTGGTTTCCAAAGCTTATAACCCTTTAAACCATCCTTATACCCAATAAATATGCACTTTTCAGATTTACTATCTAGTTTTGTTATTTTCTCCTTTGGAACATGTACATATGCATCACATCCAAATACCCTCAGATGTGAAAGAGAGGGTTTCTTACCAGTTCATACCTCTTGTGGAGTCTTATCCTCCAACGCTGATGAAGGTGACCTGTTGACCAGGTAACATGCAGTCTCCACCGCCTCTGCCCAGAATTCTTGTCCTAGCCCAGCACCACTGAGCATGCTTCTTGCCCTTTCCATCAATTCCTTGTTCATTCTTTCTGCAACTCCATTTTTCTCAAGTGTATATGGAATAGTCTTTTTCTGTGCTATACCACACTTCTTACAGAATTTTTCAAATTCCTTGCTGCAAAACTCTCCACCTTTATCTAACCTCAACACCTTTATCTTCTTCTCTATCTGGTTTTCCACCAGAGCCTTAAATTCTTTAAACCTGTCAAATATTTCAGATTTCTTCTTAAGAAAGTATATCCATGTATTCCTTGAGAAGTCATCTATAAATGATACATAGTACATAGACTTACCCAGTGATGGAACCTTCACAGATCCAAACACATCAATGTACACAAGCTCTAATATTTGTTTCACTCTCTTACCACCAGAGGGGAAACTCACCCGATTCTGCTTCCCATATACACAATTTTCACAAAAATCAAAATCCAGAGAGCTATTACTCATACCATCTACCATACCTTTACCATGAAGTATTTGAAGTCCCTTCTCTCCAATATGTCTAATCCTTTGATGCCATAGCATGGTCTTCTCTCCAAAGAACACTAGATTTTCTGCTCCACTTTCCGGAACCATTGAACTATTGCACCCATCAACAACAATGCTACCTTGTGGCTTGTACAGAGTTCCAATCTGAACTCCCTGCATCAATACCAGTGCTCCCCGAACCATCTTGCAGGTATCCTTCTCGAACACTTTTTTTACAACGTGCATCATCTAGCTTGCTTACAGAAATCAGATTTATGGCCAGTGCAGGAATATGCAGAACACCCGGAAGTGTTCTAACCCTTCCACCTTGCAACCTCAACTTTATTTTTCCACGACCAACAATTCTAGCCTTCCTTTCATCCCCCAAGAAGACATCACCACCATCATATTTCTCATACTCGTAGAACCACTCTCTATGGGGAGTGAAGTGAAAGGATGCACCTGAGTCAATCAACCATGCCTCATGATCTACATGTGTACTTGAAGAAGCCAAGTACACATCCCCACCTTCATCTAAGGTGGTTTTCGCCTCTACAGAAGGAGCATCATCAGATCCCTTTCCTTTGTTAAGAGATTTAGATTTACAGTCCCTTTTGTAATGCCCTTCCTTTCCACATTTCTAGCACACCACCTTTACAGGTTTTCCTGGAGATTTAGATCTCCCACTCGATGACTTATTTTTGTTTCTGTTTTGGGACTGTCCTCATTTTAGACAAGGCATCACCATTCTCGCTCTCCATATTTTTCCGTCCCATCTCCTCTGTCAGCAAGTATGAGACTGTTTCATCAAATTGCAAGGCAGTTACATTGCTACCTATTGCAATAACCAGACTATCTCACAAATCTGGTAGAGAACACAACAAACTAATGCACTTATCTTCATCTGAAATTTTAATATCAATAGACAATAACTGACTTACCACAGTATTAAATGCGTTCAGATGCTCTGTCACTGAGTCTCCATCTTTCATCCTCGGGTTATACAGCTTTTTCCGCAGGAACAGTTTATTCACCAGGGACTTAGATTGGTACAAAGTCCCTAACTTGTCCCACAAAGCCTTCGTCGTAGCTTCCCCTGATAAGTTCAGCAATACTGAATCTGAGACACACAATCGTATTGTTCTCTTTGCCTTCTGATCCAACTTCTTCCATTCTTTACCAGACACTCGTGTTGGTTTAGTACCCGGATCTACTGTGATCCACTGATCTTTATCCACCAACAAATCCTCCATCTTGAGTTTCCACAACTCAAAACTCTGACCATTAAATTTCTCGATCTCTATCTTTCCACTGTTCGCCATCTTCTTTCACCACGAGAATCTATCCCGCAGATCTCCGACTGAACAGGGTCTACCACAGGCCCGAGTGAAACCCCTCAGCAATAAAGGCGTCCCCTTGAAGCCAAAACAACTTTGATACCAAATGTAGGTTTTAACCCTGTACAGAAATTACTTGCATATGAATTCTAACAACAGAAAATAAACAATGCGAGGGCACACATAAAACACATATAAACAGATATTTTCCCCTGGATCCCAAAACCGAGACTACCAGCTTGATTTTTCATTATGTTCCTTTCAATGTTACAATACATATTTATACATGCCGAAGCATCCAATACCATGGACTGAAAAGCCATCGCATCCAAAACCATGGACCAAAAACCATCATGTCCAAAACCATGTGCGAAAGTCATTCACAAAACCATAGGTAGGTTTGCCCAACCTAATATAGGGTCCAAAAAAAATTTCCCCGGGGTGCTACCACGGACCCTGTAGAGGGGGCCTACCCGCCCCCCCTCAAACCCCCCGCTACGCAATCAACACAACAAAGGGGGGGCTTAGCCCCTCCTCTAACCCCCCGGGTAACTATGTGGAAAGAATATAACACAACCCAACAAGAGGAAGGTGAGCCTTCCTTCCCCATATTGCGCAATGCAGCCTTGGTGAAGGCAGACTCTGGGCCAAGGTTGGCCCGACTCGCCGATAGGAAACTAAAAGAAACTAAGACAGTAAATGCATGGCGACGCTAAGTGATATCAGAAGTGATTGACAGTGCATGAAAAACATGAATGAAATATTCAGCAAATAGATCAACATGCATATGGGTGAGGCAGTTCTCCGGTTGGGCGAATGTATGTGCAACAATTTCATGCATGCGACAGCAGTGACATAGCCATGAAAATTGAAACAAAGCTAGTACAAGCTAGAATACATGTAAACGACAACAAGAATTCAAATAAATCAAGAAGATAGTACTCACACAAGTGAAAACACAAAAAGCGGCAGAAATGCAGCACAAGGCATGGGAAGCGGGCTTACCCCAAAAAAGCTGAGCTAAATGTGCCAATTGCTCTTAGATGTGATGTGGGATGTCAGAGCTACAAGGTTGATGTGAGGAATGAGCTATGCAATGTCTGGCTAATGAGTTTTGATAACATCGTTGTTGTGATGCGCATGCCACGAATCTAGGGGAAGCAATACTTGTTGGGAGGTTTCGGAATTGCTCCTTGCATGTAACCTCCAACTGCTAAACATATGTCCCTAAAACAAGGGATGACTTTTCATGCTACCTTGGGAGAAGCAACTCATGCATGCAAGTCTGCTTTGCTCAGTCCCGAAGGGAACCGGTCAACTCAGCTGCACATGCAAAAAACTGCTCGACTACTAGAGAAAAAATGTGCATTTCTAGCTGGGAGCTATGCGAACTGCCCAGGATATTTGCGCAATTTCTAGGCAGAGAAACTGACTATTGCCCAAATTTGTGTAAATTCTGGGCTGAGAAGCCTTGCTGGGGAAATTTCCACAAATCCTGCTGGGAGCGTTGGTAGACAGGATTACGCAATCATAGAGCCCAGCACGCTGCCAAAGAGGATTGCACAATTTCTGGAGGGAAGGTTGGTTTCCCTCCAGAAATGCACAATTTTCAAGGGGAGGCTGCTCAACCAGTAGTTGGACCAAGTCCGGGTGAACAACCTGTGAGGGGAATGGATCAAGCTATGGCCAACAGCCTGCCTTTGTGCAAGAAATACACTATAGCTTGTGAACTTGATGAAGCAAGGCTAGCTGCTGTGAAGTTTGGAAGGGAGGCTCCAAAACGAGGCTAAGGTAAAATTTTGGAGGGTGGTTGTAGCCGCTACAACACCAAGTTGTCCAGGGATCTAGAAAATTTATTCCAACCCAACTTCGAGAAGTAGTAACTCAACCGACAGTTGTCGCTAAGTTCTAGAACCTTTGTCCAACCAAGGTTTCTAGTAATAATAACACAACCCATCAAGGGATCCAGTGTGTTTTTCCAATCAAGGCTCCCAAGACTAGTAACTCAACCCAAGCTCTTACAAGGCTTCTAGAGTGTTTGTCCAACAAAGGCTCCAAGAACTAATAACTCAACCCAAAGACATAAGGAACATGAGAACCAAACAAAAAACAAAAGGTAAAACCCACAACACGATGGCTATCTAGGAAATGGCAAGGCTAGAACAATGTAAACTTTGAAACATGAACTATAAACTCAAAATGGGAACTCTGGCCAAAAACCCCCGAAAAAACATCAAAAACAGTGCTAAAAATGAAAATTGTGTATACTGGAACGATGGTTTTTTTTTTAGGGTCAATTTTGAACATGTTTTAAAAATGGTAGTGAAAACAAAATTTTGGTGCAAAAAACATCCTGAAAACAAAAAGTGTTGATACTGGAACGATGGTTTTATCTTTTTAGGGTCAATTTTCAACATTTTTTAAAAAATGTTAGTAAAATCGAATTTTTATGTGCAAAAAAACAATTGTTTATGAGGAAAAAAATACACTAATGTTTTTGGTAGAATAACATTTTTCTTTCCTAAGTATAAATTCAACATATTTTAGTAATGACAATAAAGATAAAATAATGGGATCTGAAATACATTAAAATTCTATTAGTTTTCATCCATGTTGTTAAACATATAATAACATCAAACTAAAGATTGCTAAAATTCTAATTGTTTTCAACCATAATGTTATCACCAAAATAGGACCCTGATAGGCTGCTGATTAGACTATCTCAGTGTAACTATTTCAAACCAATCTTTTAGCTAAGGCTTTGCCTCCACAGCCTGAGAAGGCTCTCTCAAAGGGTTAATGATTTTGATTAAAGAATAAGATAGATGGCTAACTCTATGGTTTGTGATTGTATATGTTTATAGGTTGAAAGAAGAAGGCTGGCTACCATTGGGCTATGGAGTCAAAGTATGTTTGAGTACCACAGAAAGATCAGCTTAACATGAAGTCAGGGTATAGAGAGTTTTTATATATCAACAAAACAAAGATACAATGCAAGGAAACATAGTTTATAAATACATGAAGGAAGTTAGAGCATCATTGATGAGTTCTAAGTAACATGTATTCATACCACTACAAGTAAGTGAAAGAGGAAATCCATGAGACAATAGGACATTAAAAACTCTCTTTGAATCCTGAGTAGTGAAGCCAAAACATTCTACCTAGCATGGAAGTCAAGGCATTATAGAGTTCAAGTGCAAAAATGAAAATATAAAACAGTGAAACACAGTTAGTTTATCTATGAAGCAAGTCAGAGCATCATTGATGAATTCTGGGTATCATAAGTAAACACCACTACAATGTAAGTATTGGAAGATGCCATCAAAACAAGAACATACAAGAACTCTTCATGAATCTTGAGTTGTCTAAGTAGAAATTCTGCATTAGGTTAAAAATATACACAGTCTGCACATAGAGCAGCAGCTGAGCCAAAAAGTCTCCAACCATTTGCTAATTCGACCTCTTGCTCTATATAAATCATTTACAACATGGATTCCCTCATCACTCATCAAGAGAATTCGAATTTTCTATGAGTGACACCTATTCTAACCATAAAACAAACTATTAAATACAAATGACAGCGAACTAGCAGTCCTAATACAATTAGGAGTGTAACTCCTTATTATGATCAAAACAATCTTATCTAAACATTGAAATCATTCTTTGATAGCTGCAACCTCATGAATTTGAATTTGATGAAGCCTCCCACGTTGTCACCTTACTGCTAATGACAAACCCTAGAAATTAGGGAACATGTTTCCCTGTTTTTAGGTTTAGGATCCTTGAAAATTGGCACGTGGGACAAAGCCTTTATCTTCTCATCCATGACATATTTTACGAAATTGAAGGAGGATTTTGTATTCCATTCTGTCTAGAACAAAAACCTCTCTTGGTTTTTTTAAAAACTTCTCCAGCTGTCCAGAATCTGTCCTTGAAAAACAAGTGTAAAACAGGAAAAATATGTTCTCTAAAATTAGGGTTTCAAAGAAAGCTTAGTATCTCCCAACTGATAACACTTATGGAGAAAGTGAGATAAGTTATTGTATCTGGATAGTTGATGAAGAGAAACCTCCTTCAGAATTCCAAAATACATTTTCATGTGACCAGAAACTGAGCTTGAAAAAGACTGTTAAAACCAGAAGACAAAGCTTGACTTTCAGCAGTTTCGTAGCACAAGTTTAACCATAAATTTCTCCCACCTCAGAACGAATTTGAAGAAACTGAAAGATATTTTTGTATTTCATTATGTTAGGAAGAAAAGCCTCTTTCAGTTTTCAAAATTGAGTTCTCAGGTGCTCAGGAACCCTTCGGTAAGTTGACTAGTAAAAGCAGAAAACTAAGTCTTTTATGCTGAAACAGGGTTTTTCAGGGGTTTCGTAGCGCGCTATGAAAACTCCTAGTTCAGTGAAAATTCTGGGTTTTGCGCTACGAAAACTCCTAGGCAGTTTTGTAGTGCATGAAAACCTTGACACAAGTTTGACACATGGAAATTTATGTGTGATGTAGGACCAGTGATAGGCAAAACCAAAGTGTTGACCCTATTTGACAATACCAACAAGACTCCCCTCTAGGTCTTAGACTCTAAGTCAAACCATGGAAAGACTAGACCAATACTAACACCAATTCTTTGGAATCAAACTGATGTTCAAAATTTAGGAATTTTTTCTTAAGTGATAACACATAACATTAAAGATACAAAAAAAATGGAATGTTTTCAACCATAAAATTAAAAAACCATGACATTATGAACAAATTAAATGACTAAATTAATAAAAATGTCATTATTTGTATATTGAATGAAAGATACATTATATCTATAATTTAATTTTGCATTGTAGATATTCTAAACAATAAAAATCATCATAATTAAGACATATAATCAAACAACATAAAAATGACTCATAACTTTTGATTGAACACCATATGGAAATCAAAAATTTTATTTCAAGATATGATGCAAACATCAGTTATATAAACTGTCTTAGAGAATTATTCAAAATCACTCATATTTTCTTGCACACCATCAAAATTCACATCTTCATATGAATGACTAGATGTAAACGAAGGTGTTCCATATTCTTCTCTTTCATCAACTAATGCCCCATCTGAGTCCACATGCATGCCCACCATTTCAAGTTTCAAAATTCTTCTGGATCTACGACTGGTTTTAGCAGACTCCCATCTCAACATTGTTCCTTCTGGTAACAACCTTTTCAGGATCTCTATCATCTTGAAGTGAAGATTTCCTCTCTTTTTTAAATTGAAGTCATAAACAAGTATGTCAACATCCTCTAATGTTAAGAGGTCTGTGAGGTGGCGATTTATATTTGTACCCTTTCTTTTTTTATTTTCGCCATTTTTTTTGTCAACTACCATCTCTGGCTTATACATGCCATTAAATGGGTGTGTATTTGTGGCATACCAAGGTACTTCAACACCTGTAACATCATCATTTTCTGTAAAGACCTTTATAACCTTAGCAACCTAGAAAGGATAGCCATTGGGATCTCCATCTGCTAGCACTGAAATATCCTATACTGAACCCCTGTAAAGGTCTTCCATGGCTCACGTTGTGCATGAAATATTCTGGAACCAATATACATCTCTCTTTCCTCTGTCTATAAAGAATTAATAATACCTTGAGATTGTTGTTATTCAACAATGTTTATTTCCTCATGTTCATTTGACACATTTTGTGGCCAAATAAATGGATTTTTCAAAGGTATATCTTCATTTGTTGTTGTTGAAATGATATCACTTTAATTATTGAAAATGACTCCCACCAAACTGAATCAGCAATGTCAAAGTACTCATATGTATATCTAATACATTTTTTAATTTCTTCTGGGCAATCAGACTAAATTATATCTCTATTCTATCTACATGCATTATAAACTTCACCAACTGATTGTAATAACAATATTTTTTATGCAAATATTGGATGATCTGGAATGAACTTCAAAAATTTCAAATCTAATAACGATGCCCATTCTGCAGTAGTTGAATACTTCTTGCCCCATATTAGTGTTTTCCCATCAATTTTTTGATACAAAATTGATGTTGGAAGCTAATGTCATTAAGTTGTTCAATGCATTTCTCCTCACCATGAGATCCCTGAATAAACCTTCGCACGTCAATAGTTTCTTCCAACACATCAAAAGTAGGCTCTGGCATGTATGATTTCTTAATACATTCAATTAATGATGGAAAGCTCCTAACTTCCTTCCTCTTCAATGTGACTGAAAAACGACTGAACATCTGATCAATATGGTCATGAGTGTGCCCAACAAGAAGGAAACCAGCCTTTACCTTTTGAAAAATTCTCAATTCAACAAGCATGCTTAGATATCCAAAAACAACCTTATTTTTGTTTTCACGGCAAGTGTTGTCCAATTGTAGATACAAAACTTTACGAAGATTACCAGACTAATGAGAAAGCACATCATGAATTATGGTTATTGTCAGATTTGCATCATTATGAATATTTGGAGCTATGAAGTACACCCTTGGCAACATTTTCTCATTGAATACCATACAACCAACCAAGTGATACGAAATAAAATTTTCCTCCTCTAAATTTTTGGGTGTGCGAACAAAATGTGGTAAAAGTGTTTTCTTCTGGTCCATACCATCAATTATCAAACCCAAATATTTATTTGGATTATCATAACACTTCTTTCAATGCTTGTACAACTTTTTCCTTTCACTTGTTTGTTGTTCACGATGCTCCTGAAGTTCTTTGACAATTAAATCTACACAACATAAAAGAAAGCCATTAAGAAATATGTTTTCATAGAGTATGACTATACAATTTTAAAAGTTAAAGTTACGAACGCTTACCTTTTTCTGACCCTTCACATTTGTCCATTTTTTATTTAAGAGAATCACACGTATTGCAAATTCCCATCGTTGTCTTCTTAGGAATACGGACATTGTTGAATTCTTTCTTCCATACTTTCACAAAATATTGATATGTAATAAACTGACCATGTCCCTTAGCACCTTCTCCATATTCTTTGTATAAGTTGTAGATTTCTCGTCTTGAAAAATTATCTGGAATATGTATTGTCTCTTTATTTGGAATACACTCTCCATCCTTTGAAAATAAATCTTTCATCCATGACATTGCAGAATTTGATAACGGCCCAAACTGTCATTTATGACGTACTTTTGAATCAAATGTGGGATCCTTTTCCAAATTTTCTTGAATTCTCGAGAGACGAAAATCATCCATCGAATGAAACATTTTGAAAGATTTTCTACAGAAAAATAAAGATCCAATATGATACTCATAACCTGGCAATGTAGATTGCATGCACCCAACTAAATATGAATTTTGCATGCTTTTATTCATTGACAAATATCTCTTCCTTTTCTCTAATGAAAATTTCAAATCGATATGTTTCAAGCAATCTTTTTGACAACATTCACTTGAAATGAGAGCGTTGATAGAACTTATTCTCGTCATATATTCTACTCTACCCCTTGTATAATTGGAACATCTTGCATTGATATGAAAAGGTCTGCTCGTACTCCTCGATACAATATTTCTTGGAAATATCTCCATCATTGGATCATCATTTGTATAAGCATTTTCATCATCATTCTAAGGAATGTTTTCCACACTATGATCAACTATGCTTTTCAAATACTGACTTGGAGGATATTCTTCATCTTCCCCTTCTTCAGTGCTACTATCATAGTCCTTAGAATTGGGACTAAATGGAAAATTTGACTCGATTTTTATTGGATATTCTTCCTCATGTGCATTGTCAGTGATGCTCTCATAGTCAATAGAATTAGGACTACGTTGAAAACGTGACTGTTTACTTACTGAAAATGCTACATCCTGTCCTTTGTCACTGCTACTCTTGTAGTCCTTAGGATTAGGACTAAGTGCTTCATCTTGTCCTTCATCACTACTGCTCTCATAGTCCATAGGATTAGGACTAAGAGGACACCGTGACACTCCATTCTTTTGAAAATTTTCATCATGCTCTTCATCACTGCTACTCTCATAGTCCATAGGATTAGGACTAAGTGGAGATCATGACACTCCATTATTTTGAAATTCATCATCATGCTCTTCATCACTGTTGTTGTCATAGTCCATTGGATTAGGACTAAGACGACACCATGACACTCCATTCTTTTGAAATTTTTCATCATGCGCCTCTTCATCACTGCTGCCCTGATAGTCCATAGGATTAGGACTAAGTGGACATCATGACACTTCATTCTTTTGAAATTCTTCATCATGTTCTTCATCACTGCTGCTTTCATAGCCCATAGGATTAGGACTAAGTGGACACAGTGACACTCTATTCAATTGAAATTCTTCATCACTGTTGCTCTCATAGTCCATAGGATTAGGACTAATAGGACACCGTGACAATCCATTCTTCTGAAATTTTTCATCATGCTCTTCATCACTACTGCTCTCATAGTCCATAGGATTAGGACTAAATAGACACTATGACACTCCATTCTTTTGAAATTCGTCATCATGCTCTTCATCACTGCTGCTCTCCTAGTCCATAGGATTATGACAAAGAGGACACTGTGACACTCCATTCTTTTGATATTTTTCATCATGCTCTTCATCACTGTTGCTCTCATAATGCTTAGGATTAGGACTAAGTGAACACTGTGACACTCCATTCTTTTGAAATTCGTCATCTTGCTCTTCATCACTGTTGCTCTCATAGTCCATAGGATTAGAACTAAGTGGACACCGTGACACTCCATTCTTTTGAAATTAGTCATCATGCTCTTCATCACTGCTACTCTCATAGTCCATAGGATTAGGACTAAGTGGACATCGTGACACTCCATTCTTTTGAAATTCATCATCATGCTCTTCATCATTGTTGCTCTCATAATCCTTAGGATGAGGACTAAGTGGAAACCGTGACTCTTTATTTATTTGAAATTATTCATCCCCTCTTTCATCAGTGATGCTCTCATAGTCCTTAGGATTAGGACTAAGTGGAAGAATTGAATTTCTATTCATAGTGGAAGAATTTCCGTTATATTCATCAATATGAACAGAGTTGTTATGCGACGAAGATGTTGATGCTTCACAAAACGAAACTTCACTATCAGAAGAATCCATGTCTTTCAAATAGAAGAGGTTCAATGATACAAATGCAGACTCTCCTAATGATATTATATCACTTAAAGAATGAAATTTTCCCTCCAAAAAATTTCACCAAAAATTTTGCCTCCAAAAGTTTCATTTCATGTATTTCCCTCCATTATTTTATTCTACAATTTATTGAAAAATTTTAACTAAATTTTTTTTATGAAATAAATCTTTAAATTTAAAATTGTAAACTAAATCTTTTACCTAAATTAATTTAATAGTTAAACTATATAATATTTACTAAACAATTGAATGCTTTTTTTAATTTTTATAATACCTTCTAAAACAAATTAATCCCACATTCACTATGCTGTAAAACAATTCCATAATATTTGCTTTATCAAGTTTCTTATATTGCCATAACAAAATTAACATGTTAATTTTTTTTAAAAACAAATTAATCCCACATTAACCATACGGTAAAACATTTCTGTAATTTCACCTAGATAATACATTTCATTATCACTATCACTGACATCACATCAAGGTTTTTCGAGGTTCGTTAAAAGACTTGGAGCAAATTTGTGGAGTAGCTACATTGCTATTAACAACATATTCAACAAAGGATTCTTGCATTTGAAAGGTTAGTTAATTTTTTTGCTTTGCAAATTTTAAAATTAAATAAGTTTAATGAAGTTTAATTTTTTTTTTAATTAAAAAAATTTGTGGGAAAAATTTACCCACTATGTCCGCAGTGGGCATGGTGGGCCCAGTAATGCTCACGGTGTCCAAACGGGCCCGTAGGTTAGGGGCGGTGGGGCTGGCTACCCGACACCTCACCCCACCCTTGCAGCACAACGACCTACGGGGGTGGTGGGGCGATTGCTAGAATCTCCCTGCCACTCCCACGGGTCATTGGGCCGTCGATATGGGACGGAGGCTATCCGCAGCCCTCCGCCCCACCCTAGCAGAATCACCCCGCCACCCTCGCGGGCCGTTGGGCCACCGGGATGGGGCGGAGGGCTGGCATAGGCCCAAAGGCCCGCGGGGGTGGCGGGGTGATTCTGGGAATCTCCCCACCACCCCCGCAGGTCGTTGGGCCACTGGGCTTGGCCGGAGGCTATCTACAGCCCCCCGTCCCACCCCAGTGGCCCAACAGCCAGCAAGGGTGGCAGGGCAATTCCCGAAATCGCCAGGCCACCCCCCTTCCCCCCGGGCCGTTAGGCCGCCAAGTTGGGGTGGGGCTTGGGTTCAGGAGGGGGGGTAATTGTTGGACGACCAGGGTGGGCTAGGGGGTCGGACCCAACAGCCGACTTGGTTTGCCGACCGATTTTCAAGGCACGGCAGCAAGGTGATGTATTTTTTAAATTTCTTATTTTTTTTTTTAATTGTTATGGTTTATAGAATTAATTATCATTTATCATTTTCGTTGTTAATTTAAGTTATTATTTTTTTGTGATTTACATATCATTATATTAACTTTTTTTACTTTATCTATGTAGTCACAAAGTTTACATGAAAATTCAAGAACATATGGTTAAATTGTTGAATGAAAATAGTTGGGATGATGTTGTACGCAACTATTCAGATTCAAGTTCTACATCAACATTAAAAAAAATTATCTTGCATTTAAAAAGGTATGTTGATTTATACATTCATTTTTATTCATCTGTATACTATTTTTAATTTATAACTTACACATATATCTGTTTATTTTATAAAAGATGAAGAATGATGAAAATGGAGCACCAGATAGTTTCAGAACCTTTATTGAAAAAATTAATATCGAAAGACTGAAGAAGCAACGTCTTAAGAATGTTGAACTTAATCCAACTCTTACTAATTTCATTTGGAATGGGCTTGACACTATTCAATATCAACTAATACAAGGCGACTGTGAAGACATTGCTAAACTCATACCTAAAAGGGATTATGCCCTATTTATTACAGATATTCCCCATGGTTTCAATATTCCAAACATTGACTATGATAGTGACCCTTATACTTATCAAGCTCTTATTAAAGTGGTTTCAGGATTTCTAGAGGTCACGTCATCACCATTATGGAGATTTGTGACATTTCATTCAGACACACAATTGGCAATGTTATTGTCAAGCTTCAAGGGGAAAACAAATTCAAGGATGCAGCTTACACGGTATGATGTTTAAAATGTATATTTGATTAATGTTAAAAAATTCATTTATGTACAAGTTAATTGAACTTTTACTATTTCATGTTACAAAGTCAAATCTTCTTAACCGTGAAGATCAACTATTTATAAATGATTGTAAGTTCATCCATATTGATAGTTGGGCAAAAGATGATATCTATATGTCTATGATTTTTAATCAAGTAGATGGAAAGAGTCATAGCCAAATATTGACTTATGATGTTGTTGTGAGAAAACTAACATAGGAAGACAAAGAAGCAAAAGGAGAGATAGTTAACATTTATCAAAAACCACAGTTATTGATTAACTATCTTATAGACATATGTTCAAATGAAGGAGATTGGGTTCTGGATTTATGTTCTAGCTCACGTAAGTTTTATTATATGGAATTGAATTTCAATATGTATTTCTTAATTTATATGTCATTGTACTAATTTACTTCATTATTTCTTTTGTGCTCGATAATTATGTACAACACTAGCATGTTGCCTTCAAAAAAGAAGAAATTGCAATGTCATTGAAAAAAATCCAATAGAGTGCAATTTTATTTAGCAAAGAATTAATGCTCTTCAATTTCTTCCAGATGCAATGAAATTGGGTTGAAGAAAGGGGACCTTAGTGAATCACGTGTGGCAAAAAATGCAAAGAAACCCCAACCACCATTACACAGAATGATTGGAAAGGCATATATTGGGAGATTCGCAAACATCAAAGATCCATTAGAAGAGGAAAATGAGCAAAATGAAACAGAAAATATTATGGAAGAAGACAATGATGACAGTGTAGAGGACGAAAAGTTTGGATTACGTGACATTGTTGATTAAATTTAAGTTATGCTTGGAAATCAAACTCATTTTTTGTAGCTATTAATTAGTTATACTTGTAATATTTTGACTTTGACATTTTATCAGAAGAATAAGCACTCAATTAAGGTTGTTATGCATTCAGTATTTATATTATGTGATTTTCGCATTAATTTTTATGTTAATCATTATTTTTTGAAAAAACCAGTGATTATTATTTTTTTTTTGACACGAAATTCATTAAAAACTATTATTTTACCATTTTTAGTTAAAATTTTGCTATAGAAATTGTCATTTTGACATGTCATTTCTAGCAAAAGAATTACAAAAATTTGTCAAAACGTGTAGCTTTTTAGTTATATTTATGTTAAAAATGGTTATTTTTATGTCAATTGTTAAAAATTATTGTTTTTTAGAGACAATTATTTCATGTGGATTGAAAAATTAATTAACAATGTATAAATATGTAGAATATCGAAAATTCAAAATATCGGCCTTCTTCTTTAAATATGCAAAACAATAAAACCTCACTACAAATATATATATATATATATATATATATATATATATATATATGAAGAAGAAGGCCACTTCAAAAATTATTAAATTTAGAAAATAACTATTTACATTTCATACATTAGAAAATTTAAAGTCAAAAAATAGGTCTTTTAAAAAAAGGGCTTGATGTAGAATTACCACTTTTTTAAATCAGCATGAAAATCACTACCATTCTAAAATGCAATGTACATAAAAAAAATTTAAAGTGCCAAAGACTATGCTCTAAAAAAAACATGTGTGTTCTGCATCACCCCTTTTCAAAATCGGGTCACTTTTTTGCTATCTCTATGAAACGAGTAACAGTATCAATTCTTGTTTCAAATTTTACATTGTTCTAGGCAGAACTACTATCAATCCACGCAATCCTCCATGCTAATGATAGAGCATAACCAAGAAACCGCATGCATGCCAAAACTAGCATGGAAATCATACATGGAACTCGGTACCTGCAAGAAAAATCCATTGTAGTTGTTGATCCCATTATCCTCTTGCACTTTATTTCTTTTCCTTTCCCTTCTTGCTCCAAATCCCAAGTATGCCACACTCCTCCAAAAGTGCTCCAAGTAAACTCTAAGTGCCCAAGAGTATGAGAGAGAGAATAGAATGAGAGTTCCAAAGACTGAACTGACAAAAGATAACACTAAGAAAAGTTGTGAATTGATCCTTAGAAGGATTTTTATCAATGAGGCCTCTATTTTCTTCATTTTCCATTATTTTCCTTTAATTTCCTCCTCATATGCAACCTGTGACCTTTCACATTCCTTTTCTCCAATTTTCCATTATTATCATAAATAAAATGCCAATAAATGCATCATGCCTCTCTAAAGCCTTTTTCATTACATTCTGCCAATTTCCAAAGCCATTAATTAATCACAAGTGATCCCCGTCACTGTCTTTTCCCAACATTCAGCTTGGAATACATGTCCCATGACCTTGGTTATTATTTTTCCTTTATTAACTTTATTACATAGATTTTTAATCTGGGCTTGTTATAGACCCCTCCCCATTAGGGTAACACCGTCCTCAGTATTCAATGACACCTACAACCGGAAAGACCACTGAAAAGCAAAACATGCTACCCGTTGAGCTTTATAACTTAGCTCGCTGCAGCATTTACAATGAACAACCTACTAAAGGAAAACCAACATAAGCAACATGACAACCATACCTGATCCGCATTTAAACAGGAACGAAACAAATTACAGATATAACCATAAATACAAAGATGCAGCGGAAATAACACTTAATTTCATTAATATCAAATACTGAAATATGCTTACAAACAAAATGGAAATAAGACTAGCTCGGGCAATGGTAGCATCTCTCTAAGAAGAGATATGGCAGCTACATGCCTCTGAACTATGTTACAATGAGGCTCAAAGGTCTATTTATTATTTAGAAACAATAGAAAACCCTAAACGTCCAAAAACATAACCCTAGGAGATGAAGCGCCAAATTATGGGCCCCGTTTGGGTAAATTGGTACATCAACTTACCGGGGTCATAACTTTCGTGTACGATCTTCGTTTGACTCGCACAATACCTTGTTAGAAATATCTATTTGAGGAATACAACTTTCGAATGGCCAATATCAAGAATAGCCCCATGTTGGCCTCAGTTTTCCCAAAAACGTCGTTTAGGGCCTCAAAACAGCTTAGGAAGTTCAAGACCCGAAAAAATGCCAAAAATTGTAAATTATGCTACAATTAGGGAAACTAAAAAACTAAAAGAATCAATGGTGGGGGTCCAAGTGGAATAGGAGGGTGGCCACCAATATCCACCTGGATCATCCCCCCCTCCCCCCTCCCACCTAGGAAGCAATGGTCCCCATTGTGTTGAGTGCCTCCATGAGATATGGAAACTTCAACTAAACTTGGCCCCTGTTGAGCCACTTGCCTTGGTGCAGGAGTTGGCCAATTTTGACAACCCAATATAGTTGGATCTTCTTTTGGCAAGTGTTCTTGACCTGTGTGTCCATAATATAATTAGTTGTGGCTCTTTCCATGCAGTCTGAGTTTAACTCTGTTGGTGTGATTTTTTCTGCAATGACTGATGTGTCCAGCAATGGTGGGAAGTATGGTTGAAGGCAATCCACATTGAACATTGGGTGTAGGTCAGGGAGTGGGGGAATGTTGAGCTCAAATTCATTGTCTCCCATAGCCTTAGTAATGGTGTAAAGGCCATATCAGAGTGGTATGAGTTTCCGATAGGCTCCAGTAAGGCGTTCCTTCTGCAAATGCAACCTAACTTTCTCGCCCACCTGAAACTTTTCCGGCACCCGATGTTGATCATGTTGCTACTTGTACTTGCCATTTGATTTCTCTAGAATTTGTTAGACCTGTTGGTGGATGTTTTGGATGTTCTCAATTAAGTTGTTTGCATTATCAGCCTCAAACTAGACATGAGCCGAATTTCCCTGAATAGTTGCAAATGGTATGGCCACATCAATGGGACATAGTGGCTGAAATCTCAAGCCCACCTGAAAAGGGTTGTGTCCAATCAAGTTGTGGAGAGCCCTATTATAGCTATATTATACATAGGGGAGGCTCTCATCCCATGTGCATGGATGCTTTCAGTTGTACATGCACAGAATGTGTACAATCATCATGTTAACGACCTTTGTCTGGCCACTAGTTTGGGGTTGGAAATCTATGGACTTAGTGAGCTTAGTGTCTAGCATCGACCAGAGACTAGACCAAAACGTACTAAGGAACCTGTTGTCCTAATCTGAGATGATAGAATGTAGGATCCCAAAGTGTATTCACGCTCATTCAAAGAAGAGTGTAGTAGTGGCTTCTATTGTGATATTCTTCTTGCAGGCCACCATAATGGACATCTTTGAGAATCTGTCAATGACAAAACAAACACAGTTGTTTCCAATTTTAGTAGAAGGAAGGCCCGACATGTAATCTATGGAGATGGATTCACAAGATCGACTAGGGATAGGCAGCGGTGTATAGAGGCCTTGCTTCTTGATGGTCGGTTTGGAAATGGCCAAGCAATGCATGATCTGGTGTACTTCCTGACATCCTATCGAAGATTCAGCCAATAGAAATACTTCTGCAGTACTGCCACCATTTTCTCGACCCCGAAATTCCCGTCGGCTCAACTGTAGTGCGCTTCCCAAATCATCTTGGCACGTTTGCTTGAAGGAACGCAAAGGTGTCCTAGGTGGCATAACAGGGCATCTTGGAGGTGAAAATATCAAGCTTGCTAACCCTCCAAGAGTGTCTAGTATGTGTGGCCGAATTCTGGGTCACTTTTGTAGAGAAGTGGCCAATTAGAAGTCTCGTGCTCATAAGAGTTGAGCATAGTGGTTAACACCATGATCGGTGGTCGGCTGAGGCAGTCTGCAACATTATTGGTGTTTCCCTTCTTGTACTTGATATTCAAATGGAAATGTTTCACGTATGTGGACCAATTCTGATGGCAATCATTCTGCAACTCCCCTTGTGTATGTATGAACTACAACGGTTGGTGGTCTGTGTGGATGACCATTTCCTTCCTCAAAATGTAATGCTTCTATTGTTGGCAGGCCTGCACAATGGAATACATCTCTATGTCATAAGTGGAATACTTCATTAGGGGATTTTGATGGCTAAAATGGGCCTCCTAAGAAAAATGTACAACCAAAATAAACTTTATAAGAACCAATAAGATTCAAGATGATGATGTCAACCACGGGGGATTATTTCCCATTTTTTGAGTAAAAAAATAGAAATAATAAAATAATAAAACTAATTTTTCAACTCGTATTTTCAATTTATCTCCCTAATGTTTTACTCAAATTTCGAGCAGGAGTACTCATTGAATGAAAAATTTAATTCCTCATCCAAGGAGTATGCATGTTACATACTTTCGATGGACCCCGCTACATGAAAAATGAGAAATACATGAAAAAATGTGATTGCAAACACGTTTTTCATCTATTTCTCATTTTTCATGTTGAAGGGTCCATCGAAAGTATGAAACATGGGTACTCCTTGGATGAGGAATAAAATTATGCATCCAAAGAGTGTTTCCACTTGAAAATTGAGTAAACCCATAGGGATATAAGTTGAAAATACTAGTTGAAAAAAAATAGTTTTTTCGCTTCTCTCTAAATTTTGATGATGTAATCTAATCTTATTTTATTATTTCCACTATTATTTAATAATTTCCTTAGGAGACCCATTTTATACCTCAAAATTCTCCTAATTTCCGGACTATGTCTAAAAGTGTCTCACTGTGATATGCCACTGGATGCCTCTGTTGAGTAAGGACTACCCCAATAGCATAGTCAGATGCATATGTCTCGATCTCAAATGGTTGTTGCAAGTCTAATAATGTGAGCACTAGTGCAGAGCAAAGGTTATGTTTCAACTCTGTGAATGTCTTCTGTTGAGATTCAGACCAAAATAATTTTTCTTTCGCTCCTCCCTTGGTGACTTGACTCAAGGGCCAAGTGATATGAGATAACCCCAACAAGAACTTGTCGTAGAAATTGGCAAGACCTAGAAAGCTTCGGAGCTATGTCAGAGTGGTTCCGGCTGACAAATCCAAAATGACTTAGATCTTGTCTAGATCCACATTCACCCCTCGTTCATCAATAATGTATCCCAGATACTAAACCTGGCTCATGCCAAAAGTGCATTTTTCCAAATTGGCAGACAACTTATGCTGCCGCAGTGTTTGGAGAACCTGTCAGATGTGGTGGAGGTCATCTTCCCAACTCTGGCTAAAGATCAGGATGTCATCCAAGTATACCACTAAAAATGAGTTGGTGAATGGCTGCAAGATGTCATCCATCAGCCTCATGAAGTTTAAACGAGCATTCATCAACCCAAAAGGAATAACCAACCATTCAAAAAGGCCCTCCTTGTATTTGAAGGAAATATTCCACACATTAAAGGGTTCGATTGGTACCTGGTGATATCCAGACTTGAAGTCGATCTTGCTGAATTATTTTTCCCGTTTGAGTTGGTCCAGAAAGTCATCAATCCGTGGGATCGAGTACCTATTCCGGACAGTGGTATTGTTCGGCACTCGATAGTCAATACAAAGTCTCCAAGTCCAATCCTTCTTCTATACCAACATGATCAAGCTCCCACAGGGCGATGAACTCGGCCGGATGTGACCTTTCTACAATAGCTCCTGAATCTGCCTCTTGATTTCGTTGTTCTCCATAATGGAATACCGATGGACTAGTCCATTGGGAAAGGACGTGCCTGGGGTCAGACTGATGGAGTGATTGACCTGATAGTGTAGAGGCACCCCCGCTGGGGAGGTGAAGATGTCCTCGTACTCCTCCACAACCTTGTCCATCTATTGTTGTCGTGCGAAGGGCGCCTCTCTAGAGGCAGTGGCCACCCTCTTCTTCTTTCCCTGAGGGCGTATCAGTAGGAAAACAAATTTCCTAGTTTTGGAAATGAGCTTACTACATTGTTTTGCAGTAACCAAAGATATGGCAGTAGGCGGTGCTACCTCGAGTGATCTATAATGGATCTAAGATAGACTTCTCAGTCTAAAGTGTTTCTCACATAGGAAAATGAAAGTTCAAGTATGCTCTTAGAAATAGTTCCATTGCATAGATCTTCTCATTTTGAATCTACTGCAACTTGAATGGGCTAAAATGGACTTTGGATGAAGAAATTATCACAGAAAGAAGGTTGTCTTTGTCCTTTGGAAAAGGAGGCATTTCTTCTAAAAATGGCCTAAAAGGCTCCTTAAAGAAATCGCATCACAGAAGTGCAAAGGGGTGGAGTTAATGCAAAGGCGGAAGGACCCCCGATCAACGATCTCTGACTTATCGCATTAGAGGTAGGCCTTCGCCCGATATCGGGACCCCAGACAAGGCAACAAGCGATTAGCGATTACGATATTTAGTGATCAGAGCAATTGGAGGAGCAGAAGGCAGAGACACCTGTTGATGCAATACACGAGGTGCGATATCGGAAATTAGCGGATCGGCATATCGATGATCGGGTGATCAACATATTGGCGATTGGCAATCGACGGATCGTCAGATCGGCGATCGGGTGATCGGTGATCCCCAATACAAAGGACCGTTGGGCACGCGACTTGCGATAAGCCAATAACAGCCAGACCCGATGGGAATTATAAGCCCGATTACATAATATTTGAAATCCGGAAATTCGGATTTTCAATGTTTTCCCGTCTAAATGGGTTTTTGGCCATTTGGCCATGTAACGATGATATTGTGATATTGCAATAAAAACCAGACCCGAAAGGTTTATAAATACAGCCCTATAAATTTTGAGTTCCATGGTAAGCGAGATTTCGGGCAGGCCTCAGGCAGTAAGCGGTATTGGACGAGCTCCACCCGAACCCATACACAGGCCAACACGTGGCATGGCGTAGGAGAGAGAAAACCGTCTTTTCGAGCGGGTAATCTCCTTTCACATAAGCCACCCGAAACGGGCTGTCAACCATTGGATCGACGATCACGCAGATTAATGGTGGGCTTGCGATAGCCATAAAAGGCAGACCTGAAAGGGTTTATAAGCGTGATTTCAGAGAATTTGAAGTTCAAGATTTCACGCCCGGTAGCGTATTTCCAGTATATCTCTGTGTATTGGGAAATATGGTAGTATTCGGGTTTTCACCTAAAGAAAGGCCCCCGATTCCTTGTAACTTTCCCTGATCATTGTGCCACGCTGCAATTAGGCGTTTTATAGGCAATGATGCATTTGTAACATCGAGAGAGCCATAGAGCCATAGAGCCAGATGGCCAGTCGAAGAGACAAGGAGCAGAAGAAGCCGTAGAGAAACGGCTGGGGAAGCCGCAGAGCTGAAAGAGGCCTCACAAAAGCCAAAGAGCACGATTGTTGAGGCAGTGCAGAGATTTTTTAGGGTCACTTGGAGGTCGAGTGAACCAGAGAGATCAATTGACAGCAGCAAGTTGTTGCTGAGAGTCGCTTGGAGGTCAAGCGGACTACAAAGGCACACAGAGGCCGAGAGAGAGCTCAGAGAAGCCAGAGCCGAGAGCCAAGAGCCAGAGCCGAGTGCCAGAGCCAGAAAGCTTGAAGAGCTTCAGAGCCAGGGATAAGATGGTTTTCTAAGCCCATTGTGTTCTGTGTAAACCAGTGGAGTTGAACGTGGAGCTTGTAAAAGGACTTTGCTATAATCTCAGAGAGCCTAGTCGAGTTGACTAGAGCTCAAGGAGACGTAGCCCAAGAGTTTTGGGTGAACTCCATATTATATTGTTGTTATGTGTGATTGCTTGTTGCTGCATTGTATTTGTTGCTTTATTTGTTGTTATATGTTTTATATCAGTTCAAGCAAATAAACTTAAGGCACATAGTTTAAAGACAAACACAAGCATATAACTATTTTCAAGCACTTTTTAATTCTGCAATTGGTTAATCATAAGGTCTTGGGAATATTTAAGCTTTGGAAGTGGGAGAGGTTCTTGTAAGCTTGACAAGAAGCCTTTAGTGCCCCATTTTCAGATCAGGTGGTATCAGAGCCTGAGATTGATTAACCCCACCTTCAAAGAAGGTTATATCAGAATGATTGATTGATAGAGCAGAGATTTCTTGTCTGAAAGGTGTTTGGGCAGTCAAGGATTGATTGTCTGATTGATTATATGCTTGTTTGTAGATTGACTATTATTTGAGTTTGTAGAGGTGAAGGGAAAGCTATTGATAACTCAGTTCAGGAAGAACAAGAAGGAAGAAGGGCTGAAGACATTTTTCTTATCCCAAAGGACCTCAAAGAAATCCTAGAAGCACAAGAGGTTTGTTGCAAAAGGTTGCTTGAATAAGCTCTTTATTAATCTTGTTTGAAGTTCTTTTGTTCATTGGCATAATGACAACTTCTACTAGTGAGTCCTCAAATTCCTCCTTCATCACAAGATTCTTTGATGAAGACTTGAAGCAAGAATTGTTCATCACGATGGATATGGTGAGGGAAATGTATGAAGATGGAAGGAAGAGCAGCATACTAAGAGAGTAGTTGAATTCCGTGGAGGAAGAGAAGCAGTTGCTTTCTGAAAAATTGCAGGAAATTGAGAGTGGTGAGCACCAATGTTGTAGCAATAATGCTACAACTCCTGGGCCGCCTACTTTACTCTTATCAACCCGGTAGTTCATAACAAACTTGGAAGCAACAGTGCTGTATGCACAAGTACTAGTTCTTACTACAGTTGTCACTTGGTCAGCTAGCCCAAGATCACTAGGAGCTCAAGCCAACTTCTATGGATTCCAGAAAAAGCTCTATATGTGATGAAAGAAGAGATTACTCTACAAAGGCTACTCTAATTGCAGAAAGGAGAAAGACTGAAATACAAAGCAAAACTAGTAAACCCTAATTAACCAACTAATCCTACTTTTGCAGAAAACACTATGAAAACCATGAAATGAATGCCATTACCTACTCAAGGAAGTAAACAACATCTACTCAAGCTATTTCTGGAAGTAAATGAGAAAAAAAAACATCTTTTAGGATTTCTATGTATTTTTATGTGAATTTTACACGCATGTATTTTATTTTGTGTGAAGGTGGAAGTGAATAAGTGGGGTTTAAGGGCGACTTTGGGACATGAGAGGATGTAGGATGGTGTGGATGGGTCCTACGAGGTCTTAGGTGGCTTTCTGGAGGCTTTTCCCACACTCGACCTTCAAAACAAAGCCTACAGGAAAATCTACAGGAGGATATGGGGGATCTACAGGAGGAGGCTGAGAGCATTTTTCATGATTTTTAGGGTATGAGAGTGGGTGGAAAAGGTGGATGAAGGTTGGAATGAAGTGTTAAGGTGCCTAGGGTCTATCAAGAACAAATATGATTGGGTTAGCTCAAGGAGAGAGGAAGAAGTTCTATGGAAAATTGCAGAAAACTAAGGCAGATTTGAGGTGAGCTTTGGGCGATCTGTAGGGCATGGATCAAAGAGAGGATGTGATGGCTGATAGGCTATCATGTTTTTATAAGAGATCTGCTGCAAAAGAACTGACAGTCAACCAATAAGATCAAACAAGCAATGAAATGAGTGCATCTAGAAAAACAAAATTTTGCATCAAGCTAGTCTAAACTATGATCTATGAAAGCAAATGCTACAAGAAAGAAAGCATGGAAGAAGACTTATTGAAAATAAAGAAGTGAGCTTAGTGGAAAATATCTAAAGTAAAGCATTAACCTTCTAACAAACAACAAACACTAGAAGTCCTATGAATGAGGAAAATCTATGTTTTTGGGGCAGCAAGAGGGTCTTTACCTCAATTCATGGTCCCAAAGAGAGGAAGAGAGGCCAAAGCACTATTGCTAACCTTTTGAATCTTCTTTTTATCACTACTTAACCTGCTATAGAAAGCACAAATGGAAGCAAACTCCTAAATCTTCAAAAGAAACCTATTCTTAACCATGAAAGAGATACATCAAATAGCAACTAATCTGCAAACTTAAACAAATCATATAAATAAAAATAAAGAGGAGCTTGGCTACTTAGATTGGGCCCTAACCCAAGAGCTTCAGCCCTATGAGGTAACTTAGTGCTAACTCAAAAAGGATTCCATCTTTATTCTCAAAACAATAACAAGATTACATGAAACTGTCACAAAAATAAGCTTGAAGTTTAGCAGAGTTTACATAAGCAAAACTGCAGCAAAAATCCAACAAAAATCCAACCCTAGTGAGGCCCTAAGCCTCTCTACTTATACAACTGAAGCTACCAACAGCATCCTTAAAATCATGGAGGCTTGGCTCCCAAAACTCGAGATAATCACCAATTATCCTCCACTTGCTCGGCTGCCTCCTAGTGCATTGATTTGGTTGTTTGTACTCCGAGCTGAATGAAGGGGAATTCGAAGTGGGGAGTAATAAATGAGAGGGATTCCCTCCTATAATTCATCACCTTTGTCCACTTCAAGTTATTGCTTCCATTTGTCCATTGAATCTTTGACTTTGTCTTCAAAATTCAACAATAAGCTGCATTAAACACATATTAGACCACATGGCATCATAACTAACTCAACTCACTCCATAAGCATAAATATAATCAAAAAACATATAATAAGCTAAGAGAATGGTTGATTTGACTATGTTAGGAGGTAAAATGAGCCCATATAATTACCCATTTATGGGGATCATCATCATCCCCTATTGAAGGTGTTGCTCATCCTCTGAGCAACTTAGTCCATCTCCTCATCTTTTATGGCCCTGGTGGCCTCTCTAACATCCCAAGCTTCTGATGTTGTTTCCTCTTCCTTGTCATAGAAGCTTGCCTTTCTATCTATCTCTTCCCACTGCTTCTGCTCTTCTTCTTCTGTTCTTCCTTCTAGCATGCCTAACAACAGTGGGGGACTCAGTTTGAGGCCAATCCAGTTGACCTGCAGCCTCTGCATGGAGTGCTTGTACATTGGCACTCTCCTTAGTGCCTCCTTCATCCTCATGGGGGAATGATATTCCCTGATCTTCAGACTGTGTGGTAAGGTGTTCCATCTCCTCATACATGCATGCACACAGTCATCCCCAAGTAGCCTTTCCATGTCCTCAAAATGTGCAATGGCTTGTGCTTGATCACTTATATATCTAGGGGAAATCTGAGGATTATTGGCAAGCAGTTGGTGTGTGCTGATGAGTGCCATGTGATCTGATGCCTTGATGCCTCAGCTCTGATCATTAATGGCTCATATTCCTCTCTTATCATCAACCTTTTTACTTCTGTTGCCCTCAACTCTTCATGGTTCATCCATGAGGCCATGGCCATTAGTTGTAGGTCCCCTAGCCTAGCATTGGGATCCCACACATTCATGTCTGTGAGGGCCATATTATGCAGGTAAAATTCTGCCATCTTTGCCTTATCTTTTGTTGTGCTTTGGTCACACAGGTCCATAAACTGCCTGTAATCTTGAAAAGGCATTGTGCCTCTTTGTGCCAAAGTCTTGATCTAAAATTGTAGCCATTGGTCCTTGAGATATAAGCCATAGGATTTTGTTGGTGTTCTACACTGCAATGCCTCCATGGATAAGCTGGCCATGCATGCTAGTTGGGTTTCTTTCTCCTTTAGCTGCCTCCTTAGCAATTCATTTTCAGTTTCCAGTTGGCTTCTTGCAATTTCTTCTCTATGTTTGACAGCACTTAACTCTCTGCCCATTTCTCTAAGTTTATTTTCCATATGGCCAACATCCTCAACTCCCTTGGATTTGTCTATTTGCATCCACTGATGTTTTCTTATTCTTTCCTTTTCTAATTGAAAGAATAGTGGAATTGCAAATGTTTGTGGAATTATCCTACCTCCTTCAAGAAGATGGTAATAGGAGGCAAGACTGGGTTGGGGATCAGGTTCTTGTAGCTCTGTAGCTTCCTCCTTCCCCTTTGGCTGTTCTTCTATTCTTTTCTCAAGTTGTTGGGTCTCCTGTAATTTTGACAGTGCCTCCTGTAGAACTGTCTAAGCCTCCTGTAAGACTGTCTTTGGGTCCTGTAGTTGCAATTTCTCCTTCCAGGTGGAAGATCTAGGAGCCCCTCTTTCATATGTGATAGGTGTTTTGGAAGGAGATTCTTCCCCTTTGACAGAGGGTGAATCTTTGTAATTGGAACTGTTGAAGATGGCTGGGGTTTCTTTGTTTTGATCCTTGTGTTTTTCCTGGCCTTGAAATACATGGAGGCCTGCCTTTTTCTCTTTTCTTTTGGCTTAATTGGTGTGCTCAGGGCAGTGAAGGCAGTTGCTGCCTCCCTTTCCAGAGTCTCAGGGGACCCTTCTCTTTGTTTTGCCTCTGCTGCCTGTTATAGATCTAATCCAGAAATATTATAAATCTTATATAAAAATATAAGACAATGCAAACAAACCAAGAAATAGTATGAAATGATTCTTTATTGATCAAACCCTTAAGGTAGGGCCACACCATATATTCACTCCTTAAGAAAGGAGAACACTCCACAAGCCATATGCTTGTTCATACAATAATCCTTCACATTATTCCTTGACATGGAGTCTCTAGCCTCTATATAGGCCTCATACATACAATACCATGGGTCATTACCATGGTTCCCTCATACCATCGAACTAATACCATAGCCCATTAAATTATTACTAACTACTTGTGGTCCCTTACATGGTATGGGTTAACCACCTTATTTATTACTATGGCCCATCCCATTATTACATTATTACCTTGGGTACCTCCCTTTGTACCCCATATTACCCCCCAGGTATATAACATTCCACCCCCCTTAGCATGTTTCGTCCCCGAAACATGGGAAGAACACAAATAATAAGATCTACTCAAAAGAGTAGTCCATTGGTACCATGCACGTGCATCTAGCCATCCAAGAGAAAAGTGAACCCTCGATCTCGCTGGTGCCTCACTCGCTTGAGATGGAAGCTGACCCTGGTAGCTCTTTTGTGTTGATGTGTAGTAGGTGGATCTTCGCTCCTCTGTATCTGTCCTGCGGGGTTTGTTGTCCTTGTAGCTAATTGGTTGCCATCTTGTTGGTTGTTGTCTTGCGGGGTGATGTGGGTGATGATATGTTGAAGTTTTAACCCACTGTGTCTTTTTCTTTAATTCACCCCTTACTGGAGCCTAACTGTTATGTTGTGGTGCTTGCTGTGGTGTCTTATCTTCCAATATTACTTCCACCACTGAACCCTCATCTGATGTATCAGCACATGTAACCTTTTCTACTTCAGCCTCTGTTTGTGTTTGATTGTCAACCATCAACGGCTCATCATCTGATATGTCAGTCCCTGGAACATCTTCTGCTTCAACGTTTGTGGACTCTACTTGATTACAGATGGAAATATCCTGTAATGTAATTTTCTTCTTTTTATACCAGAGCTTCAGGAATTTCTTCTGCACATTAATATTGATAGTACCCACCTCTTCCATCCAAGGGTATCCCAAAACAACATCCACATTAGCCATATCTGAAGCATAAAAATTAGAATGCAATACATACTTGTCCATAGAAATCTTCAATTTTTTATAAACTTGAACATCCTCATTATCAATCTGTGCGGTTTCAATGTGTTTTGCTGGAACTTGGAATCTTTTTACCAAATTAACATTGATAAAATTATGCTTGCAACTAGGATTTATAGAAACCATGATCTTCTCCTTTTGAATCAATCCATGAACCTGTAATAAGGATATACCAGTAGGAAATAGCCCCACATGTTTCTCCTTATCTTGTTTTCTAGCATGAGACCATCTGTCTAAAAGTAATTTTTCAAATTCTTCATCGGGCAGGTTGAAACACTTCTTTTGGTTAAGTAATCCCCACCATGTGGCCGCCTCAGCTCTAAATTGCTCCACTACCCACCATTTCCAATGGTTTGTCCATAACCACTTTTGTTTTTTGATGTATTCTTCAATAGTAGGACCATTATCTTTTCCTGTCAAATATAGAACCTTGCTAGAAGCCATGAAGAGGGTTTTGAAAAAAATCACTTGCTTGGTGAAAATGTGGATTTGTCACAATTCCATCAATATTGCTCAGAATCCTGATTATGACCTATTTTCAGAAATGGGACAATCAGTCTGCATCTGCCCATGCGATAGAAATCCTGATCCAGGCACTAGAATTTCAGATCTGCGCTGCAACTCTCCTGTCGTCACCAAAATTTCTGCAAAAAGAGCTGATTTTAAATCAGTGATATCTCCCTCATCCGGACTCCGATTCGATCGATTTATTTTTTGAAATCGGGTATTTTTTTACATAGAATCCAGATCTACAATTAGATTTTGCAGATCTTGCACCAGGACGTCCAGATCTGTGCTGCAAACTCGCTGCCCTGAAAAATTGTCTGCAACCCCACTGATTTTTAGATCAGCGATATCTCCTTCATCCGGACTCCGATTCAACCGATTTTTTTTTTTGAAATCGGCTATTTTTTCACAAAGAATCTAGATCTGCAATTAGATTTTGTAGATATTACACCAAAACATGCAGATCTGATCTACAAACTCGCCGCCCCCAAAATCCTGCAAAAAAAAAAAAAAAAAATCTCCACTTTTGCCCAAGAAAGTGCTCTAATACCACTTGTTATAGATATAACCAAGAAATATTATAGATCTGATATAAAAATATAAGACAATGCAAACAAACCCAGAAATAGTATGAAATGATTCTTTATTGATCAAACCCTTAAAGTAGGGCCACACCATACATTCACTCCTTAAGGAAGGAGAACACTCCACAAGCCATATGCTTGTTCATACAATAATCATTCACATTATTCCTTGATGTGGAGTCTCTAGCCTCTATATAGGCCTCATACATACAATACCATGGGTCATTACCATAATTCCCTCATACCATCGAACTAATACCATGGGCCCATTACATTATTACTAACTACTTGTGGTCCCTTACATGATATGGGTTAACCACCTTATTTATTACTATGGCCCATCCATTATTAGATTATTACCTTGGGTACCTCCCTTTGTACCCCATATTACCCCCCTGGGTATATAACACTGCCTCTTTTTCTCCTCCCTTTGTCTATTTTTCTTTCTCTGTTTGCTCTGTTTCTTCCTGTTCTATTTCTTCACCATTCTCATCTTCTATCTTAGTTTCTTCCTCCTCCCTTTCTTGTCTTGCTGAGTCATCAGTTGCTTCACCTTCTCCCGCTTTCTGCTCTTTCTCCTCATGTCAGAGGGACTAATATCATAGGTGAGGGCCTTTATGTCATCTTCTGTTGTCATGTTTTGAAAGACTTCCCATGTTGTAGGGAGTGTGAATGTATGGAGGGCTTCTTCCACTAAGATTTTTATTAGCCCATAGTGAGCCAGTTGATCTGAATTCCCTGCCTTAACCTTAATGTTGGAGTCGATGAGGGATTGCAGGAGGAAATAGGGGATGCTGAGTTTCTGGGGTGTTGGAGTGTCCATGCCATATCTTAATTCATAAAGGATTCTAAAATGGTAACCATAGATTATGTTGTAACTCCCTTCATAGGAAATGTATTTGATGATTTGGTAACTAACCTCATCCCAAGGGTATGGTATTCTAGCCCTTCTAATGCCATTTTTATCCTCTACAGGGGTTTCATTGTTTTGGAAGAAGTTTTTCTTGGTAGCCTGTCGAATTGGTTTTTCATATTTGCTCCAAGGTAATCCAAGAGGAAGGGTAGTAGCCCTACTAATAAATTCAGGGCTTATTTCCATGGAAAGAGCTCTAAAAGTGACAATGGCATGTGTTCTTGATTGAGGGACTAAAGAGAGGGCAAATTCTTGGGCAATTTTCCCATCAAACCCTCAGAATTTCTCAAAAAAGTTCATCCAATTTGCCCTTGTGAATATGGCCACTACTTGGGGATGTTCATGGAGCCTAGTGGAATTAGTGGGTTCCTTCCTCATGAACCATCCTGTCATTGTGTTTATACCCCTTTGGAACACCAAATGTGGAGATGGAGACAATATTTTTGAAGAAAACAGGAAAACAGAGGAAAACTGTTGTTGTTGTTGTTTTTTTTTTTTTTTTTTTTAACAGACAGAAATTTTTATGTATTTCTCCTTCTTATATGGACTTAATTCCTCCTTAAATTGATATCATTTCTTGCATATACTGATAATCAAGGTGGGTATGCATGGAACCTACCTCCTCAGGCCAGAAATCGTGCTAAAAACCTGTGTTTTCTTCTTCAAAACAACTCACTGCCCCTCCTGTAGAACTGCCTGTAGGTGCTCCTGTAGAACCTGTAAGTGCTCTTGTAGAGAACGCCGAGAGCAAGAGGATGGGAGAGATCGATGGAGAACGATGGTTTCGAGGCTGTGGGGGCACAAGGAGTCTACTGCAGCTTAGTTTACGAGGAGAGAATGAAGGAAAAGGTGGTGAGAGTGCTCGAGGAGGAGTACTTATTACTCTTTTTGGATATTTCCGGTGATGGGGGTGAGCTGGAAAAAGTGTATGTTGGCCATATTTGGACCGTTGTTCCCCACCTGCCTTTTCATCATAATTTCTCCCCCGCAATCACCTCTCATCATTGCATCAGAGTTTACACACCCTCCACTACCTGTCCTTGACATCTCTCTTGAGTTGACTATGCACACATGTGGGTGACATCTTTGGATGAGTGCAGTCAACTAGATGAAGGTGGCCAAGTTAACTGGCCACCTTTTCCTCGTTCAACCTCAACCATCTTATTGCTCATGCATATCTTTCAATTACACAAATGCAAACAGAGGAGCAGGTTAGTCACTTACCTGTGATTCGAATGCATGTGTTGTGAGGTATTTTGGCTCTTTCTACTGTTGCATGCCTGTATTTCCTTTGATGCATGTTGTCTGCTTGCTGATGTGTGGTTGTTTGTCTTGTGCAGGTATCCTCTGGCTAGATCTAAGCTTCAGATGTCTCCTTCAATCCTCATGGTTGCACTTCTTTTGCTGTTGTGGCTGGATTTTAACGGGATCAGCTGCTACAGGAATTCCTACAGGAGCTCTTGTAGCTGCTTCTCCCCTTGAATCTTCAGCTTCTTTCTGTGCTGGGAGCTGTGAGGATGATGCCAGAGATGCAGATGGAGATGGAGAGGTAATAGGTAAGCTGCAGGTGATATTTAAGATGTTGCTTCCTCTCTTATTTTTGTTTTTTTTTCTCTTTATTAAAAACTGTTTTTTTGTGTTTTTCTGGGACAGGAAGAAAAAATGACGATTGGGGTGTCATGCAAGTGTGGGATGGATGGCAAGGAGGATTTAAGACTGTATGAGGGTTTATATGTTCTTCATGAAGCTTCCCTGCCCCTCAAACTACTTCTTATATTCATTTCTGGCTCTCTGTAATTCCTACAGGAGCCTCCTGTAGAAAACATAGAGCCTCCTGTAGAACACACAGTTTCTGAAAAAGAAGCACAGTGGGGTGAAAAAAATGTCGGAAATGATGGAGAAGAGTGTGGAGGAGATAAGATAGGTGTTCGTGTGAATGTCAGGGCTCTTTGGCATCTTCTCTTGCTCTCTATAGTCCTCCTGCAAACCTGCAATGCACATTAAAATTCAATTTTTCTTTTTCTTTTTTTTTTCTTTTTCTTTTTTTTGAAAACAACTAGGGCGCCTCAAAGAGGTTTTCACCCTAATTACCTACCCTGGGTGCCTCCAAGGGAGGTTTTCACCCAGGGATCTTATTCTCTTTTTATTTCCTTTTTTCCTTTTGACATCACTAGGCCGCCTCAGGAGAGGTTTTCAACCCAGTGATGGGACTCAAGCACCTCATGGAGGTTTTCACTTGAGTCCTTATTTTTCTTTTCTTTTCCTTCAATGAGTGGGTGAAGTGGAGGCTAATACATGCTTCACTACCATCACTGTCTTATTCAAATCTTCAATGAACTCTCGCTTGGAGAGGGGCTTCTTGTAAACTTTCAATCGATGTCCATTGACAAGCATAGGGATGGCTTCATCATCAATGGTTCTGATCAGAATTGAACCATTGTCATTGCATTTTTCTACAGTGTAGGGTCCCAACCATCTTTTCCTTAGCTTGCCTTTGAAGTCTTTATATCTTGAATCATAGAGTAGTGCCCAATATCCCTCTTGAAATTGCTTTTCCTTGATATTTTTGTCATACCATATCTTCCTCTGAAGCTGAACTACCTCTATGTGGAGAAGGGCCTGCAATCTTTGTTCATCCAATCCATTAAGCTGGAGTAATCTTTCCTTTTGTGCATGGCTAAGGTCTAGGTCCAACTAAGCTACCATCCTTAGTGTATTGAATTCAAATTCTATTGACAGCAAAGCCTTCTTCCCATAGACCAGTTCATAGGGTGTGAACCCTGTAGTGGTCTTCCATGTTGTGTTGTAGGCCCAGGTGGCCTCAACTAATCTATCCGCCCAGTCTTTTCTATTGTTGCTCACTACCTTGGTCAGGATCCCTTCCAAAGCTTTGTTAGTGACTTCCACCTGCCCATTGGCTTGTGAATGGTAAGGGGTGGAAGTCCTGTGCTTGATTTTATGATGTGTGAACAAGTCTTCAATCAAATTAGAAGTGAACTGAATGCTTTGATCTATGACCAATTTTGTTGGATACCTGAACTTGTAGAATATGTTTTCTCTCAAAAACTCAGCTACTTTTTCCTCTTTTGCTTCTTTGATTGCTTTTGTTTCTGCCCACTTTTTCAGGTAATTAGTGCACACAATGATGTATTGTTTCTGTTTTGAAAGAGGGCTGATAGGACCCACAAAGTCCATGCCCCACTTCTCAAATGGCTTAAAGTCACTTGAGGTTGCATGGGAATCTCATCCTTTGGAGTAGGTTTTCTCATCCTTCGACACCAATCACATTGGCTGGTGTATCTCCTCACATCTTCATGAAGAGTGGGCCAGTAGTAGCCTGCTTGCAATATCTTGAAGGTAGTTCTCTTTGCTGCAAAATGACCTCCACAAGGCCCGTCATCACAGGTCAGGAGAATGTCAAAGAGTTCCTCCTCCCTAACACATCTTCTCAAGATCTAATCTGGGCCAATTTTGAAGAGATTACCCCCAATCCAGGTGAAAGGGGCGTTTTTCCTTACTATCTTGCTCTTCTCTTTTGAGGACAGATGTGGCGGAAACTGTGTTGAAACCAAGTAGTTTGCTATATCAGCAAACCATGGAGAGAGTACTGAAATAGCAAACAGATGTTCATCTAGCATTTGGTCATCCACCATTCCTTCTTCACCTACAAACAAATTTACTCTAGACAAAAAGTCAGCAACCACGTTTTCTTTACCAAGCTTATCCATAATGGTCAGATCAAATTGTTGCAGTAAAAGCAACCATCTAATAATGTGAGCATTTACATCTGGTTTGTTCATCAAATATCTAATTGCAGCATGATCAGTGTGCACGAAGTTTTAATAGCCTGTGATATAATGTCTGAATTTTTTTAAGGAATGCACAACAGCTAGGAGTTCCTTTTCAGTCACTGTGTAGTTTAACTCTGCCTTTGACAAATTTTTGCTTATAAAATATATGGCATAAGGCAACTTTTCATCAGTTTGTCAAAAGTCTTCTCCTATTGCTTTGTTCGAGGCATCTGTGTGAATGTGGAAGGGTAGGGCCCAGTTTGGGCCTCTGAGAATTGGGGCAGTTACTAACTTGCTCTTCAAGGTATCTAGGTATTCTTGACATTTTTTGGACCATATGAACTCAACATCTTTTTCTAAGAGGCCAAACAAAGGAGAGGCTAGCTTACTGAAATCTTTAGTGAATCTTCTGTAGTACCTAGCTAAGCCTAGGAAACTTCTGACGTCTCTCCCCTTTTGAGGAGGTGGGACCCTTTGGATGATGGCAATCTTGTTGGGGTCCACTTGCAGTCCTTGTTGAGATATTGCATGACCTAACATGGTTCCTTCAGTCATCAAAAATTTGCATTTTTCCAGCCTAAGGGATAGGTTCATCTCAATACACTTGTCTAGAACTTTACCTAGGTGTTGAAGCCCCGAAAATTGGGTCGACAACAAGGTGGATACCCACCCGGTCCGGACCTTTGTTGGCAGCTCCTTATCCGTTTGGTATAGCAGGTCCGACTGGGGATAATGGGACCAGTTTCCCAATCTATGAGTGTGTGTGTGTGTAGAATTTGATGTTGTTGATCTAACAGTTCCTATTTAAGATATTCTAATTCTAACTTTAATCTAATTCTATGCTATTGTAATCTAATTAGCAGTAACATCTAAGTCTATACTAACCCAGGATGTAATTCTTCTATTATGTGATCTAAAGAGATTTCAAATAACAACTGATAATAAAGATCATTTAGCGATTATAAGAAAGGAAATCAATAAAGATGAACCACTTCGCATAAAAACTGAGACGAAACAGTTGTGAAAAACATATCGCATAATGAGCTATTCATACATTAAGCATAAATAAATAGCTATCACCGTACAAAAGTGCCAAATGATAACTCAGGCATTCATGCAATAATACATAAACAACTAAAAATTGCATATCACTTTAACATATAAGCAGAAATGGTCAAGAGATAAAAGTACCATTTATGACTAGTCCTACTCATAAGCTTCAAGCGACAATGATTTATCTCTCTTTGCTCTAACATCCACTAAGAGTACAGAAGTGCAACATCAGTAGCAGATATCAAATGCAAACATCAACAAATCTTGATCCATTCATTCACCAAAACCTCCTCTGAGGGTGCAAAAGTGCATGTTCTGAGGACAAGTTTTTGATAAATTTCTGGACCCTTCTTTAAATGCATGAGAAGGGTTTAAATACTACTAACTAAATAACTTAATTACACAGATTTAGGATACGGTTTAAATGACCGCCATTTTTCTAAGCAAAAATAAAACAAAACTATTTCTAAAAATTAAATCTAATATCTAACTATTTCTGCATTTTCTCCTTAATGTTGCAAGCATTCAGTATTTCCCTAGGTAGAGTCGGCTGACTGTCTTCCGCTTTTGGTTGAGCTAAGCAAACAGAAATGGTAAGAGCTGGCACCATCTTTTCAGCAAAATCGATGATATACTCGAGAGTCATCTTCTGACTATGTGGCTTGACCGCGTATGCTCAGTAATAATCCAAGTTCAACTTGATTAACCCTTGAATTGCTTCTGCCTTTTCTCTAGCTTTCTGTTTCCAGTTTGTTCTTTACCATTGCTTTCTTGCATTTTTCGAGCTCACAGGTGACTGAGCAGTTAGAGGCTTTGCTTCTCGAACAATTTTCTCAGCGATGCGCAATTAGCACTAGGCGCTAATCGCACATCAGAAACTACCTCCGTTCTTTGATCCGGGCTTCTTTGATGCGTTTTTCTCGTTTGGCGCATTTTTCTTTATCGAGTATAAAGCTTCAGAATTTGTAAAAATAATGCTTTTGTGAGATCTTGACCTTGAGTGTTAAACTGCCTGTTGATATCAGCATCGTTCAATACTCATTCAACCATGGCTGTGAATGAAAGATCTATAATGAATGGCTTAACAGCGTTCTGTGAATTTGCGGCTCTGTTGCATGTGGGCGTCTTTTCTCTGTCTTTGAACATTGGAGTTTTACCCTTTTTCCTTATAGCTTCCTGCACATTGCTTTGTGTAACTTTTGTTTTTCGTTCCTGCAGTTCACAAGTGAGGAGAGAGTAATGATAATAAAAATCGATAGGAAAGCTTTAAATGCTACGGATATGCAAAAACATGCCACCTGACATAAACTGGCTCTTTGAACAACACAAAACCGTATTTTATTAACAACTGGCATATAATTCATTAATTATCATTAAAGCACGTATCCAGTTCTTGGTTTATGGAAAAAATTTCTTAAATATTGAGCCAGGAAAATTTGCGATGGAATGTTTCTGCGATCTGCATCGCAGTATCGCATTTCGCTGTGTCGCATTACCGCAATTTCATTGTGTTGTGCTATTGCAAGGTTGCTTGATCGCGCTATCGCAAGATCGCGGATCGCAGTATCGCAAAATCGCAAATCGTTGTAATCGTTAAATCGTTATTTGTTTTTCATGTAATTTTGCGATATGCGATATGCGATATCGCATATCGGCGATTTTTTTAAGGTTTTCCAATGTGAGCGTTTATTAATGCATGCGATGCGATGGAGTTCACATCGCAATCTCGCAGTTTATCATTTTTACTCATAAGGAAATGTCCTACCATTCTACGCGCGATGCGATGTTTCTTAAGGAGTAAAATACATGAGCCTTAATTGATTTTTTGAATTTTTTACTAAGGGTCCCCACTTACCTAGTGTAATTGCTAATACTAAATAAAGAGGGGGGTTGTTGGTCGCCACAACAATTGGCGATTCACTTGGAAGAACCAGTTATCTCTGTTTTTCTATTGAATTTTCTAAACTTCCAAAACAGAAAAATTTTCAGAAAATTAAACTTTATTATGGAAAGATAAAGTACATTATGCTCTAACCTGTCAATGATATTTTGTTTCAACCATTTTCCATTTTGATTATTTGCTTCCTCAGGCTAGTCCTTGTATTTACATCAGTCATTACTCGGTCTTTGTAAAGATAAAACAAAGTCTCCTCTGTAAACCAGTTTTAAATATACTCATTTGTTGTAGGTAGAGCCTCTGCTGCCAGCAGGCGTTTATAGCCTCGACAGGGTTACGTGTTACCCAGCAATGATCATGTATCCTACTTAAAGCAGCCTACAACTTTCAAAGAAAAATCCATATCCACACTTATTGCTTTGATTTTCTTTTTTATTCTTAAAGAAAAATGTCTTGGCTTGGTAGCCAAATTATGACACAGTCATTCACTTGATTTATAACTTTGCTGAACAAGCTGGCTCGTGATGAGACCCCTTGTCTTTTGATTGCAACAATCTTGAGTCATTGCCCTGTTGCGGTGTACAGTTTTGGCAAAGTCAGCAAGTTATAATATATGTGATAATGATAAGCCAGCTCGTGATGAGACCTCTTATTCTTCAAGATAAAGTGTATCCTTGGGTTGTTCCTCTGAAAGTTGTGATTTCCTTAGCAGGGAGGAAGTCATTGTTTCCTTAAGATAGCTCTGGACGACAATAATAGAGTTTTTGGAAACAGCTGTTCTACAGAGAATCTTTATTTTGTTGTTGATACCTTTCATTGTATTGAGATAAAACAATTTCTTCACTAAAGGTTGTTTTCATCAAACTTTTTGAAGTTGAAACTAGTATCATATCTAGGCTACAGTTTTTAACTGTATCTATCAATAATAAAGATCAGTTTTCCAAAAGATTTGCTATTTATACAAGCGAAAAGTTCAAAATCTGAAAGAGAATTGGTGTATTTTTCGTAAATGCCTAATGTAACCATTCACAACTGGTTTTATTATGAAAAAGAAAAACAATTATTCTACAAAAATAGGCGAATAATCTTCTATGGAAAATATTTCTTGAGAATTTGTCCATTAACAGGCAAAGGATCCCTCTTACCTGCTAAATCCTGTAACACAAACGTTGATGGACCTATGACTTCTACAATTTGAAAAGGACCAAGCCACATTCTTTGGAATTTTGTATGTTTGCCTCTCTTCATGAGCCTTGTCCCACTTTAAAACTAAATCTCCCATCTGAAAATCTTTTCTGGTCATTATGTTTGAATCAAAAGAGGATTTTACTAGTGCTTGATGATGAGCATGTGTTTTCCTAGCCTGTTCTCGTTCTTCTTCTAATTTAATTATTTCCATTTGTCTCAGCTGTAAGGAGGAAGTGGGTACTTCATCAATGTATTGAACTAGAGACAAAGAGGGAATTGATAAATGAGTCGGAAGAACCACTTCCTTCCCATAAACTAAATTAAAGGGAGAAGTGCCGATAGAATCTTTTTGCGTTATTCGGTCTGCCCATAAAGCATATATCAAAGCCTTGTGCCAATTCTTATGATTTTGGTCAACTGTTCTTTTAATAATCCTGATTAGGTTTTTATTTGTTGACTCAGCTAACCCATTGCCTTGTGGGTAGTAATTGGCCGAATATTTAAGTTTGAATCCTCTTTTAAGTGCGAATTCAATCGTTGCATTTCCAGAAAAGTATGATGCATTATCAAACATTAAAGCGGATGGCAATCCAAACCTGGTGATTATAAATTGATCTATGAATTCAATGATATTTTCAGCATTAGTCGTCTTGCGTGGAACTGCTTCTACCCACTTAGTAAAATAATCTGTTGCTGTGAGGATGTATCTATGCTGCTTAGAAGAGTGAGGAACGATCTCACCTATTATGCCCAATCCCCACTGACTGAAAGGTTGCTCAACATTTACCTGCTGTAGTGGCAAGGATGGCTTCTTTTGTCTTCCAGCAGTCATTTGGCAGACTTGACATCTCCTCACATAACTGTGCGATTCTTTAAATAACGTGGGCCAGTAATATCCTGCGCACAAGATTTTATGTGCAGTAGCATCTCCAGCATAGTGTCCGCCTGTTGGCCCATCGTGGAGTTCCTGCAAAACTTTTTCAACTTCAGATTTCTCAAGACACCTAAGAAGAACAGAATCATAATTTATTCTAAAAAGAATATCATTTATGAGCTGATATTGTTTGGCTTTCAACCTTAGAGCCCTTTTCTTAGTATGATCGAGGTGTGAAGGAGCATACCCGTTCTTAAGATAATAAATGATATCATCATATAATGACTTTGCATCGTTTAGGCTTACCTCGCACATTTGTACTTCTTCAGATGGAATTTCAGAAATTTGTGATGTTCCAGCCAGCATTTTGCAGAATCCTTGACTTCTTACAATGTTTGCTGGTTTAATCTCAATGTCACATTCTTGTAAGGCAGTAACCCAATTGGCCCTTTTCTCACCCACATCCTTCTGTACTAGAAGATTCCTTACCGTTGGAAACGGTACTATAATTTTAGTATGGGTTTTGAGTAAGAAAGGTCTGAAGTATTTGACCGCTTTGAAAACGGCATAAGCCTGTTTCTCCACGTTTGAATAATTTAATTCAGCACCCTGTAAATTTGAACTGAAAACACAATTGGAGCTTCCACTTTTTCTTGATTTGCTTGAGTTAATATCGCAGCATATGACTTATCTGAGGCAAATGTGTATAAAATAAAAGGCTCTGAAAAATTTGGAGTTGCTAACGATGGAGCATTAATAATAGCTTGTTTGATCAGGTTGAATGCTTCGTGTTCATCTTGGCCCCATTTAAAATTTTAGTTCTTTTTAATCATGTTTTGCAAAGGAGACACGATTCGTGAAAAATCTGGAATGAATCTCTTTACAAAGTTGATCTGACCAAGGAAGGATTGCATGGCTTTTTTGTTATGAGGTAAGGATATTTCAGAAATTTCTTTGATTCTGTCGGAATCGATGTGAATACCGGATTTTGACACTATGAATCCTAGAAGTTTCCCTTCACTTAGTGCGAAAAAAGATTTCTTTGGGTTAAGTGAAATTCCATACCTTAAACACCGTTGAAAGATTTGTTTCAAGTCTTTAAGATGGTCGCTTCGTTTCTTCGAATACACTATTATATCATCCAAATAAATTACTATAGATTTATTGACTAAACCTTTGAATGCGATGTCCATGGCTCTCTGAAATGTGGCACCAACATTAATCAAACCAAATGGCATTTTTCGATATGCGTATGTGCCCCATTTAGTTCTGAATGTGGTTTTCAATTGATCATCAGGATGTACCAACACTTGATTGTATCCTGAAAATCCATCCAAGAAAGACATTAATTCTGAGCCCGCCACTGCCTGCAGTATCTGTTCCATAGGTGGTAAAGGAAAATTATCCTTTTGGCAGGCCTTGTTAAGGTTTCGAAATTCAATGCAGATCCTAATATCTCCATTTTTATTTCTAACAGGTACCATATTGGAGACCCATTTAGAATGTCTGACGGGAAAGATTATTCTGGCTTTCAATAACTTATTGAGCTCAGTTTTTATCTGGTTTTCTAAATTGGGGTGGATCTTTCTCAGCTTTTGTTGGACAGGTTTTTCATTATCGATCATGGGAATAGTATGTTGGATGATGGAAGTGTCGTATGTTTTTAGTTCATCATAATTCCAGGCAAAAAAAAAATTGTATTGTCTCAAAAGACGAATATACGCTAGTTTTTCTTCAGGGTTTAGGCCGAGACCTAGATTAATGTTTTGTGGTTTGGCATCGGTTCCTAGGTTTACTAATTCATAGTTCAAGGTTGAAATTTGGAGTTTTGAATTGGTAGACCTCTTAAACCGATCTTTCAAATCGTACAAGTCTTCTAACTTGACCACCGACTTAGGTATAGCATTGTTAGTGCTATCTTGTTGCAATTGTCGATCATGTTGGTCTTCATCAATTATTTGATTGGAGTAGGATCCTTCAGATGTGAGGAAATTTACAATATCAGGATCGTCATTGAATACTCTCCAATTTGTGATGTTATCAGGAATGGATGGTCTAAAGATTAATTCTATTGAGAATCTATCTGGACTAAAATCTTCTGAAGGAATAAGCTTAGAAGCTACGTTAGCCAAAAGGTCTGCACTTGCGTTTTGGAGTCTGGGGATTGAAGAGATATTAAACGCTATGAAATGCTTAGTCAGATCTTGAACTAAGGATTGATAATGTTTTAAATGACCTGATAAGCAATGTATAGTGTTACGTACCTATTTAACCACAATCTCAGAGTCTCCAAAAACTTGAAGATACTTGACGTCTAACCCGATTGCTTTGTACAACCCTTGGACCAAAGCCTCATATTCTGCTGTATTGTTGGTGCAATCGAATTCGAGTCTGCATGTGAGCATGATTTTATCTCCTTCTAGACTAATCAGAACGCATCCTGCTCCTGCTCCTTCGTTAGATCTAGAACCATCAAAAAATAATTTCCAAAACAAAGATTTATTTACAGGTTTATCTAAAAAATTGATACATTTCGAACTATTAGTTCGAGAAAAATTTTCGACTTGGGACAAAACAGAGTGTTCTAAATAAGGTGACGCATGAGCATTGAAATTGCCGAGGAAAGAATCTACCGAGTAATTGCCAATAATGCTGTTGTTATACGCTATTGGTTCATTTTCCCCCTCTAGCTCCGTTACTATGTACTTCTGATGTAGCTCTCATTCAACTTTTATTTGATTCGGTTTACCATTGTAGGGTAGCCACATGTGCGACCAGTCGGTTGCGAAGTATCCATGAAGTTTTTCTGACCAGTCCCTGCTAAGGATTAAGCCATAGAATTCAGGAATTTCAGCAACTAAAATGTCAATAACTTGACATACCTTTGGGTTGGATGACAACCTTATGGTTACTTGATTTAGTTCGCCAATCACTTCGACTTGAGATCGATCTAGCTGAACTATGCGCACAGTGTATTTATGTGGTTGAATGTTTAACTTGGCACATATGGATTTGGGTAAAATATTCGATGAAGCACCAAAATCTACCAAACAATTGTGCACATTTTTATTGAAGATTTCATAAGTAAGGAGAAACGGGGGAGTGTGAGATCTTGATCTTCCTCCAATTAGGGTGATGTCATTCGGATCAATCTTATTGATCGTGTTAGTTGGAGGTCTTCCCATGTTATGGGAAGCTTGAGAAAGTACAGCGGCAGGCAAAGTTGCAACTGGCACGGAATGTAATTCTTTCATCATTATCTTCTGTTGATTCTTTAACTTGCTCAGTTCGTAAAGGGTGATGTTAGCCCTAGTCTTTTTCATATCTTCTATAACATTGTACTCCATTTCATCCGACACGATCAGTGTTTTAGATGGAGTTGATTCATCTGTTTGGACTGGGTCGGTTTGAGTCACTTTAGATGTCATTTTCTTTGTTACGACTTTATCCTTTATTGCAGAGCTCGCGCTCTTTGGCTTAGGGATAGTCTGGGGAGGATCACGCTAATTTTTGCTTCGTGTGCTAAATGGAAATACTTCTTGATCTTCTTTTTATGGGAGGATGAAATCCCACATTCCTTCTAATTCCACAACTTCTTCTTCATCAGTCTGCCCTTCAGTGGCAATTTCCTCTTCCTCTTCCTCAGATTCAGCATTTGAAATAGCATTGGGTGGCTTTGAATCCGTTGAAGGGCCTATTTTAAAAGCTTTGTAGGGCTTTTTTGAAGAAGTTTCTACTACTTGCTTTTTTATGTCGACCATTTCATTGGACATGGTCTTTAGAACTTTCTGCAATCCTTCCAAATCGAATGGATCTTTTGCTTGTTTCTTCTTGGAGTCTTCCTTGAAGGTGACTTTTTTGGATTTACGTTCCTCTATCGCGGATTTCTTTTCCAGGGCTATTATTCGTTTCTCTACTGCTATTGCTTCTTTCATGTTATTGGCTAAGGTTGTTTTATTGGCCCTGTCCACGAAGATTGCTATGTTTGATGGTAGAGCGGTGATATACAATTCACATTGTACTTCTTCGCTGGGCTGGGAAGCAGTAGGAATTTTGTTGAAGATTTTATTGAAACGTAAATTGAAATCTTTGATAGGCTCTCTAGTTTCAGTTCTAAGGTTGGATAGGTCATTGATTAACGTTGTCGTAGACCTGTCATCACCAAACTTGGTTAGGAATTTCTCTTAGAAGATGTCCCAACTAGTGATGGATCCAGAGGGTAATGAAAAATACCATGACCCGGCTGTTCCTTGCAAAGTATAAGGAAAAAACCGAACAACAGCATCTTCATTAGTAACCCCATTGAGATTAATGGATAGCATGAAGTTGTTTATGTGCTCTTCTGCTAGCATCCTTGCCTTGGGGTTAAACTTAGGCAGGCATTTCTCAGGATGGGCCGGTATTTGACTCAAGGGTGCAGGCATTAAGACTGCCCCAGGGTTATTCCATGGAGATTGGGCCATTGTTGAACTGCTAACAGAGGAAAGTGCAGAAGATGATCCCTGTGGCTGGGAGGATGAGGATACTACAATTGTAGATGATTGAGGAACAGTTGTGGGGGTTCCAGTGGATGGATGGACGATGATCTGGAGTGGTGGAGTGGATGGTTGACTTCGCGTTGAAGAAGTTGAGATGGACGATGCTGACGAAAGAGTCTCGCTATCGGACTCTTTAGGAGATTTCCTCGCTCTTTTCCTGGTGGGAAGAGATAATTCGGTTGGCTAAACGCCAAACTTTTCACTCTTTATCCTGGTCAGGGGATGAGCAGGGTTATACTGCGAAGTCACGCTGCCTTGAGATTTATCAGACCTTTGAGGAGAAATGGAAAATCGCTGAAGTTTGTGAATTAGTGATTCAACTTCAAGAAGTTCAACGGTAGATTGTTCTGAAATGTCAGGGTGTGTAGCAGCGGTTGATACTCGAGCAACTTCTAACTCTGGATTTAAGTGTAATGGAGAAGTCGGGGGAGATGGTGAGGGAAATTTACTCTCAGAATGGTATTCAGATTTAGATTTACTTGCCATTCATAGTTCAGGCCCTCCTTCTAGCGCCAAATATGTTGAAGCCCCAAAAATCGGGTCGACAACGAGGGGGATACCCGCCCGGTCCGGACCTTGGTTGGCAGCTCCTTATTCGTTTGGTATAGCGGGTCCAACTGGGGATAATCGGACTAGTTTCCCAATCTATGATTGTGTGTGTGTGTGTAGAATTTGGTGTTGCTGATCTAACAGTTCCTATTTAAGATATTCTAATTCTAACTTTAATCTAATTCTATGCTATTGTAATCTAATAAGCAGTAACATCTAAGTCTATACTAACCCGGGATGTAATTCTTCTATTATGCAATCTAAAGAGATTTCAAATAACAACTGGTAAGAAATATCATTCAGCGATTATAAGAAAGGAAATCAATAAAGATGAACCACTTTGCATAAAAATTTAGACGAAACAGTTGTGAAAAACATGTCGCATAATGAGCTATTCATACATTAAGAATAAATAAATAGCTATCACCGTACAAAAGTGCCAAATGATAACTCAGGCATTCATGCAATAATACATATACAACTAAAAACTGTATATCACTTTAACATATAAGCAGAAATGGTCAAGAGATAAAAGTACCATTTATGACTAATCCTACTCATAAGCTTCAAGCGACAATGATTTATCTCTCTTTGCTCTAACATCCACTAAGAGTACAGAAGTGCAATATCAGTAGCAGATATCAAATGCAAACATCAACAAATCTTGATCCATTCATTCACCAAAACCTCCTCTGAGGGTGCAAAAGTGCATGTTCTGAGGAAAAGTTTTTGATAAATTTCTGGACCCTTCTCTAAATGCATGAGAAGGGTTTAAATACTACTAACTAAATAACTTAATTACACAGATTCAGGATACGATTTAAATGACCGCCCTTTTTCTAAGCAAAAATAAAACAAAACTATTTCTAAAAATTAAATCTAATATCTAACTATTTCTGCATTTGCTCCTTAATGTTGCAAGCATTCAGTATTTGCCTGGGTAGAGTCGGCTGACTGTCTTCCGCTTTTGGTTGAGCTAAGCAAACAGAAATGGTAAGAGTTGGCGCCATCTTTTCAGCAAAATCGATGATATACTCGAGAGTCATCTTCTGACTATGTGGCTTCACCGCGTATGCTCAGTAATAATCCAAGTTCAAGTTGGTTAACCCTTGAATTGCTTCTGCCTTTTCTCTAGCTTTCTGTTTCTAGTTTGTTCTTTACCATTGCTTTCTTGCATTTTTCGGGCACACAGGTGACTGAGCAGTTAGAGGCTTTGCTTCTCGAACAATTTTCTTAGCGATGCGCGATTAGCGCTAGGCGCTAATCACGCATCGGAAATTGCCTCCGTTCTTTGATCCGAGCTTCTTTGATGCATTTTTCTCCTTTGGCGCCTTTTTCTTTACCGGGTATAAAGCTTCAAAATTTGTAAAAATAATGCTTTTGTGAGCTCTTGACCTTGAACATTAAACTGCCTGTTGATATCAGCATCGTTCAATACTCATTCAACCATGGCTGTGAATGAAAGATCTGTAATGGATGGCTCAGCAGCGTTCTGTGAATCTGCGGCTCTGTTGCATGCGGGCGTCTTTTCTCTGTCTTTGAACATTGGAGTTTTACCCCTTTTTCCTTATAGCTTCCTGCACATTGCTTTGTGTAACTTTTGTTTTTCATTCCTGCAATTCACAAGTGAGGAGAGAGTAATGATAATAAAAATCGACAGGAAAGCTTTAAATGCTATGGATATGCAAAAACATGCCACCTAACGTAAAATGGCTCTTCGAACAACACAAAACCATATTTTATTAACAACTGGCATATAATTCATTAATTATCATTAAATCGCGTATCCAGTTCTTGGTTTATGGAAACTTTTCTTGAATATTGAGCCAGGAAAATTTGCGATGGAATGTTTCTGCGATCTGCATCACAGTATCGCATTTCGCTGTATCGCATTACCGCAATTTCACCGTGTTGTGCTATCGTAAGGTTGCTTGATTGCGCTATCGCAAGATCGCGGATCGCAGTATCGTAAAATCGCAAATCGTTGTAATCGTTAAATCGTTATGTGTTTTTCATGCAATTTTGCGATATGCGATATCGCATATCGGCGATTTTCTTAAGGTTTTCTAATGTGAGTGTTTATTAATGCATGCGATGTGATGGAGTTCGCGTCGCAATCTCGCAGTTTATCATTTTTACTCATAAGGAAATGTCCTACCATTCTACGCGCAATGCGATTTTTCTTAAGGAGTAAAATACATGAGCCTTAATAGATTTTTTGAATTTTTTACTAAGGGTCCCCACTTACCTAGTGTTATTGTTAATACTAAATAAAGAGGGGGGTTGTTGGTGGCCACAACACTAGGTTAGCTAAAGCTTCCTAAAAGTCAAAACCATAAGGAGTAAAATCATCCATGTATATTTCCACCGCATCATGACCCAGTTCAAAAAATATACTCAATACCGCTCTTTGGAAAGTGGCTGGAGCGTTACACAAACCAAAAGGAAGGACCCGGTATGCAAAGGTACCCCACAGACAAGTGAAAGTGCTCTTATCTTGGTCTTCCGGGCTGAATTGAATCTGATTGTACCCGCTAAACTCATCTAGGAAGGAAAAAAAAAATCCCTGCTAGACCATCTAACACTTGATCTATGAAAGGTAAAGGAACATGGTCCTTTTTAGTGGCTTTGTTCAATTCCCGATAGTTGACACAGATTTTCCACTTGCCATTTTTCTTTGGCATTAGCACCAAAGGAGACCCATTCACTGTTAGAGATGGGATAGAAGAATCTTGCATTAATCAATTTCTGCAGTTCTTCCTTAACAATATCTTTAAGTGTTGGATTCATCCTCCTTTGAGGCTGCCTAACTGGTTTTCAATCTTCCTTAATGTATATATGATAAGTACATACTAAAGGGTGCACTCCCTTCATCTCCTTATAATTCCAGGCGAAGGCATCTAAATGTTTTCTCAGTAAGCGACACAGCTCCTTCTCCTGGGAAGTGGATAGTGATGGATTGATTTTCAAGGTTCTTTCTGGGCCAAACTCTATATTCTTAACACGAAGAGAGGTCGAGTCGGCCACATAGAGATTAGTTGAGGGTTTTTTTTGGGTTTCTCTCACTATGTCCTCTAAGGGTAATACACTAGGAGGTGGATTCTGAATCAAATTTTCAATCATGTCATCCTCATCTTGCGGTTTCCCCCCCATGATGGTTTCTAATGCACAAAGTGGTGCAGAATAGACTTCATCCTCATCCTACTCCTCCAACCAGAGAGGTAGATCATGCTCTAGCAGGGGTTGGGCAGGAGGGTATAGGATTAACTGCTTGGACATATGCTCGTTCTTTATGGTCATGTTCCCAGCTCGACAGCTGATGTAGGCATTGGCGATAGCCAACCAGGGTCTTCCTAGGATGAGAGGATACCCAGTGAGCTTTGCCTTCGGTTGGAGAAATAAAATCAGCATGGTACTCTCAAGAATCAATGGAGACCATCACATCTTCCACAATCCCTTCAGGGGTCACAGTGGAGCAGTCTGCTAGCTGCAGTACTGTCGTGGTATTCCTTAAGGAGCCCTGGAGGTTAAGTTTGAGCATTGTGTCCTTTTTCATCACATTAATGGTAGCTCCCAGATCAATCAAGGTATGTGGGATCATGGTGCCATTGATGTGGACATCAACTACTGGGCTTCTAGGGTCTAGATATTTTGGACAAATTACCTGCCCCAACATCAGGTCAGACAGTTGTCCTATGACATTGATGGTTGGGGCATCTCTCTTGCACCTTCTTGGATGCCTAAAGCACTTCTCTTTGATCAACCTATTGTAGATAGGCACATCTTTTATGGCTTGGAGAAGTGGTATCTTCACACATAACTGTTTCAATTCTCCCAAAAGTTTAGTTTCTTCTAAGGTAGGTTGTGTCGTCCCGGATAGTCTCTCAAGAAAGGGTGGAATTGCTTTAGGTTCACTTCCCTCTTTATCTTACTCGACCTCCCTGGGTGGAGGCTGGATATCTGGGACAACCTTCCTAGATCACAGGTTAATCTCTTGAATCTCCACAACATAAGTTGGGCATGATGGTTCCCCACTATACACTTACTGAGCCTGTCTGTTGTTTGGATTTAGGTTCGGCTAGACAGGCATTTGGGGTTGCCTTGGTGGAGCAGAAGGTAATGGTTGTGGTTGAGCAGGTGGTGGAGGAAAAAGAGCAGGAGGAGAGTTGTACTGGGGCCTCCACCCCTGATGAGATGCATTCCACTGAGGTTGCAACTGAGCATAGGATTGAAATGAATGAGTGGTTGGTTGGGCATGATATTGAGATGGGAAGGACCAAGGAGGAGGCGTGGACCAGGAAGGATGAGCAATAGGGCCCAAAGAAGGTATGGAAGTGACTTGGTTGGAGTGGTAGTATGCCTAAGATGTCCCTTGCATCCCCTGCTGGTATGGTCTAGGTCCATGCGGTCTCCTTTGGTTCATAAAATAGAATGATTCAGTGGCCCCTTCAGCCCCTTGGTATACCGTTTTAAGTCCGGGAAAGGAAGGGCACTTATATGTAGAATGATCTTTTTCATAGACTGAACAAACCTCTATAGCGTTCAATGGACATTCATTCCTAGGATGCCTCCTGGTGCATCTAGGACAAAAAATGGCCAAAGCCCTCTCTGCTTCCTCTTGTTTTCTTTTGATATGTAAGGTATCCATTTGCATTGCAAGATTCTGCAGCATCTCACTCTTGAAGTCTTCCAGCATGTTTCCAATTTCTCCTTTAATGGATGAATTGGAAGAAGAGGTACTGGCTATGGGTTGACTCCCCCTACCTTTCTTTCTGGCTGCTCTAGAATGGTTTCTAAAAACAGTCTTTGTGTCCTCATAAGATAGTTGGTAGATGTCTCCCCCAGCCAGTAGATGGAGGATATCTAGAAGGTCTTCCGGAATTCCCCTAAGCAGGACCAACTTCATAGATTCAGGGTCAAGTGTACACCTGGCCCTTTTGTAACTGAGCTAGAACCATTCTTCATAATCTTCCTAGGATTCATCACTTCCCATGGTCATTCGGAAGATTTCTTCTTTGGTGTCTTTTGACCTACAGTAGTCTCGATACTTGTCATTAAAGGCCTACTACATCTGAGCCCAAGTTGTGATGTTATTGCCAAGTAACCCCGTGAACTAGCGCAATGTTGCATCCTTGAGAGTAGAAGGAAATAGTTTCAACTTTTTCTTGTCTTCTACATAGTCATAGGTTCAACATATGACAGCGAACTCAAACAAGAAGGTGTCAAGATCTTCTTTAGTCAAACCATGGAAGTGAGGTAGGGCTGAAGGACTTATATTCTTAATTTTGGTGTCCCCATTGGTATCCCGAATGGGAAAGGTACCCTTTATTCCCTCTCCATTTCCCCTAGCATTTCTGTTTTCAGTCATCGACTCAGGAGGGATGTTTTCTTCTTCTTCTTCCCCTATAGGTTTTTCAAATATCTCAGGTTGCTCACCTAAAGGTTTTTCTTGATCACTACCACCGAAGAAGAGAGAAGGTTGGCTGTGTGAGGTAGTGGGGGTGTTGGGAAATTTTTTTCCTAAATTATCTCTATTCCTACGAGGCATGAAAGGAAATCTTTTTGGTTGGTTTTTGTTTCGTTTTCCCCACACTGATTGTACCTGCAAAACTGAAATTGATTGAACAAAACAAATTGCAACTAACTAAAATGAACTTGCTGAAATGAAATTTGCAGAATTGAAAAGGAAAGCAAGGAAATGCAGAATTTGAAGGAAAATAAATGACTAGTCTACTCTTGCTGAAATGAAATTTGCAGAATTGAAAAGGAAAGCAAGGAAATGCAGAACTGAAAGAAATGACTAGTCTACTTTTGCTGAAATAAACTATTAGCAGAATATTGCGATAGAAAATAGAAGAAAGCAGTAATTACAAAATACTCTGACACTTCCCTAGCAATGACGCCAAAAAGTGGTGAGCACCAATATTGCAGCAATAATTCTGCAACTCCTGGGTTGCCTACTTTACTCTTATCAACCCGGTAGTTCGTAACAAACTTGGAAGCGACGGTGCTGTATACACAAGTACTAGTTCTTACTGCAGGTTGTCACTTGGTCAGCCGATGCAAGATCACTAGGAGCTCAAGCCAACTTCTATGGATTCCAGAAGAAGCTCTATATGTGATGAAAGAAGATATTACTCTACAGAGGCTACTCTAATTGCAGAAAGGAGAAAGACTGAAATGCAAAGCAAACCTAGTAAACCCTAATTAACCAACTAATCCTACTTTTGTAGAAAACACTATGAAAACCATGAAATGAATGCCATTACCTACTCAAGGAAGTAAACAACATCTACTCAAGCTATTTCTGGAAGTAAATGAGAAAAAACATCTTTTTGGATTTCTATGTATTTTTATGTGAATTTTACATGCATGTATTTTATTGTGTGTGAAGGTGGAAGCGAATAAGTGGGGTTGAAGGGCGACTTCGGGACATGAGAGGATGTAGGATGGTGTGGATGGGTCCTAGGAGATCTTAGGTGGCCTTCTGGAGGCTTTTCCCACACTCAGCCTTCAAAAGAAAGCCTACAAGAAAATCTATAGGAGGACACAGGGGTTCTACAAGAGGTCTACAGGAGGAGGCTGAAAGAAGTTTTCATGGTTTTGAGAGTATGAGAGTGGATGGAAAAGGTGGATGTAGGTTGTAATGAGGTGTTAAGATGCCTAGGATCTATCAAGAATAAATATGATTGGGTTTGCTCAAGGAGAGAGGAAGAAGTTCTATGGAAAAATGCAGAAAACTAAGGCAGATTTGAGGTGATCTTTGGGCGACCTATAGGGCATGGATCAGAGAGAGGATGTGATGGATGATAGGCTATCTTATTTTTAAAAGAGATCTACTGCAAAAGAACTAATAGTCAACCAATAAGATCAAACAAGCAATGAAACGAGTGCATCTAGAAGAATACAATTTTGCATCAAGCTAGTCTAAACTATGATCTATGAAAGCAAATGCTGAGAAATGCTACAAGAAAGAAAGCATGGAAGAAGACTTATTGCAAATAAAGAAGTGATCCTGGTGGAAAATATCTAAAGCAAAGCATTCACCTTCCAACAAATTGCAAACACTAGAAGTCCTATGAATGAGGAAAATCTATGTTTTTGGGGCAGCAAGAGGGTCTTTGCCTCAATTCATGGTCCCAAAGGGAGGAAGAGAGGCCAAGGCACTGTTGCTAGCCTTTTAAATCTTCTTTTTATCACTGCTTAACCTGCTATAGAAAGCACAAATGGAAGCAAACTTCTAAATCATCAAAAGCAACCTATTCTTAACCATGAAAGAGATACATCAAACAGAAACTAATCTACAAATTGAAACAAAGAATATAAATAAAAATAAAGAGGAGCTTGGCTACTTTGATTGGGACCTAACCCAAGAGCTTCAGCCCTCTGAGGTAACTCGGTGCTAACTCAAAAAGGATTCCATCTTTATTCTCAAAACAATAACAAGATTACATGAAACTGTCACAAAAATAAGCTCGAAGTTGAGTAGAGTTTACATAAGCAAAACTGCAAAAAAAAATCCAACATAAATCCGACCCTAGTGAGGCCCTAAGCCTCTCTATTTATACAACTGAAGCTACCAACGGCTTCCTTAAAATTAGGGAGGCTTGGTTCCCAAAACTCGAGATAATCATCAGTTATCCTCCACTTGCTCGGCTGCCTCCTAGTGCATTGATTTGGCTGTTTGTACTCTGAGCTGAATGAAGGAGAATTCGAAGTTGGGAGTAATAAATGAGGGGGATTCCCTCCTATAATTCCTTTCCTTTGTCCACTTCAAGTTATTTCTGTTATTTGTCCACTGAATCTTTGACTTTGTTTTCAAAATTCAACAATAAGCTACATTAAACACATATTAGACCACATGGTATCATAACTAACTCAACTCACTCCATAAGCATAAATATAAATAAAAAACATAGAATAAGCTAAGAGAATCGTTGATTTGACTATGTTAGGAGGTAAAATGAGCCCATATAATTACCCATTTATGGGGTTCATCAGAGAGGCAACTTCATATTGCACATATGAACCTGAAAAGGATGCATGAGTTGGAGACACAACTCTTTGTTGACGAAGAATCCTTAGTCAAGTATCAGCTTGAAGAAGAGGTAAATAGTTCCTGTTTGTCTTCAAATTCTTCTAAGAGTGCTTATATTGGTTCTTTTGAAAAACATACTAGAGGCATAGGTTCCAGGCTAATGTCCAAGATGGGCTATGAAGGAAAAGGCTTGGGTAAGCATGCACAAGGTATTGTTGAGCCAATAATGGTTGATGAAAGGCCTAAGTATTTGGGTCTTAGCTATGGACAGTATTATGGAGAAAATTCCAAAGTTGCCATGAAGGCCATTGAAACAGTGCCAAGAAGGAGTTTCATTTCAGTCCTCTACCTCAAGATTGTGAAGATTGTATTCAGGAGGAATACAATAACTTGAAACATCATTTGCAGGATGCAGGTGTTCAGAAGCACACACTTGAACCAGAGAGTTGTGGAAACTCTAACAGCCTTGAATAGATTGATGGTGTTCCGAAGGGAGCCCCTTCTTCATTTGATTCACCTCTTCATGAAGGCAATAAAGGTGAAATAGAAAGGTATAAATTTGGTTCTAATAATTTTCCTTTTGATTATGTTTAGCATGATAAATTTCCACATAGATATGGGAAAAGAATTGCATGTTCCTTTTGTGGTTTGGATAACCATAATGTTTCTAGATGTTGGAAGAGAATGGCCACATACAGGAAATTTTTGAAGCAAAGGAAGCAAGAAGCCAAAGGTCCATTGGACAAGGAAAGTCATGTTGTCAAGAGGATGCACATGCAGTGCACTTACTGCCATAAGCAAGGACATCTTGCTGCAAAATGTTGGACTCTGAATCCAACAATGCTTTCACAAAATTTGAAGAAAGTGGAAATAGAAGAGGGCAGAAATGGAAAGGAAGATTCCATGAATGATGTGTTTCAGGATGATTCACATTTTGATGCTGATGTGTAGACAAAGGAAATACCTTTGAAATGGATTGGTAAGAAATGGTTAGAGTCCTTATCCAATTAAACTTGCATGTCTATTGATGCATATATTTGCATTTCTTTGTTAATGGAATGCAAGTTGTGGGATTTTACCAAGAAGGTGAGTGGAGAATTTGAGTAGGAGACTCACTTTGTTGCTGCAAAATTATATTTCATTTCAGCTTCGAAAGTATAGTGTGCTTAAGCGAAAGTTGAAGGATGAAATGCATGCATGAGAATGATATGCATGAACACAGGGATGTTGATGATTTCCTCGTATTTGAACATGTGTGTGTAATTAACTTGAAGGGTTGATTGTTTTGTTTTAAACATGCATGTAATATTGACTTGAGAAAAGTTGACATGGTCTCCAAGATGGAGATAATGATGAAGTGTTTCATCTTTTGAAAGGAATCCTTGAGATCCTTCCTACATGCTTGACTTGAAGGGTCATTGTAAAGGCATGTTTTGCGGGCTTGGTATCTACTCCATCATTTGTATGTAGATGTAAGACATGGAGGTGTTCACAAGATGTGAAAATCTATTCCTTTTGTTGAAGCAAGAGTTTAGGTCATCCAGTTGTTGTCTGTATTTTTGTTGTTGTTAACAGTTGTTGTTGACAGCTTGTCAAACAGGTACAAATGAAAATTTTGTGAAGAAGATGTAACTTCACATTTTTTTGAGCCACCTTGGATCAATGATCAAGGTAGAAAAGTTCCAACTACCTTCTGTGACCATTTCAGCAGGAATTCTAGATGAAGTCAAGGAGGAAAACAACTCTTCCCAGGAGGACCAGCACATCCAGGAAGGAGAGTGGTCAAAGGATTTGATTCAAAGGAACTGTGCAAGGAATGTGTATGGAGGCCGAAAGAAGAGGGTGTTGTTACTCTCATTTATTGTTCAGATTAGTATGTCAGTATTTTGGAGACCAAAAGTTCTTTTAGTGGGAAGGTGTGATCCAACATGGATCTAAGATAGACTTCTAAGTCTAAAGTGTTCCTCATAGAGGAAAATGAAAGTCCAAGGCTGCTCTTAGAAATAGCCCCATTCCATAGATCTTCTCATTCTGAATCTACTGCAACTTGAATGGGCTAAAATGGAATTTGGATGAAGAATTTATCGCAGAAAGAAGGTTGCCTTTGTCCTTTGGAAAAGGAGGCATTTCTTCTAAAAATTGCCTGAAAGGCTCCTTAAGGAAATCACATCGCAAAGGTGCAAAGGGGTGGACTTAACGCAAAGGCAGAAGGACCCCCGATAAGCAATATCTGACTTATCGCATTCGAGGTAGGCCTTTTCCCGATATTGGGACCCCAGAAAAGGTGACATGCGATTAGCAATTGCGACAATCGGCGATGAGAGCGATGGGCCTATCGGCGATCGGAGGAGCAGAAGGCAAAGACCCCCGCTGATGGAATACGTGAGGTGCGATATCGGTGATCAGCAGATCGGCATATCGGCGATCAAGTGATCGGCATATCGGCGATCAAGTGATCGGCATATCGGCGATCGGCATATCGGCGATCGATGGATCGGCAGATCAGCGATCGGGTGATTGGTGATCCCCAATACAAAGGACTGTTGGGCACGCGACTTGCGATAAGCTGATAAGGGTCGAACCCGATGGGAATTATAAGCCCAATTGCATAATATTTGAAATCTGGAAATTCGGATTTTCAATGTATTTCACGTGTAAATGGGTTTTTGGCCATTTGGCCATGCAATGATGATATTGCGATATTGTGATAAAAACCGAACCCGAAAGGTTTATAAATGCAGCCTTATAAATTTTGAGTTCCGTGGTAAGCGAGATTTCGGGCCGGCCTCAGGCAGTAAGTGGTATTGGATGGGCTCTGCCTAAACCCATACACAGGCCGACACGTGGCATGGCGCAGGAGAGAGAAAACCACCTCTTCGGGTAGATAATCTCTGCGCACATAAGCCACCCAAAATGGACTGTCATCCGTTGGATCGGCGATCACGTAGATCAACAGTGGGCTTGCGATAGCCATAAAAGGTGGACCTAAAAGGGTTTCTAAGCGTGATTTCAGAGAATTTGAAGTTCAGGATTTCACACGCGATAGTGTATTTCTGGTATATCTCTGTGTATTGGGAAATATGGTCATTTTCGGGTTTTCACCTGAAGAAAGGTCCTCGATTCCTTGTAACCTCCCTCGATCATTATGCCACGTTGCAAGTAGGCATTTTATAGGCAATGATGTGTTTGTAATGCCGAGAGAGCCACAAAGCCACAGAGCCAGTTGACCAGTTGAAGAGACAAGGAGCAAAAGAAGCCGCAGAGCCACAGAGGAGTGATTACACGCATAGAAACGGCTGGGGAAGCCGCAAAGCTGAAAGAGGCCTCACAAAAGCCAGAGAGAACGATTGCTGAGGCAACGTAGAGAGTTTCGAGGATCACTTAGAGGTCGAGTGAACCATAGAGCTCAATTGACAGCACCGAGTTGTTGCTGAGTGTCACTTGGAGGTCAAGCGGCCTATAGAGGCACGCAAAGGCCAAGAGAGAGCTTAGAGAAGCTAGAGCTAAGAGCCAAGAGCCAGAGCTAGAGCTAGAGCCAGAGCCAGGAGCTACAGCCAGAGCCAGAGCCAAAGCCATAAATCCTGAAGAACTTCGAAGCCAGGGATAAGATGGTGTTCTAAGCCCATTGTGTTCTGTGTAAACCAGTTGAGTTGAGCGTGGAGTGTAAAAGGACTTTGCCATAATCCCAGAGAGCCTAGTCGAGTTAACTAGAGCTCAAGGAGACGTAGCCCAAGATTTTTGGATGAACTCCATATTATATTGTTGTTATGTGTGATTGCTTGTTGCTGCATTGTATTTGCTATTTTATTTGTTGTTATATGTTTTATATCAGTTCAAGCAAATAAAATTAAGGCACATAAACAGTTTAAAGACAAACACAATCATACACCTATTTTCAAGGACTTTTTAATTTCGCAATTGGTTAATCATAAAGTCTTGGGAATATTTAAGCTTTGGAAGTGGGAGAGGTTCTTGTAAACTTGACAAGAAGCCTTTAGTGCCCCATTTTCAGATCATCTGGTATCATGTACAAATTATTTCCCAAGGTAACAATAACAGTGTGAGGCCTTTACTTATACACAACATGTTGCTTCCACAAGTACGGTTGGCCTAATAATACATCATAAACATCAAGGAGATAAACTTCACATAATACCTCATCCGTGAAGGGCTTGATATTGTATGGAAGGCGACATTGTTGGCCCATGCGAAGATCACATCATTGGCAAAGCCACCCAATGGTGTACAATTGTGGGTGTGCTACAGTCAATAAGCCCAGCCGCTTCATGACTTCTACTGAAGTGAGGTTCTTTTGGCTCCTATTGTCGATAATGAATTGTAGTAGGGAACCCTTTACCCACATATGGGAGTGGAAGAGGTGCTCCTCCTCCTCTGGATCTTCGGGTTCGTCCTTTTGGATCTCCATGGTGGAAACAGTGGTGTTAGGTTCCACATCAATAATTTGCTTCCATTTGTCATTCCCCTTATCGAGTTTTGACTCAGATTCAGAACATGCATCCAATTCCAAAGCCTTCAGCTCGGCCACTAGTGACAGCTTGGCCCGACACTCACTTGTGTTGTGAGTGGAGCTCTTATGGAACTCACACCACTTTCCTGTGTCCTTCTTCGGCTTCGTAGTGTTGTTATTTGCTTGCGTCTTTGGCGGGTTGTCCTGGATCGCCCTGCCTTGGCTTTTTCTTTTGTTCTACGGTTTGGGGGCATCTTTCCCTTGCTTCAAATTCACAGATCCAAATTCTCGCTTCTTCTATTTGAACTTTTGCTCGATCTTGATGGTGTATCGGTATGCCATGCCGAGCAAGGAGATGTCCAGGAACTCCATCTCGTCTTGGATGTACCTGTGTAGGAAGTCGTAGTGCTTGAGTACCAAATGTTTCTCAGAATCCTTGATACCTAACTTCATGTGAAGGGTATGAAAAACATTGGTAAACTCCAGCACATCTTGGTCCCTTCCCTACTGTATCGTGGTCCACTTTATGTATTTATCCTCATAGCTCCTGATAGGGTAGTACTGCTCCTTGATGGCCTCCTGGAATGAATTCCAAGTGGATAGGGCTGAAAACAATGAGGTCGTACCTTCATCCTTCTACTCATAGTAGGTTTCCCACCAATCCTTGACATGTGGGTGGCTTTGAGAAGAGAAAAAGTAATCTTTTCCCGATTGGAAAAATCATGAACATAAAAATATCCTTCTAGCAGATTTAACCATTTGTCAACGACGTCTGCATCTATTTGGCCCTCAAATATGGGAATGTCAAACTTTTCTTGTACCTTAAAAGGAGCGGAGCCTCCAAAGTGGTTGTTGGATGTGGATGTGTCACCGGTGGGCAAGCGTTGAAGGGTCTAGGCAAAGTTATCCATCATCACGTTCCTTTGTTTCTCGAGGGCCTCCTTGAGCAATATTTTGATATGATATCCTGCTCCCTCGTCTTTATTTTCTTCCCCCATGGGCGGCTGTTGGGGTTTGTGAGGCTAATCTTGTAAAGGTTCAACCAGATCGAGCCGTAACTCCTTATATCCCAACCTCGTTGGGGACATGCAAAGAAAAATAGAGAAAGAGCATACTGCTCTAATACCACTAATCCGGATTTTAACAAGAACACAACAAATTACAGATATAACCATGAGTACAGAGATGTAGGGTAAATAACACTTCATTTCATTAATATCAAATACTGAAATATGCTTACAAACAAAATGGAAATAAGACTAGCTCGGGCGATGGTAGCTTATCTCTGAGAAGAGATGTGGTGGATACATGCCTTTGAACTGTGTTATAATGAGGCTCAATGGCCTATTTATTATTGAGAAATAATGGAAAACACTAAATATCCAAAAAACCTAACCCTAGGAGATGAAGTGCCAAACTATGGGCCCTGTTTGGGTAAATTGGTACATCAACTTCCCGGGGTCGTAACTTTGGAATACGATCTATGTTTAATGCGCCTAATACCTCATTAGAAAGAACTATTTGAGAAATACAACTTTTGAATGGAAAACATAGGTTTATGTCCGATGTTGGCCTTGGTTTTCTCAAAAAATGTCATTTAGGGTCTTAAAATGGCGTTGAAGTTCAGGACCCGAAAAAAAATGCCAAAAATAGTAAATTGTGCTACAATTAAGGAAAATGAAAAACTGGAAAAAAAATAAATAAAAATAAATAAATAAAAATAAATAAATAATAAAAAAATAAAAAAATAAAGATAAAAATTAAATAAAAATTAAAAATTAAATAAAAATTAAAAAATTAAATATTAAAAATTAAAAAATTAAAAATTAAATTAAATTAAATTAAATTAAAAATTAAAATAAAATTAAATTAAATTAAATTAAATAAAAAATAAAATAAATTAAAAATTAAAAATTAAAATAAATAAATAAATAACAAAAATAAATAATAAAATAAATAAATAAAAATAAAAATAAAAAAATAATAATGGTGGGGGTCCAAGTGGAATAAGTGGGTGGCCACCAACATCCACCTGGATCAATACCGCTTATTGGCACCTTATAACACAGCTCAAGGTGGTATTTACATCCATATACATATATACATATACCAAATTGTTTTTCTTCAACTGAAAAACAAAGAAAGATACATAGCTCGCATCTGATCAACCATATCCCATGTAGCTTCATCAGGCCCAAATTTCCTTCACTGCACTTTAACCTAATCGATTTCTCAGTTTTGGACCATGAGCATCTTTCTCTGCAAAATGCACTGGGGTTTTGGCTGGAATTCTCCTTCCGGTTCCACCTACAATACAAATCAATCAATAACATGATCAACATCTTTCACATATCTTTTAAGCAATGAAACATAGAAACCATCATGGACTTTCACTATTGAAGGCAATGCAAGTCAATAGGCCACTAGCCCAATCCTCTCAAGGATCTCGAAAGGCCCGCAATAATGAGGTGCCAACTTCGCACATGAACCCATGCTCAAGAATCTCTTCTTGGTCTTGATGTGGAAGTAAATATGCTCCCTGACATGAAACTCCTTAAACAACCTGTGCTGATCTGCGTAACTTTTCTGCCTATCCTATGTTGCCTTTAGATTCTTCTTGATTACTTGCATTTCCTATTCCATCTCTGCCAACATGTATGGTCCAATCAACACCCTATTTACTAGATCAATCCAACTCATGGGAGTGTTACAACTCCACCCATAGAGTGCCTCAAACTGACTCATCCTCAGCGACTATTAATACCCATTGTTGTAAGCAAACTCAACCAGTGGAAGATACCCTTCCCACTTCCATTGTTGATGCACCACATACATTCTCAACATGTCCTCTAGAATTATATTGAGCCTCTCTGCATGTCCATATTTTTGTGGATGATAAGTTGTGTTGAAGGCCAACTCTGTACCCAAACCTACAAATAACTCCTTACAAAACTTGGAAGTGACTTAGCATCCCTGTCTGACACAATATTCTTCAGTACACCATGCAACCTCACTACATCCCTGATGAAGACATGTGCTACATCATTAGTTGAATAGGTAGACTTCTTTGGAATGAAGTGTGCTACATTTATCGACCTTTCCACCACAACCATGATAGAATCATGTTGCCTAGATGTCCTTGGCAAACTTGTAATGAATTCCATAGAAATGACCTCCCATTTCCACTCTAGAATCGGAATCAGTTGTATTAAACCACCTGAATTCTTACACTATGTTTTTACATGTTAACAATCCAAGCATCTAGCCACAAACTCTGCCACTTCCTTCTTCATATTTTTCCAAAACAGAACTTCTTCATCATTGTTAATGTCTTTTGATAACCTGGGTGACATGAATATGGATTAACATGAAATTCCCACAAGATAAGTTTCTTGAGCTCCTTGTTGTCAAGAACATAGATCCAGTCCCTAAATCTCATCAAACCATCCGCTGTGAGACGATAGTCCACGTCCTCATCACCTGTATCTTGTTGTAACATGTGCTTAAGCTCCCTATACCTGTCATCATGATGTCCTGCCTATAAGATCTGATCATGCAGATCTGTCCCATATGAACTCATAGATGTTATATGATTTACCTGTACTCTTCTCCTAAGAGCATCTACAACCCTGTTCTCTTTCCCCTTGATGTACCCGATCTTAAGTCAAACTCACTGATCGTGGCCAACCATCTAGCTTGCCTAGAATTTAGATTCGATTGGTCAAATAGATATATCAATCCACTGTGATCACTCATCAAGATGAACCATCTACCAAGAAGATATTATCTCCACATCTTCAAAGCATGGATGATCGCTACCAACTCAAGATCATGTGTAACATAATTTTTCTCATGCTCATTCGATTTCCTTGATTCATGACATACCACTTGTCCCTCCTGCATGAAGACTCCACTAAGTCCTCTCTTGCAAGCATGTATACACACCATGAACTATTTATCTAAATATGCAATCTTTAGAACTGGAGCATTTGTCAACAAATACTGCAACTGCTCAAAACTCGTTGCACATTCCTCTATCCATTCAAATTTCTTACCTTTTCTTTGCAATTATGTAATAGGATAAGAAATATGTGAGAAGTTCCTGATGACACTCCTGTAATAACTTGCGAACCCCATAAAGGACCTCACCTCATCCACATTCCTAAGAGATGCCCATTCCATTATAGCTTTTATCTTTTCCAGATCCACTGCTATGCCTTCCTTGGAAACCATATGTCCCAAGTAATGTAACTTTGTTTGAAAGAAACAACATTTTCTAAGCTTGGCATACAATGGATGCTCTCTTAGCAATATCAACACTGCTACTAAATGTTTGGCATGTTCTTCCTCATTCTTAGAATATATCAATATATCATGAATAAACACAATAACAAACTTGTCCAGATAAGGATGCAACACATTATTCATCAAGAACATAAAAGTAGTTGGAGCATTAGTCAAACCAAATGGAACTACAACAAACTCATAATTCCCATACCTGGTCCGAAAAGCAGTCTTATAGATTTCCTCTTCTTTAACTTGTACTTGATGGTATCTTGATCTCAGATCAATCTTCGAGAACACTGCTACTACCTTCAACTAGTCAAACAAATCATTATTCCTTGACAACATATACTTGTTCTTGACATTCACCTTGTTCAACTTCCTCTAATCAATGTATAACCTGAGAGTACCATCGATCTTCTTCACAAACAATACTAGTGCACCCCAAGGCGATACACTTGGCCTAATGTATCACTTGTCAAGCATTTCCTTCAACTGCAACATCAATTCCACTAACTCTGGTGTGCTCATCATATATTGTGCCTTTGATGTTTTTTAGGTTGTGTTATATTCTTTCAGCAATAGTCGGCCTCCCCTTCATTGTGCTGGGCGCAATGGGGGGGTCACGGGGGGGGCGGCAGTGCCCCTTGCCAGGGGGTTTGAGGGGAGTGATAGCCCCCCTCTATGGGGTCAAGGGCAACGCCCTAGGGAAAAAAAAATTGGATCCTATATTACAGGGGAAGACCTACCTATGGTTATGTGCATGGATTTCGCACATGGTTTTAGGCGTGATGGTTTTCAGTCCATGGTATTTTGTGGACCCGGTCAAGGGAGCTACGATTATGTTCTAATCCAGGGTTAATGGATGCTTCAGCATGTATATATATGTATTGTAACATTGAAAGGAACATTATGAAAAATCAATCTGCTAGTCCCAATTTTGGGATCCAGGGGAAAATCTCTGTGTATCTTTGTTTTATGTGTTATGTTATTGCCATTGTTTATTTTCTATTTTTGGAATTCGTATGCAGGTAATTTATGTACGGCATTAAAACCTACAGTTGGTATCAGAGTTGTTTTGGCTTCAAGGGGATGCCTTTGTTGCTGAGGGGTTTTTCTTGGGCCTGTGGTAGACCCTGTTCAGTGAGAGATCTGTGGGATCGATTCTTGTGGTGAAAGAATATGGCGAGAAGTGGAAAGATAGAGATCGAGAAATTTAATGGTCAAAGTTTTGAGTTGTGGAAACTCAAGATGGAGGATATGCTGGTGGATAAAGATCAGTGGATCGCAGTAGATCCAGTCACTAAATTAACGGAAGTGTCCGATGAAGAATGGAAGAAGTTTGATCGAAAGGCAAAAAGCACAATACAATTGTGTCTGAGATTGAGTATTGTTGAATGTATTAGGGGAAGCTACGACGAAGGCCTTGTGGGACAAGTTAGGGACTTTGTACCAATCTAAGTCTCTGGTGAATAAATTGTTCCTACTAAAAAATATGTATAACCTGAGGATGAAAGATGGAGACTCGGTGATAGAGAATATGAACACATTTAATACTGTGGTAAGCCAATTATTATCTATTGATATTAAAATTTAAGATGAAGATAAGTGCATCAGTTTGTTGTGTTCTTGATCTGAAATGTGGATACTAAATCAAGAAGAAAATGTATTACAGACTCATGTGCAGGAATGCCTATATTATTTAGTGCAATGGATTGAAAAGATTGTGAATAATATAGACATTTAACAATTGGAAAACTTAACAATTCAACACATCAACACAGCAAATAATCAAGGAGTTCACCAGACTTCCTGGCTACGTCTCCTGGTCCATCTTTCAGTGTCGACCTCTATATTATGTCTTCAAGAACAGAGTTTACAGGTGTGAGCTCAATCAGATCCATAACACAACAACAGTGATATTACATAGGGATTTCACTCAAAAACCTCGAGTCTAAAGAGTGCACAGATTCTCCCTCTTAGTGCCTCTAATCAACTATTCGTAGCTGTGTGTTTTCTCTCTGACTCCCTGTCTCCCCTCTATCTCTGAACTATGACTTGTCTCTGCTCTGTTATGGGATGGATTTTTAAGCCTATCGGCTCTATCTATTCACCTTCCTTCTTTGGGCTCTCTGTCTTCCTCTTCTGTCCATTCACCTTCCTTTCGGCATTGGACACGTCTTGTTAATACAAAACACTTAAAGCACAAGAACTCCTTTGTATTTTGATTTTATAACGGAAATACACCAAAACATATAAAACCCAGCAAGACGTTGCATATCGTATTTCAAATTTTATAGTGCCGCATCTATAATCCTCTCAGGTCCGCCTTTTATCATTGTTGCAAGCCCACCATTGATCTGCCTTCAATCTGACAGTTTGCATCCAACCAGATTGTGCCTTCTTCACCGTCGGATCCGTGATCGTGAGTCCAACAGCTGAAGGCCATTTTGGGTGGCCTACTTGCACGGAGATTACTCGCCCGAAAAAACAGTTTTCTCTCTCCTGCGGCATGCTACGTGTCGGCCAGTGTATGGAATCGGGCGGAGCCTCTCTAATATTGCTTACTGCATGAAGCCCGCCCGAATAACCGCTTACCATGGAACTCAAATCCTTCATTGTTTTATTTCATAACTCCTTCGGGTCCGCAGTTTGGTCCATTCCCCTCTGGAATCTGTGATGCGATATTGTGATCTCCACCGTTGATCTACATGCCGATCAACGGTCCACATTTTGTCGTTGGATCGTAGTCACATTTCCCTTAGGGATGCCTTCGATACACTCCACTGGCCTCCACCGATGCGATATCGCCTATTTAATCTGGATCGTTGATCTGGCCGATCTGACGGCTCCGGTGCAACGTTACTTCAACCTTTGCTTTACTATGTTTTTCGCCATTCTTAGTGTTTTTCTTCTGCGATAGTTTTTTCTGCTAGTCAATGTATATATGAAGACTTCGACTTAGAGGTCTGATACAAGATCCATTTTGGATCACACCTTCCCACTGAAAAGCTTTTGGACCACCAAAAGTTGGTTTTAGGCATCGATCAAGTGAGGATACAATTCCCTCACTTGTCCAATTTCTATCCATTGTGCCTTGCTTGGATTTGAACCTTTGATTCCTACTCTCAGGTACCTTGTGACGCGTAGTTCTTACCTTCCTGTGCAGAAATGTGTCCTCCTGTAACTCATTGAGATATTCAGGCAACAAATCCCCAATAGAAGGCATCTGACTTTGCTCTTCAGGATCCTCAATCAATGAAGGTTCATGTAATCTCAAGTTTTCTGCATTAATGACCGAATAGATCTGTATATAAGTTGGCAAATCAAGGCGAAAAGCATTTTCACCAATTTTATCAAGTATCTTGAAAGGTCCATACCTTATTGGTTTTAGCTTCTTACATTCACCTTGCATTTCGTCTTTGCTGATGTACAGCCAGACTTGATCACCAACTTGAAAACTATGCTCAACTCGATGCTTGTCATGGCTTGCCTTGTACTTGGCTTGACTTCTTTCCAGCTGTTCCTTTACTGCCTAGTGAATTCCTTGTATTTGTTCAATGAACTTGGTTTCTTTGTCCATATCACTATGTCCATCAACTGCTATGTCTTTACCAAAGACAAAATCCAAGGGAGACTCTGGTATAAAACCAAAACAAGTCTCAAAAGGAGATCTCTGAGTAGGAAAGTGCTTGGCACGGTTGTAAGCATGTTGCACATAACACAAATGCTCATCCCAAAGCTTGGGATGCTTGTTGCAATAACCCCTAAGAAACTGGATCACTATCGTGTTGACCACTTATGTCTGACCATCTGTTTGTGGATGAAATATTGTGCTCTTCTTTAACCTAGTGTCCATCAACTCCCATAAACTTGACCAAAAATTCCCAACAAATCGAGAATCTCGATCAGATACAATAGAAGTGGGTAACCCAAAATGAACCCATACATTCTGAAAGAACAACTTTGTTGTTTGTTCATCTGTAACCTGCTTGTTACATGGTATCAAAATACACATTTTACTGAACCTATCCACAGCAATATACAAATAATCATGACCTTCCCTAGATTTTGGCAATCCCCCAACAAAATCCATGGAAACAATTTCCCAAGGACGAGAAGGAATTGGAAGTGGAGTGTACAAGCCTAATTTCCTATTACTTGGTTTACTTGTAGCACACATAGTACACCCTTTGATATATCTATAAATTGTCTCATGCATTCTTGACCAATAATAGAACCTTTTCAATTGTGCAACTATTTTACTTACTCCAAAATGACCCAATATGGGAGAAGTATGTGCTTCTCGAATTATGTTAACTCTTTTAGTTTGTGGAATGCATAAATTTCCCAAATAATATAAGAGTTCATCCTTTACATAATAATCCAATTCTTCTACTTGCTTGCCATGACTTAAAGTTGCATATACATCTTTAAAATCTACATCTTGAGCGTATTGTTCAATGTAACTTTCATGCACTACTGAGTTATGCTTAAGTATAGTAGATGCATTTATGATTGGTCTTGATAACATGTCTGCAACCTTATTGTGTATGCCCTTCTTATATCTGATAACAAGATGAAATTGTTGTAGAAAACACATCCACCTATAATGTCTTGATTGCTGCAATTTAGTTTGTGAGTGAAAATATTAAAGTGGTTGATGATATGTATGTATGATTGTTTCTTTACCCATTATGTAATGTTTCCACTTTTTCACACTTTGTACTAACACATACAATTCTTTATCTTATGTAGGATAGTTAACTACTGCATAAGTAAATGTCTCAAAATGATAGCATATGGGTTTTCCGTGTTGCATCAACATTGCTCCCATGGCATAGTCACTGGCATCTGTCTCAATCTCAAATGGATGTTGAAGATCTGGCAGTGTTAGTACTGGTGTTGTACTGATTTTTTATTTTAAGGTGTCGAAGGCATTCTTTTGTTTGCCTCCTCACTTAAACACCTGTTTCAATCCTGTTAAAGCATGTAATGGAGCTACAATCAATGATAAGTTAGCAATAAACTTTCTCCAGTATTGTGCTGCCCCTAGGAAACTCCTAACCTCTGTAGCAAATTTGGGTTTAGGCCAGTTCACAATGACTTCAACCTTAGAGGGATCTATCTTCAATTCACCACCCCCTACAATATAACCCAAATAATTTAAAGATGTTCTGCCAAATTCACATTTTGACAGTTTTACATAGATATTTTCTCTTTTTAAAACATTTAAAGTTTGCTTTACATGCTTCACATGGTCTTCCCATGTCTTACTAAAAACAAGAATGTCATCTAAATAAACAATTACAAAATCATCAATAAATGGTCTCAGTACATCATTCACGACTCTCATAAATGTTGAAAGAGCATTAGTTAAGCCAAAAGGCATAACCAACCATTCATACAGTCCTTGCTTTGTCTTGAAATCAGCCTTCCATGCATTCTGTTCTGCAACTCTGACCTGATGATAGCCACTTCGTAAATCTAACTTAGAAAAGTAAACTGCTTCTTTTAATTTATCTAATAAATCATCAATACGAGGAAGAGGATAACGATTCTTGATCGTTATTTTATTTAGTGCTATATAATCAATGCACATTCTCCACAAACCATCTTTCTTTCTCACCGGCACGATTGGAGATCCACATCGTGATGTGCTTGGTCGTATAAACCCTTTATCGAGCAACTCCTGTACCTGCTTCTTTATCTTTGCATTCTCTAAAGCTGACAACCTGTACATTCCAATGTTAGGTAATGGAGCATCTTGCTGCAAATAAATATCATGTACTATTTCTCGCTTGGGTGGCACACCTTTAGGTTCTTGAAATAGAACATCATACTCTAAAACAACTTTAACTAAATCAGCTTTTTGTTTAAAATCACAACATTCAAATGCATTGGATTTTTCAGGATCCTTTGCCTTTACAACCATTAGTAAAAACTGCTTACTTAAATTCACAATTATTTTCATCTGTCCTAAGCTTATGAGAGAATAGTTATCTTTGAGTTTATGAGCTCTTACAATATACTCTATTCCATCTTTAGTGAGTTTATACTTATTCTCAGCTCTATAGAAAATAGATTTTCTATCATACAAGTATGGACTTCCAAAAACAATACCACATATATCCAATGGAATTATATCTAACTCAACCTCATCTACAAATGTTGATCCAATAAAAAACCTAAGTTTGCATTATCTCGTTACTTGTAGCTTTGTTTTATCACACACCTAACCCAATGGATATGGCTTCTCATGAGGTTTTGTTTGTAATCCCAACTTCTTTACAATTGTTTCAGAAATCAAATTTACTTGTGATCCACTATCAAATAAAGTATCAATCTTATTGTGCTTAGAAATAACTCTAATACGAAAAAGCTCATTTCTTTCTCTCTCATTACTTTCATTATCAACAGATTTTGCATAATTACTTATGGATGCTTCAAAATCTTTACCTTTAATACCTATGGCTGTAACTGTTGTTTCATCGCCTGAATTTGATCCTGAGTCCTACTAAATAGCAGCATCATTCTTCTTCTCCTTTCCACCGAACTTCTTAGATTTCAGTTCTAGATGCAAAACCTAGCAATGTGCCTCATTGTGTCCTTCTTTCTTGCAATGAGTAGATGAAGGTTTATCCTTCTTTACAGTGTTTTCTTTCCTCTCCTTCTATTTCAGTTTCTTCTTTTCCTTGCTCTTGCTTACAGAATATTTAGATGATCCCCCAACCTTTGGTTTACATTCTTACATCTAGCTTCTAGATGTGTGGCTTGAACTGATACATCATCTAAGCTAGTGGGATTAAACATGAGAATAGTATGCTTTAAATAGCTATGAAGACCACCTATATACTTCAATAAAGTCTCAGGTGAATCTAATGATATACCTAGAGTTAAAGCTCTTTTTATGAATTCCTGAGTATAACTTTTTACACTTTGACCCTTCAACTGACAAAGAGTTTGCCAACTCCTCATTGCCTGTTGCATGTAAACTAAAGGATAGAATTGCTTTTTGATAGCAAAAACAAATTCATTCCAAGTAGAAATGATTTTACCATGTTTTTGCAAATCAGCTTGTGTCCTGCCTTCCCACCATACTAGTGCAGTTCCTCCAAGTCGAAGGCTAGCTAGTTGAATATTCTTCCTTTCTGAATCAACGTTCTGTACCCTACAATATACATCAATTTATCTTATCTAATTATCTAGCTTTTCTACATTGAGTTCTCCATCATAAATTGGCAAATCAAACTTCACATTTAATTTGATTAAGGAAGTTTTCTTCTTCTTCTTAGAAGAGCTAGAAGATAATGATGATGATGATGAAGGTGATGATGGAGGAGATGATGGAGGAGGCATTCCTCCTTTTCCTTTACCTTCTGGATGGGAAACTAGAAAAGGCTCCTCTGCTCCTTTGTCTAGTTTAGGTGTTGAAGTGCTTTCACCTCGACCCTTCTTAAACTCCAGATATATCTCTTCCACCATGGCTTGGAGTGTCTTAAAACTTTCTATAAATTGAGATTATGATCCCAATGGAGCTTCTTCTACCATTCTCCTCTGAGAATAGACTCTTCCAATCTCTGGATTAGCCTCAATAAGTTCTCATTTTCCTAGCTTGAGCTTTAATCTAGTTAGCATTCAAAATCTAACACAAGCTTGTCTAACCTTAACAAAACAAAAACCAAAGGCTCTGATACCACTTGATCCGAAATTCGGATACTAGATCAAGAATAAAAGGTATTACAGACTCATGTGCAGGAATGCCTATATTATTCAGTGCAATGGATCAAAAAGATTATGAATAATACAGACATTTAACAATTGGAAAACATAACAATTCAACACATCAACACAACAAATAATCAAGGAGTTCACCAGACTTCCTGGTTGCGTCTTCTAGTCCAGCTTTCAGTGTCGATCTCTATATTATGTCTTCAAGAACAGATTTTACATGTGTGAGCTCAATTAGAGCCATAACACAACAACAGTGATATTACACAGGGATTTCACTCGAAAACCTCGAGTCTAAAGAGTGCACAGACTCTCCCTCTTAGTGCCTCTGATCAACTATTTGTAGTTGTGTGTTTTCTCTCTGACTCTCTGTCTCCCTTCTGTCTCTGAACTCTGACTTGTCTCTATTCTGTTATGGGATGGATTTTTAAGCCTATCGACCCTATCTGTTCGCCTTCCTGCTTCGAGCTCTCTATCTTCCTCTTCTGTTTGTTCACCTTCCTTTCGGCTTTGGACACATCTTGTTAAGACAAAACGCTTAAAGCACAAGAACTCCTTTGTATTTTGATTTTATAACGGAAATACACCAAAACACAGAAAACCCCGACAAGACGCCACATATCGGATTTCAAATTTTATAGTGTCGCATCTATAATCCTCTCGGGTCCCCCTTTTATCATTGTCACAAGCCCACCGTTGATCTTCCTTCAATCTGACGGTTTGCATCCAACCCGATCATCCAACCAACTCGTGCCTTCTTCACTGTTTGATCCATGATCGCTAATCCAATGGCTGATGGCCATTTCAGGTGGCCTACTTGCACGGAGATTACCCGCCTAAAAAAGCAATTTTCTCTCTTCTGTGGCGTGCTACGTGTCAGCTAGTGTATGGAATCGGGTGGAGCCTCTCCAATAATGCTTACCACCTGAAGCCCACCTGAATTACCACTTACCATGAAACTCAAATCCTTCGTTGTTTTATTTCATAACTCCTTTGGGTCCACAGTTTGGTCCCTTCCCCTTTGGAATCTGCGATGCGATACTGTGATCTCCACCATTGACCTATGCGCCAATCAACGGTCCACGTTGTGTCGCTGGATCGCAGTCAAATTTCCCTTAGGGCTACCTTTGATACACTCAGCTGATCTCTGTCGATGTGATATCGTCGATTTAATCTGGACCGTTGATCTAGTCGATCCGACGGCTCTGGTGCAACGTTACTTCAACCTTCGCTTTACTCTGTTTTCTACCATTCTTAGTGTTTTTCTTCTGTGATAGTGTTTTTTGATATTCAATGTATATATGAAGACTTAGACTTAGAGGTATGATACAAGATCCATTTTGGATCAGTTCTCTACCAGATTCGTGGGACAGTCTGGTTGTTGCAATAGGTAGCAATGCAACTTCCTTACAGTTTGATGAAATAGTCTCATCCTTTTTTATGGAGGAGATGAGACAAAAAAAATATGGAGAGTCAGAATGGTGATGCCTTATCTGTACGAGGACAGTCCCAAAAAAAAAACAAAAATAAGTCCTTGAGTGGGAGATCTAAATCTCCAAGAAAACCTGTAAAGGTGTGTTGGAAATGTGAAAAGGAAGGGCACTACAATAGGGACTATAAATCTAAATCCCCTTAGAAATGAAAGGGATATGATGATGCTCCTTCTACAGAGGTGAAAACAACCTCAGATGAAGGTGGGCATGTGTACTTGGCTTCTTCTTCAAGTACACATGTAGATCATGAGGCATGGTTGATTGACTCAGGTGCATCCTTTGACTTCACTCCCCATAGAGAGTGGTTCTGTGAGTATGAGAAATATGATGGTGGTGATGTCTTCTTAGGGGATGACAGGAAGGCTAGAATCATTGGTCGCGGAAAATTCAAGTTAGAGTTGCAAGGTGGAAGGCTTAAAACACTTCCAGTTGTTCTGCATATTCCTGTATTAGCCAAAAATCTGATTTTTGTAAGCAAACTAGATGATGCAGGTGTAAAAACAGTGTTCGAGAAAGATACCTACAAGATGGTTCGGGGAGCACTAGTATTGATGCGAGGAGTTCAGGTTGGAACTCTGGACAAGCTACAATGTAACATTGTTATTGATGGGTGCAACAATTCTGTGGTTCCTGATAGTGTAGCAGAAAATATAATGGTCTCTTGAGAAAAGACCATGCTATGGCATCAAAGGCTTGGACATATTGGAGAGAAGGGCCTTTGAATACTTCATGGTAAAGGTATGGTAGAAGGTATGTCTAATAGCTCTCTGGATTTTGATTTATGTGAAAATTGTGTATATGGAAAACAGAATCGGGTGAGTTTCCCCTCTAGTGTTAAGAGGGCGCAACAAATATTAGAGCTTGTGCATAGTGATGTGTTTGAACCTGTGTCGGTTCCATCACTGGGTAATTCTATGCACTATGTATCATTTATAGATGACTTATCAATGAATACATGGATATATTTCCTCAAGAAGAAATCTGAAGTCTTTGACAGGTTTAAAGAATTTAAGGCTCTGGTGGAACCAGACAGAGAAGAAGATAAAGGTGTTGAGGAGAGATAACGGTGGGGAGTTTTGCAAGAAGGAATTTGAAGACTTCTATAAGAAATGTGGTATAACACGACATAAGACTACCCCATACACACCTGAGAAAAATGGAGTTGCAGAAATAATGAACAGGACATTGATGGAAAGGGCAAGAAGCATTCTCATTGGTGTCGGGTTAGGACAGGAATTCTGGGCAGAGGTGGTGGATACAGCATGTTACCTGGTCAACAGATCACCTTCATCAGCATTGGAGGATAAGACTCCACAAGAGGTATGGACTGGTAACAAAACTTCTCTTTCACATATTAGGGTATTTGAATGTGATGCATATGTACATGTTCCAAAGGAGAAAAGAACAAAGTTGGATAGTAAATCTGAAAAGTGCATATTTATTGGGTATAAGGATGGTTTAAAAGGTTATAAGCATTGGAACCTAGTAATAAGGAAGGTTGTGTACAACCAAGATGTGGTGTTTAGAGAGGTGAAAGATGTTATTAAACATGAATTCCTACCAAAGTAACCTGAGAAGATAGAGTTTGAGCTAAAGGAGGAAGAATGAGACTCTACAGCAGAAGAGGATTTAGAAGATGAAAAGCCACAAACTCCGGTTGTGAGAAGATAAGTTTGAGAAAGAAGGCAACCAGAAAGGTATAGTCCATCTGCTTTCTGTTCAAATTTTTCTTTATCTGTTACTGATGATGATCTTGAAACTGTGAAGGAAGCAGTAGATTCAAAGGATGGAAAACTCTAGAAAGAGGCCATGGTTGATGAAATGGCATCTTTGCACAAAAATGAGGCTTGGAATCTGGTGGATTTGTCGGCTGGAAGGAAACCCATTGGTAGAAAATGGGTGTTCAAGAAGAAGATGAATGCAAAAGGAAAGTTGGAGAAATACAAAGCTCGGTTGATAGCAAAAAGTTATTCGCAGGTTCCAGGAATTGATTTTGGTGATATTTTTTCTCATGTTGCCAAGGTAGCTTCTATTAGTTTACTTTTATCTATTGTTGTTGCTTTTGATTTTGAGGTAGAATAGATGGATGTGAAGGCAACATTTCTTCATGGGGATCTAGAAGAAGAGATCTACATGAAGCAACCAGAAGGCTTTACGGTGAAGGGTAAGAGAGAAATGGTATGCAAGTTAAAAAAGTCTTTGTATGGGTTAGAACAGTCACCAAGGATGTGGTATCAGAAATTTGATACATTTATACGGGGACTTGGTTTGACCAGAAGAAAAGCATATCACTGTGTATATTTTAAATTAATTGGTGACCGTGTTATTTATCTAGTCTTGTATGTAGATGATATGTTGTTGGTTGGAAATGACAAAGAAATTATCCAGGATTTGAAGACCAAATTGTCCTCCAAATTCAACATGAAAGATCTTGGTGCTGCAAACTATATTTTGGGCATGGAAATTAAATGAGATTAGGCAAAGAGGAAGCTCTGGTTAAACCAGAGGAAGTATGTCGAGACAATTCTACAAAGGTTTAATATGCAGGATAGCAAACCAGTGAAGGTTCCTATTCCTATAGGTGTAAAGCTATTTGTTGAACAGTGTCCCAAGACACAAGAAGAGGAAGAGGACATGTCACCTGCTCCATATGCAAGTGCAGTCGGTAGTCTGATGTATGCAATGGTCTGTACTAGCCCAGAAATTGCACATGTAGTGGGAGTATTGAGCAGGTTTATGTAAAAAACAGGGAAGGAGCATTCGACAACAGTGAAGCAGGTTTTTAGGTATTTGCATGGAACTAGTGATTATGGTTTGTGCTACCAAGGAAGACTAGGATTGGACAGAGTTTTGGACATCCATGGCTTTGGTGATGCAGAATAGGCTGGAGATCTGGATCAGAGAAGATCTAAAAGTGGGTATGTGTTTAACCTATTTGGAGGTGCAATCAGTTGAATGAGTAAGAGACAATATGTAGTGGCAATGTCAACTACAGAGGCAAAATACATGGCAACCACTCATGCAAGCAAGGAAGCAGTTTGGTTGCAGAGATTGTGTTCAAGTATGGGGTTAGTACAACGAGATATAAGGATAGACTGTGATAGCCAAAGTGCAATTTTCTTGGCAGAGAACCCTGGTTATAATTCAAAGACAAAGCACATTGATGTTCAGTATCACTTTGTGAGGGATATGGTAGAAGGCAAAAAGGTGTTGCTGGTAAAGGTGGACACTTTGAAAAATACTGCAGATGCATTGACAGTCTGTAAGCACTGAGAAGTTCTCTTGGTGTAGAGGAACAATGGGAGTTGCAAGGTTGGATCAATGACTAAGCTCTCTTGTGGCCCATTGTGGAAAGAAAACAAAAAGTGGGAGAATGTTGGGTTATGTTATATTCTTTCCACGACGGGTAGCTCCCCCTTCATTGCATGAGGCACAACGAGGGGGTCACACGGGGGGTGGTGGTGGACCTACCTATGGTTTTGTGCAGGGATTTCGCACATGGTTTTGGGCACGATGGTTTTCAGTCCATGGCATTTTGTAGATCCGATTAAGGGAACTACGGTTATTTTATAATCCAGGGTTAATGGATTGGGGTTTATGGATGCTTCAACATGTATATATATGTATTGTAACATTGAAAGGAACATAATGAAAAATTAATCTGGTAGTCCCAGTTTTGGGATCCATGGGGAAATATTTGTGTATATTTGTTTTATGCATTATGCTATCACCATTCTTTATTTTCTGTTTTTAGAATTCGTATGTAGGTAATTTTTGTACGAGGTTAAAACCTACAATGTTGGTGCTTTCCCTAGTAGTAACTCAATAGAAAATTCCACTTCCTTGTGAGGCGGTAACTCTAGAATCTCGGTAGGAAATACATCCTGAAACTAATGTAGAACTAGATACCTCTTCAAAACTTCTACATCCTCAACATCCTTACCTTTACCATTAGAAATATGTATTGAAAATAACACAAACCTATTCTTGGGACTGCATTTTTCCTAAATAGTTGTCACCATTCTAACTGATGTTGCCTTCTTCTTACCCTGCAATATCTTCTATTCTCCATTTTCACCCAAGCCCTCAATAGCCTTGTCATAACAATCCATCTTTTTCCTATGAAGATACAACCAATCCATACCCAACAACATATTGTGTGGTCCCAATGGAATCACATTAAAATGCGTTGATGTAGGCATACCATTCAACTCAAGTGCACAAGCTCTTACTCAGTGATGAACTATCTTCTTAGCACCTATGGCCAACTTCACTAACCAAGACTCTACATGCACTTCTTTATTCAAACCACAATTATCCACCAGGCTAGAATTAACATAACTATAATTAGATCCAAGGTCAATCAAAATGGAAACAACTTGATGACAAATATTACTGCCCATCTCGATAATAGATGCCTCGTGATCCACATGCCTGTTACCCAACGCTGCATAAGTCTAAGGAATACTCTGCCCAACATCCCCCATTGTTTGTTCTTCCTAATCACTATAGATATGCGGTCTACCACCCTGATGTTGTGGACACTCTCTCCTACGATGATCTTTTCCATAAGTCCAACAATGTAAAGGCTTCCTACCATCACCCTTGTTCTACTCCTCAAACTGAAATCCCTGCCCTCTGTCAGATGCATTGGACTTCTTAGGTGGTGTTGCATTCTCTTTGTTACCTATGACTTGAGGTCTTGTTCGCTTCTTATCCTATTTTCCCTTATTCCTATCATTACCTTTCCAATCTTGCTTAGTTTCATATTTTCGCTTCGATTGTTCATAACAATGCTTTAGCTTTCTAATGGCTTCCTCCAATGATCTAGGCTCATCAAACACAATCTTATCTTTCAATGCTACCGACAACCTAGTAATGAATCTTTGAATATTTTCTTTCTCCTCCTTTAGGTAAGGCACATACCTCAGCAACTCCAAGAATCTGCTAGTGTACTCCTCATTGTTCATGGATCCCATCTACAACTCATAGAATTATTTTTCCCTATCAACATAGTATCTCTTAGATAAATACTTCTTCCTAAAAATTCTCTTCGACTCACTCCAATTTAACTCCTCTTCATGAATACCTTTGACATTCTTTACATCTTCCCACCAAATGCATGCTTTATCTTTAAGACTGAACGTAGTTATTCTGGCCTTCATGTTCTCTGAGTAATCATGCAATCTGAAGAATTTATTCATCCCAAGAAACCACGCTTCTGCATCTTTTGAATTCTTCATTTCTCCATCAAATGTAGGTGGCTTTTCTTTCTTGGATTCATCCAACAAATATCCCCTATCACTTCTCCTGTAACAATGATATAAATTATGACCATGATAATGTTTAAATCAAAACTAGAGTAAAGCCCATTTCCACTGCCTCATCTATCAGGTGTATCTAAGAACCTTCCATCTATAACCATGGAAACTCTATCCGACTTGTGCCCACCATGAGATCTGCTACCATATGCTCCATTAATCATGTCCTCCTATCCATGATTGATCCTAAGTGGTCCTTGTCTCTGCAAGTCTAACAAGCTCTGAAGGATGATTGCATCAACCTCTACTTGTTTCTCATGTGCCCTGGAAAGTCTCTCTTGTGGCTGAATGATTATGTCATTATCTGCTTTGAAACTCCTTATTTCTGCCTTCAAACTTCTCAAAGTGTCTTCTATGTTAGGATAGTACCCATCACCCTGTTGCTCGTATGATATATAGATAGAGTCTCGTGAATTGTAGTCTACCATTTTGCTAGTCATATTTGATATTCTTCTTCCTGCAAGTATATCATGTCAACTAAACCAACACATAAACATAACCAACATACCTCAGTATAGTTCAGTGGAGGATATATCGTCTATAAGATCAACCAGATTAGCACAATATATGTATAAACGTAATCATAGCAGTATATAAACATCATCTCAATCATCCTCTAGTTACCTTCGATGACAATACAACTACATACCATTACCTCATGCACGACAACCATAACCATGAAAATGCACGCATAATAATATATAGACACAAACATGCATACACAACTGATATGCATTCACAATAGCCACATCCCAACAACAACATCATCAACTTCCACATGATGACACAATTGTAACATTGACTACCGCCATGCATACATAACAAACACATAGACCACAAGCATAAAGAGCACATATGAGCCCATCCAATCTAAGGGTTTAACCATGATCTGATACAACTCGATAACACCCTCCTCCCACATTTACCCAAGCTAACTAGTCCACCAAGGTAAACATGTGACAAATAGTTACTATGAGGTTAACTAACCACTCCAGGTTCCCAACCTCTGAGTTAACTTTCCTTTTGACTTAACTAGACCCCCAGTTTCTCCCATGAAAATCCCTCCATGTGACTAAAACCATCCATTCGCTCCCACAACAAGGCCTCCATGCAACTGTAGTCTTTTTTAGGTAGTTTTGTGCTAGCAATCCCGAATTTTGGGCCACCTTTTCAAGGCTAGGACTCAGACCTCTGCCCAGAACTTGATGAAATTATCAGAAACGATCAATAACAAGAAGATAATGCCTCTAATGTAAAACTTGAACAAGGACCTCTCTTGACTTATCCTAATCATCATAGGCATTTTGTCAAACATGTATAGGTCATAAAAACACATCTAAACATAGGGACCTAATACTTATCTAAAAATCGTCAAGAAGGTATGATTCCCTCTCACATTAGTTATATTATCATCTATTAGTTCATTCATTCATTAAAATTTCATCTACTAACCAAAACGTGATGAGAACCATAATTCAATACTATCATAAAACTATACTTATAACCAGATAAATAACAACAACAAAACAACCATCAAAGACATATAACAACAAGTACATTTACGCATAAGAGGAAAGGAACTCTTATTAACATAAGTAGATCCAACCAAGTCGAGGGCTTCCATGTACCACCCGAACATAGATTGGGCTGAACCAAATCTCTCTTTTAGCCAATCACCCTTGTGCCATATTCCAAGCATGAATGTGGGATCTCAAGGAATAACCAATCAAAACCAAACCTGGGGCTTCCAGAGGCCAAACAACCTCAACCCTCAACCAGTGATTTGTTAAATTGGAAACTAGGTCCAAACTCCATGTGGGTTGGTTTATTTATGGCAGCTGATATTTTTATTGGATCCCTCTCGTCGAGAGGTGTAGGATTGATCCAAAGATCATCCGATTCCGATAATTATTTATGGAGATATGAATTTATTTTGTTTATGTAATTATTATCAAGCCGACCAGCTCTTATGTACGCTCTAGAAGCCCAACCATCGTGTCTATTCATCACCCTCATTTTAGTATAAATATAAGAGGATTTGATGTCATTTAGATATATTCTTTAGGCGGATCTCCTCTCCACGTCTAGGTTTTTGGAGAAGGGGAAAACGCTAAGAGTATTTCCTATGATGCTCTCGTTCTGATAATACTGGGGCAAATGTGCAAACCCTTCATCGAATTCCATCGCAGGGATTGAATCTACTCTGTTAGTTGCTCTGTTCCTTGTCTAGCGTGATTCTGTGAGGCTGAATTCTGGTTCCAGATCTTCGCTTGCCATGCCCTAGGGCGTCCCGGTTTTTGCAGCCATGGTGAGGGTTGAGAAGAACTGGGAGCGCCTGGTTCAGCAACGTTGCAGCACAAGCAGCTCCGTAGCGGGGTCCCGGAGGGGTGGCAGAGCACCCACTGCGGGGCTTATTGCCAGCGTTCCATCGTCTCTTGGGAGAACCACTAATATCGACAGCATTCTTCATGCTGCGGATGAGATTCAAGATGAAGATACCAATGTGGCTCGCATCTTAAGGGTAACAAATGAACGCATATATACATGCACAGCATGAAGACAAGACAATGAACGTTATGACATCTGAATTCAATGCAGTTAATATATATACACGCACAGCTTTCACACTCAGGTATACACGCAGTCACTCAGGCAATCTACGCAGCAGATATATGCAGGTAAATATGGACACCTTACCCGCAGTGAATGAAGACATATATACGCTGATAATACGCAAATCAGCCGTAGTGCAAACATACATATATACGCAGGTAATAGTGCCCTAATACGCAAATCAGTATGCTGGTAATAGAGAAACCTTACGCAGTTAGACATCCACGCAGTATACGTTGTCATACACTGAGCAGGCAATGTAGATATCTACGCTGTTCATATATCTTGTTCTTTACATAGGGCTGAAAGATTCATACGTTGTCATGGTGACACTTACAATGTTGTTCATATACGCTGACACATATACGTTGTTCATAAGCAGAGCACAGAATCATGAATCTGCTGAGATGTATTCATCTACGAACTGAACTGTAACACGTTGATATGTTGATATACTTATGGTACGCTAATGTTGTAAACCCTAACACGCGAAATGAACGCAGTCAAGGCTCACAAGTAATGAAGGCAATATACATGTGAACGCAGTCACATATATATATGGAACGCAGTCATCTATTGAAGACTATACATATGAACATAGTCAAGGTAATGAAGGCTGTACATATGAATGCAGTCCAGGCACTCAGTAATGAAGACAGTATATATATACACAGGACAACAATATATATATATATATATATATATATATATATATATATATATATATATATATAGATGCAATATATATATATATATATATGCAGGCCCTAGATCTGGTAGCATGGTCACACACAATATACGCAAATATATAAACGCAGGCCCTAGAAGGATGTATTATCATAAGGATGCAGCGACAATATAATGATGAATGGGTAGCATGGGCAGCAAGATGATGCTAAGAGTAGATGAGAGCAGCTTAGTCATAGGGCTGCATGATGATAGAGGATGCAACATAAAAGGCAGCAAGATAATTAATAAGATCATGGACATGGGAAACATGATGATAATCATGATTAGTGCAGCATGGTGTAGTATGCAGTGGTGCAGCAAGAGAACCAGATGCAGCACGATGATAGGTGAAGGAGTCACCTTGGAGGATCAGTTGAAGCAGAATGTCTTCAACTGATCTCATCGTCATAGAAGATGATCTATGCTCAGAACTAGACAAGTCAAAGTGTTGACTTCTGTTGTAAATGTACTCTCTCTCTTTCTCTGCTGAACTTTGAAGATAAAAGAAGAATTGATCAACGGTTTCCCCACACTTGTGGGGTTTGTCCCTGGCTTGCGCCATATCTTGTGTCCTCTTGCCTTGGCTTGTCTTCTGTGATTTATATTCATGTTCTATCTGCAGTTTACTTTATGGAAAAGAAATTAAATAAATTGCTCCAGCATAGAACATACCCAAAACTTAACATGGTATCAGAGCTGAGGTGAAGACAATTCCCAAGCAAGAGCGAAAGAGCTATCACCGAAGACAGTTGGGACAAGACAGAAGGATCAATGAGTTCCTCATAATTCACCTAGGGTGAAGTTGAAGCAGATAATGTTATTAGAATGGCACAGCAAAACTTCTGATGGCATCACTTCATTGGGAAGTTCAGATCTAAGGGTAGGAAGGAAAGGTAGATGACTTGGTTATGAGTTCGGCTCTTATGTGAAGGAGTGCCCTAATGACAGAGATGTGGGTCATCAAAGACAGTGGTCGACTCTTCCACGAAAGCAAGGAACCCCAAAATCTCTTTTATGTACCTGATTGAACCTGATGTCTATCTCGGAAATGGAAGTCAAAGGTTACAAGGTGGCACTTATCGATGGAAAGGTACGTGTTTGAAAATAGATTTTTTTTTAAAAAGATGTTTTTGAGTTCAAGGTTGTATCAAGTTGCAGGAAGTCCACTGGGGACCATGTCCATTGACTCAGCACCGAAGGTCTATGAGACAGATGGTGACTAGGATGCCTAAATTCAAAAAGAAGCATGAAGGTACATGTCTGAAATGTACCGAAGGAAAATATTATAAGGGGACCATTCCCCTTATAGAGCCTCTAACTTGCACATAATTATCTATCACTACTTACAGCTTTTCCTCACTTATATCTCTCTTTTGCCCTATTTTCCCCATAAACCTATCCAGATCATTACATTTGATGTCTTTAAGCATGATTGGTTAACTTTGCTAATGTTTGACTGTTTGTCTAGATTTTTGACATATGCACAGCAATTCCGCAGCCATTCAGCAATTCCGCAGCTATCTAGTCATTCCGCAGCCTTTTCATTGATCTCTATGTTCCACGTGTCATTTTGAAAAACGAATCACATGGGCACGTGGGAATGAAGGTGTTAAAGGTTCCTATGCTATTAGTTCGGTCAGCAACGCCGCGCACACCTCCGGTCAACGTGGATCAAACTTCGGTCAACAAAGCCAGCTCAAACGGTGCTGCGTGAGCTGATAGGTCACGTCACTCCAGATGGCGATTCCTCCACGCGATGCAGGTTATGGGAGACAGGATCTAACTTTGGATTCACCCTCCATGACGACAGAAGCCTCCAGATAACGCACGGACCTATTGACGTGTTGCTGTACCTTTAATTAGCATGACTGTCAGTTAATTTCTAGTTTCATGTTTTACGTAGTAGGCATTTGTTCATACGCCTATAAAATCCAGCATCTGCGTACGCTTAAGGATTAGTTTTTAGTTGCTTTGTTTATGCAATTGCTACAATTTTAGTGTGTACAGAAACTCTGTTTTGAAGCTGTTGTTTCAGCACTTTTTACTGTAATTTCTGCATATGAGTTAATAGAAGACTGTGTTGTTTTGACTCCTTCAAGTAGCTGATCTTTCCTTGGGTTTTGTGGATGGAGGGCCCCCATTCATAACGGCCTTTGTACAGTAAATTTACCTTTATGTTCTTGCCATTTCCTTCTTTTGAATTCAGCAATTTTCCTTTTCTTTAATACATGTACAGTTTTGATTTACTTTCACTGTCATTTCATTTCCAGCATTTACTTTAACTGATCAGGATTGTTTTCTGCAGGTGTTAGCCTGGGATTGTGTGTCTTTGTTGTATTTGCTTTATCTCTAATGGTATTTTCAGTTGTCATATTCATAGTTGCTGCCTTTACTCTGTTTTTCTAGCTTGATTTCTAAGTTAGTTTCTCAAGTTGTATGCTAACATATTGATGGTCTCCTTATCATAAGTTGTTCATATTTAAGAGATCAGAATACTAATAAATTACAGCTTGATTTGAGTAGTTTTTGACTTATATCACTAACTCTTTCTTCACTTGTTACACATTACAATGTATGTTGGAAGCAGAATGTTGGAGAGAGGCAAAGTGGTGTTATAATTTGTCATCTTAGAGCTTGATTACTTTTGAGACTTATATCTAACTACTTCTTAATCGTGTTTCACATAGTACTATATGTTGGAAGCAGAGTGTTAGGAAGAGATGAACATTATAATTGGTCTTTAAAGTGGTTTTTCTTACCTTTTTATTGCAGCAGCATGAGTAGTGACTAGTGCCATTAGAAAGTGGTTTTTATGCTTTGCTTTCAGTTTCATTTCAAGTTATTTCTTTCAAGCTCTTTCTTTGCAAGTTTAGAAAGTAGTTAGAAACCACCAGTAACACACACTCACTCATTTAGAAATCACCTTATACACACTATCACTCATCTGTTTATAAAACCTCCATTCCATCTTAGGAAGATAAATTGACCACAAACAACACCCCCAAACGACAAAAAGATCTAAGAGGTTGCTTAAGTACATATAGTACACCTTCACTTCATAAGCTTACGAGCCCCGGGTTGACAATTAATGACATCAATTTAGGAACACTAAATTGACTAAACACCCCTCATACAGCAAGTTCACAGGTTTGGATCAACCTGAGGAGTTTGAGAATCATGATCAAGGAATCTCATGTATACAGGTGGAAGAAAGCCCTCTATGGCTTGAAGAAAAACACCTCGGGCATAGTATGAGAGGATCGATAGCTGTCTAACGCAGCTGAGATTCACTAGGAGTGAAACCGATCCAAACCATTACTCGAAGGTTGTGGATGATAAACCTCTCATACCGGCACCTATGTCTGACAGATGCAGACCCTCTCATTTATAGGAGACAGAGGGAGTTGGATTCTGAATGTGGGAAGATAAGCTACAAGCTTATGACTGCCTCGAGGACCTTAACTTTCAGAAGTTATATGGTGATGATGTCGGACCAGATTTGGGAAATGCCTCTGAGTTTCATAAACTCATTTGCATTGATGTTCTTGGAGAACCTCCGTTCGAACATATGTGTTGCAGTTAGCATGGTGAGCTCATATTTGGTTGAGCCTCACTGGATTGGTACCAAGAATCTTCTGAGATATCTTCAGGGGCACAATCTCTCATGGATTGAGATACACTGCCGAAAATATGAAACCAGATGATTATTCGAATGATGAGTGGGCAGGCAGTGTGGATGATCACTAGAGCACTCTTCAGTGTTGGTTCTCTTTGGATTCTGCTTCGATGCAGGAAGCAGAAGTTGGTCACTATAAGCACCGCCAAGACCGAATATATGGCTACGAGTATGATCTTGTATGAAGCTGCATGGTTGCGGAATTTCTTAGCTGTTTTCGATTATTGAGGAATCATGTATTCGACAATTGCTCCAGCAGACAGACATCAGATACTGCCTTATCTGGGATGTGGAAAGTCGATGAGAAAGGAGGCTCCATCGCACTGAGATGATATACAGGTCGCTAAAGCCCCGGGGGGAAAGATCAAATTTGTGATTTTCCCGAATGACTTGGAGTCATCAAGAGACCTTTGTAAAAGGGTCCTGCATGTTGCATACATTGAACTCTGGGAGCTCTGTGGGGCTTACAGAATCTATTGGAGCAACATACGACCACAGGGTGGCTCACCCTCCCCTGGTGGTGCGCGTTGGAACAAGATGATTCGCTCTCTTGTGGGACAAGATGATTCGCTCTCTTGTGTAGCAGGATTGATGTGTTCTCCTGTGAGGCCTGGATTGATGTGTTCTCCATGGCGATTGTAGCAGGATTGATGTGTTCTCCTGTGAGGCCTGGATTGATGTGTTCTCCATGGCGATTGTAGCAGGATTGATGTGTTTTCCTGTGAGGCCTGGATTGATGTGTTCTCCATGGCGATTGTATCAGGATTGATGTGTTCTCCTGTGAGGCCTGGATTGATGTGTTCTCCATGGCGATTGTAGCAGGATTAATGTGCTCTCCTGTGAGGCCTAGATTGATGTGTTCTCCATGGCAGCCTAGATTGATGTGTTCTCCATGGCGATTGTAGCAGGATTGATGTGTTCTCCTGTGAGGACAGGATTGATTAAGTTCTCCTGTCGAGGCATCCTACCCATGCAGTCTGGGACTCATGGGAAGTACCTCTCATCTGATCAATGAGCAGGGAAATGACGTTAGGGACCATAGTAGTACCGATGGACGCATCGTTGTATCTACCGTACTCCCTACTCTAGGATGTCCTCCATTGATCTGGGATCAATGATACTGGTTTGGGACCAGTGGTAGGAGTTATACATACTATGACGCTGACTTCGGGTCGGCTGAGACCAGTGGTACATACTCCGAGACTGACTTTGTGTCAGTGCAGGACTGGTCTGGGACCAGTGAGAGTCGTACATACTATGACGCTGACTTCGGGTCGGTTGAGACTGGTCTGGGACCAGTAGTACACTCTCTGAGCCTGTGATACTGGTCTGGGACCAGTGGTAGGAGTGGTACCTACTATGACGCTGACTTTGGGTCAGTTGAGACTGGTCTGGGACCAGTGGTACGCACTCTGAGACTAACTTCAGGTCAGTGGAGAATGATATGACTCATTGTCGATCAATTCTTTTTCTTCATAGTTCAGCGGAGATGAGCAAAGCAGAGCAGAGCCAACAGAGCCAGCAACGCTGAGCAGAGTAGAGCAGAGCCAGCAGAGTTGAGCAGAGTGGGGCAGAGTAGTGCAAGGCACTAATGGCAAAGATAGTACAGTCATACATATGGATCAGCGGATGGAGTTCTCCCTAGATGAGAGGGAGTGTTAAATTGGCAACTAGGGCCAAACTCCATGTGGGTCGGCTTATTTATGGCAGCTGATATTTTTAGTGGATCCCTCTCGTCGAGAGGTGTAGGATTGATCCAAAGATCATCCGATTCCGATAAGTATTTATGGAGACATGAATTTATTTTGTTTATGTAATTATTATCAAGCCGACCAGCTCTTATGTACGCTCTAGAAGCCCAACCATCGTGTCTATTCATCACCCTCATTTTAGTATAAATATAAGAGGATTTGATATCATTTAGATATACTCTTTAGGTGATCTCCTCTCCACGTCTGGGTTTTTGGAGAAGGGGAAAACGCTAAGAGTATTTCCTATGATGCTCTCGTTCTGATAATACTGGGGCAAACGTGCAAACCCTTCATCGAATTCCATCGCGGGGATTGAATCTACTCTGTTAGCTGCTCTGTTCCTTGTCTAGCGTGATTCTGTGAGGCTGAATTCTGGTTCCGGATCTTCGCTTGCCATGCCCTAGGGCGTCCCGGTTTTTGCAGCCATGGCGAGGGTTGAGAAGAACTGGGAGCGCCTGGTTCGAGCAACGTTGCAGCGCGAGCAGCTCCGTAGCGGGGTCCGGCCGGGTGGCAGAGCACCCACTGCGGGGCTTATTGCCAGCGTTCCATCGTCTCTTGGGAGAACCACTAATATCGACAGCATTCTTCATGCTGCGGATGAGATTCAAGATGAAGATCCCAATGTGGCTCGCATCTTAAGGGTAACAAATGAACGCAGTCAATATATATACATGCACAGCATGAAGACAAGACAATGAACGTGATGACATCCGAATTCAACGCAGTCAATATATATACACGCACAGCTTTCACACTCAGGTATACACGCAGTCACTCAGGCAATCTACGCAGCAGATATATGCAGGTAAATATGGACACCTTACCCACAGTGAATGAAGACATATATACGCTGATAATACGCAGATCAGCCGCAGTGCAAACATACATATATACGCAGGTAATAGTGCCCTAATACGCAAATCAGTATGCTGGTAATAGAGAAACCTTACGCAGTTAGACATCCACGCAGTATACGTTGTCATACGCTGAGCAGGCAATGTAGATATCTACGCTGTTCATATATCTTGTTCTTTACATAGGGCTGAAAGATTCATACGTTGTCATGGTGACACTTACAATGCTGTTCATATATGCTGACACATATACGTTGTTCATAAGCAGAGCACAGAATCATGAATCCGCTGAGATGTATTCATCTACGAATTGAACTCTAACACGTTGATATGTTGATATACTTATGGTACACTAATGTTGTAAACTCTAACACGCGAAATGAACGCAGTCAAGGCTCACAAGTAATAAAGGCAATATACATGTGAACGAAGTCACATATATATATGAAACACAGTCATCTATTGAAGACTATACACATGAACATAGTCAAGGTAATGAAGGTTGTACATATGAATGCAGTCCAGGCACTCGGTAATGAAGACAGTATATATATACACAGGACAACATATATATATATATATATATATATATATATATATATATATATATATATATATATATATATTAATTTTGGCCCTCTAGACATTATGGTCTTGTCCCTTTTCTTATATATATATGCAGGCCCTAGATCTGGTAGCATGGTCACACACAATATACGCAAATATATAAACGCAGGCCCTAGAAGGATGTATTATCATAAGGATGCAGCGACAATATAATGATGAATGGGTAGCATGGGCAGCAAGATGATGCTAAGAGTAGATGAGATCAGCTTAGTCATAGGGCTGCATGATGATAGGGGATGCAACATAAAAGCAGCAAGATAATTAATAAGATCATGGACATGGGAAACATGATGATAATCATGATTAGTGCAGCATGGTGTAGTATGCAGTGGTGCAACAAGAGAACCAGATGCAGCACGATGATAGGTGAAGGAGTCACTTTGGAGGATCAGTTGAAGCAGAATGTCTTCAACTGATCTCATCGTCATAGAAGATGATCTATGCTCAGAACTAGACAAGTCAAAGTGTTGACTTCTGTTGTAAATGTACTCTCTCTCTTTCTCTGCTGAACTTTGAATATAAAAGAAGAATTGATCAAGGGTTTCCCCACACATTGTGGGGTTTGTCCCTGGCTTGTGCCATATCTTGTGTCCTCTTGCCTTGGCTTGTCTTCTGTGATTTATATTCATGTTCTATCTGCAGTTTACTTTATGCTGATGTGATTGCTAATATGGAAAAGAAATTAAATAAATTGCTCCAGCATAGAACATACCCAAAAATTAACATGATTCCACCTCACGGTCGAACATCACTAACCATCATCGGATCAGTCTCGATCCAACTTTTCCAGGGGTCTAGAGCGTTTGTTCCAACCCGACTTCCAGGACTAGTAACTTGACCCACAATTGTCATCGGGCTCCAGAGCATTTGTCCAACCAAGTCTTCCAAGAATAGTAATTCAACTCATGAAGGGCTCCAAAATGTTTTTCCAACCAAGGCTTCCAGGACTAGTAACTCAACCCAAGTTGTTACGGGGTTTCCATAGCATTTTTCCAACCAAGGCTTCCAAGACTAGTAACTCAACCCACTAAGGGCTCCAAAGTGTTTTTCCAACTTTCCAAGAATAGTAACTCAACCCAAGTTGTTACAAGGCTTCCAGAACGTTTGTCCAACCAAGGCTTTGGGAACTAATAACTCAACCCACAACCATAATGAACATGAGCACCAACCAAAAAACGAAAGGTAATACCCACAACACCATGGCTATTCAGGAAATGGCAAGGCTAGGCAAAATGACTATCAATATAGGCAATCCTCCATGCCAATGACAAATCATAACCAAGAAACCACATGCATGTTCCATGCATGCCAAAACTAGAAAGGAAATCATACATGCAACTCAGTATTGTGATAATATGGAAATTCCAAATCCTACTGCAACAACTGATAATATTTCTTTTATTTGTTAATTACTGAAACGAATTGTTTGCAGTTGTCTACGGAAAATATCAAAATACATACACTACAGTCTTCACAAATTAATTATTGCAGAAAATAAATGTAAAGAAAATACTAGCACAACAATAACACATTAACACAGCTATTTTTGGACAGTTGTCCCCAAAAAAACCCAATGTGGGAAATCCAGTGCAACAGATGACGGTTTCTTTTATTATTCTTCAACAAAATCTCATGTACAATCTACAGATAACAGAATAGAAGAATAATCAACGAGAGAAATTTTACAAACAATTTACTCCACTACACAGTGAATTTCTAACACCTGAGAGGACCTATTTCCCTCACGCTAGCCACACTGCGTCACCCTCTGCACAGTGATTGTGTTGTCCCTGTGTCACTGCCTCTACACTAGTGATATGCGTCCCTCTTCTACATTGCCTCTTCCTGTCATTTCTTGCACTCTTGACTATTATTGATACCCTCTCTCTCTCACATGCAACTCACCCTCTGATTCGATTTCCTCTTGCCGAACTTTAGACAATGAGAAAATCGATCTACTTGGGCAACTAAGTATCTTCCTGGTGTGTTTTCTAAATGCCCATCGAAGTCCTTCTTATAATCTTCATGTTTAATAATCAACGGCCCAGATTAAATTCTAATCAATGGCTCAAATCATATTGACTCGATCTCCATCTTTTTCTAGAAGATCCATGCCCAGTTTTTTTAATACCCTTTAATTATTTTAATTTCCTAAGTTTACACTTAGGCATCCATTAAAAATAATTAATTATTTTAATAAAACTGTCTTCAGGTGGAATTTCCCAAAACAATTTTTGGGTATTCTGGAATACATGTGCCTTAGCCTCCCTACAAATATTGATACTTAGAGCACATCTAATTCTACCAGAAATCAACACTCCCTCTTAGCGAGGAATGTGCTCTAGTAATGCAATTTGCTGAAGCATTACCCTGACTTTATATCATGCCCCTTTGTGTTGTTGATGTTTAACATCAGTATACACCAACTACTATGCAAATGTTGCATCTGTGCTACTGTTCCCTCTCATCTATTGTTGTTGCAACTGAGAAACCATCCGTGTCTGCTATTGAAATGGGTTCTCTACTATACCCATATGCTCCTTGAACTGGATGAACTCAGCTCTTCCTAGAGCCTTTGTGAGTACATCTATTACCTGATCTCCTGCGGGGACATACTATCGTTGTACTGCCCCACATTGAACATATTCTCTGATAAAGTGACATCTGATATCAATGTGTTTTGATCGGTCATGAAATACTAGATTCTCAGAGAGTTTGATACAACTCTAATTATCACAATAAACTTTGATCGCTTCCATCCTCTTCCTGAACAAACTCACAAGCAGTTTTCTAAGCCATATAGCTTTGCACGTAGTTGTGTTGGCTGCCATATATTTTGCTTATTTTGAGCTCAGAGCTATTGACTTCTACTTCCTACTGCACCAAGAGATCATTCCTAATCTAACATTGAAGCAATACCTGGAGGTACTTTTCTGGTCTACTGAACTACCTGCCCAATCTGCATCTGTGAATCTGCTCAATCTGACGTCATCTCCTCGGGTGTATTTCAACCCGTATCTGACTATTCCATGCACATATCTAATAATGTGCCTAGTTGATACCCAATGTACCCCTTGTCTGATAATTGGGACACTGAAATCAAATTCATTCCTAACCCCAGCACATGCAACACATTAGTGTCTCTTATGTTGGTTCCTACTTCTGTCTGAAATGTTATGGTGCCTCTCCCTACTGGGGTACATTTCGTTTTGTTTCCCATAGTGATATGGAAGTCCATACGCTCCTTTCTAACTAGAGAAGTAATCTCGTACTCCAGTAATGTGAGCTGAAGCCATGTTATCAATATACCAAACACCTGCTGATGTTGAACTTGACAAACATGCAAATTCTTCTTCCAATATGGAAGATAATACATCTTGACTATCCATGTTGTTTCATGCTATTCTCCTTCTAAACATTGTAATTACTACTACAAGACACTTCATTTTAGCTGGAGATTTGTTATGCAAAAGAACCATAACTTCTCCCTTCGCCTCTGAAAACCCTTCGATTTGGATATTGATTCTTTGCTAACTCACTCAAAGAATTAACTCTCCCTCGAAATATTACCTGCCTGGTCCAAGGACTGCGCAGCCTTCTAGGGACTTCAGGCAGCTTCTTACGCAATGCTACTCTACTCCCTTTTCTTCTACACTATATCTTTCCTACCTCCTATCTATGCTTTGATACCATGTGAGAATCTAGAAATTCCAAATCCTACTGCAGCAACTGATAATATTTCTTCTATTTGTTAATTTACTAAAACAAATTATTTGCAGTTGTCTACGGAAAATATCAAAATACATACACTACATTCCTCACAAATTAATTATTGTGGAAAATAAATGTAAGGAAAATACTAGCACAACAATAACACATTAACACAGTTATTTTTCGACAATTTTTCCCGAAAAAACCTAATGTGGGAAAATTGGTGCAGTAGATGAGGGTTTCTTTTATTATTCTTCAACAAAATCTCATCAAGATACAGATAACAAAATAGTAGAAGAATCACTTTGATATTTTTTACAAACAAATTTCTCCACTCCACAGTGAATTTCTAACTCCTGAGAGGACCTACTGCCTTCACGCTAGCCACACTGCATCACCCTCTGCGCTATCCTTGCATCATTGCCTCTACGCTGGTGATTTGCATCCCTCTTCTTATCATTTCCTACACTCTCGACTATTGCTAATACCCTCTCTCTCTCACCTGCAACTCACCCTATGATTCGATTTCCTCTTTCTGAATTTCAGCTAGTGAGAAAATCGATCTACTTGGGCAACTGAGTATCTTCCTGGTGTGTTTTCCAAATTCCCATCGAATTCCTTCTTATTATCTTCTCGTTGAATAAAAAACTGCCCAGATTAAATTCTAATCAATGGCTCATGTCATATTGACTCAATCTCTGTCTTTTTTCTAGAAGATTCACACCCAGTTTTATTAATACCCTTTAATTATTTTAAATTCCTAAGTTTAGACTTAGGCATCCATTAAAAATAATTAATTATTTAATAAAACTGTCGCTGGGTGGAATTTCCCAAAATGATTTCTGGGTATTCTGGAATACATGTGTCCTAGCCTCCCAGCAAATATTGAGGCTTAGAGCACATCCGATGCTACCAGAAATCAACAGGTACATGTAAGAAAAACATGTTATAATTGTTGATCCCATTTTCCTCTTGCACATTCTTGCTTTTCCTTTTCCTTCTTGATCCAAATCCCTAGTATGCCACAATCCTCCAAGAGTGCTCCAAGAAAACTCTAAGCTCTCAAGAGTATGAGAGAGAGAGAGTAGAATGTGAATTCCAAAGGCTGAACTAATAAAAACTAACATTGACAAAAGTTGTGAATTGATCCTCAGAAGCCTTTTTATCAATGAGGTCTCTATTTTCTTCATTTTCCATTATTTTCCTTCAATTTCCTCCTCACATGCAACCTATGACCTTTCACCTTCCTGTTCTCCTATTTTCCATTATTTTCATAAATAAAATGCCAATAAATGCCTCGTGTCTTTCCAAATCCTTTTCCATTGCCTTTGCCAATTTCCATAGCCATTAATTAATGTGACAAGTGATCCCCATCACTATTTTTTTACCCAACATTTAGCTTGGAATACTTGTCCCATGACCTTGGTTATTATTTTGCATTTATTAACTTTATTACATGGATTTTTAACTTGGGGTTGTTACACTTTCCTTACTGAGTGGTCTATTGTTTGTTGGGGCCTCTTCTTCTTTTTTATTTTTTCCATTCCCCCCTTGCTCTCCTAAATTTTCTTGACTGGCAATGATTTTGGAACAACTTATAGCGAAATGCTCATATCCATGACACATCTGACACTTGAATGGGAGTTGGTCATAGTCAACTTCTTGAATATGTGTCCATTCATCCATGTAGAGGTTAATTACAGTCGTGAGCCCTTTTTCAAGATCAACCTCTACACAAATGCAAGCACAGGCAAATAGACCATCCCTAGGCTCAACACAATCAATGTCTTTTCCAGATGAGTTATTGATGAGCCTGAAAGTGGTGTCGTTCCAGCAGTGAAAGGGTAAGTAAGCCAATTTAACCCAAACTGGAACTGCAATAGAGATATCATAGACTGGATTAAAATTAGGGCTCCATCTACACAAATAAATACCCTGATGCCCCTTGAAATAAGGTCTACTTCAGAATATCATATGTCTATATGCCTTTAATTCAAAATAGAAGGTGAAGAAGCCTTTCCCCACAAAGGAGGAATCCACTTCACACTTCATCTTTTATTTCCAATTTGTCTCGATCCATGTCCACATTTATCGAGGAGAAGGCCATAATCTAGTAAATTGACCCACCAAGCCATGATTTGCTATCTAGAGAGCCCTATATCGAGCCTAAGGGGCAACTATTACAATTTTTGCAATATCATCTTGTTTTTTGACAAATTTGGAAGACAATGCCTTTAGGAATATAGGCCCATTAGCCACCAAGTTATTAAATGCAACAACCTCCTACGAGAGCTACGAGGGTTGTGATGGTTGCGAATCTCGGGCCAAATAGGCCATCTTAGGCAGCCCGACCAAAAACAAAAAAATAAGAGATTAAAATGGATTGTCCTTGCCTACACCTAGGAATAAATACCTGATGGGACATCAAGCTATAGATCCATGATCAGATCATGCCTTCAATCAGATAGAAAATCAAATCCATCTTTGACCTCAAGAGTGGGGAGAAGAGAGGCACCCGACACTTAGTTGTTGGCCGAAGGCCAGCGACAAGGGTTTCCTCAGGAAATATTTTGCCAATCTGAACGAACTGCAAATTTCAAATTGTCTATCAATTTTAATATTAATATTTAATATTAATTCTAAAAAATAAATCTCAATTCGGCCATAAATAAAACACTTTGATGTCCACATTAATTTTACCTAAAGTTATCTATAGAGATACAATCATTGAAAGTGAAAAATATCTTATTTTGATATACTAGCCTAGCCATACAAATTAAATGATTAGTAATCATTAATAGATATCAATCCATGTAAACCGTTGATAGGGATCAAAACACTTACCTATTGATACACATTGTTGGAAACAATGTTTAATACTAAGATGCGGGGGTTGAATTAGTATTAAGGATAATTTAAATTTTATGCCAATTTATCTTTTTACATTCAAACTTGGCATTCACTATGTGAGCAACCATAGTAACAAATCATAACAATAGCCATGAACAACACAAACACATACATGAACAACAACAAACACATGAGGCATAGAGGTTTTATGTGGAAACCCTTCTAATAGAAAAACCACCAAACCTGGTTTGTTGTTATGACATAAATAAGAGCTTCTACTCTATTACATCAATGTTTGTGAGTCACCACTCACTTGAAGCACCAAATCCCCTTGATTGTTTGTTAGCACCCACTAGCAGGAAGCAAAAATCCCTTCTTTTGTAGACACTTGATCTTCTTACCAAAAGCAGCAAGTGAAGCATTGATTTCTTGGATTTTTTGCAAGCACCAACTTGCAACTTCTTGGATTTATGCAAGCACCAACTTGCAGTAGGCACCAACCACCAATATTTCTTCAAATATCCACTAAGAGTGAAGCATCAACTCCTTGTATGTAGGCTCCAACCCACACTCAATAAGGAAATATCTTCTCTCTATAATTGGTATCGATTCTACCTTATTTCAGCTCTTTTTTATCCTCTACCTTTGGCCCTTTGTTCTACTCATCATCCTACACTCTCCCTTAGCAACAAACTCTCATGAAGCACTTTGATCACTTCCCACTCTACTTATTCTACAACAGTAATCATTTAGCTCCTTGACCTTCAACACTTCTGCAACAAACTTCAACACTTTGTTCTCTGCTCTCAACACTCTTCCTCGGGCACTCTTCACCTCTCTCTGTAGCCCATGCACACTTGGTCTCTTCTTAGCATTGCTCTCACACATAGCACTCCTCTCAGCTCACTCAACAATGTTACATTACCCCACGTTTCACAATTGCAAATTTTTGTTTTGTTCCACTTTCAAACATTGAACGATGCATTCCTTGTTGTCAATTCAATGTTTGCAAATGTACTCAAACATTTCTTCCATCCTATTGTTGCATCAAAATTACTTGGCCACTGCAGATGAATTAATTCAAGGAATGGGAACCTGAGTGTTCTTCCATACTGATAATTAATTCTTAGTCAAATTATTTTACTCCGGCAAGGCTCTCCATGCTTATTAATTGCCTACAAAGATCATAATGTACTGTAAGCATGGCTTTCCTGGTCTGTGATTAGAGTTTCTTCACTTAGCATTCATTTCAATTAAATTCTTTGTGTCATGTAGGGAAAATTAGAGGTGGCTTATTTCTATTCATGACAGGCTCCATTAATTATTCTACACATCGTGGTCCTTACTACCTTGCACCAATACTTCTCGGCAATTGTCTTTGACTTCAATTATCAAATATAGCTTCAACTCCTTTTAATGCTCAAAGGCGCTAAGATCCTAACCAGTTGTTGACTCATCCATGTATGCATAATCAACTTCTAACGAATAACCAATTTGGCATTTCTACCAAATATGGCACATAGTGCCCAAGAGCTACCAACTCATTCCAACCATTAAACATATGTCCTCAACACTTTTTCCTATAACCTAAAGCCCATAACATTTTTCATTGAAAATATCTTGTAGGCTCTTAGTCGCTTAACCCGTAAAAATGTTTCCAAATAATCTCTTGGGTGCCTCTTTGAGCTATAGTCTTTGAGGGCTTAAATATTATGCATTAAACATCTTATGCCCTTGGTCACACTGGTAGATAAAACCAAGTCTCGGGAACAATATTAATCTCCAACCTTCCCTCAAAGATTACGTGTAGTGTGGCATTTGACCAATGCGTGCACTAGCCAATCAAAGGCCTACTAGGTTGACTTGTAATGCCATTGCAATGCCTTTCCATCCTGGTGCCTTTTCTTTGATTTTGGCCCTAAGGCCAGTGGTTGCTTAAGACATAAAACCACTACAAAACCAAGGCTTGGGCATGCCTTTTGTCATTTGACAGGACTATTCATTGTCAATCTAATCTTTGTCCCCCAACTATATTATCCTGGAAGAAACCTGAATGTGCCTTTGTTTTTATCCAATGTAAGCCTTACATGCTTACATGTCCAGTGGAATTGCTTGACGCATGCATGAACCGATCAACAATCATATGAGATGAGTTGTACTACACATGCGTCTAATACCTAGTCAGCTCGTCGTTTCTCTCTATGCGCCACTTGAACCTTCCTGGGTAAACCTGCAAGGATGAAGTGTCTCGTGGTTCCCCTGTTGCAACCATGTGAGCCAACCAACTATCTATTGGGCTGAGTTGGCTCTCACAGTTTCCTTGTTAGCTCGATGCCCAATCAGCTCGTCAATTCCTTTGCACCTCGCTCCAAAACCTTCCAGGGTCCTGCCAGTTGGATGACGTCATGTTGAAGCCACAAATGCCATGTGTCGCTTCTGGAATGGTCCACGTGTCACTCTGAAATGGCCCACTTGGGTACCTGAAAACCCTGAATCTGCATGTTGTGTGTCCCATGTACTGATGCCATGCTAACATCTTCACCATCCAATACAATACTTCCACGTGCCTACCATGAGGAGAGAGAGAAGGGTCCCGAGCCTTGTGTTTTGTGGAAAATTCCTTTGGTCATTTTTTACAAGGGGTCCTGACCATTTCTTTAACTTTGCCTTGTTGCTATAAAGAATAATGTTCTGTTAGAAAAACAAAAAACCCTCTCAAGTTCTCTCGAAAACCTAGGACAGACAGGGTAAGGGAAACATTGTTTTAAGGTTTGAATATTCCACTGATGTAAGAAGTAAAGGAGTGATTAAGAAGAGAAGTGAAGGATAAGTCTGTGAGTCCTCATATGCATGTCTGTTGGAGTTTTCAGTGTAGCTGGGAAGTGCTCCTAGCTAGCTCCAAAACATGATCTTGCACATAAGAAAATGAACAAATCAACCTTCAGAACATAATATTAAAATCAATCAAAACCATAAGAAACAACTAGACATAATTGAATGCATTATAACAAACCGAACTTCCAAGTGATCATTAATTAGACACAATAAGAGAACAATGAACAACAATATATGGATGGAAGAACAACCAATCTATCTTTATTAAATGAAGGAAGGAAGATTACAACCATCAAGATGTGGTTGCAACAACACCTCCTCCAACTCCTAGCACAAAAAACTCTCTCTCAAGTTAGATCTCAACAACATAACAATACAAGAATTCCCATCCCTTTCTCAATGACCAAACCTCCAATATAGGAAGTGGAGGCTATGAAGATTCCCAAATTCCTCTTTAGTTCAAATTTTGCAAAAGCCTTGGGTGAATGTTGTTTCCTAATTCAAAATGGCTTTGTGGCTTTTTCTTGTTTTTTCCTACCTTCGTATGCTTTAATTCGCTTTTAAGAGCTTTATTCTTTAGGAAAAAGCTATAGATGAGGATAAAGCGAAGGTCAAATTTGTTTTTTTAAGTGACCAAGAGAGTCAAAGTGAGTTAACTCAGGCTTTTTGCCTTGTAACTGTGTTAAATTTGGTAACATAAGTTAAATGAATAGGCAAAGTGTTATAGACTAGGATAACATGGTCCTCATGGTACATAACTCGTGGTATAGTACTATATAGGCTAGAAAAATTGGTGTATTTCAACCAAATGCATAGTAATCTCCTCTAAGTTGATGTAAAGGTATTTTCATGGATAACAGATGGCCCCTAAAGTGTGAGGTTGGAGAAGAAGGCGATGGCCGAAATACTTTATAAAACAACCAAGGAGAGAGAGTTATCAGAGTGTCAGAATAGAGGGAGGCTTGCAAACAACATTAAACATATGTCATATATATATCGTGTATGAGATACTTGAAAATTTCGACTCTGGAAGATGTGAATTTGACAAATCGCCACCAATTCAAAATTGACCCTTGCTCTATAATGTGCAAGAACAAAACGAAATACATGGGTTCATCGCTCGAATCGCCATGGGTAAAACCAGCAACAGAAAAGAGACAAAACCTCCTAGAATTACCGCCACAACCAACACTGCATAGGAGGTATAACGTAAGCCATAATCTATGCCATGAACACCTCGTTGCAGATTACCATAAAACCATAAGCATGGGGGTGGGTGGCATATCTCACCTCCATTGTTGCTCACAGGTTCTCTTTGCCACCACGCGCGCATATATATAACATGAAGGGACATTGGACGTATAGTCGGGAACCCACCTCCATCATTGTGCCACACCATATGTGTTGAACGTGGTGTCTATCCTCTTCTCGCATTTCAATAAATTAATTAATAACATTTCAGAAATAAGTATTGACATCCCCAACAAGCATTTTTTCTTTAAATATACTTTTGAGTTATTTTTATCTTAAATTTTAAAAACATATCTATAAATTCTCCTACACACCAAACATGACTTATACATATTTTCTTCCTCATTGAAAGTAAATAATAAAAAAGCCCCTTATAGTATTGATTTGAAACAAGATTACCCCTTTACCATAGGGAGTAGATAATGCTACTAGAATCCCTTATAGTATTGATTTGATTTATTGATAGGTCAGAAATTTATTCATAGGTCAGAAATTACAAAACCCTACATTATATTTAAAAACACCAAAAACTCACCGATCACCCAATTCTAATAAAAAAAACAAAACGGAAAAAAGCTGCACTGCAACTTACAAAATTAGACAACGTGAAAACACCATTGTTGATTCAGCCGGCATTAAATGCGTGGGAACAAAAACACTGGTTCATTATCACTATCGTGTGACTGACAAAGGGACGTGTTGCAGGCACTTTCTGTGTGTAAATATTCAGTACTTCAAATGCATGTGTTTTGGAATATAGTGTAACTTAATCAGAACCGTGGTATCAAGGGGACCTGTTGCAGGCACCTTCCCTGTGCATGCCTTGGCATTATCATTCAGTCCAAATGCATGTGTTTGGAATCAGTGTAACGTAATAAGAACGAAACCTGCCACGGTTGTCAGACTCCACACCCGGCTCCATCCATGCAGAGTCAAAAATAACGGACATACCAAGCTGCCAAAGAAGACTGCAGGTTTGAAAGGTATCAAAATGCCATCCCGAATATTGAGTTCATCTTAAAAGCAGTAGTCTAATGCTGTGACTTTTTACATTTTTTTAAATATTTTTTTCACTAATTTATCATAAATAGTATTAGGAAAGTTGTAGTTTTAAGTTAGTTTACCTAATCTGAATGTTTTGAAAAAAAATCATGATATTAAATTTAATTTTAAATTATATAAAATTTAATTTTAGAGTAAAAATGTTATTTAAATTATAAAATATTTTGAAAAAAAAAAATTAAACATGTTTTTGGGATAATTATATCGAAATTTATTTGTCTGGGCGTTTCGAACCAGCAAGTGTGGTTCAAACCAGCGAGTGTGGTTTGAACCAATAAGTGTGATTGAGAACAAGATCAAGAACCAGATCATGGCAACAAGTTAAATAGAAAGACCCACCATTCAAATTCAAATGACTAAAAAAAAAATTTGAATTCATGTAGAATTATATTTATTACATTTTATTATAAAAGAAACTAAAAACAGTTTGCAAATCCAAAAAAAAATTAAAAATCCAAAACAAAAACAGTTTGCAAATCCAAAATATATATATAGATAGATTATATGTCATCTGCAACCCTCACTATAATTATTTCAGTAGAAAAAAAACCCTATAATGTTCTATAAATTAAGTTAAAAATGTTTTATAAGTTAAGTTAAAAAAATGCTATTAATTATTTCACATGTAGAAGAAAAGACCCTATAATGTTTTATAAGTCAAGTTAAAAACTGTTTTATAAGTTAAGTTAAAAAATTGAGTAGGAATTACTCTTCTTTCAAATGTATAAGATAAGACCTTACAATGTTTAACAAGTTACAAAATTGAGTAGATATTCAAGGTAGCATCGTCTATGATCTAGAAGGGTGGAGTTTATTGGGAATTGGGATTTATTTCATACTAAGCCTGTGATGTTTTTTTTTTAATTTTATTTTGTATTATATTATATTATATTATATGATTTTAGAAATTTGATATAAAGGAAATGATTGGATTTTTAATTGAGAAATATTCTTATTGGATTTTTAATTGAGAAATATTCTTATTAAACTTGAGGTTTATTTTATTTTATTTTATGGTATTTTTATTTTATTTTATTTAGATTAACCATTAAGTATACAGTTTAAGTGGGCCTAATGGTTAAGAGCATGTGTTTCCTCCTAAGAGGTCATAGATTCAAAACCAGAGGGGGTAGAGTATGTATGCCTTGTTAGACTTAGCAATCATATCCGGCAAAATCCATTGTCTAAACCATCCACAATTTCACAGGGGACAACAATTGAAATTCTGACAACGATTTTGGGAAAATAGAAATTTTGGCATGATTTTGAAAAAAATGTCTAAACCATCCACAATTTCGCAGGGGACAACAATTGAAATTCTGACAATGATTTTGGGAAAATAGAAATTTTGGCATGATTTTGAAAAAAATGTCTAAACCATCCACAATTTAGCAGGGGACAACTATTGAAATTCTGACAACGATTTTGGGAAAATAGAAATTTTGGCATGATTTTGAAAAAAATGTCTAAACCATCCACAATTTCGCAGGGGACAACCATTGAAATTCTGACAACGATTTTGGGAAAATAGAAATTTTGGCATGATTTTGAAAAAAATGTCTAAACCATCCACAATTTAGCAGGACAATAGAAATTTTGGCATGATTTTGAAAAAAATGTCTAAACCATCCACAATTTTGCAGGGGACAACGATTGAAATTCTGACAACGATTTTGGGAAAATAGAAATTTTGGCATGATTTTGAAAAAAAATTGTAGAAAACTTTGAAAATTTTAGTTAAAGCGATCAAGTTTGAAAATTTTGAGTATCAAAAATTTTTATTACACTAAATCAATTCTAAAAAAACAATTTAAACATTCTCACAATCTAATTTCTTACTTTTATTACTGAATCCCCTAAAAAAAAATTTGCTATAAAATTGTGCTCTAAGCCCTAGTTAGAGCAACCCAAAAGCTTTCAATGTCTACACCTGAGAAAGGTTTGAAAACACAACATGGTTGGTACCTTTCATTATTGCTGTAAGAGGATGTAGTCTGTGTGTTGGTTTTAACAGTCTGAAACAAACACACATAAATAAACCTGAAGAATAAGAATAAACATGAGGAATAAGAAGCAAGAATATAGAAAGCAATAAACATGAATAATGAAAAGCAAGTAGAGAAAGCAATATACCCAGCAAGAATATAGAAAGCAATAAACATAAAGAATAAAAAGCAAGTAGAGAAAGCAACGTACCTCTGAAGGGGAAAATTCAGATTATATCATTATGTTACATTTCAGTGTACAACTAGTCTTTTAATTCTTTTATATCCCAGAATTAATATATATAATCTTTAGTCATTTTAGTTAATCTTAACATAATTTTTATTTTTAAAATTTTAAAATTCTTAATTTGTTTTTTTTAAATTTGGTTATATTTTTAATATGTTTTCTTTTATATCCCAGAATTAATATATATAATCTTTAATCATTTTAGTTAATCTTAACATAATTTTTATTTTTAAAATTTTAAAATTCTTAATTTGTTTTTTTTAAATTTGGTTATATTTTCAATATGTTTAATATATTAGTCTTATTAAAGTAGAGAATTAAACTAATAACTTTACATCATAAATAAAAAAAATTAAATCAATAAACATTAATAAAACACCCTATCACCAACATTAATCTTAACACATTAACTAATCATCCTGTTTTCTGTTTTTTTTTTTTTTGACGAGTTTGGTATTTAGACCCACTGAGTATTAAGTTATTAAAGGAAGCAACCTCGAACGAGGGCTGTGAATTTGGGACCGAATAGGCCATCTTATGCAGCCCTACCAAAAACAAAAAAGAGGAGATCGGAATGGATCGGCCTTACCTGCACCTTGGAAGAAATACCTGATGAGACGCCAAGCTGCAGATCCGCGATCAAATCCTGCCTTCAATCAGACAAAAAATCAGATCCAGCTTCGAAATAGGGAGTGAGGAGAAGAGAGGCACCTCACACCAGGTTGTTGGCCCAAGGTCAGAGGCAAGGCTTTCCTCAAAAAATATTTAGCCAATGTGAACAAACATATTTAGCCAATGTGAAAAAACTTTAGTTTTCAATTTGTCCATCAATTCAAATATTATATTAATATTTAATGTTAATTATAAAAATAAATCTCAATTTCAGCCATAAATAAAACACTTTGATGTCCACATTAATTTTACTTAAAGTTTATCTATAGATATACAATAATCGAAAGCAAAAAATATCTAATTTTGGATACACAGTTTGAATGGGCCTAATGGTTAAGAGCATGTGTTTCCTTTTAAGAGGTCATTGGTTCAAAACCAAAGGGGGTAGAGGATGTATGCCTTCGTAGACTTAGCAGTGAAATCGTTGTGTGGACCAAGGGGGTCTCGTTGTGTGGACAAGGGGGTCTCATACACAAATTTGGTGTCTGGCTTCGCTGTGACCTTAAAAATGGATATTATTAGGCTTCGCTGTGACCTTAAAAATGGATATTATTATTATTATTATTATAAATTAAATTATTAGTTAATAGATATCAGGGGGTCTCATACACAAATTTGGTGTCTGGCTTGGCTGTGACCTTAAAAATGGATATTATTATTATTATTATTATAAATTAAATTATTAGTTAATAGATATCAATCCATTTAAATTAAAATGGATATTATTATTATTATTATTATAAATTAAATTATTAGTTAATAGATATCAATCCATGTAAATTCCCTTGTTGGAAACAATGTTTAATAATGGGTCCCTTGTCCCACAAACAAGGGGGTCTCATACACAAATTTGGTGTCTAGCTTGGCTATGACCTTAAAAATGGATTTTATTATTATTATTATTATTATAAATTAAATTATTAGTTAATAGATATCAATCCATGTAAATTCCCTTGTTGGAGACAATGTTTAATAATAAGATGGGCGGGTGAATCAGTATTAAAGCTAAAAGTTAAATTTTATGATAATTTATATTTTTCACATTCAAACTTTGCATTCACTATGTGAGCAACCATTAAGAAATCATAACAACGGCCATATGAACAACACAAACAGATACATCATCAATAACAAACACATGAGGCATAGAGGTTTTACGTGGAAACCCTTCCGAAGGTAAAAACCACCAAATTTGGTTTGTTATTATGATGTAAATAAGAGCTCCTACTCTATTACATCAATGTTTATGAGCCACCACTCACATGAAGCACTGACTCCCCTTGATTGTTTGCTAGAACCCACTAGCAGGAAGCACCAGCTCCCTTCCTTTGTAGACCCCTGATCTTCTTACCAGAAGCACCAAGTGAAGCATTGATTTCTTGGATTTGTTACAAGCATCAACTTGCAACTTCTTGGATTTATGCAAGCACCAACTTGCAGTAGGCACCAACCACCAAGATTTCTTCAGATATCCACTAAGATGGGAGCATCAACTCTCTGTATGTAGGCTCCAACCCACACTCAATAAGGAAATCTCTTTTCTTTGTAATTGGTAGCCACTCTAATTGATTTCAGCGCTTTGTTCTCCTCTGCCTTTGGCCCTTTATTACGTTCATCATCCTTCACTCTCGCTCAGCAACAAACTCTCATACTTGACACTTGCAGCACTTTATTCATTCCCCACTCTACTCATTCTACAACAATAGTAATTTAGCTCCTCGGCCTTCAACACTTTTGCAACAAACATCAACACTTTGTTCTTTGCTCTCAACCCTCTTCCTCAAGCACTCTTGGCCTCTCTTTGTAGGTTAAGCACACTTGGCCTCTTCTTAGTAGTGCTCACACACAGAGCACTCCTCTCGACTCACTCAACAATGTTGCATTCCCCCATATTCTACAACTGCAATTCTTGGTTTTGTTCCAATGTTAAACAGTGAACGATGCAGTCCTTGCTATCAATTCACTCCCTATGAGTGTACTCAAACATTTCTCTCCATCCTATTCTTGCATCAAAATTACTTGGCCACTGCAAATGAAATAATTGAAGGAATGGGCACTTGAGTGTTCTTCCATACTGAGAAATAATTCTTAGTCAGATTATTTTACTCCAGCAAGGCTCTTCATGCTTCTTAATTGGCTACAAAGATCATAATGTACTACAGGCATGGCTCTCTTGGTCTGTGATTAGAGCTTCTTCACTTAGCATTTATTTTAATTGATTTTTTTTGTGTCATGTAGGGGATATTAGAGGTGGCTTATTTCTATTCATGACATGATCCATTAATTATTCTACACATCGTGGTCCTTGCTACCTCGCACCAATACTTCTAGGCAATTATCTTTGACTTCAATTATCAAATTTGGTTGTCGACTCCATTTCATGCTTAGAGGCGCTAAGTTCATAACCAGATATCAACTCATCCATGCATGCATAATCAACTTATGGCGAACAGCCAATTTGACATTTCTATCAAATATGGCACATAGTGCCCAAGAGCTGTTGACTCGTTCCAACCATTAAACATATGTTCTTAACACTTTTTCCTACAGCCCAAGGCCCGCAAAATTTTTCATTGAAAATAGCTCGTAGGCTCTCAATCACTTAACTGTAAAAATGTTTCCAAATATTCTCATGGGCACCTCTTTGAGCTATAGTATTTGAGGGCTTAAATGCTACACATTAAACCTTTTGCGCCCTCAGTCACACTGCTAGACACAACCAAGTCTTGGCACAATATTAATCTCCAACCTTCCCTCTAGGATTATGTGTAGTGTGGAGTTCAACCAATGCATGCACTGAACAATCAAAGGCATGTTGGGTTAACTTGTAATGCCACTGCAATGTCTTTCCATCCTAGTGCCTTTTTTTTGTTTTTGGCCCGAAGTCTCGTGGTTTCTTAACACACAAAACCACTATAAAACAAAGGCTTGGGTGCACCTTTCATCATTTGACGGGATCATTCATTGTTAGCCTAATCTTTGTCCCCTGACTCTAATATCCCAACAGAAACCTTAATGTGCCTTTGTTTTTATCCAAGGTAAGCCTTACAAGATTACATGTCCGGTGGGACTGCCTGACACATGCATCAACCAATCAACAATTAGATGAGGTGAGTTGTACTACACGTGAGTCTGATGACTAGTCAGCCCGCCACTTTTCTTTGTGCATCGCTCGAACCTTATAGGGTAAACCCGCAAGGATGACATGTCTCGTGGCTCCCCTGCTGCAACCATATGAGCCAAACAACTACCTGTTGGGTTGAGTTGGCTCTAACAACTACCCTGTCATCATGGTGCCCAATCAACCCACTAATTCCTTTGCGCCTCGCTCGAAAACCTTCTAGGGTCCTGCTAGTAGGATGAAGTCATGGTGAAGTCACACATACCATGTGTCGCTTCATGAGTGAACCACGTGTCACTCTGGAATGACCCACTTGGGTACCTAGAAACCCCAAATCTACATGCTACATGTCCCCTGTACTAACATCATGCTAACATCATCACTATCCAATACAATGTTGCCATGTGCCTACCATGAGGAGAGAGAGAAGGGTCCCAAGCCTTGTGTTTTGCGGAAAATTCCAATGATAATTTTTTACAAGGGTCCTGACCATTTCTTTAACTTTTCCCTATTTCTATAATGAATAATGTTCGGTTAAACAAACAAAAAACCCTCTTAGGTTCTCCTGAAAACCTAAGGTAGACAGGGTAAGGGAAAGATTGTTCTAAGGCTTGAATATTTTAGTGATGCAAGAAGTAAAAGAGTGATTGAGAAGAGAAGTGAAGGATAAGTCTGTGAGTCCTCAAATGTTTTTTCGTTGGAGTTTTCAACGTAGCTGGGAAGTGCTCCTAGCTACCTCCAAAACCTGGTCTCGCACATACGAAAAAGAACACAGTAACCTTCACAGCATAATATTAGAGTCAATCAAAACCATAAGAAACAACCAGACATAATTGAATGCATTATCACAAACCGAACTTCAAGTGATTATTAATTAGACACAATAAGTGAACAATGAACAACAATAAATGGAAGAAAGAACAACCAATCTATTTTATTAAATGAAGGAAGGAAGATTACAACCATCAATATGTGGTTGCAACAACAACTCCTCCGGCTCCTAGCTCAAAAAACTCTCTCTCTCAAGTTAGATCTCAACAGCACAACAATACAAGAATTCCCAACCCTTTCTCAATGACCAAGCCTCCAATATATAGCAAGTGGAGGCTATGAATATTCCCAAATTCTTTTTTAGTTCAAATTTGGAAAAATCTTTGGGTGCATGTTGTTTCCTCTTTCAAAATGGCTTTGTGGCTTCTTTCTGGTTTTTCCTACTTTTGTATGCTTTTTCCTCTTTTAAGAGCTTTATTTGTTTAGGAAAAAGCTATAAATGAGGATAAAGCAATCACATTTGACCATATGAGTTTCCTTAAGTGACCAAGAGTGTCAAAGTGAGTTAACTCGGGCTTTTTGCCTTATGACTGTGTGAGAATTTGGTAACACAAGTTAAATGAAGAGGCAAACATTTGACCATATGAGTTTCCTTAAGTGACCAAGAGTTTCAGAGTGAGTTAACTTGGGCTTTTTGCCTTGTGACTATGAGAGAATTTGGTAACACAAGTTAAATGAACAGGGAAAGTGTTATAGACTAGGATAACATGGTCCTCATGGTACATAACTCGTGTTATAGTCCTATATAGGCTAGAAAAAGGGGTGTAAAGGGGTGTATTTCAACCAAATGCATAGTAATCTCCTCTGAGCTGATGAGAAGGTATTTTCATGGATAACATATGCCCCCTAAAGTATGAGGTCGGAAAAGAAGGTGATGGCCGAAATACTTTATAAAACAACCAAGGAGAAAGAGTTATCAAAGTGTCAGAACAAAAGGAGACCTACAAAAAACATCAAATGTATGTCATATATAAATCATGTATGAGTCACTTGAAAATTTCGACTCCAGAAGATGTGAATTTGACAAAACTATTAGCAATTCAAAAATCAACCCTTGCTTTGTAGTGTGGAAGAACAAAAGGAAATACATGTGTTCATCGCTCGAATCACCATGGGTAAAACCAACAACATAAAAGAGACAAAACGTCCTAGAATTACAGCCACAACCAACACTGCATGGGAGGTATAATGTATGCCATGAACACCTAGCTAAAGATTACCATAAACCCATAAGCATAGCGGTGGGTGGCATATCTCACCTCTACTGTTGCTTACAAGCTCTCTTTGGCACACATATATATAACATGAGGGGACATTGGATGTATAGCTCGAAACCCACCTCCATCATGGAGCCATGCCATATGCGTTGAACATGGTGTCTATCCTCTTCTCACTTTTCAATAAATTAATTAATGACATTTCAGAAATAGATAATGACATCCCTAAATATATTTTTGAGTTATTTTTGTCTTAAATTTTGAAAACATATCTATAAATTATCCTACACACAAAACATGACTTATACATATTTTCTTCAGATTCCTAATTGAAAGTAGATTCCTAATTGAAAGTAGATAATAAAAGAGTCCCTTATAATATTGATTTGAAACCAAATTAACCCTCTATCTATTTATAGGGAATAAATAATGCTGCTAGAGTCCCTTATAGTATTGATTTGATTTATTCATATGGATAGACTTTATGGGCAAAGAGGTGATGCATTGCTTTCCCTATACACAATTATTAAATTTGAATTGTGAAATCTAAGTAAATTAAATAATTCCAAGATTACAAAACCCTACATTTATTAAAAAACACCAAAATGTCAACTATCACCTAATTCTAATAAAAAACAAAACGCAAAAGAGTTGCACTGCAACTTACAAAATTAGACAATGTGAAAATACTATGGTTGATTCAGCCGCCATTAAATGGGTTGGAAACAAAAACACTGCTTCATTATGACTATCGTGTCACTGACAAAGGGACGTGTTGCAGGCACTTTCTGTGTGTAAATATTCAGTACTTCAAATGCATGTGTTTTGGAATATAGTGTAACTTAATCAGAACCATGGTATCAAGGAGACGTGTTGCAGGCACCTTCCCTGTGCATTCCTTGGTATTATTATTCAGTCCAAATGCATGTGTTTGGAATCGGTGTAACGTAATCAGAACGAACCCTGCTACGGTTGTCAGACTCCACACCCCTCTCCATCCATGCGGAGTCAAAAATAAAAATGTTATTTAAATTCTAAAATATTGTGATTTTATTTAGAATGGTATTGGTTGTATTTTAAATAAAAAAATTTAAAAAGTTTAGTGAAGGAAAAAAATGTCATTTAAAAAAATAAAAATTATATTACATTCTAGTGAAATAATTTTGGCATTTTGGAATAGATTAATAGATTAATTTCATCCAAAATCACAAAATCATAAATTTAAATGTCTTGGATTTGAATCTATTTTTTAATAAAAAATGTGATTAGATGATGAAACATCAAGATCTCACCAAAAATTATCATGTAATTGAAATTAAAAAAAAAAAAACCCACCTCCTTAAAAATACACTCCATAAATTACTAACTACACATAACATTTAAAAAAAAACTAAAAACCAAAAAAAACAGTCTGCAAATCCAAAAGGAGATGAGAAATATATAAAATGATCATATTTCATCTGTGTGCTCACTATTCTTTCACATGTATAAGAAAAGACCCTATAATGTTTTATAAATTAAGTTAAAAATTTGAGTAGGAATTACTATTATTTCAAATGTATAAGATTCTACCTTATAATGTTTAATAAGTTAAAAGATAGAGTAGATATTCAAAGTAGACCTCATCTATGATCTATGATCTAGAAGGGTGGACAAAGAGTCTTGGAGCTTATTGGGGATTGGGCTTTATCCTATACAAGGCATGTGATGTTTTTTTTATTTTATTTTATATGATTTTAGAAGTTAGATGCAGAGGAAGTGGTTGGATTCCAAATTGAGCTTTTCAGTTTAGAATATTATTTTTAAATGTTTAAGTTTAATTAGCATTCACATAGTCAACCCTTTGAGACTCAATTTTAAATTTGTGATTTTTTATGCACACAATTTTGAGATAGATTTGAATACCATTCATAAGGACAAAATGGAGAAATGTGCAATAGGGACTAAAAAATAGAGTGTAAGCTTACCATCATGTGCACCCTGGCCTAACACTAGCGACTTGGTGAACCAGTTGGGATCCCAGTGTTTTAATATAAAATATATAGTCATTATTGTTACATTTTTAAATATATATTCGCTGCAACCCAAGTACTTAATATTAAATATTGTTACATTTTTAAATATATATTCGCTGCAACACAATTACTTAATATAAATTTAATGTAGTTATCATTTGCCTTGCTGAAAAGTAGATAACACATTCCAAAGAGGTTAAGTCTCAAATTACAGCATTTGTTTATATCTTAATATATATGTATTTTATCATGGAATTCCTCCATATTAATTTGGTTACCGATTTAATATATATATATATTCTCTTTTAATTATATAATATCCATTTTGCATATAAAAGTAAATTCAGCATTAAATTGTACTGAGACGTTTTGAAACCATTAAATGTCCAGTGAGGACGAATCAATTGGGGCAAGGGTTAACGAGCCTGCTATCAGGCATTAAATCCCTGCTTAGCTGCAAGTTCGATAGCTATATGCTAAACAGACATTTAATACCCGATAGCAGGCTCGTTAGCCCTTTCCATCAATCGGAACTTTCATAGAACTGTAAAAGCAATATGTATTTATTGAAGACTGACTTTAAACACTATAGAAAGCCGCCCAGCTGACCTTGTACCGATTGCTGGGACCGGGCAAAATTCATTGTTACTGCTGAGGTTTGCCCGGTAAGACTTAGTAGAAAGCAAGCACATTGTTGCTCTTATTAAAAAATAATAATAATAAGTTAAAATTGGTTACAATTTTACTCAGAAAACAATAGAAATTTGGTATATTTTTAGTGAGAAATGCAAAAAAAAAAAAAAAAACTGATCAGAAGTTTTTCTAAAAAATATTTATGTAATTATCCTGTAGAAATTTTTTAAAATCTTAATTATAGCTGTCGAGATTCAAGATTTTGAATAGTTCGAGTGGCCAAAAATTTTTGATGGTATTAAATCTATTTCGCTAACAAAAAAATTTAAACACCCTAACATAAATGAATATCCAAAAAAATAGTTAAAATTCTTCCAGACAAAGATCTGTAAATATCCCTTCCCGCTGTACAACGACACACCATCGTAGCTCGCACCGTTGCCGAGCAACACCGGCGCCGGAAAATCCCGATCCAAAGTGCTCGCACCGATGGTAGTAATCCACGGAGCCACGTTGGCCAACGTCATGGGATCGGGCCCCGAGTTACCGGCCGAGAGCAGGAGACAAATATCCCCTTCTCCATGGCCCCGAAGGCACCAAGCGCAATGCCATCTCTGTAATAAGGCACCGCGCCTCCACCCAAAGATAGCGACAAAACATGAACACCGTCCTGCACGGCGCGTTCAAGCCCAGCCAAAATATCACTGCTAAAACACCCCGCAGTCCGGCAAACCTTGTACACCGCAACTCTCGCCCTCACCGCCATTCCTCTCGCATTCCCCTTGGCATAGCCCATCAGGCTCGCGTCGGGCACAGATGACCTCGCAGCCGTGGACGCAGTGTGAGTCTCGTGGCCACCTTGGTCCTCAGGAACCTATATTCCTTCATCTCGTTCACAGGCCGCAGCGGCCTCATAGCCCTTGCAGAAAAACAGAGCACCGATCAGCTTTTTGTTGCAGTGCGAGGCGTTAAACCCAGTGCCGACTTCGCACTCTCCCTTCCACTGACTTGGCACGGGGCTCATCCCATCGTCGCTGATTCTCGGGCTCTCGGGCCACGCACCAGTGTCGAGCACACCGACAACGCCATCGACGGTTTGGTACGACACAGACCACGTCGATCCGTCATTCACGTCTAATCCAAAAAAACGTGGGGGCTCCATGTGGTGTGGAGCTCGTACAAGGGCTCTGGATAAACACCCAAAATCCCTTTCACGCTCTCCAGCGCCTCGGCCTGCGCACTACTCAGCGTCGTTGCAAATCCATTGAACACCTTATCGTCATTGTACATAATCTTCTCTTCTCCTTTTTTCCTTTAACTCTTTAAAAAGATTAAATAGTGGAAGCATTCCATTGTTCATGATTATCAAACACATTGGGCATATGGGACTTGGACACATGAACAATATATCTCTGAGGAGCGTTGCAACACAACCCACAACAACAGCTATACAATACAAAAGTCGAATCCATTGAATTCCATAGCTCCCCATATCTTCACAATCTCGAGCACTCTACAACATATTCTAGCAATTTTAGAGGGGGGACTGAGACATGGAGCGCCACTTGCATGAGACTCTACTCCACAATTGATTTAAACACTATTGAGGAGCACCAATAAGGATTAACAAAGGATTTCATCGCAAAACCAAAGGTGTGAAGGGACCTTTTCTCTCTCCTCTAGCAGGACACATGGCAGCATATGATTGGCTCCGATAAGGACACATGGCAACATTTGGTTGGCTTTGATAAGGACACATGACAACCTCTGATTGGATCCAATAAATTACAATGGCAGTTGACATCAGCGTGACGTGGCAGTGTGACAAAAAACATGGCAGGCATTTTTGGCGTTTTGAGCGGGCCTAATGGGCCATAACGGGTGAAACGTGTCCCCTCTAAGGAGTCACCATGTGGCAATGATGATGTCATATCAGAAGTTGGCGATCGGAGGATTGAGGATATCAAAACTTTATAACAGTTGGTTATTGAAAAGGTTCTGAAAATGGGGCTCTTATGTGTTGGCACTTGGTCGAGGAAACTAATAGAGCCAAGGGCATAGAGTGAGGCTTAGCATCTAAGTGTTGTGAGGCTTAGCATCTAAGTGTTGTGGAGCATATCGGAGGTTGGAGATTTCGGAACTCCGCTTTAAATAAATTTTGGAGAAAGTTACAATATGTGAAGCTTCCGATGTTTTTGGCGCTTGGTCATGGAGCCCAAAAAACCAAGGGCGCAGAGCAATAACACGAGGAGAAAGGCCCCCGGTGGAACGATAAAGGACTTAGCACATAAGTGCTATACCAATGGTCACAAGCAATGGTCCTATGGTGGATATGCGATGAGCTAAGCAGAAGGGGCTAAAAGCCAATTGAAATATTGTAGTATCGTAACATCTTCTTTAATAGAGTTACGAGATGTTTGGGCTCCGAAATTGCACTGTGGTGTAAAGGCTCTGATATAGCAGCACATAGCAATATTGAAGGTTGGATGAGTCGATAGCTAAAGAATAAATGAACGCAGAAGAGTTGATCGCTGGAATAAATGAAGACTATCAAATATCAGCGAAAAACTCTGAGACAAGGCAACAAGGACAATGGTGCACAGAGAAGCCATGTTGCAGTACAACCAAGGTGTGCAAAACCATGAATAAGCATGGGGAGCCTCATTGATAAGAGAGTTGCACATAGAGAGGATTGTGCCTAGCTGGAGTGTGCAAGTGGACTGAGAATTCATTCTCAGTATGGAGAAATAGTCAGGTACCTATTATCATGGTTAATGCAGTGGCAGAGACCAAGTTAGATGCAACAACAGAATGAAGGGCCATGTCGAGGTACACTCGCACAGTGTGAATGCAGAACAAAGTGGCAGCGTCAATCAAGGGGAGCAACAGAGGAACAAAACTTAGGAGCTCAAAAGATCAAGGTGGGGAAAAGCAGCATAGTTGCCAAAGAGCTAAGTGGAAAAAGCTTTGTGTGAGTGCCTTGTTGTGTAACGCTGAGAGAGAGTCTATTCTGCAGAGAAAGGTTGTTAGTGCCAATGCAGAGGTAAAAAACACCAAGAGTTGCATCGTGTGAGAAAGGCTAAAGTTTCATGTGCATTGTGTGTAAGTAAGAAGTTGCATGTGCGCACGAGTAAAGGCCCAAGGTGCCTGTGCAGAGAAAGAAGGTCTAGAGTTGTGTGTGTGCCTTGTAAAGCCAAAGTTTGAGAGCTGAGTGACTACTGATGAAGAGCAGAGAATAGAGTTGCGTGGAATGTGATGAGTGATTGTTGTTGAGAAGATCAGTGGGTTGTTGCAGAGTGAGCAAAGAGCAGAGCTGAGATCAGGTAGAGTGATTTCCAATTACAGAGAACATTCAATTCCTATTTGAGTGTGGGTTGGAGCCTGCATACAGGAAGTTGGTGCTTCCATCTCTAGTGGGTGCTTGAGAACGCTTGGGGGTTGGTGTCTCCTGCAAGTTGGTGCTTGCAACAAATCTGTGAAGTTGGTGCTTCACATGGTGCTTATGGTAAGCTGAACAGGGATCTACAAAAAGAGAGAGTTGGTGCTTCCTGCTAGTTGGTGCTAGCAAATAATCAAAGGGAGTTGGTGCTTCTTGTGAGTGGGTGCTCACAAAATAGATTGATGTAATAGAGTAGGCGCTCTTATTTACATCAATAGCAACAACAAGCTTTGGTGGTTTTTTCCCGAAGGGGTTTCCACGTAAAACCTTGTCTCAGGTGTATGATGCTCATGGTGTATATGCTTGTATGTTGATTTCATGTTGCTGCCATGTTACATATTGATGTTGATTATATGGATGGGCGCCAAACTTGAATAAGAAAAGAAAATAAGCGTAAAAAGTTTAAAATTAGTCTTAATATTGATTCACCCCCCACCTCGGTATTATCATTTGTTTCCAACAAGTTCTTCCCCTAAAGGAGTGAGGGCGGCAGGGTGATCTCCAAGGTTCCAATCCTTTTAGTGACCATCATCACTCCAAGAGGAGATCTGAGCCAAAGAGGTAATCCCATGAGGATGAAAATAGTCCATGATTGGATGAAGATCATCCTCCTTCTCCAATGGAGGAAGGTTGAGGATCAAATCTTCCCAAAGTTTGATGTTCTCTCCATCCCCTGGGTTCTAGGACACATGAGAATCAATGAGGAAGGAGGCAGATGAGAGGAGGTTCCAGGTAGGCAAGGGTTGTCTATTCTGAGGGTTGGAATTTGTGACTTGAAAATATTTTTCCTTTAGAATTTGAACCCACCAAGAATTTTGTTGAGTCTTCAGTTTCCAGTCTAGCTTTTCCCCCAATGCGATATTCATCAAATCTAGATCCCTGATTCTGAGGCCTCCATGTATCTTAGGATCTCTCACCATAACACATTTAACTAGCTGATATTTCTTTGTGGAAGCTTTACCTCCTTCCTAAAGGAATTTCCTCAATAAGGTCCCCATCTTGTGCAAGATACTTTTGGGAGCCAAAAGAGTAGAGAATTGAAACAAAAGAATTGTTGAAAGGACAACCATGGATAGAATAGTTCTTCCTACCAGGTTAAGCTATCAGGCTCCCCAAATCTCCATTTTTTACTGAAATTTATCCATTATCCCTTGCCAAGATTTTGAAGAAGGATTTTTAAATAAATTGGTATTCCCAAATACTTGAACTCCTTCCAATCCTTGTCTACCTTAAATCTGAGCACTTCCTCTATCTTCCTTTGTTTGATAGGGTTGATATTCTAAGTATAGATGTGGGATTTGAATTCGTTGGTTTATCCCCCCTGAGGCTATAAGAAAACTATCTATAACATTTTTGTATCTTTTGGAAATTACCACTGAAGCACCACCTAGAAGGATAGTATCCTCTGCAAATTGATTGTGGTTGATGCTCTTGACCCTTGGTGAGAAATTGATTCTCGGGAGGTAGTCGTTGATTCTTTCAAACTCCAATCTCCTACTTAAAGAATCATCCATAATAACATGAAAATGTGGAAAGGGGAAATCCTTGTATATCCTTCTAGAAGCCTTGAAGAATTGAGATCCCCTGCTTTTAATAAGAGAGGCAATCTAGGGAGATCTAATACATAATGCCACCCATTGGATAGATTTCTCATGAATATGAGAAATCTCATTTTATTCATGACCTGGAAGAGGAAGCTATGACTAACCTTGTCAAATGCATTTTCCATATATAACTTTATAACCATGTCTTGATCCCCTCACTTCTGGTTGGAATCAATCACTTCCTGGATCATGATTACATTATCAAAGACCTATCTTCCGAGCAAAAAATTGCCTTGATTCTCATAAATGATGAAAGGAAAAAATTTCTTGAGTCTTGTAGCTAGGATTTTAGAGATGGTTTTGTAGGAGACATTACAGAGTGAAATCAGTTGGAACCTGGAAAAAGAAGAAGGATTATTTTCTTTAGGGATTAGGGCTAAGAATGAAGAATTAATTCCTCCCCCTATGCAAAGCTTCTTGAGTGAATAACTAATCATCCTACACAAATTCCTGTGGATAATTTCCCAAAAATGCTAATTAAAAAGGGCATGGAAACCATTTGAGACAGGAGCCTTATCTGGGTGGAAGGAGAAGGCCACCTATTTTATTTCTTCTGTGCTGGGAGGAATTATAAGGGAGAAAACTTTCATCTACCAAAAAATTGCCCAATCTAGTATAAATATGGCCTAGCCTTGATCTTTTATTATTCCAAGTAAAATTTATCTGGAAGGGTTTGATATACAGCACGTTAAGGGAACTAATAAGATCTTCTAGATGCCCTTGACCAGGGTCTCTTACGAGCATGCCTCCTCTCCTTTTGTTTTGGTGGAGGGTTGTGTTGAAGTCTCCTCTGATGATGTAATTGAGGCCAAATGGGGTATCATTTAGATCCCTTAATGAGTTACAGAAAGCTTCTTTCTCCCTAGAGTGGGTGGGCATATATAAATTTACAATATTACAAACTTGATTCAAAGCTAATATTTTGAAAGAAGATGTGATCCAATGTTGCATGTGTTTACTATCTAACAGTAATAATTGGTCAAGATCCTAAAGGGTGCAAAGACCATTGTGGGAACATTTATTCCATATTTTACTACACCTAGATGAGAGGTTTTTCACATCGAGTTTAGTCTCCTGGAGGAGTGCAATTGTAGAATTTTCCTTTAATAACAAATATTTAACTTCTGAGATTTGCTTGTTAGAACCAATCCCCCTACAATTCTAGGAGAAAATATTCATTACTTACTTTTGGGTTGGGATTCCCCCTTCGAGGGGCCAACAGTTGCACCCTTTCTCCCTTCTTTATTTCAAAATTTTGGATAATGTATGGTTATAGTATTTTGGTATCCCAATTCTTTGTCCTTTTTAGTTTGTGTGGTGTCGATTTCCCTATTGGATTTCCATCCTGTGCACCAAGTTTTCCTTTCAAATTCTTTGATTTTTTCTACTTCAAAATTTTCATATGTTGAGCTTGCCATTGTGGCTAATCTAGTGGCTTCCTTTGATGAGAAGTAAGCATCCTCCTCATCATCTAATGAGTATGCCGATACATTTTGGGATACTTCTAGGGTACCATTCTCTTTGGTCAAAACTTGTTCCTTCTTTTGAGGTGGGGGATTCTGAAGGTCGTTATCTAAATCATTTTGAGAGGGTCCTTCCTCTACATTAAGAGTCATCAAGGCTTCAAATTTATTCATATTTCCTTTTTGATTACTTGTTTTACTATTGTCTTCTAAATTAGCCCTAGGTTTGTTTGGATTTACCTAATCCTTACCCTATAGAATTGGCTTTTTGTAACACCCTCCTCCCACATTTACCCAAGCTAACCGGTCCACCGAGGTAAACATGTGATGAAGAGTTAATATGATATGATTCAACTCCCCAAGTACAGTTAAGGAAGTGAAATCGACAAACCAAAAACAAACTAACCTTTCTTGAGAGCTACAAGAACCCCATAGGCTAACCAACCAATCCAGGTGCCCAACCCCTAAGTTAACCTGCCTTTTGACTGAACTAGACCCCTAGTCACTCCCATGACAAGCCCTCCATCTGACTAAAACCCTCCAGTCGCTCCGACAACAAGGCCTCCATGCGACTGTAGTCTTTTTCAGGAAGTTATGTGCTAGCGGCCCCGAATTCTGTTCAAGGCTAGGACTCAAGTCTTTGCCCAAAACTAGACGAAATTCTCAAAAATGATAAATAACAAGAAGACAATGCCTCTAATGAAAAACTTGAACAAGGACCTGACCTAACTCATCATAACCATGCCAGGCATTTCGTCAAAAACATCATGAACATGTAACATATAGGTCATAAAAACACATGTGAACATAGGGATATCATACTTATCTGAAAATCGTCAATAAGGTCTAATTCCCTCTCACATTAGTTGCATTGTCATCTATTAGGTCATTCATTCATTAACATTTCATCTACTAACCAAAACATGATGACAACCATAACTCAAGACTGTGATAAAACTATACTTATAACCATCATATAATCAGATAAATAACAATAATAAAACAATAATCAAAGCATATAATAACACGTATATTTACACACATAACATAAGAGGAAAGAAACTCTTATTAACATATGCAAATCCAACAAAGTTAGGGACTTCTACGTACCACCTGACCATAGATTGGGCTGAACCAAATTTCTCTTTCAGTTAATCACACCCGTGCCATATTCCAATCATGAATGTGGAATCTCATGGAATAACCAATCAAAACCAAACCCAGGGCTTCCAGAGTCGAAACCACCTCAACCCTCAACCAGTGATTCCACCTCATGGTTGGACATCACTAACCATCACCATATCGGTCTCTATCCAAGTTGTTCGAGGCCCTAGAGCATTTGTTCCATCCCGACTTCCAAGACTAGTAACTCAACCCATAGTTGTCGCCGAGCTCCAAAGCATTTTTCCAACCAAGGCTTCGAGGAATAGTAACTCAACCCACCAAGGGCTCTAGATCATTTGTCCAACCAAGGCTTTCAGGACTAGTAACTCAACCCAAGTTGTTACAAGGCTTCCAGAGCGTTTTTCCAACCAAGGCTTGAGAAACTAATAACTCAATTCACGGCCATAGGGAACGTGAACACCAACCAGAAAACAAAAGGTGAAACCCAAAACACCATGGCTATCCTGGAAATGGCAAGGCTAGGCAAAACCACTATCAATCTAGGAAATCCTCCATGCCAATGACATATCATAACCAAGAAAAACCCATTGTAGTTGTTGATCCTGCTATCCTCTTGCATTTTCCTTCTTTTACTTTTCCTTCTTGCTCCAAATCCCAAGTATGCCCCACTCCTCCAAGAGTGCTCCAAGAAAACTCTAAGTGTCCAAGAGTATGAGAGAAAGATAATAGAATGAGAGTGCCAAACACTGAGTTGACAAAAGTTGTGAACTGATCTTCAGAAGAATTTTTATCAATGAGGACTCTATTTTCTTCATTTTCCATTATTTTCCTTCAATTTCCTCCTCACATGCAATTTGTGACCTTTCATCTTCATTTTCTCCTATTTTCCATTATTCTCACAAATAAAATTCCAATAAATGCCTCATGCCTTTCTAAAGCGTTTGCCATTGCCTTTGACAACTTCCATAACCATTAATTAATCACAAGTGATCCTCATCACAATTTTTTTCCCAACATTCAGCTTGGAATATGTGTCCCATGACCTTGGTTATTATTTTTCGTTTATTAACTTTATTACATGGTTTTTTAACCCGAGGTTGTCACAGACTCCTCCCCCTTATGGGAACATTGTCTTCGATATTCAATGACACCTACAACCAACAAGACCACTAAAAAGAAAAACATGCTACCCATGGAGATTTATAACTTACCTCGTTGCAACATTTACATTGAACAACCTACTAAAAGCAAACCAACATCACCAACATGACAAAAATAACAAAATGGCAACCATACCGCTTATTGGCACCTTACAACACAACTCCTGGCAGTATTTACATCCATATACATAATATACATACCAAAATTGTTTTGCCTCAATTGGAAAACAAGAAAAGATACATAGTTCACATATGATCATCCATCGCCCATGTAGCTTCATCGAACCCAAAGTGATTCCACTGTACTTTAACCTGCTCAATTTCTCAGCTTCAGAGCATGAGCATATTTCTTTGTGAAATGTATTGAGGTTCCGGCTGGAATTCTCCTTCTGGGTTCCACTTGCAATGCAAACCAATCAATAACATGGTCAACATCTTCCACATATATTTTTAGCAATGAAACATGGAAAACATCATTTGTCAAAGGTAGTGCAATTCGATAAGCCACTAGTCCAATCCTCTCAAGGATCTCAAAAGGATCACAATACTAAGGTGCCAGCTTCGCACACGACCCCATCCTCAAGGAGCTCTTCTTGGGCTTGATGTGCAAGTACACATGCTCCCTACACTGAAACTCCATCAACAACTTATGCTGATCAACATAAATTTTCTTCCTATCATGTCTTGCCTTTAGATTCTTCTTTATTACCTGCATTTCCTATTCCATCTCTGTCAACATGTCTGATCCAATCAACACCTTGTTTACTGGATCACTCCAACTGATGGGAGTGTTACAACTGTTGGGAAAAACACTGTGAGGGGGGGTGAATCAGTATTTAAACTTTCACAAAAATAATTTTTCTTTTTCAATTTGTATACGCAATTTTACAGAAACCAAATATCATCTGCGACTATAATGAACTAAACCAGCATATAGATAATAAACTTGTAAAACAGCTAATTCATTGTTTGTTGACCTTAAATCAGAGTGTGATGCATTTACTAAGCAATAAACAAATGCAATAAGAACAAAATAAATCAACACACATAAGCAGCACGCATGAAAACCAGGATTTTTCAGGTGGAAACCTAATGTGGGAAAAACCCATTGTTGTTGTCGTCTCAGTCTTCAATCTTCTTATTATAGAAATTGTTTATAGGTTTTCTACTGGTGCAGACTTTTTCCAGTATGCAGGCATCTACCTGCTGAAGGCTACAACCTTCACTCATTTTCCAGCTTCTACTGGAACAGAGCTCCAACCCCCTAGCTCTTGTTGTTAGGAATGGAACCCCCCCAAGGCATGTTTTGGGGCTCAAAGCTTGAATTTTGACCCAATATTGTTGTAAAGACTCTGCGAAATGTATGATGGAGTCACAAGGTTGTCCGCCCTAGTCTTGTAATGTAATGTCGGCCTACCCATGGTCCACGGACCATGGGATTGTATAAATAGAGCGAGGCTCTAAGTGTAAAAGAGTAACAAGTCTAAGTGATTGAGTCGCAAGTGTAAAGTGTGTCTTTGGGTCTTAGAGTAGGAGACGGCTCTGCAGCTGAGTGCGCAGAGGCTTAGTAGTCTGTAGCTGACTGCACGGACCCCTGCAACTAACTGCGCATGGTGGAGACGATTCTGTAACCAAGGAAGGAAATAATAAAGAGAAGTTTTATCTTAATTATGTGTCTTTGTTCTTGGGTTATTACATGTTTGATATAAATTGCAAATATTTTGTTTATTTACTCCATGCACCTGTATGAATGATTTATATTTCCAAGTATAACTTAACGCATACAAGTAGGCTAAGTTAATCAACTAACAATGGAATACTAGTAAGGACTTGGGTAATAACAGCGTTCGGCCCCAGAGTAGGGCTTCACGTAGGCAACATCTCAGGCTTCGAGGTACGGGTAAGTGCGCGTAGAAACATGCATGCAGGGTGGAACCGCTGACTACTTGAACTCATCACACATCTCTAATGTGCGGAAACCTGGTTCTAGCACCCTCCCATACTACTTCGGGTGAGACCTCAGTCCGCACTCTACGGGCTGTTGCCGAAAGGGCCAGTAGTACCGGGATTTGTTTGGCTAAATCACCTATGAACCTGGGGCAGGCCCCAACAAGCCAACAAATGGTTTCGTTGTCGGGACCAGGATCTGCATAAGAGATGCCTGATGTCGTGTCACTAGAATCCGACAAAGAAAGAAATTGAAGAGTGGCTGGATAGAAAGCTTCACGAGTTTGCGGCACAGGAAAACAGGAATCCATGAATATTGAAGGAACAGTGGTTAGAGCGCTATTTATATACGGAAATCCACGAAATTTTCTTTGCATCCTTCCCCTATGAGTTGTATGAGTGGATCACGAAGCTAGCGGACAGTCAAGGAAGGTATAGGTTCGACAAACCTATTGTGCGGACTCCAGAGTTGGTGCACAGACTAGAAGCATCGAAAGATAAGATCACGTGCGCTGTGGACCATTAGCTCGATCAAATTATAGGAGGGTTTATCACTGAGTTCACGGTAGATACTTCAATCAGCTACAGTGAGGCAGAACGACGCTTCCTCAAAGGGCCGCGAGGTAAGTACGTTAAATCTTTGAACACTTGGATTAAAATGCTACTGTGTGAAAAGTGGGTTATGCGAATAAATTGATGTTTGGGGCTACGCGAAGTGGGAGGATCTATAGAAACGAAGGTAGCGCAGAGATAGAAACTAGCCCCTTGATTTCGCCTCGGTGAGAAAGCGAGGAAGAGCTCGTGAAAGTTTCACCAAGAAGTGTGATCAGTCTGATAAGGCAGCGAATTCCACGCATACCACCCCCACCTACACCACCACCAGTTTCACCATCTTCACCCTCATCTCTGCCCACACAACCTCCACCACAGTCACAATTCAATATGGTGAGCGCAATAAAGTTGTCGGTGTTCAAAGGAGTAGGGAACGAAGATCCGAACCAATTTTGGTTCGTGGTAAAGGCTGTATGGGAAGCGCAAGGAGTCACGGATGACAACATAAAGAAGGCAACGCTGGTAAGTGCGTTGCAGGATCGCGCACTGACATGGTACATTAAGCATTCTAATGACAATCCAAATGTGGGGATTGCGGATATCCAAGCTGCGCTAAACAGGGAATTTAGCAGGCCAAAATCGAAGACACAGTTGATTATCGAGTTTAAGGAAATCGCGATGCTTCCAGGCGAGACCCCCTAGGAGCTAGATCAGAGACTGAAGGGTATGATTCGTGAAGCGAACATGACCTTGACGGATGGGCAGCATCGTGCATGGTTTGTAGTGTCACTAACGCCACATCTAAGGACCGCGTTATAACAACAGAATCTATCCACTCAAGGCCGAAGCTTTGGAGATTGCAATGAGACTAGACGAGACCCCAATATAGGATCCTAGTCTGGGAGTTCAACAGATCCACGTGCAATTGAAAAACCTGTGTCTGGAGATGCAGAGTTTGAAACAGGATAGTACAACTCGCCCAGAAGCGTGCGAGGAGGTATGCTACATAAAGTGCAAAGGCCAAGGACATGACAAGGACCATTGTCTAGTTTTCGCGAACTACCTGGTGGGAGGAGGGAAAATGCCATTGAGACCATATACACAAGCAGGACTGAGCATGGCGCCTGCACTATGGTGCGCGATTTGTCAAATAGGTGGGAAGCATGCTACAGGTAACTACCACCTATTACAGAAGTATACGTAGACATCCCAACAGTTGTTTTGTAACTTCTGCAGATTAGTAGGCCATGATGAGCGCACTTGTAGAAGTTATGAACTGATGATGGATCAGACTCCTACCTACAGATTTCAGGCCAAAACACAAGCCCTCGACCAAATTCCGGGGATGGCACACACTGGATTTCAGGGGCGCGGATGAGGTCGAGGTGGAATGGGACCAGGAAGGGGTCGCAGATAGTTGATTTGTTACAATTGTGGAGGGCCAGGGAATTATGCTCGTGATTGTACAAATCCGACGAGAGCATCATGTTTATATTGTACCCAATTCGATCATGAGACGGAGGACTTCCCCACACTGATAGCGAGGTTGCACGATAAAGGAACACTCCAGCCTCCCCCGACTCAGAACTTGCAAATGATGAGGTCTGAGCCGCGCGAAGAGGACTCGAATGTAAACATCGTGCTCCTAAGCAGTATCACGACAGGAGATGAGAAGGGCAAGCAACCTGAATAAAGTGCCTGGGTTCGCAAGGCTCCAACAAAGGAACTAGAGTTTGATTTGTAGCACGCGAAGGAGACATTCATGGAAGCTAAGAAGAGCTTCACGGAGGCCTCCACTTCAGGTAGTAATAACAAACTAAAACCAAAGATGGACCCATCAATGCTTACTACCTTTCTGGAGACATGCGTGAAGTTGTTGCACGAAAACAAGGTTGTAAAGGGACTACAAGAACTCATCACTAGGTGCACTGGGTCAGGAGAACCATGTGTAGTCCGGAAGATCAGGAGGCACACAACGCGAACAGGAAGGGAGATGAGATTGACTGTGCAAATCGGGGAATATGAAATGGATCAAGTGATTCTGGATCTAGGATCGGATGCGAACATCCTACAAAAGCAGACATGGGAGTGCATGGGTAGGCCCGCATTGCAATGGTATCCTATTCAATTGCAAATGGCGAACCAACAAAAGATCCTACCGATGGGAAGATTGCAGGGAATAACGGTAGATATTGAAGGTGCGAGTGGGCTTGCAAATTTCGAAGTGATAGAGATTGTCAATGACAGCAATCCCTATCCTGCGCTATTAGGAATAGATTGGGCCACTGACATGAATGGAGTAATAAATCTAAAGAAGCGCAAGATGATTTTTGAGAAAAAGTCACTACGCGTAGTGGTACCTTTAGACCCTGCAGAAGGATCGCACTACACAGAGCCAGTGTGCGACGACGATCTAGACTGTATCTACAAGATAACCGCGCGGGAGTAGGACTAGGTGAATCTAACAGCGGATGGTAGGATTTTGTGGGAGCGCGAAAATTCCTGCACATCAAATTCAGACGAGGAAATAGAACGATGACAGAACCGGTTACACGAGGTAACCACACTCAATTGCAACATGATGGTAAGATCACTGCGCTGCGTGACCACAGAGGTAAGGGATCTGCCTATGTATGATGGGTTAACAACGGTGGATGATTTCCTGAACAATTTTGAGAGAGAAGTGCCAGAACAGTAGCGTTTTGACTCTCTAAAATGGGCACTATGCGCTACGCCCGCAAGATGGCGGGGTACGCATCAAAGAAGTTTTGAGGACTGGCGCAAATGCAAAAAGATGATGCTCATACGATTTGGAAAGCCTCCGATGAGGATGAGAGCCAGGTATGATGGAAAAAATAGCCTCCGCACCCACCTCTCCCGATGGGTACAGGCGTATGGTATGCAACTTACACGAACAAACACTATCCTCACAATAGGAAACATGACCAACAAGCAGGAGCGGGCAAGAAGATGGCGCGAACAACAAAGTATGGTACAACCCAGCATGCCGAAGATTATCCGCGCGGAAGCATTTGAAAAAGTATGCGAAGTACTGAACACGGTCCACCAGCCGAGACACACTGACTGGGACTTACGCGTACCAGCGGTTCTATGGGCTTACAGAACCGTGTGAAAAACTCTGACTGCGCAGGCACTTCCGATGAGAAAGTATGAAGTAGATACTGTAATCCCTATGGAGCAAGAAAAGCCTAATTTGTGCATGACAGCACCCATAGATACAATGGTTCGCGAGGCACGGAAAGAAGGAATCATACAGCCGCAAGAGACAGAACACATGAGACTTGAGGAAGAAATCCAACAGGGAAACCTTAGACTTCACGAACTTGAAAAAGAAAGGGTACGGTTAAAAGAGAAAAGCGCTTTGATGGACACGGAGGTCAAGAAACTGGAGGACGAAATAAAGGAAGAGTTTCTTGCCAAAAAAACTAGAATGGTAAGGCAAGGTGTGTACGATCATACTGACAAGTTTGAGAACTTTCGCCGTGAATTGGTTAGTCTGATGCCTTGGCTTGGACCGCATATCATTAAGCATAGTGCCCAGGGTAGCACGTTGCAAATGGTGAAGTGCGCAATGCCGACCGCAACCATAGGAGGTAAGGATTCTCCAAAAGCCGTGATAGAGGATAGAATGGCGCTCTACACGGGTGGTGCGACCACCTGACTAGCCAAGAAAAGGCCATTTTTAGCACTCCAGGCAGTTGGAGGGAACGCGGGACTATAAACTATCCTGCCCAAGAGCTGCGTGATGTTGGAGATGCGTGCAGAAGCAGAGAGTCACAAGGTCCGCGACCGTGCACGGGGGACTGCGCGGCCGCGCGGATTGGCTAGAAAGTAACCGTTGAAGTCACTGTTCACGATGGGATGATCAAGTTGAGGCCAAATGGAGTGGGCGGCGGGCATTTAAGACGCGATTTATGGGCAAGATTTGGGAAAATCTGCCGCCAAGAAAGCATTAATGGACCGGAATTAGGGGGAATGGTTGAATTCGAATTCAAAAGGCGCTATAAAATACAAGGGGCTGCCCAGCAAACAACACTTGGTTATTTGAGAATTGAGCGATTGAGCAGAGAACTGAGCATTGAGAGTCGAGCGATAATTGAGCCCCTGAGTTCGCGAGTGATAGAATACAGCCTAGATATGATGACAGCAACTAAGGATGGTTTGGGAATAGAAGAGGTAATCGTCGGCAAGGCCGCGCAGACCCTAATGGTGGAGGATGTTCCAGAAGGTGCCGGGGTTGTGGCAAAGATCCCCAAATCACCACGTATGCCAAGACCCAAGAAGGATAAATAGGCAATGGCTCTAGTACGCGTCCCCGAGGAACCTGCTACGCAACAAACTATCAATGGAAGAGAAGGGGAAAGTTGTCATGATAGAAACAGATGAGGAGGAAGAAGATTTGCAGGCCCTTATCATCACAGAGGAAGAAGACGAAGGCATGGAGGAGGATATTCAACCTACACGCTTTGCGACAAAACTGCTTGCATATGTCCCCCCGCAAAAGGGGAAGGCCAAAGTACCCAAGGACCTGGACGAAACCAAGAGTCCACTCCAGACCTCGCTCCTCCCAGATGGCATTGTGTTTGAAGGCATGCACCTGGGCCGCGTGCCAACCATGAAGTTTGAAGACTGGGACCTCGCTGACTACGAGAAGTTCCCTCACCTGGAGACCGGGAATCTCATGAAGCAGAACAACGCGGGGGTGGTGACAATGTTAGAGCTGCGGAAGTGGCTGCGCGGAGTGGAAAAGGCTGGGCTACTGAACCTGCTATGGGTGCCGCATTTCCACCATGCCCCAATAGCCATTTTCGTCATCAAGCAGCTGCTCTACCTGGTGCATGATGGGTATCTATGGCTGGAGGAGCTTATCCCCATCACGACAGACCTAATCCATCGCATTTCCTGGCTACCATACAAAGGAAAGGACCCCGCAACCATATCAGAAGGGAAAGGTAGTGATTTGGCCCTCGCAGAGGCCATGAAGACAAAGTACAAGCTGGAGAAGAAGAAGAGGGGCTACGCTATCTCCAACATCAAGGACAAAGCGGTACGCATAGCAACTCAAATCCTGGCTGGAAAAGTTATGAGAAAGTGTCGCACCGACAAAGTACTTGCACCTATGATCGCACTAGCCGAACAGTGCGCGGAGGGGGTCCAGTTTAACTGGGCTAAATTCCTCTACACAGAATTTTTGAAGAACTGTCGCGAAGCCCAGGAGCAGGGTAAAACCTTCCACTATGCGTGGTTGTTACTATCCATAGTGCTCGTAGCGGGGGAACTGCTGGAGGACAATCAATTCCCCCCAATTGACAGAGATTTACCAGAGGCCGCGAAGTACGCTTCGCTCTGGGCCATGAAGGACGCAAAAAGAATACGCGACAACAAGATCTTCTAGGTGCTCATGGAGATGAACATCCAGATGTGGATCAATCAGAGGTCGCGCCTGTCGCCCACGGTGTACAACAGTCTGCAGAGTTTTGCAGAATTCAAAGCCAACATGCATAATATATACATCAGGGTGCGCAAGGACACAACGAAGAAATGGACGAAGCTACCTTTTGTAGCCACTGACGATGCCATTTTCACTGTCTTGGAGGCATGGCCCCCAGAATGGTGCGCCCTAAATCTTGCAGAACTCGAGAAGGCGGCAGCGCAGAAGAAGAAGGACGATGCCAAGCTGCGCATCACACAGTTGGCCGAGAAAAGGCGAAAGGAAATAGCAGCAACTGAGGTAAGGGTAGCGCGGGAAGCAACACACAAATCCTCCAAGCAGAAGAAGGCCGCAGAAGCAGCACAGGCAGCAGAGGCAGCAACTATGAAGGCGGACAAGGGCCAAGCAATGTCCTCGCAGGGGCAGGAGGCAGAGGAAGCAGAAACAACAGAAGGGAGCGTGGACCCAGGGACCGCATCCACACAATTAAAGCGCCCACAAATAACAAAGAGAGCGGGACCAAGGAAGAATCTCAAGGCCTCGAAGTTGGCCATTGACCCGATCACCCTAACCGAGGGTGATCTCCATGACATCGGTGAGACAGTGCGCGATGTCACCAATGAGGCTCTTCAGGATTTTATGCAGGAGCACCAGACTGTGTTGGGGGCCCTCAGGGCATAGTTGCAGGAGTTACAGGTACGTCCCCCTCAGGCGGGTACCCTTTCAACCCACCTCGTAGTAGGATCCTCGACAGCAGAGCAGATGTTGCACGCACGGATGGCAAACACAATAGTGTTGCCGGAAGGGGCCCTAGTAGCAGCGAATGAGACTGATAAATTTTCGATGAGCATGATGAAAGGCCTTGGCCTTAATTTGGTTGCCCTTCCGCGTGAGACACTGTGTCTGCTACAGGATTGGATAACGGTAGAACTGCGCGCTAGGGAGAGTCGCGCGATCCAAGTTCTCAGTGAGCAAAAGATTAACATGGAACAGCTCAGTTTACAGCGCGATGAATTGGTGTCTCAGAATCAACAGTTGGTGCAGGTGGTAGGCGACGCTTGCCGACGTGTCCCGGAGCTAGCCATCCCAGCAGATCTACCAATAGAGGTGCGAATCCACAGGTTAGATACCAGAGTCCGCGAGGCTAGAGAAGAAACGACCAAGGTTCAACCGGAGCTAAATCTTCAAATCGCCAAGCTGTGGTTAAAGGCGCAGCCATCCACTCCCGCGGAAGTCAGAGAGTAGCGCGCTAGCGCTATCATAGTGGGACTGGAGGAAAACGGAGGTGCAGTGTGAGACTATACCAGCATGTTGGAACAAGCACTTGAGGTCCTCACAACTCTGCAGGAGGACCCCAACATCCAACGCTTGGAGACAGAAGCGCGAGAACTCCAGCAGCAATACGACAGTGTCCGAGGAACTACGTAGATAGTGGTCCTCACCCAGCGGCTTGCCAGGATTCAGCAGGCTAAGGCACTAAAGGAGTAGGTGGACGCAGCGTGCCACAAGGAGGCAGTTCTCAAAGCGCGCGTCTAGCCGTGGATCGACAAAGCCTTCACTATCACGGTGAACATTGAAGGAAAGCTCGTGCACATACAAGGGATGCACACATTAATGTAGAGAAGCACCCTAGAATCAGAGGCCTCGGAACAGCGGACGCAGCAGATTCAACAAGAAGCAGCTCAGTGCGTTGCTAACCTCAACACGGTTCGAGAACAGTTGGAGGGACTCCGCGCTAAGATCATCATGCCAACAGAGTGACTCGAGGGCGAGTCACGATGTTTGTGTTGGGGGCCTGTTGGGCATGGAATCCCCCCAAGGCATGTTTTGGGGCTCAAAGCCCAAGTTTTGACCAATATTGTTGTAAAGACTCCACGAATTGCGAGCGCAGAGCGCGAAATGTATGATAGAGTCACAGGGTTGTCCGCCCTAGTCTTGTAATGTAATGTTGGCCTACCTATGGTTCGCGGACCATGGGATTGTATAAATAGAGCAAGGGTCTAAGTGTAAAAGAGTAACAATTCTAAGTGATTGAGTCGCAAGTGTAAAGTGTGTCTTTGGGTCATAGAGTAGGAAAAGGCTCTTCAGCTGAGTGCGCAGAGGCCTAGTAGTCCGCAGTTGAGTGCGCGGACCCCTTGCGCAGGGTGGAGACGAGTTTGTAACTGAGGAAGGAAATAATAAAGAGAAGTTTTATCTTAATTTTGTGTCTATGTTCTTGGGTTATTACATGTTTGATATAAATTGCAAATATATTGTTTATTTACTCCGCGCACCTGTATGAATGATTTATATTGCCAAGTATAACTTAACGCATACAAGTAGGCTAAGTTAATCAACTAATAGTGGAATACTAGTAAGGACTTGGGTAATAACAGCGTTCGGCCCCCAAGTAGGGCTGCGCAAAGGCAACATCTCAGGCTGCGAGGTACGGGTAAGCGCGCATAGCAACGTGCGCGCAGGGTCAAACTGCGGACCACTTGAACTCATCAAACATCTCCAGGGTGCGGAAACCTGGTTCTAGCACCCTCCCATACTACTTCAGGTGAGACCTCAGTCCGCGCTCTGTGGAGTGTTTCCGAAAAGGCGAGTAGTACCAGGATTTGTTTAGCTAAATCACCTCTGAACCTGGGTCAGACCCCAACAAGCCAACACTTTTACTAGCTGATATGTTTACCAATACATAGGCGCTGACCTGCAGAAGGCTACCACCTTCACTCTTTCTCCAGGGACCACGTTTCATAAATTTTTAGACTAGATACTCTTGGTACACATCATCACAATATGAAGGCCACGTTTCATCAAATTTTCATAGTGGAACCATCAGTAACATTGAAGCTCAAAATCAATCACCATTGCAATACAACCATCAAATACAATTGCATCAACCAATCACTGAAACCCATCAAGTCTGAAGCAAAACATAATCAATCAATCTGAACAGTCAGATCACCGTCTCCAGAACACAGATTTGAATCCAGAACACTACATCAACAACCAGAACCAACTGCAACCTCAAAAATCATATGTCAAATTGTATACGCTACTTCAAAGAGGATAACCTGTGTGTATACGTTACTTTCTATAACCTAACCTGCATATACCTCATAAAACCTCTGAACCAAAAAATGTACTAACCAGAGACATTATGAAGATATACTGTCATATTACAGAGTTATAAACAGATAGCAACAAATATCACCTTTATTACTCAATCAAACAGTCAACCAGGCTCAATCTCCTTATACAATCAGTTTAACTTCAAATCTAATGAAGACATCATTGACAAACAACAGTAAAACAACAACATTGATCAAATAGATCAATCATTTCTGAACAACAAGCCCTTCCTCTGCATATGCTACTTGGAAGTGCGAATCCACGTGTATACGCGCCTTCACCAAGGTGAACCTGCGTATAGATCTGCAAATAATGACTTATAACTTCGCAGCTTTTCAAGACTTCAGATATACCCAAATCATAGCATTTAAAGGATAAAACATGCGTTAGCACTCAGATCTAGCCTATCCATTATCATATCATATAATGATAAGTCATTTCAGGTCTCATGATCCTGATCCAACATTGTATCCATGGGTGCACAAGATGTTTCAAATCTATATCATAACCATAGCCCTTACAACACAAAATATACTTCAAATAGAAGTATTCATGAAAAACCCTTTTACTTCCACACTTAGCCCTTTGATCTTCTCCTCCTTATATACTTAGAGCCTTTGTCAATACCATGCACCAAAATAACACTTAGAACCTATGGAATTCTTAGACGAGATCAAGTAACCGTTATTCCACTCAATATTGTGGGCTAATACCATAGTATGGACCCTTAGTATTCTTTAACCTTAATTTTCATCCCATACGTGCTTTTCTTCCTGTGAAACTGCGTGCATACGTATTCGCTCCTTTTATTTTGTGTACCCGCGTGTATACGCCACTTGGACTAGGTGAAACAACATATACAACTGAAAACATTCTCTTTCCTCAATTTCTTGATTCTGATATGTAATACTTTATCCCATCATCCCGCCATTACTCTGTTGACTCTTAATTGACCTATTACAATGTGAGTTGTCATCACTTTATCATTTTTGAACAGATTCCTTTGAACTACCCTACATTTTGTCACATCTGTAAACACAACTGCCATGCATTCTGTCACTTCTTGTTTATACCTTTATCAAGTATTTCATTCATCAAATAGGTTGTCATAAAGGACAACTCATCAGGTAGGTTGCCATCAAGGACAACACCTAATTCATAATACCAACAATTTCCCATATCAAGCTTCTGATTCTGATCCATAGACCTTTGACCCATTATTCTGTTCCAACATTCTGCCACCTCTGATTTCGCCTGTATATTCATCTAGTTACCATATACTTGTTATGTTACAAGTGATTTTCCATCAAGGACAACACATGCCTCATAATTCTAACAATATCCCCCTTTGGACTTGATGGCAACCATATTGGTGTTGATCACTTCAAGTTGTAGAACATGTTAGATATATCAAACAACACCAAGATGCTCTCCCCCTTTGACATCAAGGGCAAAGGGCAAACCAATATATTCTCCCCCTTAGTACATGCTGAGATGCACTATACTGTCCATGCTCTCCCTGATCACATGCAGAGTATGTAGATATATTTTTCAAAAGAATAACATGACTTTATAACTCAACTATGTGAGTATGACCTTCCTATCACCAATGACTCATACATACATCAATCTCCCAACCAGGTGGGGATACAAATTTGACTCAACCACCCAACCAAGTGGGATTACATATTTTACATGATCTCAAAAGTCTATACATGAATGAATATGACAATTATTACATCATCCTTCCCATGCATAGTGGGGGTACAAATTACGTCATATGTCCAAAAGGACTCATTCATAATAGACTATTACATAAAGAGACATATTATTACACCATAGGTCTTTACATGACCTTTTCATAAAATGACATTAATAACTGAGACCATAGTTGAATTCAGCAACCATGATGCCAACAATGCATAATGTTTTGAAGGCTAATGCTCCCCTTGAACCTGAGCTACATGTGCATTGTCAACAATTCATTCATCAAGGAATTTTCATCAATTAAATAAACATCAACGAGAAAAGCATATCAGCAGACAATATCCATCAACATTAGACTGAAAAACCATGTCAGAAACTGATTTTAAGTCTGACCCACTGTTTTTCTATCATAAAAACATATACGCTACTGCTAGCATAGAAACTCACGTATATATTCTACTCTGCTTTATGAAATCCGCGTATAGAAAACAATCCTCTGAATTTGAACAAACTGATTTTAAGAGCAAGATGACGTTGAAACAAATCCCAGCTTTTGTCTGAGATATTCAAATGCTTCTCTGGGAAGAGGTTTGGTAAAAATATGAGCAACCTGATCCTTGGAGGGAACATAATCTAATTTAACTTTTTGTTCAATTACTTGTTCTCCTAGAAAGTGGTACTTAATGGGTATGTGCTTGGTCTTGGAGTGCATAACAAGATTTTTCGAAATACTAATAGCACTTGTATTATCACATATGATGGAGATGGGTGGAGAGCATTTAATTTGAATATCTTGTAATGTTTGCATCATCCAGAGAAGTTGTGTGCAGCAAGATGCAGCAGCCACATATTCTGCTTCCGTTGTAGATAAGGCAATCAAACTTTGTTTCTTGCTAAACCAGGATACTAATCGTGATCCCATATAAAATGCACCTCCACTAGTGCTTTTTTGGTCATCAACATTTCCAGCCCAATCCGCATCTATATATGCATGAAGGGTGAGATCTGTATCTTTAGGATACCATAGATGAAAGTCTTGAGTTCCTTGGAGATATTTGAATATTCTCTTTACTGCCTAAAGATGTGATTCCTTCGGATTTTCTTGAAATCTTCCAATAATTCCTACTGCATGCATGATATCTGGTCTGGTACCTGTTAGATAAAGTAGACTTCCAATCATAGATCTATATTCTGGTTGATTCACTGTAGGAGAATCATCATTAGAACTAAGACTACATCCTGTTACCATTGGAGTACATACTGGTTTGGAATCTTCCATTTCATACTTCTTCAAAATATGCTTGAGATATTTAGTTTGTGAGAGAAAGATGCCATCTTTTGTTTGTTGCACTTGTAGACCAAGAAAATATGTTAGTTCTCCAAGTAAAGACATTTCAAATTCTTGCTGCATAACAAAAGCAAAGTTTTGACTCATAGATTCTTCATTACTGCCAAAGATGATATCATCAACATAAACAACAATAATTAGCAGTTTATCATTCTCAATTTTGTATATAAGTTGTTGTCTGCGGATCCTTTTGTGAAGCCTTGTTGTTGAATATATTTGTCAAGATGATAATACCATGCCCTCGGATCTTGTTTCAGTCCATACGAAGCCTTTTTGAGTTTGCATACAAGATTTGCATCATTTCCCATAATGAATCCTTCTAGTTGTTCTACGTATACTTCTTCTTCTAAATCTCCATTAAGAAATGCAGATTTTACATCCATTTGATAAACTTTAAATTTTCAAAAACTTGAAAGAGAAAGAAACATTCTTATGGCTTCAAGTCTAGCTATAGGTGCAAAATTTTCTTCAAAGTCTATACCTTCTTGTTGAGCATTTCCTTTACAAACAAGTCTTGCTTTGTTTCTAATTACTTCTCCATTTTCATTCAACTTATTCTTGAATATCCATTTTGTTCCTATAACATTTTTATCATGAGGTCTAGGAACTAATTCCCAAGTATCATTCTTTTCAATTTGGTCAAGTTCTTCATCCATGGCCTTAACCCAACATTCATCTTTGCTAGCTTCATTTACATTTTGTGGTTCTATGGAGGATAATAAGGCTAGATAATTAGAAGATCCTATAAGAGTTCTTCTTGTTTCTACTCCTTTTTCTCCTAGAATTTGAGATTCTGGATGATTCTTTTGAACATACATGGATGGAGCCTTTTCATTTTCAAATGTATCTTCTTCTAAGGCTTCATTGGTTTCTTCCTTTATATCATTTCGATTTGATACATGAAAGAATTCACCATCTTCATTATCATCTTCTTTTGTTGATGTCACCTGTTTCGGATTTCTGCATGCTTCACCAATTACAACATCAATGCATTCAACAATTTTTTAAAGTATCTTATTATAACATGTGTGTCCTTTAATTCTATATGAATAACCAAGAAGTATTCCTTCGTCTTCTTGGGTTCAAACTTACCAAGTTTTTCATCAGTCTTTTTGATGAAACATTTGCTTCCAAAAATTCTGAAGTGTTTTACAGTTTTAAGCTTACCATACCAAAGTTCATATGGAGTTTGATCACTATTTACACATACGTGAGATTTGTTGAGAATATTTACTGCAGTATGTGCAGATTCACCCTAGAAGGTGTCAGAAGTTCCAGACTCATCAAGCATAGCTCGAGCCATTTGTTGAACTGTTCAATTCATTCTTTCCACCACACCATTTTGTTGAGGAGTTCTGGCAACAGAGAACTGTCGCTTTATTCCATGTTGTTCACAAAATTCAAAAAATTGATCTGATATTAATTCTCATCCCCAATCATATCTAAGACATTTGATTTTTAGATCTAATTCATTTTCAACTAAATCTTTTAAGACGTTAAACTTTTCAATGATTCATCTTTATGTTTTAGTAAACCAATCCAGCACATTCTAGAAAAATCATCAATGTATAAAATGTAGTATTCTTCTCCACGAGGTGACTTTTTCCTTGTTGGTCCACACAAATCTATATGAACGGGTTCAATAGGATTACTTGTTGATCCTTCTTTGGCATTAAATTGAACTCTAGTTTTCTTACCGAATTGACATGGTTTGCAGATGGTATGTTCTGGAATGATGATATCTGGAAGATCACGAATAGCCTTGAGCCTACATGATTTTCTTATTTGAGAAAAGCTTAGATGGCCCAATCTTCGGTGCCATAACCAGTTATCTTCTATTTTGATTAGATAACATTGTTCTTGACCTCCTTCTAGTATATATAGATTGCTTGGAGTTCTTGTACCTTTGATTATTGTCTTTCCTGTGTCAAGCTCACGAACCACACATTCTTTTGATCGAAACATGACTTCATTTCCTTGATCACACATTTGAATAACACCCAATAAGTTATGCTTTAAACCATCAACATACATAACATTTCTATCTTTAACCTTTTCTTTTAGATAAACAGAACCTTTACCCTTAATGACAGTTGGTGTGTCATTTCCAAAAGAGACATTCTTTTCCTTTTCTAAAGCATTGTATGAAAGGAGTTTATCTTTATCACCTGTCATGTGTTTAGAGCATCTATTATCAATGTACCACTGATTTTCTTGTCCTTCTGCAAATAGATCTATGCCACATCTTTCTGACTGTAGTTCCTTCTTTTTCCATACCTTGGAGTTTGATGATGTTTTCTCCTTTTGATATGTTGGCCGAAATTTTCTCTTGCATTCAGATTCTTCATGACCAAATTTATTGCAAAATGAACATTCAATTTCATCTTTAAGGGGTGAAAATTTATTATAAGAGCTCTCCTTGATTCCTGCCACGCTCCTTTGTTTTCTTGCTTCTCTAGTCATGATAGTTTTGTAAGAAACACATTGAGCAGCCTTATGACCAAAGTTATGGCATGAAAAGCATTATCCATTAGAGAAGAAGTTTTTGTGACCATAAAATATTTTGGTATTGTTCACCTTTTTTTCAGTGCTTATATTGATGTTCACTCTTGGAGTAAAATGAACATGATTTACCTGGGGAGTACCTTTAGTCTTTTTCTAAGGATTGACACATTGTTGATTGGTTTTTTCTGCATTAAGATAACTTCTGGTGATATCTGAAGACTTTTATGGTTGGGATGTTTCTCCAGTGTATCCAAGATGAGTCTTTATAAGAGGAGAACAATGAACCTTGATGATTTCATCTAAGGTTTCTGATCCTTTAGCAAATCTAAGATTCAGAGATTTTGTCTTCTCAAGTTCCTTTCTTAGACCCACTACTTCACACTCTAATTTTTCATTGTGTTTTTCCTTTTCCGTGAGTTGATGTGTCAAAGTGTCTATGACTATATTCTTTTCTTCCAAGAAGATTTTGAGTTGAGTGATTTCTTCAAGAAAATCTTCTTCTTATAAGGCATCCATAAATTTATGATTTTCATAAGCCATGAGTAGTTTAATATCTTGATCAAATTCACCTTCAACACTATTATACAGGCCATCACTATCTTCATGAGTATAATAACTTCTTCTATTAACAAAAAGTTTCCTATTACCTTTTGCATAATCATTTTCTTTGTCATGGTTATCTTTATGAGGACATTTAGCAGCATAATGACCAACTCTACCACAAGAAAAACATTTGAATGGAAGCTTACCTTTGAATCTTCCGGTACACAATTGAAGTTTCTTCACAAAGTTTACCTCATCTTCTTCTGATATATATCATGATTCCTTGAGATCTTCCTTTTCTTTTCCCTTTGCAAAGGCTTTGAAAGCGACTACTTTGATTTCTGATGGACCTCATTTCCTCATTTCAAAGGAAGTTAAAATTCCATGAAGTTGAACAACAGTAACAGATTGTAGATCCTTCTTCTCTTCAATGGAAAATACTTTTGACTCAAATTTATAAGATAGAGATCTTAAAATTTTCTCTACTATAGTAGCCTCCTTTATTTCTTCACCCAAATTCTTCATACAATTTACAATCTCATCTACTCGTAAGAAGTAACTAACAATACTTTCATCACTATGCATCTTGAGAGTTTCATATTGAATTCTGAGAGTTTGGAGCTTAGCATGTTTTACCTGGGAGTCTCCTTCGTAGCTCTGAATGATTTTGTCCCATATTGTTTTGGTTGTGTTGAGCTACATGACTTTGACGAATTCTGATTCTGATAGACTTCCCAATAATGCATTGACGACTTTGGCATTGGTTTCATATGATTTCTTTTCTGCTAGATCTGTGGGGACTGCTGCTGGATATTGGTATCCTCCTTCCACAATTTCCCAAACATCAGCTCCAAGTGACTGAAGATAGGATCTGGTTCTTATCTTCTAATATGCTAAGTTATTTCCGTTGAATATTGGTAGTCTAATAGATCTCATTCCTTCATGATTTCTCATCTTGAGAGATCTTCCTTCAAGCGATCAAGCTTCTTCTAAAGAACTGGCTCTAATACCAATTGTTGGGAAAAATGCTGAGAGGGGTGGTGAATCAGTATTTAAACTTTCACAACAATTTTTTTTCTTTTTCAAACTGTATATGCTATTTTACAGAAACCAAACAGCGTATGTCCGCAACTATAATGAATTAAACCAGCGTATAGATAATAAACTTGTAAAACAACTAATTCATTGTCTATTGAACTTAAATCATAGTGTGATGCATTTACTAAGCAGTAAAAAGATGCAGTAAGAAAAAAATAAATCAAAACACATAAGAAGCATGCATGAACACTGGGATTTTTCAGGTGGAAACCCAATGTGGGAAAAAACCATCGTTGTTGTCATCTCAGTCTTCAATCTTCTTATTATAAAAATTGTTTACAAGTTTTGTACTAGTGCAGAATTTTTCCAGTACGTAGGCATCTACCTCTTGAAGGCCACAAGCTTCACTCATTTTCAAGCTTCTACTGAAAGTGAGCTCCAACCCCCTAGCTCTTGTACTGGCTAATATGTTTACCAGTACGTAGGCGCCGACCTACAGAAGGCTACCACCTTCACTCTTTCTCTAGGGACCACGTTTCATAAATTTTTAGACTGGATACTCCTGGTACACATCAACACAATATGTAGGCCACGTTTCATCAAATTTTCATACTGGACCCATCAGTAACATTGAAGCTCAAAATCAATCACCATTGCAATACAACCATCAAATACAACTGCATCAACCAATCATTGAAACCCATCAACTCTGAAGCAAAACATAATCAATCAATCTGAACAGTCAAATCACTGTCTCCAGCACACAGAGTTGAATCCAGAACATTGCATCAACAACTAGAACCAACTGCAACCTCAAAAATCATATGTCAGATTGTATATGCTACTTCAATGGGGAAAAACTGCATGTATACGTTACTTTCTATAACCCAACCTGTGTATACCTCATAAAAACCTCTGAACCAAAAAATGTACTAACTGGAGACATTATGGAGATATACTGTCATATTACAAAGTTATAAACAAATAGCAGCAAATATCACCTTTCTTAATCAATCAAACAGTCAACCAGACTCAATCTCCTTATACAATCAGTTTAACTTCAGATCTAATGAAGACATCATTGACAAACAATAGTAAAACAACAACACTGATCAGATAGATCAGTCATTTCTGAACAACAAGCCCTTCCTCTGTATACGCTACTTGGAAGTGTCGAATCTGCGTGTATATGCACCTTCACCGAGGGAACTTGCGTATAGATCTGCAAATAATGACTTATAACTTCATAGATTTTCATGACTTCTAATACACCCATATCATAGCATTTAAAGGATAAAACATGCGTTAACGCTTAGATCTAGCCTATCCATTATCAAATCATACAATGATAAGTCATTTTAGGTCTCATGATCCTGATCCAACATTGTATCCATGGGTGCACAAGATGTTTCATATCTATATCATAGCCATATCCCTTACAACACAAAATATACTTCAGATAGAAGTATTCATGAAAAACCCTTTTACTTCCACACTTAGCCCTTTGATCTTCTCCTCCTTACATACTTAGAGCCTTTGTCAATACCATGCATCAAAACAACACTTAGAACCTATGGTATTCTTAGACGAGATCAAGTAATTGTTATTCTACTTAATATTATGGACTAATACCATGGTATGGATCCTTGGTATTCTTTAACCTTAATTTTCATCCCATACACACTTTTATTTCTGTGAAACTGCGTGCATACGTATTCGCTCCTTTTACTATGTGTACCTACATGTATACGCTACTTGGACTAGGTGAAACAACGTATATCACTGAAAACATTCTCTTTCCTCAATTTCTTGATTCTGATATGTAATCCTTTGTCCCATCATTCTTCCATTACTTTGTTGCCTCTAAATTTCCTTGTTACATTTTGAGTTGTCATCACTTTATCTTTTTTGAACTGATTCCTTTGAACTGCCCTACATTTTGTCACATTTGTAAACACAATTGCCATGCATTCTGTCACATCCTGTTTATACCTTTATCAAGTATTCCTTTCATCAAATAGGTTGTCATCAAGGACAACTCATCAAGTACGTAGCCATCAAGGACAACACCTAATTCATAATACCAACAATTTCCCGTATCAAGCTTCAGATTCTAATCCATAAACCTTTGACCCATTATTCTGTTCCAGCATTCTGTCACCTTTGATCTAGCTTGTATATTCATCTAGTTACCGTATACTTGTTTTGTTACAAGTGAGTTTCCGTCAAGGACAACACATGCATCATAATTCCAACAACAACTCTGCCCATAGAGTGCCTCAAACAGACTCATCCTCGGTGACTCAAGATACCCATTTTTGTAAGAAAACTCAACCAGTGGAAGATACTCTTACTACTTCCATTGTTGATGCATCACATACATCCTCAACCTGTCCTCCAGAATTCTATTGACCCTCTCTATCTTTCCATCTTTATGTTGATGATAATTTGTGTTGAAGGCCAACTTTGTACCCAAACCTGTAAATAACTCCTTCCAAAACTCGGAAGTGAACTTAGCATCCTTGTCTAACACAATATTCTTTAGTACACAATGCAACCTCACTGCATCTCCGATGAAGACATGAGCTACAACATTAGTTGAATAAGTAGACTTCACTGGAATGAAGTGTGCTACCTTTGTCAACCTGTCCACCACAACCGTGATAGAATCATGTTGTCTAGATGTCCTCGGCAAACCTGTAATGAAATACATAAAAATGACCTCTCATTTCCACTCTAGAATCGAAATCAATTGTAGTAAATGATGCAGGAGCATGAGGCTTGAAGATAAAAGGCTTCGAATTTATTCTAGAATTACAAAAAAAGTTTACAAGCAAAGGAGTGGGATCCTTTAGCTGTCAATTTACAAAGTTTTCTAGATAGGATTTGAGCTAGGATTTAGGGATTGAGTGATTTTATAATTAATTCAAGATGTTTAGATTCAGTTGAGATTCTCAAGGAGAATATCAACCAGATTAGATATTGTCTAAGATTAGGCAAATTCGACCCATTGGTTAAGGATCTGATTGTTAGAATGAAATGGTATTTATGTAAGTTTTGAATGATTGTAAAGGGATTTTGACTGATTTGGCTTGATTAGGCCGTATAAGATTAAGTTACAGAAATTGTATCTCTGTGTATTTGTGTATAATTGGTCAATCCTGGAGGCATTTTATTCCTTCGAAATATCTCTGAGTTTTGTTGATTTCCTGTTTGACTTTTGAATTAGAGTATGTAAAATCTATATTGCATTGCCAATCTTGTGTTTTCCGTGTTTTGAAATAATTTCGCTATGATTAAAAACATCAGAGAATATGGTTTGAGACAAATTAAATGTAGTGGAGGAATTAAGTTTGGCAGAACAGAGAAAATAAAACTTGACAAAATCGTGTTAAACCAAAGGAGTCTGGAACCGTCCGATCTACAGATCCAATAGATCTAACGGTCATCATGCGCTAATAAGCTCGTGCCTTAATCAAGGAAGAACAACGGTTTTATCAGTGTATTAAGCTGTCTTTTGAAATTCTAAGCGATTCCATTAATCGACCGACACGTAGCACTTGGGTGGAGAGAGAAAACCACTTTATCGAGTGGATAAACATTGCACAAGATCTCCGTCCGATATCGTTGTTAACCGTTGGATCAAATGTGCTTTGATCAACAGTGGAGGATCGCTGATTAGTTTTGTTGATCGGGTGAACCAACAACCGTCGGATTGAAAGGTAAGATCAACGGTGGAGAGTTAGCGCGATAATGTTTGTGGGAAAAGTGGACATGATAAGGAATTAACCAAAAGTTTAAATTCCTTTTGATTCCGTGGCAATTGAAAGGTTATCATATTGCGACTAAAATTAAGCAGTTCTGCTAATTTAGTAGAATAGCCAAGTTTGGAGGTAGATGACTGATACTCCAAAGGAAATCCAAGAAGAAGTTCCACTTGAACTTGCAGAAATCATTTCTGGATTTGAATGATTATCCATTACACCTGCACCCAGGCCACCATTTGTGGTATCAGAGCAGCCTACTGACACTGAACAGGATCTCAAGGATCAGAAAAAGAAATCCAACATGGCTTTCAGAGTTGGAGGAAGAGGTGGTGGTCGAAGAAGAGGAAGACCCGTTGCAAATGTTGAAGTGTTGGAAGCTATGCAACATATGCAAGCTAGATTGGAAGCAATGGAAATGGGAAGAGATGCAGATGCTGGAGATGTCAGTGAACCTGAAGTTGGAGCTGCATAAGATGAGGAACCTGCAGATGTAACTCCTGAAATGAGATTCTTTAAGTCAGTATTGAGATCCACATCCAAGCCTAGACTTGAAGTTTCAATCTACACAGGAAGCTTAAGCCCTGAGGAATTCATAGGCTAGATAAATGACATGGAGAAATTCTTCGATTATGAAGAAATAGAAGAAGGAAAGAAGGTGAAGTTTGTTGTCATGAAATTGAAAGGACATGCAGCACTTTGGTGGGATGGAGTGCAGGCAAAAAGAAGAAGACTTGGCAAACAACCAATTAAGAATTGGAACAGGATGGTGCCAAAACTAAAAAGTAAGTTTTTTCCAAGTGATTATCGCAAACATTATTTAGACAGATGCAGAATCTTAGACAGAGGTCTATGATAGTAAAGAAATACACAGAGGAATTCTACAAAGTGAGCATAAGAGCAGGACAACTCCAAGATACATATGAGAAGGTTGCAAGATATGTGAATGGTCTCAAAACGGAGATCCAAGATGAGATAAGTGTATTGTCTCCTAAAACAGTAGAAGAGGCTTATCAGATGGTATTGAAGGCTGAAGAAAAATTCATGAGGAAGTAGTCTGCCAGAAATAGAGGTACTTTCCAAGGAAGGGGAAATCAAGGTGGTAGAGGAAGATCTACAACACCTAGAGATGGAGCTAGTAGCAGCTCAAGTCAGCATGCACCCACAAGAGGTGATGCAAGTGGCAAAGGGAGTTTTTCCAGAGGAAGAGGAGGCAGAGGTAGAGGAAGAGAAATCAAATGTTACAGATGTAACAAGCTGGGACACAGAGCTTATGAGTGCCCAGAAAATATAGGAATGAATCAGAGGAATGCAATTGTTGCAAAAACTGAAGAGGAAGCAACAAAGGTAATAGAAGAAGAGAATGTTCCAAAGAAAGGGGAATCTTTAGTAATCAACAAAATTTTGTTAAAACCAGCTAAGGAAATTGTTGAACCAACACAGAGAAAAACCTTATTCAGGACTGTGTGTAAGGTTCAAGGGAAGTGTTGTCAGATGATAATAGACAGTGGTAGTACAGATAATTTGGTCTCCACAGAAGTGGTGGAGAAGTTGAAGTTGAAAACAAAGAAACATCCAACACCTTACAAGGTGTCATGGCTTCAAAAGGGATATTAGTTGGTAGTGAATGAGAAATGTGAAGTGGAGTTGCAGTTGGGTAAATACAAAGACAAAATTCTGTGCGATGTGATGCCTATGGATGTGTGTCACATATTGTTGGGTAGACCTTGGCAGTATGACAAAGGAGCTATGCATGATGGAAAGAAGAACACATACAAATTTAGCAAAGATGGTGTCAATCATACATTGCTGCCAATGGAAGAAGAGGATACATCAAAGAAACTTGATCCAAAGACCCTTTTGCTGAGTGGAAAGGAGTACTTGCAGCAGATGGAAGAAGATGAGGTAAGTTTTGCATTGGTTTGCAAACCCAAGGTAATAATTACTTCCACAAAAGTTTATGATTTACCAATTGAAATTCAAGAGATGCTGGACAGTTATTGTGATATCATTGTAGATGATTTTCCTGATGAGTTACCACCCATTAGAAAAATTAGTCATCACATAGATTTGATTCCAGGAGAAAATCTACCTAATAAAGCAGCTTACAGGATGACTCCCACAGAGAATGAAGAGATCAGGAAACAGGTTCAAGAACTGTTAGACAAGGGACTGATTAGAGAGAGTTTGAGTCCTTGTGCAGTGCCAATAGTGTTGAGCCCAAAGAAAGATGGAGGCTGGAGAATGTGCATTGATTCAAGAGCAATCAATAAGATAACAATCAGGTACAAATTTCCTTTACCTAGAATCGAAGATTTGATGGATTGTTTGAGTGGAGCTAGATATTTTACAAAGTTAGATTTAAAAAGTGGTTATCATCAAATTAGAATTAGAGAGGGAGATGAGTGGAAAACTGCTTTTAAGACCAATGAAGGATTGTATGAATGGATGGTAATTCCTTTTGGATTGTCGAATGCCCCTAGTACATTTATGAGGCTCATGAATGAAGTTTTGAGAGAATTTATTGGTAAATTCGTAATAGTATATCTAGATGATATATTAGTTTACAGCAGATCAAAAGAGGAACATGTGAGACATCTGAATTATGTCTTACAGAGGCTACAACAAGAGAAGTTACTATTAAATTTAAAGAAATGTTCATTCATGAAGGAGGAGTTGGTGTATTTGGGCTTTGTCGTTCTGTTGATGGATTAAAGATGGATTCAAAGAAGATAAAATCAATCATAGGGTGGCCTTCACCAAGAAGTGTCTTTGAGGTAAGAAGTTTTCACGGTCTTGCTAGTTTTTACAGGAAATTCATAAGGAATTTTAGTAAGATCAATGCTTCAATTATTGAAACAATAAAGAATGACATATAACCATTTAAATGGACTGATGAAGCAGAATAGAACTTCCAGCTGTTGAAGAGAAAGATTACTGAGAAACCTATTTTGATTTTGCCTGATTTTAATAAACTTTTTCAAGTGAAGTGTGATGCTAGTGGAGAAGCCATTGGAGTTGTTTTGAGTCAGGAGGACTGTGTTGTAGCTTATTTTAGTGAAAAGATGAATGAGTCAAATAAGAAATACTCTTCTTATGACAAGGAGTTTTATGTAGTGGTGCAGTGTTTGAAGAAGTGGAGACATTACTTGATGTCCAAGGAGTTCATACTGTATTCAGATAACCATGCACTACAGTACATTATGCAACAGCCAAAGCTTAACCAAAAGCATTCAAAATGGGTAGAATACCTTCAAAGTTTTAATTTTGTGTTAAAACATATAACTGGTCAATCAAACAAAGTAGCAGATGCCTTAAGTAGAAAAAGAATTTTAGTTCAAGAAAGTAAAATTCAAGTTTTGGGTTTTGATTTTCTTAAAGAGTTATATGAGAAAGATCTAGATTTTAAAGAGGCATTTGAAGCTTGTAGAAACCCTGTTTTGTTAGACAGAAGCAAGTGGCTGGATTATTTCCTGCAAGAGGGATTGTTGTTTAAAAGAAATCAACTGTGCATACCAAGTTGTTCTATGAGGGAGAATTTAATCAAGGAGAAACATAGTGGTGGACTAGGAGGACATTTTGGTGCAAACAAGACTTATGAGCAGTTGAACTAGTTTTATTTTTGGCCAAAGATGAGAGATGAAGTGGAATAGTATGTGAAAAATTGTAAAGTCTGTTAGTATGCAAATGGAAGGAGCCAAAACACAGGTTTGTATGTTCCATTACCTATTCCAAATAGGCCTTGGGATATGGTAAGTACGGACTTTGTTTTGGGTTTACCAAAAACTCAAAGGGGACATGATTCAATTTATGTTGTGGTTGATAGATTTTCAAAAATGGCACATTTTATTCCATGTTATAAAACTAGTGATGCTACTCATATTGCTAATATGTTTTTTAAGGAGATTGTAAGATTACATGGGTTACCTAAGAGCATTGTTTCAGACAGAGACACCACATTTGTTTGACATTTCTGGAGGACATTATGGAAGAAGCTTAGAACTAAATTGAGTTTCAGTTATGCTTATCATCCTCAAACTGATGGACAGACTGAAGTTGTAAACAGAAGCTTGGCTAATCTTCTAAGAAGTCATGCAGGTGAACATCCAAAATAGTGGGATCGAGTATTGGCACAGGCAAAATATGCTTATAATGATTCTCCTAATAGGAGTATAGGGCAGAGTCCATTCCATATAGTTTATGGAATGCACCCAAAGGGAGTCTTTGAATTGAGAGACTTGGGAAAAGCTTAAATGGGAAGTGCTAAAGGAGAAGATTTTGCTACAGAAGCTCAAGCAATACATGAACAGGTAAAACAACAATTACAAGACAGCAACATAAAATACAAGAGCAGAGCAGATTTGAAGAAGAGAGAAGTTAATTTTGAAGTTGGAGATTTGGTTTTAGCACACCTGAGGAAGGAAAGATTTCCAAAAAGGGAGTATAACAAGCTAAAGTTTAAGAAAATTGGACCATGCAAAGTCTTGAGGAAATTTTTCGCAAATGCATATGAAATTGAATTACCCCCTGATATTGGAATATATCCAATTTTCAATGTTGCTAATTTGTATAGGTATGAAAGTGGAAATGCAGATGACACGGCAGAGGATCAAGAAGAACAAGAGATTGATTGGGTAAAACAGTTACCTATAGCAAAGGAATTGAAGCCATAGAGGATTTTGGACAAGAAATTGTTGAAGAAGACAAGAGGACAAGATTATTTTTAGTATTTGGTCAAATGGAAGGATCAACCAATTTTTGAAGCTACTTGGATGACAGATGCCATGCTACAGAAGTTGGGCAGTTCTATAGAAGAGCTCATGGACAGGAGCCCATGAAGAGTTTTGTCCTCAGGAGTCTGATGCAGGAGCATGAGGCTTGAAGACAAAAGGCTTCGAATTTATTCCAAAAATACAAAAAAAAGTTTACAAGCAAAGGAGTGGGATCCTTTAGCTGTCAATTTACAAAGTTTTCTAGATAGGATTTGAGCTAGGATTTATGGGTTGAGTAATTTATAATTAATTCAAGATGTTTAGATTCAGTTGAGATTCTCAAGGAGAATATCAACCAGATTAGATATTGTCTAAGATTGGGCAGATTCGACCCATTGGTTAAGGATCTGATTGTTAGAATGAAATGGTATTTATGTAAGTTTTGAATGATTGTAAAGGGATTTTGACTGATTTGGCTTGATTAGGCTGTGTAAGATTAAGTTACAGAAATTGTATCTTTGTGTATTTGTGTATAATTGGTCAATCCCTGAGGTGTTTTATTCCTTCGAAATATCTTTGAGTCTTGTTGATTTCCTGTTTGACTTTTGAATTAGAGTATGTAAAATCTGTGTTGCATCGCCAATCTTGCATTTTCCGTGTTTTGAAATAATTTGGTTATGATTAAAAACATCGGAGAATATGGTTTGAGACAAGTTAAATGTAGCAGAGGTGTTAAGTTTGGCAGAACAGAGAAAAGAAAACCTGACAAAATTGTGTTAAACCAAAGGAGTCTGGAACCATCCGATCTACAGATCCAATAGATCTAATGGTCATCGCACGCCAATAAGCTCGTGCATTAATCAAGGAAGAAAAGCAGTTTTATCAGTGTAGTTGTTTATCGGGTGGAGAAAAAGTGGTAAGTTGTCTTTTGAAATTCTAAGCGATTCCATTAATCGACCGACACGTAGCACTTGGGTGGAGAGAGAAAACCACTTTATCGGGTGGATAAACATTGCGCAAGATCTTCGTCTAATATCGTTGTTAATTGTTGGATCAAATGTGCTTTGATCAATGGTGGAGGATCACCGATTAGTTTTGTTGATCGGGTGAACCAACAACCGTTGGATTGAAAGGTAAGATCAATGGTGGAGAGTTAGCGTAATAATGTTTGTGGGAAAAGCGGACGCGATAAGGAATTAACCAAAATTTTAAATTCCTTTTGATTCCGTGGCAATTGAAAGGTTATCATATTGCGACTAAAATTAAGCAGTTCTTCTAATTCATTAGAATAGCCAAGTTTGGAGGTAGATGACTGATACTCCAAAGGAAATCCAAGAAGAAGTTCCACCAGAACTTGCAGAAATCATTTCTAGATTTGAACGATTATCCATTACACCTGCACCCAAGCCACCAATAAATCACCTGGATGCTTACACTCTGTTTTAACCTGATGACGATCCAAGCACCTAGCCACAAACTCTGCCACTTCCTTCTTCATATTTGGCCAATAGTAGAACTTATTCACCATTGTTAATGTCTTTTAATATCTCGAATGACCTAAATATGGCTTAACTTGGAATTCCCTTAAGATAATCTTCTTGAGTTCATTATTGTCAGGCACATATATCCTTTCCCTAAATCTCATCAAACCATTTGTTGTAACATGTGCCTAAGCTCCCTATACCTGTCATCATGATGTCATGCCTGTAAGCTTTGATCCTGTAGATCTGTCCCATATGAACTCATGGTTGTTATATGATTTACCTATACTCTTCTGCTAAGAGCATCTACAACCCTATTCTCTTTCCCCTTGATGTATCTGATCTCAAAGTCGAACTCATTGATCGTGGCTAACCATATAGCTTGCCTAGAATTCAGATTCGATTAGTAAAATAGATATCTCAATCCATTTTGATCACTCATCAAGATGAACCTCCTGCCAAGAAGATATTGTCTCCACATCTTCAAAGCATGGATGATTGCTGCCAACTCAAGATCATGTGTAACACAATTCTACTCATGCTCATTCAATTTCCTTGATTCATAACATACCACTTGTCCCTCCTGCATCAAGACTCCACCAAGTCCTCTCTTGTAGGCATTTGTACACACCGTGGACTCTTTATCTGGTTCTGCAATCTTTAGAATTGGATAATTTGTCAACAACTGCTTCAACTCCTCAAAACATGTTGCACATTCCTTTATCCATTCAAATTTCTTACGTTTTATTTTCAACAATGCAATAGGATAAGAAATCTGTGAGAAGTTCTGCATTAACCTCATGTAATAACTTTCTAACCGCATAAAGTACCTTATCTCATCCACGTTCCTAGGAGCTTCCCATTCCATTACATATTTTATCTTTTCCACATCCACTGTTATGCCTTACTTGGAAACCACATGTCCCAAGTAATGTACCTCTGTCTGAAAGAAACTACATTTGCTAAGATTGACATACAACTGATGATCTCTTAGCAATCTCAAGATAGTTGCTAAATGTTCGACATGTTCTTCCTCATTCTTAGAATATATCAATATATCATTAATGAACACAATAACAAACTTGTCCATATAAGAACGCAACACAATATTCATTAAGCATATAAAAATAGTTGGAGCATTAGTCAAACCAAATGGAACTACAACAAACTCATAATGCCCATACCTGGTTTGGAAAGAAATCTTGTAGATCTCCTCTTCTTTAATGTGTACCTAATGGTATCCTTATCTCAGATCAATATTCAAGAACACTGCTACTCTTTTCAACTGGTCAAACAAATCATCAATCCTCGGCAATAGATACCTGTACTTGATGGTCATCTTGTTCAACTACCTGTAATCAATGCATAACCTGATAGTACCATCATTCTTCTTCACAAACAATATTGGCACACCCCAGGGCGATACACTTCTCCTAATGTATCCCTCGTCAAATATTTCCTTCAGCTGCAACTTCAATTCCACTAACTTTGGTGTTCTCATCTTGTGTGGTTCCTTTAATGTTGGTGTTTCCTCTAGTAATAACTCAATATAAAATTCCACTTCCCTGTGAGGCGGTAACTTTGGAATATCTACAGAAAATACATCTTGAAATTGTTGTAGAACTCGATACCTATTCAAAACTTCTTCATCCTCAACATCCTTACCTTTGTCTTTGGAAATATGTACTGCAAATAACACACAACCTTTCTTGTGACTATGCTTTGCCTACATAGTTGTCACCATTCTAACTGATATTTCCTTCTCCTTACCCTGCAAGACCCTATGTTCTCCATTGTCATCCAAGCTCTCAATATCCTTGTTATAATAATCCACCTTGGTCCTATGAAGATACAACCAATCCATACCCAACAACATATTGTATGGTCCTAATGGAAGCACATTCAAATGCGTTGATGTAGGCATACCATTCAACTCAAATGCACAAACTCTTACCCAGTGATGAACTCTCTTCTTAGTACTTGTAGCCAACTGCACTAACCAAGGCTATACATGCACTTATTTATTCAAATCACACTTATCCACTAGGTCATGATTAACATAACTATAATTAGATCCACGGTCAATCAAAATAGAAACAACTTTATCAAAAATCTTACCATCCATCTCGATAATAGATGCATGGTGATCCGTCTGCCTATTATCCAATGCTGCATAAATCCGAGGAATACTCTATCCAACATCCCCCACTGTTTGTGCCTCCTAAGCATTGTAGATTTGTGGTCTACCACCCTAATGTTGTGGACAATCTCTCCTATGATGATCTTTTCCACAAGTCCAACATTGTAAAGGCTTCCTGCCATCACCCTTGTTATGCTTCTTAAACTGAAATCCATGCCCTCTATCAGATGCATTGAACTTCTTAGGTGGTGTTGCATTCTCTTTCTTACCTGTGTCCTAATGTATTGTTTTCTTCTTATCGCATTTCCCTTATTCCTATCATTACCTTTCCAATCCTTCTTAGTTTCATATATGTGCTTTGATTCTTCATAACAATGCTTTAGCTTTCTGATGGCTTCTTCTAATGATCTAGGCTCATCAAACTCAATATTTTCTTTGAATGCTACCAACAACTCATTGATGAATCTTTGAATCTTCGCTTTCTCCTCCTTCAAATAAGGAACATACCTCAACAACTCCAAGACTCATCATCGGTCATGGATCCCATCTTTAGCTCATAGAATTATTTTTCTCTTTCATCATAGTATCTCTTAGATAGATACTTCTTCCTGAAAAGCCTCTCGAACTCACTCCAAGTTAATTCCTATTCATGAATACCTTTGAAATTCTTTGCATCTTCCCGCCAAATGTCTGGTTTGCCTTTAAGACTGAACGTAGTTATTTTGGCCTTCAAGTTCTTTGAGGAATCATGCAACCTGAAGAACATATTCATCCCAAGAAACAACGCTTCTGCATCTTGTGACTTCTTCATTTCTCCATCAAATGTAGGTGTCTTTTCTTTTTTGAACTCATCCAATAAATATCCCCTATCACTCTTCTTATAAGGATGAAAGAAATGATGACCATGGGACATGTCTAAACCAGAACTAGAGCAAATCCCATGTCCATTGTCTCGTCTATTAGGTGTATCTAAGAACCAGCAATCTCTAACCATGTCATCTCTATCCGACTTCCATTAGACCTGCTACCATATGCTCCATTAATATTGTCCTCATGTTCATGACTGATCCTAAGTGTTCCACGTCGCTGCAAGTCTGACAAGCTTTGAAGGATCACTGCATTAACCTCTATTTGTCTCTCTTGTGCCTGGGAAGTTCTCTCTTCTTACTGAATGATTTTGTCATTATCTGCTTTGAACCCCTTATTTTTTCCTTCAAACTTCTCAAAGTGTCTCATCTATGTCAAGAAAGTACCCATCACCATGTTGCTCATTTGATCTATAGGGACAGTCGCATGAACTATAGTCTACCATTTTTATAGTCATATTTGATCATCTTCTTCCCGCAAGTATATCATGATAAACCAAAACATAAACATAACCAACATACCTTAGTATAGTTCAAGAGAGGATATCTCCTCTATAAGATCAACCAGATTAGCACAATACATGTATAAACATAATCATAGAAATATATAAACATCATTTCAATCATGATCCAGTTACCATGCATGAGAATACCAACTACATACCATGACCTCATGCACAACAACCATAACCATGACAATGCATGCATAATAACATAGAGACACTTACATGCATATACAACCGACATGCATTCATGACAACCACATCCCAACAACAACATCATCAACTTCCACATGATAACACAACTATAATAATGACTACCGCCATGCATACATAACAAACACATAGACCACAAGCATAATGAACACATATGCAACCAAAATGTATGCACGACAAACACATTCTTCCCATCCAGTCCAAGGGTTGAACCATGCTCTGATACCACTTTGTAACACCCTCCTCCCACATTTACCCAAGTTAACTAGTCCACCGTGGTAAACATGTGACGAAGAGTTACTATGATATGATTTAACTCTCCAAGCACAGTTAAGGAAGTGGAATCAACAAACCAAAACCAAACTAACCTTCCTCAAGAGCTACAGGAACCTCAGAGGCTAACCAACCACTCCAAGTTCCCAACCCCTAAGTTAACTTTTCTTTTGACTAAACTAGACCCCCATTCGCTCCCATGACAAGCCCTCCATGTGATTGAAACCCTTCAATCTCTCCCACAATAAGGCCTTCATGCAACTGCATTCTTTTTCAAGTAGTTATATGCCAGCAACCCCAAATTTTGAGCCACCTTTTTAGGACTAGGACTCAGACCTCTGCCCAGAACTTGATAAATTCTTATAAATGATAAATAATAAGAAGCCAATGTCTCTAATGCAAAAATTGAAAAAAGGACTTGGCCTGACTCATCCTAACCATGACAGGAATTTCGATAAACACGTATAGGTCATAAAAACACACATGAGCATAGGGACCTCATACTTATCTGAAAATCATCAAGAAGGTTTGATTCCCTCTCACATTAGCTTCATTATCATCTATTAGTTCATTCATTCATTAAAATTTCATCTACTAACGAAAACATGATGAGAGCCTGTCAGGCGGAAAGAGTCGATAGTGCGGACACAACCAACCTCCCTAGGAGCCTAAGACTCTCTAGTGACAAACAAGACAAACAAGAGCAATCCTTCTCTAAACATGCATTTACTATATAAGAAATCAAGTGTTTAGATCCTACCTGTAGTCCAACGCTGTTGTAGCAGTCCAGCCTCGCTGATCCGGATGAGCTCCTCCTTCACTTCGAAACCTGCATTCACTAACAATCAAACGATTAAATAGCACTTGATAATCTCATAAAATAAAACATATTTAACACATAGACCAAGGAGTACATGAAACAACTCATAAATAACAAGTTATTGAGAAGAATGGACTCATTTTCATTAATAGGAAACAAAAGGAACAATTACAACCTGAGCCTTGGTGTTGTGCAAGTCCCTCCCAGGGTCCATCAAGAGTTCTCCTTTACTTTGACAAAGCTCACCCACTTCCAAATAGAACAAGCAAAGATGGTAATCTCTCCTCACAAGCCTCTAAATGGGAGTCCTAATTCCAGCAGCATCTACCCTTAGAAATGTTTAGCTTCCAACCTCCCCTCCTTCTGGCCCAATGCCTGTATTTATAGTGCTCAAGAGGAAGTTAATCAGGTCCACCATCAATGGGATAATCCCCTCTTTGGATGGGATAGCTCCTCTCTTGATGGGATAAGTTCCTCTTTCATAGGGGTACATGAACCATCTGGAGGCGCTCAATACACGTCGAACAACCTTCTAGAATGCTCTAGAAGTGACCACAAGTAACTTTTTAAAGATGAAACTCGCGCCTTTTGACCTTTACAGGGGTACGCACCTGCCCCTTTACATACAGAGCGTACAAGTACGCAGTTTTTGTGAACATTAGGTGCGTATACGCAGGTAAGGCCGAGAGAATCTGCGTACCCAGAGATAAACACATTTACAAAGACTTTCTCTTCTTTTGGAGTTTGACATGGAGAGCAGAGGCATAAGACTTGCCCAGGAGGATAGCATGACTGTTGATAGAGCCATACTAACTGTAAATAGCTATGGTGACATTTTTTAGTGTAACAGATTGCCCCCTAAAGTGCGAAGCCTGTAGTAGATTAGGGTTTTGTATTATCTAGGAAGGGTGAAGCGCTTTATCATTTCAAGGATTATCTCGTGGAGAGCCTGGTCAGAACCTGCAATTTTCAACACAAAATACATGTATAAGATTATATCATCGCTGAGGTAGGCATTCCCATACTCAGATCAAAACTTTAACTAACAGACTAACTACTCTGATACAGGAATGATCTTGCAGTACATCATAATCATAGACTTTCGTAGACACAGTATGGGCGTAGCCATCTGTTTATGATTAGTCTACTAGATAATGAATACAAAACTCCTCGCAGCCTGGATGGTGGAAACTAGATCCAGGGTCTTCATTTCTACTTCCCGAATTGGTACGATTCTAGCCATGCGAATAAATGAGTTGATGTCGAACATGGTAGAAACCACTTGATTACCAGTCGATGATGTAAACTGTTAACAAGTGTGAGAGAGACCACCAGTAATGTCAATGGTTCTCAAAGTACCCAGTACAATCCATGAAATGTGAATGAATGAGTTGATGTCGAACATTTCACGGAATCCTTCGATCGAAAGTCAATGATGTAAACTGACGTCAAAGGCGAGAAACCTGCCATTGATGCATGCAGACTTCAAGGTACTGACGATTTCTAAGTCATCTCTCTAGATAATGTGCTGATGTCGATAGAAAGCGACCCGTTGCAAGCAAGCCCACAACACGAAATCATTGTTCAATTTGAAGAAATGTTGCTGTAAGGACTGACTCAGGGATGGTCAAATGGATGACAAGTATTTTGCAGATGAAAGTTTTGCTTGCAGACCTCTTGAACACATAACGACACAACAGATGGCTTGGTGACGAATGACTCAAAGTTAATCCCCGGAACCCGGCTGAAGACTTTCAATGTGGTTTGATCAACTGTGAGGTAAAGGATTTCCCAACCCAGGTGAATGAAAAGTGTCGTGTTCAAGAGTGGTAATAAGGTTTCTTCTGAGACAAAGGATAACAAATAGGCTCATTCTTCTCTTTTTTCCCCCACCATTTCTGGCAAGTACCTCTTTATTTTTAACAAGCTTGAGGAGGATAACATATGCTTGATTATAAGCTCATCCTTCGGATGAGTCCAACCTAGTTTTGATTCGAACCCTAGGAAGGAGTGGTTCGTTCTTGTTTGTAATTGAACAGGTCCTTTACTGTGAAATTTTAACGAGCCCAGTATAGGAGAAACTCGGCGTTTTTCAATTTTAGAGAGTCTGAAAAACTTAAGAAGACTCCAGGTTGAACTTTTTCGTAAATTTGTGTCCCCCAAGCCCGAAAAAGTATAAAATAATACCTGGGAGAACCGCTTGATCTTGCGACCAAGGAGTACTTTCATGATTAGTGTCTCTGACCTGAAAAGTAAAAAGCGATCAAGGACACGTCGTTTTATTTCCGTATCGAGTTTGAAACGACAAAAACCCGGCAATCTTTTCCTGATTTTACGGTCAGAAAAGAGCTATAAGGGGACCGTCTTTTAATTCCGTTTTAACGAGTGTAAAAGAAATGCTCGGTAATCTTTTCATGTTTTAGGAGTCAGAAAAGAGCTTAAAAGATGACTCTGATATTTTGGTTCGTGAAAAATGATGATTTTACCCTAAAGTCCTTTTGTCCTGCACAAAAACAACACATTACTCATACCTGTTTAAGATGGGCAAAAATACATTGAAAAATATCTTTTCATGGTGAAAAATAAACAAACTTAACATTCATTCATCCAAAAAACCTATAAAAAGACTTTTTACCATGTCATTTTTACCATTTTACTGTTGAGGTTGAGAAAAGGGCTTTTGACAAGAAAACTTCCTGTGGACATTGCGGAGAATCCGACCGTCAGAATCGAGCGCCGTCTCTTTCAGGTATTCCACAACATCCTCCTCTTCAATTTCATCCGTTTAAAATTCATTTTTAGGTTTTAGTTTGATTTTTTAGGGGGTTTAGGGTTTTAGGATATGTTTCTCGGGGTACGCAGGTGCCCCATGGGCGACCTGCGTCCCCCGACCTTTTTTGTATACGGGAAAAAGGTCGGGGTACGCAGTCCGCCTTCAGACCAGCTGCGTACCGCCGCTCTGTGTTCTGAACGCGGGGTGCGTACCCCGTGAAACACGCATTTTGAAACCCCAAACTCCAAATTCAACCAACGAATTTTTTTCAAATGAATTCTAACTATTGTTTTTTGGTGTGTAGGGCATTCACCATGCTAGATTGGAGAGAAAGAGAACACGAGGACGTTGATTTGGCCGCAATTGGTCATCAACCTTCCATTGATGCGTTAAAAGCATGCGGACTGTACAAATACTGGGCCATACCTGGCATGAGGGGCCAGGTGCCATTCCTTGAGTGGCTGGTTGAAAGGTGGAACATTCAGGATCAATGCTTCTACATCGGAGAGAACCAGCTCGAGATAGAGCCCTCCGACATATATTTTCTCTCTGGCTTGCCAAATAGGGGCGAGCAACTGACTCTGTCCGGGACTAGGTCGGGTGGCCAATCCCTTGCTAGCCTCCGGCTAGAGTGGTGCAACAATCAGAACCAGGAGAAAGGGATAGAAATCAAGTACATATCCCTGCCCGAGCTTATGGTGATAGCCTTTACTGTTACCAGACTCTGCGGCGCAGCCGCCTTACACATTGCCATCGGGTCCCAAATGCGGATGGTGATAGATTGCTACCGAGGCAACATTTTCAACTGGTGCGATGCTGTGTTGGCCAATATGAAGGGCCAACTAACCAAGGCAAAGAACGGACAACTGAAGACCTTTGGATATGGGCCTTTAGTTGTGAGCTTTGCCTTAGAGAGAGTTCCAATGTTGATCCCCCAGCATCTTACTGTTCCAGTTGGGGCTCCTCGGGAGCCTAAGTTGACGAGATGGGTTGCAGTAATGGCCCGGCATCCTGATGAGGGCGCGACAGTTGTTCGATTTCCTGATGGTTACTTTCACTGGCTAGAGAGCCAGGTCTTTGCTATTCAGGATTTTCCTTATGCCGGAATGGATTTTCGGAATGATCCGGACATGGTTCTTCCACAGGGAGAACAGTGGGACGACAGAGGTATTTCAGTTTTCACAAGTTTTTAAATTATGTATTTTTTTTTTTTTTTTTATATATCGCCTCAAAGCTGACAGCACAAATTTTCAAAATGCAGATGTAGGTCCACGGCGTCCGGCCAACCTCCGGGCTTTTGAGAGGAGAGTACCAGCTGTACCAGCACCAGCCCCACAGGATGCGGCCGCAGAGACCTTAGCCGAGCTGGAACAGGATCTAGAGCGTCTGACGGCGGGTATACCAGAGACCACCATAGATGACATTCCTATTCGACTTCAGCACTATGTGGTCGCAGTCCCAGGACCTTTTAGGAGGTTCCTGTGTAGGGTAGCGCGGGCAGTGGTCTCGTATAGAGAGCACCACCAGTGATTGGCTAGTCATTTTTGTAGACACATATGACATTTTTGGTTTTTTGTACTTATCATTTTTGCCGATCATAAGGTGTTTTTCAACCTATGATCGAAGACGATGTATATTTTTGACACACTCCTATATATATATATATATATATCATTATTACTGGCTTATCTTGTTTAACATATGTGATGAAATGTTTTTAAATTTACTTGCATGATTATCGTAAATGTCTGTCCAACATTCGAGAAGCAATTGCATCCGCTAATGTATTTAAAGACCTTGGAATATGCTGATATTCAATGTAATCAAATTCACGTTCCAAGAGGCGCACTCTCAAAAACAACCTTAATAACACAGGATTTCTAATGGCATATACTCTATTAAGCTGTAATACAACGAGTTCAGAATCTAACCTCACTATCAAACGTCGAATTCCAAATGAAATAGATTCAGACAATAATTCAACCACTGCACTGTATTCTGCAATGTTGTTCGTCGTTTGACCGAGGCTCACCCCATGCATAGAAACTAACTCGTCAGAGGGCGAATAGATAACCCAAGCTGCGGAAGAGATATTCCGTGTACTACGACAAGCACCATCGGCAAATCCAATGTACGTTTGGAGAGGCGTCGACATCTGCAATATCAAGAGTAAAACCAAGATAAGCCAGAATAACGATGAAAAACACACTTTCTAAGCTAAGCACACTATCTAAACTAACAAACATACTAGCTAGAAAGAAAACCTAACCTAACTAAAAATTCTCCATACCCACCATTTAAGCATAATACCTCTTTAGGTAAAGTCCATTTCTGGGTTTACCCAAAGAGTCCCCATCAAAATCTACCAACTCATAGGCCCCTTTTGCTAGCTTTCGCTTTACAATGTAGGGTCCATGCCACATAGGAACGAATTTTCCAGCACCTAGCTTATCGTTAGCTTGATCATATAATAGCACTAGGTCTCCCTCCGAAAAACTTCGAGGGGTCACATTTTTATCATACTGAGCTTTCATTCGCTTCGCGTGAGTCTCGATTGCCAATGCAGCGTCACGTCGAGTCTCATCTAACTGAGCTAAGTATAATAAACGTTTCTCCTCTTCGGAAGTAGCTGGGAGTAATTCGACAGCCATTTGAAGTGATGGGATTTCGCATTCAATGGGTAACACAGCTTCCAAGCCATAAACTAGCTGGAAAGGAGTGAACCCTGTTGAAGTTTTCACTGAAGTTCGGTATGCCCATAGCGCTGAAAATAACATGTTGTGCCAATTCGACCGATGAATACCAATGATTCGTCGGATCATGATAACCAGAACTTTGTTGATAGACTAAACCAAACCGTTGGCTTGCGGATAATAAGGAGTAGAGCTATCGTGGCGCAAACCAAGCTGGCTTGTAAGCTCAATCATCATGATGTTTCGAAAATGGCTCCCATGGTCAGTGATGATTGCTTGTGGGACACCAAACCTAGTTATAATGTGATTGAATACGAAAACTGCAGCTGTTTTGCCGCTTGCGTCGAATGTAGGCATCGCCTCGGCCCATTTAGTAAAATAATCAACCGCGAGAATGATATACGCATGCCCCCCGGCCGAGTGAGGGTTACAAGTAATAAAATCGATACCCCATTTGGCGAAAGGACCAACGGCAATTATAGGATGGAGAGGAGCAGGTGGTGCGCGTATCTTGCGATCAAACACTTCACAGTTGTGGCACTTTCGGACCGCAATGATACAATATTTAAACATGGACGGCCAGAAATAGCCAGCGCGCAACACCTTCTGAAATGTGGCATACCCAGACATATGACCGCCACATGCTCCAGAGTGACAATCATTCAAAACCCTCTCAGCCTCTTCGTGAGTTAAACAACGTCGAAAAACTAAGTCTGCCCCCTGGCGATAAAGTGTATCTCCAATAATTCTGTATTGCTGGGATTGAAACCGAATTTTTCGACGTTCCGACTTTGAAGCTTCAGGCCGAAAGGTTTGGGTTTGGAGATAGATGATTATATCCCCGTACCACGGATCTAAAGTACTGATAAGAAACAAAGATTCGTCCGCAATGGACTCCTCTGCCACAGTTTCTGTGTCAACACGCGGGAAATCACACATCAATTCCGCAAAAACTAAGGATTTCTTAGACTTGGACTTCTCGAACTCCAAGCCGAACTCTTGCAGAATAACGATCCATTTAGAGTACTTGCCCCCTAGCAGTTGTTTAGTCAAAATATAAATCATAGGGTTGCAATCCGAAATAACTATAGTTTTACGGAGAAGAATGTAGTGACGAAAACGCTGGACAGCTTGAACGGCTGCCAGGGCCAATTTCTCCACATGTGAATATTTTAGCTCAGTGGGGTTTAATGTCCTACTAAGATAATATATCACATGTTCCGTTCCGAATTCATCTTCTTGAACTAACACCATTCCAATAGTGGAATGTGAAGCTGTGAGGTATAAGAAATAGTCCTGGTTGTAGTTGGGAGGATGCAACAATGGTGCATGAGTCAACGCGTGCTTAAGTGAATCAAAATATTGTTGTGCAATCTCGTCCCAAAAGAATTGAGCGTTCTGTTTCAACAACCGTGTAAAACCTTTAGTGACCTCGGCGTAGTTTGGAATGAATCGGCGTAAAAAGTTTGCTTTCCCTTGCAAACTTTGGAGTTGGCGCAAACTCGAAGGAGGAGGCAATTTGATGATAGCTTCGACTTTCGAGGGATCGACGCGAATGCCGGCTTTTGAAACAACAAATCCCAGCAATCGACCCGTTTCTATACAGAATACACACTTGTGGGGATTCAACCGAATACGATAATGCCTACACCTCATAAAGATTGCTCGTAAGTGGACAAGGTGATCAGCTCGATGTAAAGAATGAGCAGGCAAATCATCGAGGTACGGTTGCACAATGTGCTTGATGTCATGAAATGCGTAAGACATCGCCCGTTGAAAAGTGGCTCCGGCATTCTTAAGCCCAAAAGGTAATTTGTAGTAAGCAAATGTCCCCCATGGACAAATGAATGCCGTTTTTGGTTGATCGGAAGGTAGAATATTGATTTGATTATAGCCCGAAAAACCATCCATAAAGGAAAACATTTCACTTCCGACACAATCATCAATAATTTGATCGATATAAGGCGTAGGATAGTTGTCTTTTGGACAAGCTCGATTTATATCCCTATAGTCGATACAGATTCTTATTGTTCCTTGTTTCTTGTTAACCGGAACAATATTTGATACCCAATCCGTTAACGGGATTGGATAAATGAAACCTGCTTTCAACAGCTTCTCGACTTCTGCTTTAATCGCAGCCGCTTTCCGAGGGTGAATCTGACGCAACCGTTGCCGGACGGGTTTAGCATCCGGGTAGGTCTTTATTTCATGAACAACAATGGCAGGATCGATTCCTGGCATTTCCTCGTAAGACCAGGCAAACACATCGCGGAATTCTTGGAATAGGGCCTTGTAAGTTTGAATTTCATCTTCTGTACATGAGGCACCTATATGAATGTTTTCCTCAATTCCGGGCTTCACTGAAATGTCAATGGGAATAGTGCGAGAAATATTCCCTAAATTCAACTCTGAATCAGAATGTTTCGTTGGATTCTGAGCGTCTTTGACATATTCAGCGGTAAAGATAGATGAAAAATCGTTTTCAAAAGCATCATCCTTAGGTAAAAACGAAGATCTATGATGGAGATCTTCCCATGGTAGATCGTCTACACTTAGGATTTCGCAAAGTTGCTCGTCAGATGACACGACTTCGGGAAACACTATCCGTTCTGAGGTTGATGTGAAAAGTGATTCTTCACTGACCACATTCATTTGGTCGATTTGGGTTGAACGCGAGTCGGTAAAAGACATGACGGCTTCATAAGCAATTTCATATGGACTCAAAGGCATAGCATCACCGAATGAGTCTATCTCAGATTCAGATGGAACAATCCAAGGATCGTCGTAAATAATGGTGTCTGATGTAATCATATGAATTGATGCAAATGAAGGGTCTGCGTTGATTGGAGGGAAAGGAAAAGTTCCCAGTAAACCGGAATCTTTAACTAAACCTACGCCAACGTCCCTATAAGGGATTGTCGTCTTACCGACATGCTGGATACTCTCTGAAGAGGCTGGGTCGGATGAAAAGTATGTCAGCTAATCAATGGTCACGATCTTACCGTTATGTGGAAACTTTATTACTCTGAAGACCGATGAAACGACCGCTGTCATAGCATATGACCAACTTCGACCCAAAAGAAGGTTGTAGTCTAGAGGGGCATCAACCACCTCCACATCCAGACTAACGGTTTTACCTTCTACCCCTATAGGCAATTCCTGAAGAATACCAAACGGACAGAACCCACGGCCATCAAAGGCCTTAAGGATGGTCGGGGATTGGTTCAGCGAAGGAGAACCAAGCGATCTCCAACACTGAATCGACATAATACACGTAGAAGCTCCCTCATCAATTACAGTCCGATGAATAGGCCTGTTTTTGACTATCACTGGAATCTGGAAAGCCATTTGATGGGGTAGATGCGGTGTACTATTTTCTAGATCGAAGATTATTAGATTCAGGTCCTAAACATCAACAGCTCCGATAGCCGACAAAAATGATTTTCGCTGTGCTGGGCATGATTGCAGCACTTCTAAAGCCGACATTGCTGAGGGTGAAACAGCTAAGTCCTCAACAATGTTGTAATTCTGGGCCGCTCTCGCATGTGGATTGAAAGCAGACCTTCGAAGTACACCCTTGGCGGGCGGTTTGATCACTAAGTCCGGGTTAGGTTTTTCGATCTGTAGTGGATCGGAACCAGGAGCTGAGGTTGATGGATTAGAATGAGAAGATTCTGCTTCCTTACCATCAACAGGATTCTTACTACCATAATCTTGCGACCGAGTCGCAATCCTCTCATGAGACATCATCAAAATGGGTTCTTCACTGGCAGTCGAGGAAGAACCTATCATCTTACTCTCCTGCTTTGGAAATGGATCTTTTAACACAGCAGGAGTGGGAGAACCTTTGACTATTTTCACAACCTCGGCCCGATGAGGGCAATCTCTTGTAAAATGATCCTCTTCACAAATAAGACAAGGATATCGAGGTTTGCGCTTTTCGTCATTGGTTTCCGACTTTTCTGTTTTCTCCTTCGAAGCCTTGTCTGCTTTAGCCTTCTTCTTTCCTTTCTTCTTTCCACCGTTTTTTAATTTGGCCGTAGATGACTCTACAGCGTGAATATCGGCGGAAAGTTCAGGAGAAGACTCTCCTGTCGGGGAATCAGGCAAGGTGATTATAGGAGTAGTAGAATTCTTGGAAGATTTCTTCTTGCTCTTTGTGTTCACCGTACCAATCATACCATCAGCGGCATGAGATCCCGAAGGAGCAGCAGCGATTTGATTCGATTTTGGAAGATCTGGGATCTTCTCGTGTAACGTACCTGACTGAGTATAAACTAAGTCAAGGTACTGCGCCTGAGCAATGACTTGCTCCTCAGTAACTACTCCGGCCTTAGCTACATCTTCAGTAATCTTCGGTAATAATGATTTAACAAACCATTCAGCTAAGATTTGGTCCGGAATAAAAACTTTCACTAACCTTCTTCGACGTCTCCACTCATGAATGTGATCAGAAATATACGTGGACGTCGATTGTTTTAGTGAAGTTAATAACTCCGTGCCGTTATCGTATCTGACCGGCAACTGAAAGTGAGTTAAGAACGAGGTAGCTAACTGGCTAAAATTGTAAAAAGAGGCCCGTGGTAACTCAATGTACCACTTGGCCGCGAGACCAATGAGTGTACGCTGGAAAAGACGTAAGCGGATCGAATCATCCGAGATAGAATTTGAAGCACACCAGAGGTGGTAAGTCATCACATGATTGGACGGATCCTCTCCAGACTTACCTTCGAACTTGGGTATATCACTGGGCAACTTATTTGGCATTGGCGGCCAGAACGGAAGATATTGAATTGGATCGTTCGTTAGGCGCGTCAAGTCTGGTAAATCCAAAGTTGCGATAAATGGTAATTGCCGGTTAGGATCTATAAAACTCTGGGTCACAAGACCAGTCCCAGGAGGAGGATATCCAGGATAACTAGGAACAGGAATCGCATTAGGGATATTATATCCTCCTGGAAAACCAGGATTAACCGGACCGTACTGGGGTTGTTGCGGTTGTTGATAAATGTACCCAGGATACGGTTGATACTGGTAAACCGGCTGCTGGACAGCTTGCCCATATTGGTACTGTCCCTGGTACGGTTGATGAACAAATTGAGGTTGAGTAGTGACAACCGTACTTATACCAGGCTGACCTATAGGCATCTGGACCGTGGTTTGAATCGTAGATCCAGACAACGGTAAAGATGTCTGAGGAGTGATTGCAGAGACAGTAGAAACCGGAGCTGTCGATACTCCAGAAGTAAGTGCGGCAGATGTTGCGGTAGTTGCAGCAGCCGTTTGAGATGGAGTACTAGGTGCAATTGGCGGCTGAGTAACTACCGAAGTTACAGAAGTTTGAACATTTTACTGGACAGGTTGCGGTTGCTGGGGTGGACCAGAAACTACGGGTTGTCCAGTTTGAGGTACCAACTGTATACTTGGCTGCAACACCTGTTGACCCTGTGATGGATCCCACACTATCATTCCAGGGTATTGACCCGTAACAGGTTGAGAATACTGAGATCCATAACCGGATTGAGGATAGGATTGATAACTGAAAGGTACAGTTCCCATACCTTGAACATATGACTGACCTTGAGGTGGTTGATAACCTTGACTCGAGTATTGACCTTGAGGTTGATAACCTTGGGGTAAATACTGATACTGGGGTTGACCTTGACCTTGAGGTTGATACCCTTGAGGTTGATACCCTTGAGGTAAATATTGATACTGAGGTTGACCTTGGGGTACATATTGAGGCTGGGGTTGACCTTGAGGCATGTATTGCACCATAGGTACATACTGACCTTGAGGCTGCCCTCCAAACACATTTTGTGTACCTTGAGGTTGCCCCCCAAGCGTTAATTGAGGCTGCCCCCAGGCGGTAATTGGCCACCTTGAGGTTGAGAAACGGGAACTGAACCTGACATCATGTAAATGTCTCCTACACCCAACGGTTTATTACCATTGTTTCCAGCTAATAACCCATGATCAATGGGTTGAGGAGATGCCCCCGCAAAGGTACCAGAAAGTGATTGATACCCGGTGGGAACAGAAGGACCGCCGTGTAAGAAAGATTCAGGAGTTTGAGTAAACACGGACGACTGACCAGACATATTTACAGGAGTATAAATACCTCCAGGTGGAAAAGGAGTACGAGGTGTAGAAAAACCTATCCCTGAGTTGTCTAAATAATTGGTTAACGAAAGGTACCAAGTAGTACTTCTAGGAGGACTGTAAAAGATAGATTCACGCTCCCTGAGCTCAATAGTAAGTTGATCTTCAAGGTTAGAGACGCCTATTTCTTCCTCTGGAGCAAGTTCTTCAATAGCAATCAAACAAGTAGGAAGATTTTCGGTGATAACTCGTTCTACTCTTGGTGAATCTGGAACACTAGAAGTTGGAGTAACAGGTTCAGATATTTCAGGTTCTTCGCCTATATCACTAGTAGACGAAAAACTACCAGCAAGCTCAGAAACTGTAACAGCTTCGGGATTATAACCTGTCTCTAGACTTTGGTAATCTGGATGGACTACCAAGGAAGATTCTCCTTCTTCAGGTGAACCTACTCTACTGCCACTAGGAGGAGTTACAAGGACCTTCAATCCTTCGTACTGACCCGGGACGTCTTCAGGAGATCCACCCCGTGATCTACGGAGTTTCCTCAACAAATCAGTTCCGGTAACAATCTCAGGTGACTTGCCCCGAAGTCTACGGGACTGTCTCGGTAATTCCGCCACAGCTAAAAACTTTTAACTACTACACACGAAAACAAAGTAAAATCTCAAAACAAACCACCTAAAGTCGCTAAAGAACCAAACAAATTTGAATCACACGCCTAAAGAATCTAGGGCGTCAAACCAAGCACAAACAGTAGCCTTCCAGACCGAAAACGCTAGTTGGAGATGAAACCCAACATCGCCGGATTCAGTACAGAAGTGGCGGGTGGAACAGTTACCCCGGCAACCTGCTTAATGAATAGACCGACACAAGTTCCTCCACTTTAACCGTCTCGAGTGAAGTGAACCCCCCGGAAAATCCAAGTGAGTCTAGCCGACGTCTGCTCCAGGTACAGTGGGATCTTCCCTCCACCGTCACCTCGGTAGAATCCTAAAGATAATGGTCACTAAGGTTACCAACCGCAACAAATGCACCTGGGGGAACAGTCTACACTCCGACAGCACGCAAGGGCAGAGTATCAAGCTCAATCCCCTTGCCGGTTCCTTGACAATAATCCAAGGTTTACCGAAAAGTGACCCCTGGCTCCTCGACAATGGTTAATCCGAGGTTTACCGTTTGTAATACGTGCGTGTCTGGAGTCGTTCCCAACGAGGGAGGATTGATCCCCTCACTGGTTCGGACACGAGCTCGTGCTTCTCCTTTAAGAGGAGTTTTCCCAGAGTACAAATGAGACAATTGGATTTATTCTATCACAAGATAAGCTACTTGTTTGGTTTTGTTGTCTTGGAGAGTTAATTACTCTCCTACTCCAAGACACTAGCCTGATCTAAATTGGTGTTTCAGAGCCCTAGTAAATAAAAGTTACTAAGTTGATTTTACTTTAAGCGTTAATTTTATGGTTTTTCTTAAAGACAAAAGGTAGCGGAAATGAAACCAATGGTGTGTAGACTCGACTCAAACCACTACAAAGATGCACCTAAGATGATTTACGCTACTTTTCTCTTTCAATGAAACTCCTAACTAAGAGAGTTGGAAAATGCAAATTTTATAGAAAACAACTTTCTTAGTAAAGACAATCAAAGAAACAATTCTCTTTATCTTTCCAAGCATACAAACATGACCACTCCTTATGTGCACGAAAAATTCTTTTTCTTTCAAAATACCTCAAAGCTACTTGAAACAAAACTTTTCAAAGGAGATGTTTTTGTATTTTCTCTTATTTAATAAAGCATATAAATCTATTTTAACGAAAATCAATCTCAAAATCTATAAAATCTATGAAAAATTGACTCACAAGCAAATCAAAAAGAAATTTACTCTAAAGCAAACCTAACGAGGCAAAAGCCTACAAAGATGATTCTAGGTTGTTTTACTTGACCACAATCAAGCCAAGGACCAACTAATGCAGAATCAAAAGACCAGTCAAAACAAAACTCAAATCTTTTTGTTCTTTTCGTAAAATGGAATTCAATACTCAATCAACAAGCACTTCGAAATTTGCCAAAGAGACAACTCAAAGGTAAGTTGCTCTCACAGGTAGACTTTATGACAGGTCCGACTCCTAAGAAGGCTGACAAAACCAGAGATATCTAAGGCTTGACAACTTCTACCGCCAAAGTCACTACAGGACCTACTCAAAAATCAAACCCTAGGGCTTAAACTTCTATGAAATCCACTAAAACACTCAATGCTATCGAAACAAGTTCAGGTGAAGATCTTTGACAGGAGACTAATGGATCTGGGCAGTAAAAACTAAGAAAAAGCAAAATCTAAGAGGAAAAAATGTAAAAAAATGGAAATTTCTTAATTTTTAGCAGGGTACGCAGGCAACCTGTTAAGACAGGTGCGGGCCCGCTCTGTGCACACAGCAACAGTGCGTACATGTACGCACTGTGCAATACTCAGAGGGTGCGTACTACTGGAAAAACCAAGAAAAACTAAATTCAATCTAACCCTAAGCTAACCCACCCAAATACAAAGTCACAGAGCCAAAAACCAGAAAATAAATGACTTTTCTCAGATCAAAGTTGCATACAAAGGAAAAAACTTTCACATTAATGGCATCCCCAGTGGAGTCGCCATTTTGTCAGGCGGAAAGAGTCGATAGTGCGGACACAACCAACCTCCCTAGGAGCCTAAGACTCTCTAGTGACAAACAAGACAAACAAGAGCAATCCTTCTCTAAACATGCATTTACTATATAAGAAATCAAGTGTTTAGATCCTACCTGTAGTCCAACGCTGTTGTAGCAGTCCAGCCTCGCTGATCCGGATGAGCTCCTCCTTCACTTCGAAACCTGCATTCACTAACAATCAAACGATTAAATAGCACTTGATAATCTCATAAAATAAAACATATTTAACACATAGACCAAGGAGTACATGAAACAACTCATAAATAACAAGTTATTGAGAAGAATGGACTCATTTGCATTAATAGGAAACAAAAGGAACAATTACAACCTGAGCCTTGGTGTTGTGCAAGTCCCTCCCAGGGTCCATCAAGAGTTCTCCTTTACTTTGACAAAGCTCACCCACTTCCAAATAGAACAAGCAAAGATGGTAATCTCTCCTCACAAGCCTCTAAATGGGAGTCCTAATTCCAGCAGCATCTACCCTTAGAAATGTTTAGCTTCCAACCTCCCCTCCTTCTGGCCCAATGCCTGTATTTATAGTGCTCAAGAGGAAGTTAATCAGGTCCACCATCAATGGGATAATCCCCTCTTTGGATGGGATAGCTCCTCTCTTGATGGGATAAGTTCCTCTTTCATAGGGGTACATGAACCATCTGGAGGCGCTCAATACACGTCGAACAACCTTCTAGAATGCTCTAGAAGTGACCACAAGTAACTTTTTAAAGATGAAACTCGCGCCTTTTGACCTTTACAGGGGTACGCACCTGCCCCTTTACATACAGAGCGTACAAGTACGCAGTTTTTGTGAACATTAGGTGCGTATACGCAGGTAAGGCCGAGAGAATCTGCGTACCCAGAGATAAACACATTTACAAAGACTTTCTCTTCTTTTGGAGTTTGACATGGAGAGCAGAGGCATAAGACTTGCCCAGGAGGATAGCATGACTGTTGATAGAGCCATACTAACTGTAAATAGCTATGGTGACATTTTTTAGTGTAACAGATTGCCCCCTAAAGTGCGAAGCCTGTAGTAGATTAGGGTTTTGTATTATCTAGGAAGGGTGAAGCGCTTTATCATTTCAAGGATTATCTCGTGGAGAGCCTGGTCAGAACCTGCAATTTTCAACACAAAATACATGTATAAGATTATATCATCGCTGAGGTAGGCATTCCCATACTCAGATCAAAACTTTAACTAACAGACTAACTACTCTGATACAGGAATGATCTTGCAGTACATCATAATCATAGACTTTCGTAGACACAGTATGGGCGTAGCCATCTGTTTATGATTAGTCTACTAGATAATGAATACAAAACTCCTCGCAGCCTGGATGGTGGAAACTAGATCCAGGGTCTTCATTTCTACTTCCCGAATTGGTACGATTCTAGCCATGCGAATAAATGAGTTGATGTCGAACATGGTAGAAACCACTTGATTACCAGTCGATGATGTAAACTGTTAACAAGTGTGAGAGAGACCACCAGTAATGTCAATGGTTCTCAAAGTACCCAGTACAATCCATGAGATGTGAATGAATGAGTTGATGTCGAACATTTCACGGAATCCTTCGATCGAAAGTCAATGATGTAAACTGACGTCAAAGGCGAGAAACCTGCCATTGATGCATGCAGACTTCAAGGTACTGACGATTTCTAAGTCATCTCTCTAGATAATGTGCTGATGTCGATAGAAAGCGACCCGTTGCAAGCAAGCCCACAACACGAAATCATTGTTCAATTTGAAGAAATGTTGCTGTAAGGACTGACTCAGGGATGGTCAAATGGATGACAAGTATTTTGCAGATGAAAGTTTTGCTTGCAGACCTCTTGAACACATAACGACACAACAGATGGCTTGGTGACGAATGACTCAAAGTTAATCCCCGGAACCCGGCTGAAGACTTTCAATGTGGTTTGATCAACTGTGAGGTAAAGGATTTCCCAACCCAGGTGAATGAAAAGTGTCGTGTTCAAGAGTGGTAATAAGGTTTCTTCTGAGACAAAGGATAACAAATAGGCTCATTCTTCTCTTTTTTCCCCCACCATTTCTGGCAAGTACCTCTTTATTTTTAACAAGCTTGAGGAGGATAACATATGCTTGATTATAAGCTCATCCTTCGGATGAGTCCAACCTAGTTTTGATTCGAACCCTAGGAAGGAGTGGTTCGTTCTTGTTTGTAATTGAACAGGTCCTTTACTGTGAAATTTTAACGAGCCCAGTATAGGAGAAACTCGGCGTTTTTCAATTTTAGAGAGTCTGAAAAACTTAAGAAGACTCCAGGTTGAACTTTTTCGTAAATTTGTGTCCCCCAAGCCCGAAAAAGTATAAAATAATACCTGGGAGAACCGCTTGATCTTGCGACCAAGGAGTACTTTCATGATTAGTGTCTCTGACCTGAAAAGTAAAAAGCGATCAAGGACACGTCGTTTTATTTCCGTATCGAGTTTGAAACGACAAAAACCCGGCAATCTTTTCCTGATTTTACGGTCAGAAAAGAGCTATAAGGGGACCGTCTTTTAATTCCGTTTTAACGAGTGTAAAAGAAATGCTCGGTAATCTTTTCATGTTTTAGGAGTCAGAAAAGAGCTTAAAAGATGACTCTGATATTTTGGTTCGTGAAAAATGATGATTTTACCCTAAAGTCCTTTTGTCCTGCACAAAAACAACACATTACTCATACCTGTTTAAGATGGGCAAAAATACATTGAAAAATATCTTTTCATGGTGAAAAATAAACAAACTTAACATTCATTCATCCAAAAAACCTATAAAAAGACTTTTTACCATGTCATTTTACCATTTTACTGTTGAGGTTGAGAAAAGGGCTTTTGACAAGAAAACTTCCTGTGGACATTGCGGAGAATCCGACCGTCAGAATCGAGCGCCGTCTCTTTCAGGTATTCCACAACATCCTCCTCTTCAATTTCATCCGTTTAAAATTCATTTTTAGGTTTTAGTTTGATTTTTTAGGGGGTTTAGGGTTTTAGGATATGTTTCTCGAGGTACGCAGGTGCCCCATGGGCGACCTGCGTCCCCCGACCTTTTTTGTATACGGGAAAAAGGTCGGGGTACGCAGTCCGCCTTCAGACCAGCTGCGTACCGCCGCTCTGTGTTCTGAACGCGGGGTGCGTACCCCGTGAAACACGCATTTTGAAACCCCAAACTCCAAATTCAACCAACGAATTTTTTTCAAATGAATTCTAACTATTGTTTTTTGGTGTGTAGGGCATTCACCATGCTAGATTGGAGAGAAAGAGAACACGAGGACGTTGATTTGGCCGCAATTGGTCATCAACCTTCCATTGATGCGTTAAAAGCATGCGGACTGTACAAATACTGGGCCATACCTGGCATGAGGGGCCAGGTGCCATTCCTTGAGTGGTTGGTTGAAAGGTGGAACATTCAGGATCAATGCTTCTACATCGGAGAGAACCAGCTCGAGATAGAGCCCTCCGACATATATTTTCTCTCTGGCTTGCCAAATAGGGGCGAGCAACTGACTTTGTCTGGGACTAGGCCGGGTGGCCAATCCCTTGCTAGCCTCCGGCTAGAGTGGTGCAACAATCAGAACCAGGAGAAAGGGATAGAAATCAAGTACATATCCCTGCCCGAGCTTATGGTGATAGCCTTTACTGTTACCAGACTCTGAGGCGCAGCCGCCTTACACATTGCCATCGGGTCCCAAATGCGGATGGTGATAGATTGCTACCTAGGCACCATTTTCAACTGGTGTGATGCTGTGTTGGCCAATATGAAGGGCCAACTAACCAGGGCAAAGAACGGACAACTGAAGACCTTTGGATATGGGCCTTTAGTTGTGAGCTTTGCCTTAGAGAGAGTTCCAATGCTGATCCCCCAGCATCTTACTGTTCCAGTTGGGGCTCCTCGGGAGCCTAAGTTGACGAGATGGGTTACGGTAATGGCCCGGCATCCTAATGAGGGCGCGACAGTTGTTCGATTTCCTGATGGTTACTTTCACTGGCTAGAGAGCCAGGTCTTTGCTATTCAGGATTTTCCTTATGCCGGAATGGATTTTCGGAATGATCCGGACATGGTTCTTCCACAGGGAGAACAGTGGGACGACAGAGGTATTTCAGTTTTCACAAGTTTTTAAATTATGTATTTTTTTATTTTTTTTATATATCGCCTCAAAGCTGACAGCACAAATTTTCAAAATGCAGATGTAGGTCCACGGCGTCCGGCCAACCTCCGGGCTTTTGAGAAGAGAGTACCAGTTGTACCAGCACCAGCCCCACAGGATGCGGCCGCAGAGACCTTAGTCGAGCTGGAACAGGATCTAGAGCGTCTGACGACGGGTATACCAGAGACCACCATAGATGACATTCCTATTCGACTTCAGCGCTATGTGGTCGCAGTCCCAGGACCTTTTAGGAGGTTCCTGTGTAGGGTAGCGCGGGCAGTGGTCTCATATAGAGAGCACCACCAGTGATTGGCTAGTCACTTTTGTAGACACATATGACATTTTTGGTTTTTTGTACTTATCATTTTTGCCGATCATAAGGTGTTTTTCAACCTATGATCGAAGACGACGTATATTTTTGACACACTCCTATCTATATATATATATATATATATCATTATTACTGGCTTATCTTGTTTAACATATGTGATGAAATGTTTTTAAATTTACTTGCATGATTATCGCAAATGTCTGTCCAACATTCGAGAAGCAATTGCATCCGCTAATGTATTTAAAGACCTTGGAATATGCTGATATTCAATGTAATCAAATTCACGTTCCAAGAGGCGCACTCTCAAAAACAACCTTAATAACACAGGATTTCTAATGGCATATACTCTATTAAGCTGTAATACAACGAGTTCAGAATCTAACCTCACTATCAAACGTCGAATTCCAAATGAAATAGATTCAGACAATAATTCAACCACTGCACTGTATTCTGCAATGTTGTTCGTCGTTTGACCGAGGCTCACCCCATGCATAGAAACTAACTCGTCAGAGGGCGAATAGATAACCCAAGCTGCGGAAGAGATATTCCGTGTACTACGACAAGCACCATCAGCAAATCCAATGTACGTTTGGAGAGGCATCGACATCTGCAATATCAAGAGTAAAACCAAGATAAGCCAGAATAACGATGAAAAACACACTTTCTAAGCTAAGAACACTATCTAAACTAACAAACATACTAGCTAGAAAGAAAACCTAACCTAACTAAAAATTCTCCATACCCACCATTTAAGCATAATACCTCTTTAGGTAAAGTCCATTTCTGGGTTTACCCAAAGAGTCCCCATCAAAATCTACCAACTCATAGGCCCCTTTTGCTAGCTTTCGCTTTACAATGTAGGGTCCATGCCACATAGGAACGAATTTTCCAGCACCTAGCTTATCGTTAGCTTGATCATATAATAGCACTAGGTCTCCCTCCGAAAAACTTCGAGGGGTCACATTTCTATCATACTGAGCTTTCATTCGCTTCGCGTGAGTCTCGATTGCCAATGCAGCATCACGTCGAGTCTCATCTAACTGAGCTAAGTATAATAAACGTTTCTCCTCTTCGGAAGTAGCTGAGAGTAATTCGACAGCCAATTGAAGTGATGGGATTTCGCATTCAATGGGTAACACAGCTTCCAAGCCATAAACTAGCTGGAAAGGAGTGAACCCTGTTGAAGTTCGGTATGCCCATAGCGCTGAAAATAACATGTTGTGCCAATTCGACCGATGAATACCAATGATTCGTCGGATCATGATAACCAGAACTTTGTTGATAGACTCAACCAAACCGTTGGCTTGCGGATGATAAGGAGTAGAGCTATCGTGGCGCAAACCAAGCTGGCTTGTAAGCTCAGTCATCATGATGTTTCGAAAATGGCTCCCATGGTCAGTGATGATTGCTTGTGGGACACCAAACCTAGTTATAATGTGATTGAATACGAAAACTACAGCTGTTTTGCCGCTTGCGTCGAATGTAGGCATCGCCTCGGCCCATTTAGTAAAATAATCAACCGCGAGAATGATATACGCATGCCCCCCGGCCGAGTGAGGGTTACAAGTAATAAAATCGATACCCCATTTGGCGAAAGGACCAACGGCAATTATAGGATGGAGAGGAGCAGGTGGTGCGCGTATCTTGCGATCAAACACTTGACAGTTGTGGCACTTTCGGACCGCAATGATACAATCTTTAAACATGGACGGCCAGAAATAGCCAGCGCGCAACACCTTCTGAGTTGTGGCATACCCAGACATATGACCGCCACATGCTCCAGAGTGACAATCATTCAAAACCCTCTCAGCCTCTTCGTGAGTTAAACAACGTCGAAAAACTAAGTCTGCCCCCGGCGATAAAGTGTATCTCCAATAATTCTGTATTGCTGGGATTGAAACCGAATTTTTCGACGTTCCGACTTTGAAGCTTCAGGCCGAAAGGTTTGGGTTTGGAGATAGATGATTATATCCCCGTACCACGGATCTAAAGTACTGATAAGAAACAAAGATTCGTCCGCAATGGACTCCTCTGCCACAGTTTCTGTGTCAACACGCGGGAAATCACACATCAATTCCGCAAAAACTAAGGATTTCTTAGACTTGGACTTCTTGAACTCCAAGTCGAACTCTTGCAGAATAACGATCCATTTAGAGTACTTGCCCCCTAGCAGTTGTTTAGTCAAAATATAAATCATAGGGTTGCAATCCGAAATAACTGTAGTTTTACGGAGAAGAATGTAGTGACGAAAACGCTGGACAGCTTGAACGGCTGCCAGGGCCAATTTCTCCACATGCGAATATTTTAGCTCAGTGGGGTTTAATGTCCTACTAAGATAATATATCACATGTTCCGTTCCGAATTCATCTTCTTGAACTAACACCATTCCAATAGTGGAATGCGAAGCTGCGAGGTATAAGAAATAGTCCTGGTTGTAGTTGGGAGGATGCAACAATGGTGCATGAGTCAACGCGTGCTTAAGTGCATCAAAAGATTGTTGTGCAATCTCGTCCCAAAAGAATTGAGCGTTCTGTTTCAACAACCGTGTAAAACCTTTAGTGACCTCGGCGTAGTTTGGAATGAATCGGCGTAAAAAGTTTGCTTTCCCTTGCAAACTTTGGAGTTGGCGCAAACTCGAAGGAGGAGGCAATTTGATGATAGCTTCGACTTTCGAGGGATCGACGCGAATGCCGGCTTTTAAAACAACAAATCCCAGCAATCGACCCGTTTCTATACAGAATACACACTTGTGGGGATTCAACCGAATACGATAATGCCTACACCTCATAAAGATTGCTCGTAAGTGGACAAGGTGATCAGCTCGATGTAAAGAATGAGCAGGCAAATCATCGAGGTACGGTTGCACAATGTGCTTGATGTCATGAAATGCGTAAGACATCGCCCGTTGAAAAGTGGCTCCGGCATTCTTAAGCCCAAAAGGTAATTTGCAGTAAGCAAATGTCCCCCATGGACAAATGAATGTCGTTTTTGGTTGATCGGCAGGTAGAATATTGATTTGATTATAGCCCGAAAAACCATCCATAAAGGAAAACATTTCACTTCCGGCACAATCATCAATAATTTGATCGATATAAGGCGTAGGATAGTTGTCTTTTGGACAAGCTCGATTTATATCCCTATAGTCGATACAGATTCTTATTGTTCCTTGTTTCTTGTTAACCGGAACAATATTCGATACCCAATCCGTTAACGGGATTGGATAAATGAAACCTGCTTTCAACAGCTTCTCGACTTCTGCTTTAATCGCAGCCGCTTTCCGAGGGTGAATCTGACGCAACCGTTGCCGGACGGGTTTAGCGTCCGGGTAGGTCTTTATTTCATGAACAACAATGGCAGGATCGATTCCTGGCATTTCCTCGTAAGACCAGGCAAACACATCGCGGAATTCTTGGAATAGGGCCTTGTAAGTTTGAATTTCATCTTCTGTACATGAGGCACCTATATGAATGTTTTCCTCAATTCCGGGCTTCACTGAAATGTCAATGGGAATAGTGCGAGAAATATTCCCTAAATTCAACTCTGAATCAGAATGTTTCGTTGGATTCTGAGCGTCTTTGACATATTCAGCGGTAAAGATAGATGAAAAATCGTTTTCAAAAGCATCATCCTTAGGTAAAAACGAAGATCTATGATGGAGATCTTCCCATGGTAGATCGTCTACACTTAGGATTTCGCGAAGTTTCTCGTCAGATGACACGACTTCGGGAAATGCTATCCGTTCTGAGGTTGATGTGAAAAGTGATTCTTCACTGACCACATTCATTTGGTCGATTTGGGTTGAACGCGAGTCGGTAAAAGACATGACGGCTTCATAAGCAATTTCATATGGACTCAAAGGCATAGCATCACCGAATGAGTCTATCTCAGATTCAGATGGAACAATCCAAGGATCGTCGTAAATAATGGTGTCTGATGTAATCATATGAATTGATGCAAATGAAGGGTCTGCGTTGATTGGAGGGAAAGGAAAAGTTCCCAGTAAACCGGAATCTTTAACTAAACCTACGCCAACGTCCCTATAAGGGATTGTCGTCTTACCGACATGCTGGATACTCTCTGAAGAGGCTGGGTCGGATGAAAAGTATGTCAGCTGATCAATGGTCACGATCTTAACGTTATGTGGAAACTTTATTACTCTGAAGACCGATGAAACGACCGCTGTCATAGCATATGATCAACTTCGACCCAAAAGAAGGTTGTAGTCTAGAGGGGCATCAACCACCTCCACATCCAGACTAACGATTTTACCTTCTACCCCTATAGGCAATTCCTGAAGAATACCAAACGGACGGAACCCACGGCCATCAAAGGCCTTAAGGATGGTCGGGGATTGGTTCAGCGAAGGAGAACCAAGCGATCTCCAACACTGAATCGACATAATACACGTAGAAGCTCCCTCATCAATTACAGTCCAATGAATAGGCCTGTTTTTTACTATCACTGGAATCTGGAAAGCCATTTGATGGGGTAGACGCGGTGTACTATTTTCTAGATCGAAGATTATTAGATTCGGGTCCTGAACATCAACAGCTCCACCACAGCTAAAAACTTTTAACTACTACACACGAAAACAAAGTAAAATCTCAAAACAAACCACCTAAAGTCGCTAAAGAACCAAACAAATTTGAATCACACGCCTAAAGAATCTAGGGCGTCAAACCAAGCACAAACAGTAGCCTTCCAGACCGAAAACGCTAGTTGGAGATGAAACCCAACATCGTCGGATTCAGTACAGAAGTGGCGGGTGGAACAGTTACCCCGGCAACCTGCTTAATGAATAGACCGGCACAAGTTCCTCCACTTTAACCGTCTCGAGTGAAGTGAACCCCCCGGAAAATCCAAGTGAGTCTAGCCGACGTCTGCTCCAGGTACAGTGGGATCTTCCCTCCACCGTCACCTCGGTAGAATCCTAAAGATAATGGTCACTAAGGTTACCAACAGCAACAAATGCACCTGGGGGAACAGTCTACACTCCGACAGCACGCAAGGGCAGAGTATCAAGCTCAATCCCCTTGTCGGTTCCTTGACAATAATCCAAGGTTTACCGACAAGTGACCCCTGGCTCCTCGACAATGGTTAATCCGAGGTTTACCGTTTGTAATACGTGCGTGTCTGGCGTCGTTCCCAACGAGGGAGGATTGATCCCCTCACTGGTTCGGACACGAGCTCGTGCTTCTCCTTTAAGAGGAGCTTTCCCAGAGTACAAATGAGAGAATTGGATTTATTCTATCACAAGATAAGCTACTTGTTTGGTTTTGTTGTCTTGGAGAGTTAATTACTCTCCTACTCCAAGACACTAGCCTGATTTTACTTTAAGCGTTAATTTTATGGTTTTTCTTAAAGACAAAAGGTAGCGGAAATGAAACCAATGGTGTGTAGACTCGACTCAAACCACTACAAAGATGCACCTAAGATGATTTACGCTACTTTTCTCTTTCAATGAAACTCCTAACTAAGAGAGTTGGAAAATGCAAATTTTATAGAAAACAACTTTCTTAGTAAAGACAATCAAAGAAACAATTCTCTTTATCTTTCCAAGCATACAAACATGACCACTCCTTACGTGCACGAAAAATTCTTTTTCTTTCAAAATACCTCAAAGCTACTTGAAACAAAACTTTTCAAAGGAGATGTTTTTGTATTTTCTCTTATTTAATAAAGCATATAAATCTATTTTAACGAAAATCAATCTCAAAATCTATAAAATCTATGAAAAATTGACTCACAAGCAAATCAAAAAGAAATTTACTCTAAAGCAAACCTAACGAGGCAAAAGCCTACAAAGATGATTCTAGGTTGTTTTACTTGACCACAATCAAGCCAAGGACCAGCTAATGCAGAATCAAAAGACCAGTCAAAACAAAACTCAAATCTTTTTGTTCTTTTCGTAAAATGGAATTCAATACTCAATCAAAAAGCACTTCGAAATTTGCCAAAGAGACAACTCAATGGTAAGTTGCTCTCACAGGTAGACTTTATGACAGGTCCGACTCCTAAGAAGGCTGACAAAACCAGAGAGATCTAAGGCTTGACAACTTCTACCGCCAAAGTCACTACAGGACCTACTCAAAAATCAAACCCTAGGGCTTAAACTTCTATGAAATCCACTAAAACACTCAATGCTATCGAAACAAGTTCAGGTGAAGATCTTTGACAGGAGACTAATGGATCTGGGCAGTAAAAACTAAGAAAAAGCAAAATCTAAGAGGAAAAATGTAAAAAATGGAAATTTCTTAATTTTTAGCAGGGTACGCAGGCAACCTGTTAAGACAGGTGCGGGCCCGCTCTGTGCACACAGCAACAGTGCGTACAGGTACACACTGTGCAATACTCAGAGGGTGCGTACTACTGGAAAAACCAAGAAAAACTAAATTCAATCTAACCCTAAGCTAACCCACCCAAATACAAAGTCACAGAGCCAAAAACCAGAAAATAAATGACTTTTCTCAGATCAAAGTTTCATACAAAGGAAAAAACTTTCACATTAATGGCATCCCCAGTGGAGTCGCCATTTTGTCAGGCGGAAAGAGTCGATAGTGCGGACACAACCAACCTCCCTAGGGGCCTAAGACTCTCTAGTGACAAACAAGACAAACAAGAGCAATCCTTCTCTAAACATGCATTTACTATATAAGAAATCAAGTGTTTAGATCCTACCTGTAGTCCAACGCTGTTGTAGCAGTCCAGCCTCGCTGATCCGGATGAGCTCCTCCTTCACTTCGAAACCTGCATTCACTAACAATCAAACGATTAAATAGCACTTGATAATCTCATAAAATAAAACATATTTAACACATAGACCAAGGAGTACATGAAACAACTCATAAATAACAAGTTATTGAGAAGAATGGACTCATTTGCATTAATAGGAAACAAAAGGAACAATTACAACCTGAGCCTTGGTGTTGTGCAAGTCCCTCCCAGGGTCCATCAAGAGTTCTCCTTTACTTTGACAAAGCTCACCCACTTCCAAATAGAACAAGCAAAGATGGTAATCTCTCCTCACAAGCCTCTAAATGGGAGTCCTAATTCCAGCAGCATCTACCCTTAGAAATGTTTAGCTTCCAACCTCCCCTCCTTCTGGCCCAATGCCTGTATTTATAGTGCTCAAGAGGAAGTTAATCAGGTCCACCATCAATGGGATAATCCCCTCTTTGGATGGGATAGCTCCTCTCTTGATGGGATAAGTTCCTCTTTCATAGGGGTACATGAACCATCTGGAGGTGCTCAATACACGTCGAACAACCTTCTAAAATGCTCTAGAAGTGACCACAAGTAACTTTTTAAAGATGAAACTCGCGCCTTTTGACCTTTACAGGGGTACGCACCTGCCCCTTTACATACAGAGCGTACAAGTACGCAGTTTTTGTGAACATTAGGTGCGTATACGCAGGTAAGGCCGAGAGAATCTGCGTACCCAGAGATAAACACATTTACAAAGACTTTCTCTCTTTTTGGAGTTTGACATGGAGAGCAGAGGCATAAGACTTGCCCAGGAGGATAGCATGACTGTTGATAGAGCCATACTAACTGTAAATAGCTATGGTGACATTTTTTAGTGTAACAGAGCCATAACTCAAGGCTATCATAAAGCTATAGCTATAACCAACATATAACCAAATAAATAACAACAATAGAACAACCATCATATCCACATAATAAAAAGTACATTTACACATAACATAAGAGAAAAGTAACTCTTATTAACATATGAAAATCCAACTAAGTCAGGTACTTCAACGCACCACCCGACCATAGATTGGGCTAAACCAAATCTCTCTTTTAGCCAATCACCCCCATGCCATATTCCAAGCATGAATGTGGGATCTTATGGAATAACCAATCAAAACCAAACCTAGGGCTTCTAGAGGCCAAACCATCTCAACCCTCAATCAGTGATTCCACCTCACAGTTGGACATCACTAACCAACACTAGAGCGATCTCTATCCAAGTTTTCAAGGCTCTAGAGTGTTTTTTCCAACCTGGCTTCTAGGACTAGGAACTCATCCTGCAGCTACCGCCAGGCTCCAAAGCATTTTTCCAACCAAGGCTTCCAAGAATAGTAACTCAACCCACCAAGGGCTCTAGAGTGTTTGTCCAACCAACGCTTCTAGGACTAGTAACTCAACCCAAGATGCTACAGAGCTTCCAGAGCATTTTTCCAACCAAGGCTTCTAGGACTAGTAACTTAATCCACTAAGGGCTCCAAATTGTTTTTCCAACCAAGGGTTCCAGGACTAGTAACTCAACCCAAGTTGTTACAAGGCTTCCAAATCATTTTTTGAAACAAGGCTCCAAGAACTAATAACTCAACCCATAGCCATAAGGAACATGATAACCAACCAGAAAACCAAAAGGTAAAACCCACAACACTGTGACTATCTAGGAAATGGAAAGGCTAGGAAAAACCAATATCAATTTAGGCAATCCTCCATGCCAGTGACAGATCATAACCAAGAAACCATATGCATGTTCCATGCATGTCAAAACTAGCAAGGAAATCATACGTGCAACTCGATATGTGTAAGAAAAACCCGATGCAGTTGTTGATCCCACTGTCCTCTTGCGCTTTCTTGCTTTTCCTTTGCCTTCTTGCTACAAATCCCAAGTATGCCACACTCCTCCAAGAGTTCTCCAAGAAAACCCTAAGTTTCCAAGAGTATGAGAGAGAGGGAATAGAATGAGAGTGCTAAAGACTGAACTGACAAAAGCTAACATTGACAAAAACTGTGAATTGATCCTTAGAAGCCTTTTTATCAACGAGGCCTCAATTTTCTTCATTTTCCATTATTTTCCTTCAATTTCCTCGTCACATGCAACCTATCACCTTTCACCTTCATTTTCTCATATTTTCCATTATTTTCATAAATAAAATGTCATTAAATGCCTCATGTCTTTACAAATCCTTTTCCATTCCATAGCCATTAATTAATCACAAGTGATCCTCGTCACTATGTTTATTCCCAAATTTTAGCTTGGAATATGTGTCTCATGACCTTGGTCATTATTTTGTATTTATTAACTTTATTACATGGATTTTTAACCCGAGATTGTTACACTTTCCTTGTTGAGTGGTTTGTTGTTTGTTAGGAGCTCTTCTTCTTTTGGATTGTTGTCATTGCTCTCCTTGATCTCCTGAATTTTCTTGATTGGCAATGGTTTTGGAATAACTTATAGCAAAATCCTCATATTCATGACAGATTTGACACTTGAATAGGAGTTGGTCATAGTCAAATTCTTGAATACGTGTCTAGTGATCCATGCAAAGGCTAAATGTAGTCATGAGCCCTTCTTCGAGATCAACCTCTACACAAATGCAAGCACAGGCAAATAGACCATCACTGGGCTCAACACAATCAATGTATTTTCCAAATGAGTTATTGATGAACTTAAAAGTGGTGTTGTTCCAACAGTGAAAGGGTAAGTACAACAATTTAACCCAAACTGGGACTGCAGTAGGGATATCACAGTTTGGATTAAAATTAGGGCTCCATCTACACAAATAAATCCCTTAATGTGCCATGAAATAAGGCCTACTTCTGAATATCATATATCTATCTGCCTTTAATTCGAATAAAAGGTGAAGAATCCTTTCCCCACAAAGGAGGAATCCACTTCACACGTCATCTTTGGTTTCCAATTTGGCTCGATCCATGTCCTCATTGGTCAAGGAGAAGGCCACAATCTAGTAAAATGACCCATGAAGCCACGATCTACTATCTGGGTGGCCTATATCTGGCCTGAGGGGCAACTATTACAATTTTTGCAATATCATCTTGTTTTTTGACAAATTTGGAAGGCGAGGCCTTTAGGAATTTAGGCCTATTAGGCATCAAGTTTTTAAAGGCAGCAACCTCCTACGAGGGCTACAAGGGTTTTGAGGGCTGCGAATTTGGGGCCGAACATGCCATCTTAGGCAGCCCAACCAAAAAAATATATATAAGAGATTAGAATGGATCAGCCTTACCTGCACCTTGGAAGAAATACCCGATGGGATGCCAAGCTGCAAACCCACGACCGGATGATGCCTTCAATCAGATAAAAGATCAGATCCATCTTCGAACTAGGGAGTGAGGAGAAGAGAGGCACCCAACACTAGGTTGTTGGCCCAAGGCCAAAGACAAGGGTTTCCTCAAAAAATATTTCGCCAATCTGAACAAACTGCGGATTTCAAATTGTCTATCAATTCTAATATTATATTAACATTTAATGTTGATTCTAAAAAAAATCCCAATTCAACCATAAATAAAACACTTCGATATCCACATTAATTTTACCTAAATTTATCTATGGAGATACAATAATTGAAAGTAAAAAATATCTAATTTTGGATATACTAGCCTAGCCATACAAATTAAAGTATTAGTAAACTTTAATAGATCTCAATCCATGTAAATCGTTGATAGGGATTAAAACACTTACCTATTGATACATATTGTTGGAAACAATGTTTAACACTAAGATGGAGGGGGGGGAGGGCAAGACATTCAAACTTTGCGTTCACTATGTGAGCAACCATTAACAAATCATAACATCAGCCATATGAACAACACAAACACATAAATCATCAAAAACAAACACATGAGACATAGAGGTTTTATGTGGAAACCCTTCCCAGATAAAAACCGCCAAATTTGATTTGTTATTATGATGTAAATAAGAGCTTTTACTCTATTACATCAATGTTTATGAGCCACCACTCACATGAAGCATTGACTCCTCTTAATTGTTTGCTAGCACCCACTAGCAGGAAGCACCAACTCCCTTTTTTGTAGACACCTGATCTTCTTACCAGAAGCACCAAGTGAAGCACCAATTTCTTGGATTTGTTACAAGCACCAACTTGCAGCGTCTTGGATTTATGCTAGCACCAACTTGCGGTAGGCACAAACCACCAAACTTTCTTCAGATACCCACTAAGATGGAAGCATTAACTCCCTGTATGTAGGCTCCAACCCACACTCAATAAGGAAATCTCTTCTCCCTGTAATTGGTAGCCACTCTACCTGATTTCATCTCTTTGTTCTCCTTTGCCTTTGGCCCTCTGTTATGCTCATCATCCTTCACTCTCGCTCAACCGAAAACTCTCATACTTGACACTTGCAGCACTTTACTCATTGCCCACTCTTCTCATTCTACAACAATAGTAATTTAGCTCCTCAACCTTCAACACTTTTGCAACAAAATTCAACACTTTGTTCTCTGCTCTCAACCCTCTTCCTCAGGCACTCTTGGCCTCTCTCTGTAACCCAAGCACACTTGGCCTCTTCCTAGTAGTGCTCACATGTAGAATGTTCCTCTCGACTCACTCAACAATGCTACATTCTCCCATATTGCACAATTTCAATTCTTGGTTTTGTTCCACTATCAAACAGTGAACGATGCAGTGCTTGCTATCAATTCATTGCCTACGAGTGTACTCAAACATTTCTCTTCATCCTATTGCTGCATCAAAATTACTTGGCCACTGGAAATGAATTAATTCAAGGAATGAGCACCTGAGTGTTCTTCCATACTGAGAACTAATTCTTAGTCAAATTATTTTACTCCAGCAAGGCTCTCCATGCTTCTTTATTGGCTACAAAGATCAGAATGTACAGTAGGCATGGCTCTCTTGTTCCTTACTATTTCTTTAATTTTTTCCTGTTGCTATAATGAATAATGTTTGGTTAGACAAACAAAAAACCCTCTTAAGTTCTCCTGAAAACCTAAGGCAGACATGGTAAGGGAAAGATTTATCTAAGGCTTGAATCTTTGAGTGATGCAAGAAGTAAAGGAGTGATTGACAAGAGAAGTGAAGGATAAGTCTATGAGTCCTCAAATGCATTTTCGTTGGAGTTTTCAGTGTAGCTGGGAAGTGCTCTTAGCTAACTCCAAAACCTGGTCTCGCACATAAGAAAAAGAACAAAGCAACCTTCACAACATAATATTAGAATCAATCAAAACCATAAGAAACAACTAGACATAATCGAATGCATTATAACAAACCAAAGTTCCAAGTGATTATTAATTAGACACAATAAGTGAACAATGAACAACAATATATGGAAGAAAGAACAACCAATCTATCTTTATTAAAAGAAGGAAGGAAGATTACAATCATCAATATGTGGTTTGAACAACACCTCCTCCAACTCCTAGCACAAAAACTCTCTCTCTCTCAAGTTAGATCTCAGCAACATGGTAATACAAGAATTCCCATCCCTTTCTCAATGACCAAGCCTCCAATATATAGGAAGTGGAGGCTACGAAGATTCCCAAATTCCTCATTAGTTCAAATTTGGAAAAAGCTTTGGGCGAATGTTGTTTCCTCATTCAAAATGGCTTTGTTGTTTTTTCCTACTTTTGTATGCTTTTATTGGCTTTTAAGAGCTTTAATTTTTTATCAGCTTTTAAGAGCTTTATTTGTTTAGGAAAAAGCTATAGATTCAGCACCCTGAAAAACTGGTTATTATGACTGTATATATGGATTCAGCACCCTGAAAAACCCCTAGGGCACTTTAGTTGTGCAAGGGTCACCCATCAAACTTGTTATTTCAATAAATTCCTGCCAGATTTTCGGAAAACTAGACAGAAAAAACCATTGAAAAAACTTCCAAATAATCACACTAAAAACAACTCCATAAAAAGACAAAATGCAAAAAAGTTTCACTGCAACTTACAAAATTAGACAATGTGAAAATACTATGGTTGATTCAGCTGGCATTAAATGGGTTGGAAACAAAAACACTTGTTCATTATCACTATCGTGTCACTGACAAAAAGACGTGTTGCAGGCACTTTCTGTGTGTAAATATTCAGTACTTCAAATCATGTGCTCTGGAATAAAGTGTAACTTCATCAGAACCGTGGTATCAAGGGGACGCGTTGCAGGCACCTTCCCTGTGCATGCCTTGGTATTATTATTCAGTCCAAATGCATTTGTTTGGAATCAGTGTAACGTAAGCAGAACGAACCTGCTACGGTTGTCAGACTCCACATCCCTCTCCATCCATGCAGAGTCAAAAATAACGGACATTCCAAGCTGCCAAAGAAGACTGCAGGTTTTAAAGGCTACATCAAAATGCCATCTCGAATATTGAGTTCATCTTAAAAGCACTAGTCTAATGTTTGTGACTTTTTATATTTTTTTAAATAGTCTAATGTTGTGACTTTTTTATATTTTTTTAAATAGTCTAATGTTGTGACTTTTTATATTTTTTAAATATTTTTTTATTAATTTATTATAAATAGGATTAGGAAAGTTGTAGTTTTAAGTTAGTTTAACTAATTTGAATGTTTTTAAAGAAAAATCATGATATTATATTTAATTTTTGAGTAAAAATGTTATTTAAACCAAAAAAAATGAAATCTTTTTTGAGATATGTTTTTTAGGATAATAATATTGAAATTTATTTGTTTGGGCGTTTCAAACCAAACCAGCAACTGTGGTTCGAATCAGTAAGTGTGATTCAGAACAAAATGAAGCGCTAGATTATGGCAACAAGTTAAATAGAGATTCGAACCAGCAAATGTGATTCAGAACAAAATGAAGAGTCAGATTCAGAATAAAATGAAGAGCCAGATCATGGCAACAAGTTAAATAGAAAACAAAATGAAGAACCAAATCATGGCAACAAGTTAAATAGAGAGATCCACCATTCAAACATCTAATTTTTTTTAATTCATTTAAAATTATATTTATTATATTTTATTATAAAAAAAAAACTAAAAAACCCTTTGCAAATCCAATAATATAATATCTAATAAAATGTTTAAATTTCATTTGGTATATAAAAGTAAATTCAGCATTCCAAATCCTTAACCAAATCTCCTCCACTAAATTGTACTGACACGCTTTGAAACCATTGAATATCCAGTGAGGACGAATCAATTGGAGCTTTCATAGAACTGTAAGAGGAATATGTATTTATTGACAGACTTTAAACACTATAGGAAGCCGCTGAGATGACCTTGTACCGATTGCTGGGACCGGGCAAAATTCATTGTTACTGCAGTGCCTTCATAAATCCGGCAAAATTCATTGTTGCCAGTGTGTCTTCATAAATTCAAGCATTCACTGCAACCTCATCGTACTATATTTATGTACAGTGATTAAGCTTTGGTTGCTTGAGGTTTGCCTCCTGTAAGAATCAGTACAAAGCATGCACAATGTATGCACAATGTTTACATTCTTGGTGAGAAGGGCAAAAACAAATAAAAAATGCTTAGTCTAAACCGTCCACAATTTGGCAATGATTTTGGGAAAATAGAAATTTTGACGTGATTTTGAAAAAAAAAATTGAAAATTTTAATTAAGCTGATCAAGTTTCAAAATTTTGAGTGTCAGAAAATATTTTGAAGCAGTTGTCTATAACGCGACTTTTTGAAAGCCTTTCCGGCGGGTTTTTCCGGTGAAAATCCGGCAGCAATTTATTGGAATCACAAGTTTGATAGCTAGTTTCTGCACAATCAAAGCGTCCCAGGGGTTTTTCAGGGTGCTGAATCCAAATATGCAGTTAAAAAACCATTTTAACTGCAACAAATCAAGATTTAACCTGAATTTCTTCCGCCGGATTCCGTCACCGGAATCTCCAAAAAATCGCATTATAGACAACTCCGATTTTGAATGTCAGATATTTTTAATTAAGCTGAATCAATCCTATGAAATTTGATTTTTATGGCTGAAATCTCCTACAAATTTGCTACAAGAAATCCCCTACAAATTTGCGCCAAGAACAACCCAAAAGCTTTCAATGTGTACACATGAGAAAGGTTCGAAAACACAATACATTCGGTACCTTTCATTATTACTGTAATAGCATGTAGTCTGTGTGTTGGTTTTAACAGTCTGAAACAAACACACATAAATAAACCTGAAGAAGAAGAATAAACATGAGGAATAAGAAGCAAGAATATAGAAAGCAATAAACCTGAAGAATAAAAAGCAAGTACAGAAAGCAATATACCTTTGAAGGGAAAATTCAGATTATATCATTCATTTTAGTGTACAACTGATCTCTTAATTATTTTATATCCCAGAATGAATATGAGCCTATCTTTATAGGATGTTATAATCTTCAGTTAATCCTAACACATTAACTAATCCAGTCACAATATGTGGATAAGGATGTTATAATTCAGTCATGTGGATAAGGATAAGGATTATTGAACTGAGACTTCTGTGATCTATATCAATTTTTTTGAAGAATCTTTGGCGAAAATCACATAGAAAAACTTATGTCGACGCGTTTCGAACCATCCAGTGTGGTTCATCGTCATGACAAGTTGACCATCCAGTGTGGTTCATCGTCATGACAAGTTGAATGAGCAGATTACGTTTAGCACATTAAATAGAGAGAGCAAGATTCTCTGCCCTGTCTATTTAATGTGCTAAATGTGATCTGCTCATTCAACTTGTCCTGGCGATGAACCACACTGGATGGTTCTTGTCCCGACGATGAACCACACTGGATGGTTCGAAAAAGCGTCGACATAAGTTTCTCTATGTGATTTTCGCCGAAAATTCTTCAAAAAAAAGATAAGGATGTTACAATCCAGTAACTTGAGTTAATCTTGACACATTAACTAATGAGAAGTTTTCTTTTGTTACACACTGTGGATATTATTAAATCCACAGTGCTTCCTGTGATGTGTTTTCCTACTTTTGTTCTGTTGCCACCCCTGCATAAATGAATATCCAAGAAATAGTTGAAATTCTTCAACACAAAGTCTGATTAAGAAATAGATGAAATTCTTCAACACAAAGTCTGTACATTGGTATTTGTTTCCCAGTGGAGGTTAAGACAATTCATTCATATATTTCGAAAGTTTACACGCAATGGAAAACGCATTCATACATTGTATAATACTTGCAAGTTCACTAATACTTTAAAGCGCCAATACTGGTAGGTAATAGAGATTTGGTGCACGGGATTCGAACTAAGATTGCCAGCTATACGCAACGGGGCTCCTGACTTTGTGTACTCCGTCCGTCCATATGACCGACCCGAAGCTCGGAGGGCTCGAAGTCGTCACATTCTTGGAGACGAACGTGACGGTGTAAGAGAGCTTCTGGTTCACTTCTCGGAAATAGAGCGTCCTCGGCTTCACGGAAACGGCCACACCAGCCGGAGCAGAAAAGGCCACGCTGTATTTCGAAGCAGAAGGCGCAACATTGGTGAGGGTACGCTGGTATTTCACGACGGTGCCGGAAGACTTGTCGTCCTCGTTCACGCCGAAAACGACGGAAAACGACGGGTAATTGATGTCGCCGGGATTCCTGTTGGCAAGCGCTTTCCGGCTGCAGGTAACGTTAGCGCTCCTGGTCACCATCTGTATCTGCGCCGGTGTGTAGCTCAGAGAGCAGAGAAAGTCCACGTAGTCCTGAACGCCCATGTCGTAGACGAGCCCCGGGTTGAGTGCCTTCTCAGGGTCGACGTGGCCGGCGCCGTGGTCGAACGCCGTTGACGGGGCTCCGGTCGCGACATCGCGGAGGGGTTTCCCGGAGTTGTCCACGGTGTATGCAGTGGTCATGAGTGCGGACCGAATTGCCGCTGGGCTCCACTCCGGGTGCGCGCCCTTCAGTAACGCCGCCAGGCCGCTGACATGCGGGCACGACATCGAAGTGCCAGAGATAATATTGAACTTCACCCGACGCTTATCACTTTTCAGCTCCGATGGCGCAGCGGCGCCTGTCCAGGCAGCGAGGATGTTCACGCCCGGCGCCACGACATCGGGCTTCAGAATCTGCTGTGCCATGGGGTTGGGACCACGCGAGGAGAATGCAGCCACCACCGGCGAAGGCTTGATGCCCAAAACGGTGCCCTTGAACTGAATCGTTGCTGTAGGGTTGGGGTTCGTTAGCACGTAGTTTCTGATCAAATCCCCGTTTTTTTCCCCACCGCCGATGCCGGCAGCAGATGAGAATCGGCCACGAGCTCTTCACCGTTGGCCGCTGTGTTGGCCAATATCATACCCGCACCGCCCGCAGATTTCACAACGTTGCCTTTGTCTACCCTTGCGTTGATTCCTCTGTCACAGAGCACAATCTTGCCCATCACAAGCTTCGGATCCAACGTATTCGCCAGGCAAAGATTGCTCGTATTACCGTTGCTAGCATTGACGGCATAAATAAGCGGCAATTTCCAGCCGGGAGTCCCTTCCCGCTGTACAACGACACACCATCGTAGCTCGCACCGTTGCCGAGCAACACAGGCGTTGGAAAATCCCGATCCAGAGTGCTCGCACCGATGGTAGTAATCCACGGAGCCACGTTCGCCAACGTCATGGGATCGGGCCCCGAGTTACCGGCCGAGCAGGAGACAAATATCCCCTTCTCCATAGCCCCGAAGGCACCGAGCGCAATGCCATCTCTGTAATAAGGCACCGCGCCTCCACCCAAAGATAGCGACAAAACATGAACACCGTCCTCCACGGCGCGTTCAAGCCCAGCCAAAATATCACTGCTAAAACACCCCGCAGCCCAGCAAACCTTGTACACCGCAACTCTCGCTTTCACCGCCATTCCTCTCGCATTCCCCTTAGCGTAGCCCATCAGGCTCGCGTCGGGCACTGATGACCCCGCAGCCGTGGACGCAGTGTGAGTCCCGTGGCCATCTTGGTCCCTCGGGGACCTATACTCCCTCATCTCGTTCACAGGCCCCAGCGCGGCCTCGTAGCCCTTGCTGAAAAACCGAGCTCCGATCAGCTTTTTGTTGCAGTGCGAGGCGTTGAACGCGGTGCCGACCTCGCACTCTCCCTTCCACTGACTCGGCACGGGGCTCATCCCAGCGTCGCTGAAGCTCGGGCTCTCGGGCCACGCACCAGTGTCGAGCACACCGACAACGACATCGACGGCCTGGTCCGACACAGACCACGCCGATCCGTCGTTCCGGTCTAATCCCAAAAACGTGGGGCTCCGTGTGGTGTGGAGCTCGTACACGGTCTCTGGATAAACACCCAGAATCCCTTCCACGCTCTCCAGCGCCTCCGCCTGCGCACTACTCAGCTTCGCCGCAAATCCATGGAACACCTGATCGTAACTGTACAGAATCTTCTCTTCTCCTTTTTCTTCAACTCCTTCCAAAGATTTGACAGTCGAAGCGTACCATTGTTTATGACTATCAAACACAGAGGGCATATGGGATTTGGACACATGAACAACATACGTCTGAGGAGCTTCTGCAGCACAGCCCACAACCACTGCTAAACAATACAAAAGCCGAATCCATTGAATTCCAGAGCTCCCCATACCTTCACAATCTCGAGCACTCTACAGCATACTCTGGCAGTTCTAGAGGAAGGGACTGAGATATGGAGCGCCACTTGCCTGAGACTCTACGCCACAATTGATTATATATATTAAATTACTCTGTGACCGCACTAGCAGATCGAATCCCCATGACATCAAAACACCGCATGCGCACAACCCATTTGAGAACGGCTGTGTCACTTCAACGGTCGTAGAAATAATGAATTCATCTTAAATCGAGGGCCTCCTTTTTCAGTTTTCAAGGCTTTTGCTTTGGATGGATCTTACATTTTGGGGATGCCTTTTGTCTGATACGCCACTCATCTTTGAAAATAATTTCCTTTTATATGCTAAAGATACCCTTTAAGCTTTTGTTTTTCTTTGACAGAGCACTCTCACAAACATTACTGCAGTGGGTTGTACAGCACTCTTAATCCACTATCACAACAGGTTGTAGAGCGCTTTTACATCCACTGTAACAATGGGCTGTGAGATTTTAGAAAATTCAGGGTATTTTGCAATATGTTATCGATATATATGTTAAGTCAGATCTATAGATGAAGAAATATATATATGTTACGTCCGATGTATATATATATACGAAGAAATGTATCTATATTTTTTATTTTAGACTTTTGTGACTTATAATGTTTAGAAGAGATTTTTTTCGGAGAGATCACATCGAACAATTTCTTGGAGCCAATGTTTCAAACCCTCTCTTGTGATTCATCACGAGGACAAAGGTTAAGTTTTATATATATATATATATATGTAAAATTTTGCTTTATTTATATTTATTTGTAATTGACACAACTACATTAATAAAGTGATTGATATACATTGCTATCATATTTAGATATTTGTTGGTGCCATTATAAATAGAAAATAAAATATATATTGACAAATTTATTAATGAGATTGTCGCAGTTTAAATTACTATTCTAGTATCCATCCATATATATATATATATTATTTTATTTTATTTTATTAAAAGTTTGTATAGGCTAGATTGGATGTGATCTTAGTAATTTTGCCACTTGGATAATTATTTTCCAACAACAAACTAATCCCACGCACTTTAGAGAAATTCATAAACTCAAAAGAAAAAAAAACAAAAAACAAAAAAATATTATATCAAATATATATAATTACTAAATTTTACAATATATAATGATTAAAATATAAAATTTACCAAAAAAATATATATTTTTAAAATTTATTTATTAATAAAAACTCCAAGTTCTTTGTTTTTTTTATTTTTCTTTTCATTCCATTCCAAATTTACAATAAAATTATTAACAAAATCACAAATTTACGTATTTAAATTACATTTTAAAATACATAAATTAATTAACACTCTGAAAGCACCAAAAAAAACTATATATTCTTACCCACTTAAATCTAAAATTCCAAAGTTTCTCACCAAATTATAAGCACAAGTAACCACAACAATATACCAAAAAAAACTTAAAACCCTACCTTCTTTATATATATATAAAAAAAACATTTTACTTACTAAATATAATTAATATTTATTATTAATGTTTTAAAAAATAAAACATATAATTAAAACAAATAAAATATTTTTAAAACTATAATCCTAATTTACTATCATAACACATTATTATAAGTTACTTACATTAATTTACTATCCCTAACACATTATTATAACATACTTAAGATTTACACTCTTTCCTTTTCACATTACTTCTCATGTGCAAGCGATAATGAGATGAGAATGACAACAACCGCTCTTAATTTGGATGGAACATGCAGAAATATTTCAACCATAAAAATAAAGAAATTCAATTTTTGATGTTCAAAACACTAGCAAAACCAACCATTCATTTCATAGAAAATGACATAATACCTTTTTTCACTCTAAACTATTATTAGAACAAGAAAACTATTGTTAGAAACAAGAAAAGGGTTCCATCACATGGGAGAAATTAAAGTATACCTTTTCCATGCAAATTATTGACCCCTGTTCCATCCTAACCAACTCACCTACTGCAATGGGTACCACCTCCATCCCTTGCCAGCTCTGAGTACCTGCTCTCCATGACAGTGTGATTTCTTTCATCCTATTTGTAGTTTATTTAACTATGTACTTTAATCAGTTCTTCCTTTACATAGTTATGGATTATTCAACTATGTACTTCTACCAGCTGATATGTTATTTTCTTATGCATTATTCAAATATGTCACTCCTTTGTGGGTGAGATCAAATGTTTTTTAATTTTTAATATAATGATAATGCATTTTTCAACTATCTCAATGTCCTTCGGGTAATTAATTTTAATTTTATGGTAATGTAAAATATTAAAATTTTATTAATTTTTAAATATTAAATTAATTTTATAATTAAAAAAATTGTTATTTTTGTATGATATTGAAAAGATGTAAATTATTTTTCTTATTTGAAATGTTAAAATTTATATAATCATTTATTTAAAGTTTATAATAAATTTCAATTTTAATTTTCTAAAATTTACAAAATTTCAAAAATAAAATAAAATTTAAAGTAAATCAAAATAATGATTTGTAATAAAACCAAATTAATTTAAATGCCACCATCAATATTATTACAATTTATTTTCAAAAATAAATTAATTTTAATCTCTCACATACCTAAATAATTCTTTATATTAAATTTTAAAATAATAATCCACTCATATTTAAAGTTCAAATAAAAAAATGTATCATTATAAATATTTTATATTTATCATATTTGGAGTAGACTTGGCCCAGCACTCATATAGTGTCAATATGACCATCACTGGATCTTGAGAAATGGAAGGTGATGAAGCCTTTCCACTAGAAGATGTCTAGCTACTATGTCAAATGGTTTATTAAGGTGGGCACACCAACAATGCACTTTGTGTGTGAGAGTAATTGTTGTTTCAAAGTGACCATGGTAGGTTAAGCTACCAACAATTATGTGGTGATTAGATTTAAACATTATTTACCATTTTGTATGAACCCTTATAAATTCAACAACAAATCAAACCCTTCAACATGATAACAAATAACTTGTTTAGGGTGTGACCAACCATGAATGTGTCTGGTGTAACCCTTCAACATGATAACAAATAACTTGTTTAGGGTGTGACCAACCATGAATGTGTCTGGTGTAACCCTTCAACATGATAACAAATAACTTGTTTATGGTGTAACCCTTCAACATGATAACAAATAACTTGTTTAGAGTGTGACCAACCATGAATGTGTGTGGTGTTATTATGGTAGAGCCAACGTGGAGAATTACACTTTGTCAAATAGTTAGTTCATCTAAAATAAAATAATGTCATTGGATTCAGATTATTTTTAGGTGCATCTATCGAAGAGAGTGAGTTTTCTTCATAGTGTGAAATTGTTCTACTAGTCGTCCCACCTCGCACCAACTCTCCTACCACCATGTACATCCTGCCACGTTGTTCGTGGTCCCTCCCTCACTAGATTTTGTTATTCCTTTTATATGCTTATACTCTTTGTGTATTCATATGTATACATGTGTTTGTGTCACTTTCACACTTATATATTTGTTTTGTTATTAAAGATAAAGTATATATATATTAAAAGGTATTTTATGATTAAAAAAATCATAAATTTTTGTAGATGATTTTAGGTGTAGTAAAATGAAATCCTGAAAACTTTGATGGCAAAAATTAAATATGAGATATGTGATATCTTGATGACTATGTATGATTTATGATTTTATCGAGGAAGAGTATTGAATCATTATTGTGGGTCACTTCATAATTTTTACAATAATAAGGAATTCATTTTTATTTTATTATTTGTAAGGGTGTAAAATAAATATGGTTTAAAAGAGATTAATTTTTAATAATAGAAAAGTTAAATTTTGGATATTTAAATAAAAAAATTAATTTTATATATATATTTGTGAGGATCTTTAAAATTGTACAAAATTTTTAAAAATTAAATTAATTTGATATTTAATTTTCTATTTAAAAAAATTATCTTATAAATCTTAGTAATGTTTCTTTTCAAAAATTTTAATAAAACAAAATATTTCCCTATCTCTAATAAATTATAAATTTTAATATAATTAACTTTTTTTTTTTCTTTCCAGTTGAAGCGCAGAGGCGTGGGAGGGAAGCAACTCCCAAAGCCAACAAGGCCTTTGACTCTTCACTCAACATTCTGCAACAACCTATTTTAAAGCAATTCCCTCAAAGACACGAAGAGAAATTAGAGAATTGGAAACTTAGGTGAAAGTGGAAAGAGAGTCTTACTTAGAGTATGAAATTTTTGGAGATTTTGGACGAGTTTTTTTGTTGGGTTCTGGACATGGCTTATATTAAAGGATAAGGAGTTGTTTTTAAAGAGACTTTGTGGAAGTTTTTTTGGTGGGTTTTTTGGTCAAAATCCAGCGGCAATTTATTGAAATAGCAAGTTTGATAGCTAATTTCTGCACAATCAAAGCGTCGAGGGATTTTTCAGGGTGTTGAATCCAAATATGCAGTTAACAAACCATTTTAAATAATACAAATCAAGATTTAACCTCAATTTTTTCCACTAGATTCCGTCACTGGATCCAGTGGAAAATATACTATCAAATATGAAAATCATGTGGAAAATATACTATCAAATATGAAAATCATTCATATTCAAAGGAAGAGATGGCACAAGGTTTAATTGTAATAGTGTCTAAATCACAATAAATATGCCATTTTACAAGAATGAACTTTGGGTCTAGCTTGTGTAAGGTGAAGCCCTATTTTTTAAGCATTTTTTAATGTCTTCCAAAAAAACAAACATATTATACCTTTCCACTTGTTTATCTTTCATCAAACAAAGTCTCCATTTACCAGTGTAAAACCATTGAAGTTAGAAATTATTTTTTGTGACCCATGTCCAGAACCCAACAAAAAAGGCTGGTCCAAAATCTCCAAAATCTCATAGTGTGAGTAAGACTCTCTTTCCACTCTCACCTAAGTTTCCAATTCTCTAATGGGCCATGGGCGAATCCTGGGTTCAATTTCTAGCTTTTCCAGTTTTCAATGTGGTATAGAGACAGGTTAGCCCAAAGTCGGTTAGGAGACCTCGGCCAAAGTGTGGCAATCCAAACCACACTTTGGTTTGTTTTTTTAAATCTAAAATAAACAGAAAAATTTTGGAATGTGGATACGTGTGTATCCCAAAAAAAAAAAATCAGAATATTTCTGAGTTAATTAAATATAACAACCTTATATCTTTGCATTATTATCAAAATCGATGAATTATTTTGATAATATAAAGTTTAAAAAAAAAAAAAACTTTTTCCCAACATTTTAATAAAACAAAATATTTTCGTATCTATGATTCAGACATCCTTTTCCATATAATTTGGCATTTTTATTAACAAATGTTTCACCAACTTTAATCAATGCCTTTTGGAGTTTCTTTTATCCCATACACCTTTATGAACGGCCTACATTAATGGAGAAAGTGATAGGGGCATGGTTGATGGGTGCCCCCACACAATTTACATTATCTATATCAACTATGTTGAATATATTCTTCCAATAACTTTATTATTATTATTATTAAAGTGGTATAGGACAGTATCTATTTTGTCCAACTCTTGTGTGTCACCAAATATTTTAGTTTATGAGGTAAAGTGGTCACATGTAATATAGCTAAAATGTATAAGAAATGGTATAATTTTAGTTAAAATAATTGGGTTTTATATTTATTTAAAAGAAATTATAGTATACAAAATAATTGGTATTATTAAAATGCGAAAGAGATATGAGATATGATGTTTCTTATCGTGTTTTTCAATATTTTAACTTTTACAATTTTAATATTAATATTAATATGTTTTTATAAAAAGTAAGGTAGTTTAAAGGTATTTAATTTAATACATAGTATTATATTTTAGACCTAAAGTGATTTATGTATTATTTTTTATATATTATTAATAATTAATCAAATATGTTACTTCACATTTAATTATTTAATGATTTTTTTTTAAGTAGTACAAAGATACATTTGCAAGTTGTTTGTTGTGAATTGAAATATTTCTCTTTGCTTTAATATATTGTTGTTGATTAAAGTGGTAGTCTTTTTTTATTTGAGGGTTTTAATCACATCAATTGCAAATGTATATGTTGATTAAAGTGGTGGTACTTTTTTTATTTAGGGTTTTAATTACATCAATTGTTTGTGTATTAATTCTTGATTTGTTTAAGTAAGTATTTTTTTTTAAATGTTCAACATGTATTGATATATTATGTTTATTAGTATTGTTGATCAAGATCCTAAACTTGTCTTTTTATAAGAAATTAAAAAACTTTTAAATCTTATTAGTTTTGAGCATTTTTGGATGAGTAAAGCCAACATTTAGTCTAAGCTCTTTTCATTTCACTTAAAAAAAATTTGTTAGCAAAAAATGCAACTATTTATATTAAATATAGGGGCTTGAACAATTTCATTTTGTTTTTAAAAAATTCTTTTATACCATTAATAAAAACAAAATTCTTTTATACCATTTTAATATTTTATTTAATTTTTTTGTTGTATATATTTTTAGTTTTTTTTTTCCATTTAATTTATATATTTACTTTGCGTAAAGTCCTTAATTTTTTTAGGTTGTTTGTTATCTTAATTATGCTCTTTGTTCGATGCTTTTTACAAATCAAAAATAAAGAATAGAAGTTGTATTTTTTAAATAAATTAATTAATATTTAACTTCAAAGTTCTAAAATTATATATCTTTTTTCTCAAAATTATGTTTGTTTTTGTCTTTAACCATGTTTGAGGTTTTTTTAAAACTACAAATATGAGTTTTCAAAGGTAAATACACACTTTAAAATAAATAAGTGTAATATGCCTTGTTGTTGCTTAGTATGTTTTTTATGCAAAAAGTAATTGATAACTAAATTAAAGTAAAAACAATAAGATAGAAAGATTTTCTTTATTAAAATCATTATTCAAATATCATAATTCAAATAATTGAAACTATGTGAGAGAACTAAAGTTGGATTTAAATCCTGAAAAGTTTTATGCTCTCCATTTTTGGATGGGGTAATATAGTGATTAATTTATATATATATATATATATATATATATATATATATATATATATATATATATATATATATATATATTTATGTTTAAGTTTTGTTATTTAGATTATTGATTTTAATTTTATTGTATTTATATAATAGAGTGAAATAGTTTTATTTATGATTTCAAAGCTTTTTAATAAATTTTGTAGAATCTGTTTAAAAGTTTCAAAACTAATTCCAAGTCAGTTTTTTTACCAAAATCAAAACAATATAAAAATGAGAACCCTTATGGGGTGAATGTGATCATATAACTTAGTTATATTAAGTGTTTGTTATAAGCACCACAAAGCTGGTGGAAGGGGAACCAAATTGCTAATAACCTATTGGTACATGATAACATAGTTTTATGAAAAAGTAGTCAGCAACAATTAAATAATTAAACTACCAAAAAAATTTATGATTAATAATATATATTAATGGAAAACCGTGAAAACACCTTGTTATTAGAAAGAATAACAATTAATGGAAAGAAAGCAAGGAATGTTTATAGGTCAATAAATATTTATTATTAAAAATAAGTATGATAATGAATGGAAATAAAATATTAATTATGGAAAAATTATTTTACATAATTAATTGTACAACGAAATTAAAATAGAAAATAGTAATTTCCAAAATTAACACAATAGAAAATAGTAATTTCCAAAATTAACACAGATATGAGAGTTTTTTTTATTAAAAATTTTTTAAGTGATTTTAAACCACATAAAATTAGACATCCACCAACCAAAAATTAGAAATTCAAATTTTAAGAATTAAAAATTTGATTTCCAATTTCTAAAACAATAAATTTAATATTTAATTTTACAAAAACTTTAATAAACTTTGTAAATAGTTTTTAAAAATTGCAAATTAATTAAGAGTCAAAGAATTTTGACCTAAACTAATTACAATATACTCTTCGACATGTATTGTAAGGACCTGCGTCCTGGGCATCACCGAAACGCGTGCGAAGGATGGAGTGCGACTTGGTGTGCGTGTGAATAAACGGAACAATAGAGCGACACTTGAAATATTATGAACGAGTGTTGAGCGAGCTTGTTTATACGGTGGATGAGCGTGGGCAATCCACGTATGAAGCCGACGGTTGGAGGTTTGCATTTGAAGTGTTGGCCGATGGGCCGACTAAGTAGAAAGGCAATACAAAGACGTTGGTGAATGAATTGTAAGGGTCGGCCAAGGGAATGGCACGACCATCCATGGAGCGTATAAGTAAACCACGCATGGAGCTCATTTGGCAATCAACGAACTCGCTCATCCAACAAGGAGAAGTGCGTAGAACAAAGGGTAGCCGCAACAATAAAAGGGAAGATGCAGAACGGTGATGCACCCAACCTTGGGCGAGGCTACACGAGGAAGAACGCATTGTCTCGGTTTTGGGTGAGGGCACGGGTAGAGGTCGCCCGCCGCTCGGGTGAAGGTTGACACGGGTTCTTGGGTGGCTCGGGTGAGCGCCCGCCCGTCGTGTAAACATAAAACGGTGGAACGTTGGTGAAGCTGGGTGAACGGTGGAACGTTGGTGAAGCCGGTTGTGCATAGGAAGAGGGTGTCTTGGTGACTTAGTGGAGTCACCCACCCGTCGTGCACAAAACAAGATTCGGTTGTGAAGTGCAGAAGGCAGCTCGTGTGAGGGCGCGCCCACTCGACTTGGGCAAGGAAATCTTGGCTATCACACGAAGGTGTGATGATGATGTAAAATTGGCTAAGTATGAAACTTGGTGTTTCCAAGTATACTTGTAAAGCATTGTAACTTTGTAAAAGTTGTATAATATATTATTTAGGCAGACTCATTGTTTAGGGAGCTGCCCCTCCCTTTATACTGTGCAATTGTGTTCTTCGTTTATAATCGTTGTTTATAATGAATGTGTATGGGTGTTCATTGGTATAAAGAGAACATTAATAATACTTGGTTGCGAAACACAAACTAAGTAGGATAAGTGGTTAGGCGTAGTCCATGAACATAAGTATTGGTGAAAAGAAAGTGTTTGGTGGTGCTGCACCTGGCCAAGAGCGGTTGAAAGACTACCGTGGCTCCGGCGTCGTGACAGTTGGTATCAGAGCTAGTCTGAAGACTTGGAGGAGTCTTGCAGGAAGCTGGGTGAAGCAAGTGTGTAAACACTTGGAAGTTGGTGACAGGTGAATCTAGCCATAATGCAAGTGAAGTCTTCCGGTACAAAGTGTTGGAACAGATGGGTCGATGGAGTTCTAACTGAGTTTCTATGAAGGTTGAGAACATGAGGATTCGGGAAAGTTGTTCGGAACTAAGGAGGGAACTTGAAGAACTCAAGAGCCAATGCGGAAGTACGATAGATGGTGAACTCAAGGAACTTGATGAGGAGATCCGACAAAGTGGTCTTGGTCTTCAAGAGCTCTTGGATGAAAGAGCCCGATTAAGGAAGAAAAGTGCCATGGTGGAAGCCGAAATCAAGCAAATCGAGGAAGAGATAAAGAAGAAGCTACTTGGTAAGAAGATCGTTGTAATTGAGCAGGAAGAACTCCACTACATTGACAGGCTAGGAACTCACTACCGAGACAATCCAGAGGATGTTCAGAAGCTTAGTTCTATGGAAGTAGTCAATGGGTACTTGGTTGGTGCACTTAAGCAGAATGTGATGGAGGACAAGCTTGAAGGGAATTAAGCTAGACCAGGATCGAGTTGCTTAGAAGAGCCAAGCAAGGAAGTAAAGTGTCTTCGGAGGAATTTCAAGTTGGAGCACAAGCCAATTGACACTTCTGAGGCCGAATTCTTGAAGAAGGTTGCTGATGTGAGACACAAGATAAAGCCGACAGAAGGAGGTGATGCCTTGAAGCTGAGTTTTGTGCAGGTGACCGTGAAGGGCAAGAGATTTGCAACTTTGGTGGATACAGGGGCTATTCATAGCTTCTTAAGCAGGAAAGCAGCAAAGTATTTTGGGAAGAAAGCAAAGATGGAGAGAGAATGGAGTGCTTTCAAAGCAGTCAACTCTACCATGAAGGTTGTTATTGATGTGATGGAAAACACTCAAGTGAGAGTGGGATCGTGGTTTGGAAAGTTGGACTTGAGGATCGTGGACATGGATGATCATTCTATGGTGTTGGGGCAAGATTTCATGAGAATTGCACAAGCCATACCAATGGTGGACCGGGACATTCTCTTGATCACAGTTGAAGGAAGAACCATGATGGTTCCGATGAATAGAAGGAGTTGCTTGGGGTATAAACTGAGGATGAATTCTATGACTTTGTATCCCAAAGATCCGAATGTGAAGCATGAGGATGTGGAGCAAAGAGGAATTGGGAGTATGACTCAAACAACGAAGGAAGGGAAGTTGATTGACTTCGTTGCAAGAGCGAGGAAGAATGAAGTAAGTGGGAGATCAATCTCACGAACCTTGGAGCACTTGACAGAGACATCTTCTACTGATGATCTTCACAATGGAGTTGCAAAAGAAGGGAGTCCAAGTACTACTTCAGAGGCAGTGGTTGGAGAGGATTATGAAGGTAGAGATCCGGCTGGTATAGTGGATTTTTACAGGTATGCTATGGGCATATATGACTTTCAGTTGACGAAGGACAAGCTTAGGGAGCTTGGGTGTACATGTGAAGAGATTGAGGCTGTGCACAGATACTTGAGGACACAACATCAATCTGATACATGGGTGGATGAGAGTCAGGGAGGAAACTTCCTGGCCCTCCTTTCTCTATAGACAACCTTGGAGAAGGGTTGGTGTAGGAACCTTGTTTGGAAGGGGCTACACCAACTTAGCAAGGGGCCTTGGGAGGAGGCTTCTTTATGAGAGATTGCAGACTTGGATGTAGATGACCAAATGTTGGGATGGAGTCTACATGGGTTAGACATCATGGACAACTAGAGTCATGGACATCACGTTGGAGACATGGAGCATAATAGATATTCAAGGACATTATGTAGAAGCATGTGTAGAGGTGTCATTCATGGACATTCTATGGGGAATGCCGAAGCAAAAGATGTTGTGCAGACACTGTTATGACATGGAGATGTATGAGCCAATGGAGAAGTTGTACACTCTCGTGCAACAAGGCCATGGGCTGAACATGTTGCAGATGGGATGGGGATTCCATGGACCTGAGCATGGAGATTTGGACAGATTCTTGATGAGTTCGAGATGTAGCAGAAGTCAGGGAAAGACTGATGGTGGCATAAGGATGTGCATTCTTGTGGTTTGGGCGTATAGTTGGACTGATCACCCGACTAGTTCAAGTCATGAGGGGTACCAGTGTGCAGAGGTATGTTGGCATCAGGACGAGGCAATGTTGGCACATGATGGAAGTGTGTTGGCATCTGATGAAAGACTACAGGATGAGGACGAGACATGATGGAGATGGTGGTTCTACATATGTGCAGGGATGTTTGCAGTATGTGGAGGAGTTGATATCATGGATAAGACTGTTCGGATATGGAAATCTTGATCTTGGAGGATGGCTACCAGGATGGTATGTTGTCGAGGACGACAACGACTTCAGGTGGAGGAGGATGTAAGGACCTGTGGTCTGGGCATCACCGAAACGCGTGCGAAGGATGGAGTGCGACTTGGTGTGCGCACGAATAAACGGAACAGCAGAGCGACACTTGAAATATTATGAACAAGTGTTGAGCGATCTTGTTTATACGATGGATGAGAGTGGGCAATCCATGTATGAAGCCAACGGTTGGAGGTTTGCATTTGAAGTGTTGGCCGATGGGTCGACTAAATAGAAAGGAAATACAAAGACGTTGGTGAATGAATTGTAAGGGTCGGCCAAGGGAATGGCACAACCATCCATGGAGCGTATAAGTAAACCACGCATGGAGCTCATTTGGCAATCAACGAACTCGCTCATCCAACAAGGAGAAGTGCGTAGAACAAAGGGTAGCCGCAGCAATAAAAGGGAAGACGCAGAACGGTGATGCGCCCAACCTTGGGCAAGGCTACACGAGGAAGAACGCATTGTCTCGGTTTTGGGTGAGGGCGTGGGTAGAGGTCGCTCGCCGCTTGGGTGAAGGTTGACACGGGTTCTTGGGTGGCTCGGGTGAGCGCCAACCCGTCGTGTAAACATAAAACGGTGGAACGTTGGTGAAGCCGATTGTGCGTAGGAAGAGGGTGTCTTGGTGACTTGGTGGAGTCACCCGCCCGTCGTGCACGAAACAAGATTCGGTTGTGAAGTGTGGAAGGCAGCTCGTGTGAGGGCGCGCCCGCCCGACTTGGGCAAGGAAATCTTGGCTATCACACGGAGGTGTGATGATGATGTAAAATTGGCTAAGTATGAAACTTGGTGTTTCCAAGTATACTTGTAAAGCATTGTAACTTTGTAAAAGTTGTATGATATATTATTCGGGCAGACTCATTGTTCAGGGAGTTGCCCCTCCCTTTATACTGTGCAATTGTGTTCTTCGTTTATAATTGTTGTTGATAATGAATGTGTATGGGTGTTCATTGGTATAAAGGGAACATTAATAATACTTGGTTGCGAAACACAAACTAAGTAGGATAAGTGGTTAGGCGTAGTCCACGAACATAGGTATTGGTGAAAAGAAAGTGTTCGGTGGTGCCGCACCTCGCCAAGAGCGGTTGAAAGACTACTGTGGCTCCGGCTTCATGACATGTATAATAATGAGAGAAAATAACTCATTTTTTATATTTGTTAAATATATTTTTTTAATGTTGATTTAGTTGAAAAATAATGAAAGTTTTAGGTTATTATTTTTATTTTTATTAAGTTAATCTTAAAGGTGCAGTCTTGCTATTTCAAGTTTTGTTTTTCTGCTATAATTCAACAATGCAATTCTTTATAATGTTGTGATTTTTTATTATTTAAAATATGTTTCTAAATGCATAAATAAATTCAACACCTTGAAAAATCCTTTTAATATTTAAATTGTGTAAATTACACAATTTAAATATACCATTTCAATAAATTTCTACTAAACTACAAAAATTATGCTCTAAAAAACCGAAGTTAAAAAAAAAAGACATACCATTTCAAATTATAAAGTAGTTTTTTTTAAGTGGTAAAGAACTTTATTATAAACATAAAGTGACTTTTACTTCATCTTTTTTAAAGGTTTTTATTGCATAAGCTCTTAATTTATAAAGTAACTTTATTAAGAAAAATAACTTTGTTATAAAATAAATCAATTAGAGTAATTGAAGTAATATTATTATTATCATTTTAAGTTAAATTTTTTTGGTGATAACGTGATAATATAAATATATTGAAAATACATTACAAATTTCATTAAAGATCGAGATTTGAAGTCTTATTACAAATTTCAAACACTATGGGCAATTGTAATATTTTTTAGTTAAAAGTAGATATTTAATTTACTTTAATTTAAAGGCATGGTAAATTATGGAAAGTAGGGAAAGCCTAGTGGGGAAGTTTAATGTTTAAAAGTTTATTTTAATATTATATAAAAGAAAAGTTATGCCAAGTATTGGAATACATGGGAAAAGACTTTAAAAGAAATTTTTCAGTTTCTCCTCCTCCCTAAAGATAAAACATCTCAGTAGGGACAAAAGGTTTTCAGTTTTCATACAGTTGAGATAGTTACCTCCTCCTCCCTAGAGATAAAACATCTCATTAGGGACAAAGGGAGAGGGAGGATGGCATGTGAAGGTTGTGAAGCTGGCAAAACGCTGCCAGGCTGAGGTGTTCTTGAGATGGACTTATATTCAGTGGAACCCTTAGGAAAATCCTTGAGTGTGTAGTACTGGACTGGACTGGTGTAGTCTTCAGGTTCAGGAAGAAGCTATCTCGAATATTGGATTATTAAACTGTCTGGAAAGGAAGAAGCTCTGGGGGAGACTCGACATCATTGTCAGTCTCGTGGTTGGGTGGAGAGATCTTCCTCGTGGAATGTTATTTTAAATAGTCTAAGAATAAATAAGTACCTCTGCAAGATTTTCTTACTTTTCTTGTGAATAAAAGAAAATCTTGTATTATTTGTGTGTTAATTACAAAAGAAACAGTAAAGAAAATGGGCTATCTTTTTTTAGTTATTGTGTATTTATGTGGAATGACTGCCAAATTTAATGAAATATGGAATTATAATATTGCTAGAAAGGAGGTATGTGAATGCATGTAGTAGAGGTTGTATATATGGGAATACTATTTTCATGTCACATGGGCAATATACTAGTGGTCTTTTGATATAGTTCAAGCATAAGTTACATAATTGGTAACTAGGACTCCGGTTAAGCCTCAGGACTAGCAAGCACAAGGCTCGTTGGACGTAGTCTCGAAGTATATTTAAGCTTTAAATAACACCTTGACACAGTGAGCGGGTAACTGGATACCCTAAGAGCTATCTGTATTAGAAACGCAACTGAGTTCCTGTTAAAATAACTTGGTAGAAGAATAAAAATTCACATAAAATCATTGTACATCTAACCGAGATTAGACCTGTGCAAAATTTCCTAAGTAATAACTGAGTCTTTCATTATCTACAAAAGAAAATATAGAGATAATCAATCTTCATAAGTCTAAGGAAAACAAGTGAGAGGAGGAGGAAAAGAACAGGACTAAACTTTAAAGGTGCACCACACCGGTTTGTTTCCATCAATCTCAATAGAGACACAAACTTCCAATATTATAATTCCACTAATATGTTAATATATTCCATAATAGAGTTACTTTGAGGTTTTGGCATGGAAAAAGAAAAACAGAGTTGCTGCAAACAAAACACGGAAATCATATAACCATTGATAACCTTGTAACGAGTTTCATATATATATAAAAATGTATAACCATTCGACAACCCTGAGTTCAATGAACTCGGCTGAAAACAAGAGACTGATTGTTCAATAGTCATTTTTTTATAAATACAACTCTTTTCCGGACTAAAGTAACTGACTGCTCAATGAACGCTCATAAACCAATATCCACATTTGAGACAAAGGAAAAACCACTCAGGTGGTCAGAGGATTTTCGCTCAGAAGGCCTTCCGACTTAGGAGAAGTCTGAGTAGTAAACATAAACATATATTCTTTTTTTCCAGGAAACCCAGAACGGTAAGAACATAAATCCTCGTACCTGCCAAGAAAGGAAGAGGAAAAACTTGAAATAGGAACGAGTGGTAGATGTTAGAATAGTCAGGCAATGTAATCGTTGCCAAAGGAGACGTAGAGTACAAACCTGGCCAATCAAGGAAAAAGTATGTCAAAACCTTGAATCTTTCCAGGCCTCCAAGTTTAACAGATTTAGTAGAGGGGAAACAACCCAGAAAAATGACCTGTGTAGTATGACGCAGCAATTAGACCATCACCAAACCCTAATGGTAAACCCCATCAGAACCCAATAAAATAATCAATCAGAAAAGGGGAAAACTCAGTTGATCTCGTTTTAGCTGTCAAAGAGTGCATACGGTTGGTCTGTCTTTTGCTGAGAGGGGTGTCGCCATTGTTGGAAGAGGAAGCGAGGGACCTGCCAGAATCAAGCATGATTTAAATCAAGTAAAGTCCTTTAAAATGTTAACTAGCATTTGCATCTTGTGTTGCAAAGGAAACGCCGTAAGGCATAGAGTGGTAAGGCATAGAGTGGGGAAGAATAGCTACATGTGAATGGGCATTGTTGAAAGCAAGGATGGACGATAATGTGTATTCTGAAAATGGATATTTTGTTATGGTCAACCTAATGCATTCATTAATTAGATGACAACGAAAAAGTTTCGGGCCAGGCTGAACCAACACAAATCTTTTCTACAAGACTGAAATTGCCTAAATGATCCCTCAATCAATGGAGATAACCGTTTCCCTCCTCTGATACCTAAAATACATTGTAGGAGACCGATTTTTCAAGTAACTTAATATAACTAGCAATTGCCCCAAAAAGTGCAAAGAGAGGCCCATTACAACAAGTTTTTTGATGTATAAAGTGTTGAGAATGGAGGATCTCAGATTAGACTTTAGTTAGTTTTTTTTATGTATAAAGTGTTGAGAATGGAGGATCTTGGATTAGACTTTAGTTGGACTCCGTTGGTTTGGGAGATGTATCATGTGTTACCATTTGTGCATATTATGGGCATAAAGTTTGTTATGATGATGAAGATTATTTTCAACCAGTTGTGGGTTGGCAACAACTTTTGTGAATGCCTCGAGTAAGATTCCATCTTCTGGATAATGGAAATTCGAGTGTCCATTTAGTCTATACTAGAGTACAATGATTGTTGGCAAAGCTAAAGAAACTATCATCAATGTATAGAGCCAACGTAACTCGTAGTCATCAGTTTTTATCCATATAGGGCTATGATTATAGGTACCAACGATTTGAGCGGGCAGCCGGTATATTTGCTAAATAGGGATCATGTTATCCTCGTGGAGTTATTGGTTGTGCTTAGAAAATATAAAGTAGGATTGAGCATCGACTATCTGGCTGGATGGAATTTTTTGTAAGTGCTGGCCAATTTTATCTATTGTGTAATCATCCAAAACATAGAGGCTAACCCAAGTGGATGCTTCAGTGGAAATTGTGTGGCCCTTGCATTATCTAGGTCCTATAGAAACAAATAACAAAAATAGCATCAAGTACAATCCATCTCTAAACCGAAAAAACATCAACAAACAGGGTAGTACAATCCATCTCTAAATCGAAAAAACATCAACAAACAGGGTCCAAATGACCGTTAGCATCAAAAAAAAAAAAAAATCATGTTACAACAAATACCTACATATAATCAAAATCATTGTCTATATTAGGATCTCCATCATCAATATCACCCTCTAAGCATTAAAATAAGATAGAAAAAAAAAGTAGCATCTCAAGTCAAGAGTTTGTTTCAGTGATGGGTACATTTTTAGTAGGGTTCTGAGAGAAGAGTTCATCAACCAATGTCACTAACATTAAGGTACATAGAGAGCTTAGTGTTCTTGATTAATTACTAGTTCATACCCTCATACATAACAAAATCCAACAGAAATGTGGCAATCCCCACAATCCTGGAATCCTGAAAAAGGTTGTCAAGTCTACTAAATTTTGAGTGAGATCTAAAATTTTACTTTCTCCATATGAAATTCAATGAGGTTAGAACTACTCTCAAACATCCAAAGTCATTTCATGGTAATGTTATGAATTGCATAAGCAATACTAAGGCCATAGGCTTGAATATTAGGCTACCCCACTCAAAAATTCTTGTTTTTTTCTAAAAAAATAATTACGTTTGGAACATCTTTAATCAAATTGTGCAGAATTGGCCAATTTGGTACCTAAGTCACCGGATTCGTCCTAAACCCCCTACGAATCCTGAATCCAGCGAATCCGACACGATTCGGTCCGGATTCGTGTCCAAATCATATGACACGTCGTGTCCGTTTCCGACACGTCGTGTTCGAGGTCGTGTCGCGATTTTGGGACATGTGTCCTGTTTCTAGGACTCGCTAAGCTCAGTGCGGGAAAGAAAAAGGCATGTTTTCTCATTAATATTTTCATTTGGCAAGTGATTTGTGTTGTTGGCAAGTGATTTATGCTGTTGGCAAGTGATTTGTGCTGTTGCAGCAAGGAGTAGAGCATTTTGGCAGTGTCATGATCGAGTCTAGGCCCTAGTATTGATATGCTATTCATGGTAATGTTAAATTCTTAAAGTAAAAGTGACATTCTCCTTAATTTTCATTTTCATCCTTTTACTTAAATTTTTAACATTACCATGAAATGGCTCAGGATGTTTGAGAGTGGTTTCGTCCTCATTGGATTTCATATGGAGAAAGTAGAATTTTAGATTTCATTTGAAATCCAGCAGACTTACCAGTTTTTCAGGATTTTAGGATTGGGGGATTGCAATGTTTCCATTGAATTTTGTCATGTATTAGGGTTGGAACTCGTATTTAATCAAGAGCACCAAACCAAGAACCTCTGAATATGTCGCTCCCGCTCCCGCTCCCAAGTAACACTGTTCCTGATGATATGGGTCTGGACACCACTGTTGAGTTGGCATTGGCCAACATGGATCTCAATGATCCAGTGCTAGAGCCTGTTAGATTTGATGACTTAGAGGGGTCAACCTCCATACCAGCAGATGCAGAGGCGACTATGGATACAGGGGAGGAGGAGGATGCAGAGGAGAGTAGTGGGAACCATGATGATGGGGACAATGATGCTGATTCTGATGTTGATTGATGCCTTGAGGCTTGTATACTTGTAGTTGTTTTATATTTTCTATTTCTATTTGCCATTGGCATTGCACCAACACTACCTATGTAACACAATTTGATTTGATGACTTAATGAGAAAACTACAATTGTCAGTGTGTTTATCTTACTATCTTGTAGTTGTAAGTTGTCTTTCAGTTATGAATTATGAATCATGATTTAAATTTTTAATAGATTTATCATTTATGTGACCAATACCACTGACATTTATTTGAATTTTGTATGTACTATGCATGCTAATAGCTATAGATGAAGATCTATGTTTAAAATCAATAAATTTGTATCATTAATTAAAATTTGTGTAAGAAATATGATAATATCTAATTTTTAATATATATATATATATATAACGTATCCTAACTTACCCTGTTCTGGGGGGTCAGCGTGTCCGAATCCGACACCACGAATCTCGAATCCTACGTGTCCCGAATCCCCGTGTCAGGGGACTTAATTGGTACCTAACCAGCCAGTGCAATACCAAACTAGCCATTTCTGGTTCCAGACCTCGAACCAGACCCGTTTGGGTGTCAAAAAGATCGAACCAGCTGATTTCACTAGTTCCGGTCTGGTCCAATAACACTGGTTCTATGTTATTCAAGATTTTTGAGCAATACCTTGTAGTTATCATGCATGCATATTTATGATAACTACTATACTTTTTCTTACCTTTGTCATTTCCCTGATTTAAACGTTGCTCTGAGTTACTAATAGAGACAGTTCTAAAAGATAAGGCTTCGAGAACCTTGCTTTAGTTGGTGGAGGCTTAGTACATTTTCTTCTGAAGCTTTGGCCTCAAACTCGAGAGCTACTGTAAAGCATTCTCCAAAGCATTTATACTAAGCAGGTCCATTTTTCTTTGGATATTTTGATTGAGAGTCCTCTGAGAAGTGAGTCGAGGAACTTCCAAGTTCATCACCATGGACTTGAAGCCATCAAAAATATTGTTTGATGCCTTTGACCAGGTACTTGCCTTACGTGAATCCATTGCTTCATGATTTCCTCTGCTTTCCCCTTCAAGTATAACATATCTTGCATTTCTTGCTTGAAGCATATCAAAGTTTGTGTAGGAGGTGAATTTGAGTTGAATAAGTCTCGTACAAGAGCCCACCGCCATGTTAAGGTTTGTCGCTCCATACTGACTTCTTTTAGCATCAACTTTTGTGCATCATTCAGTTGTTATATTTGAAAGAAGGCTTCTCGTACAAGAGCCCCACCATGTTAAGGCTTGGTCGCTCCATACGGACTTCTATTAGCATCAACTTTTGTGCATCATCCAGTTGTTACATTTGAAAGAAGGCTTCTAGGCTTTGCAGTGAAGCATCCAGCACTTATATTTTAGGATTGAAAGCTTGATATATAGTTCATGTATCAGTGATGTTATTGTCCCATAACACCGTAAGACTGAAAGATTCATATCTGGTTTGAATTTCGATGATAGCGCTGGCCTCACATTCTGCTGGACTCCACATTTTCTAAAAGGCCAAGAACATATTTTGCATTTTAGATGCAATTGTTGGTTGTCAAATATGTCTTATACATTATATTGGACTTCATGCCTGCAGAGATATTTACTCTTGGCTACTTCCCCAGCGATGATAGAGAAAAGGAGCCCAAACACTTGTGAGGCTTCTTCCTCTGCATAGGTGGTGTGTCAGAATGGGTGCTCTTTTTGGCAGACATTTGAGTAACGGTCTTCCACCAATATAAGATTCCGATATGCAAGTATAATTTCAACATAGAATTCCCTACATGAACTTAGACCTGAACATTGCCGGAGAATAGAGACTTCAAAGCTAGTTCTTCAAGCGCATGTAATATAGATTCATTTAGAAAAAGGATGCGTGAAGACAATTGTAATGTTGATGACAGACTTTGATCACTGTATTGAGGAACTAACATTGTGCCCGAGCCCTACTGGCTTGAGAGTTTTGACAAGGTTTGTGTCTGACTAATATAGTCAATGAAGGTGAGTATTGAATAGGTTCTGATTGGACCACAAAATCATGATGAGTCTCAATGATTCCTCAGCAAGGCATCAACCAAAACAATGCAGGGATTACACAAGCCTTTCGGGATGCTCTCTAAAGAAACATGAAACTTCTCATTGTGTTCAGCAACGTTTCTATTGAAGGTCAAGTTGGCTCATGTAAAGCAATGGAAGTTTTGCATCTTCAACAACTTCACATTGTCAAAGACAGCCGTATTCTCTTGTCCAATGTAAGAAGAGAAAGAACACTTGCAATGCAATATATTCATAAAAACATACTAAGATTGTCAAAGACAGCCGTATTCTCTTGTCCAATGTAAGAAGAGAAAGAACACTTGCAATGCAATATATTCATAAAAACATACTAAGAAATGATAGTTATCAAGATAGAAACTGAATTCAAATGTGGATACCATACAATATATAAAACAATTGGCCCACAAAACTACAGTTCAGAAAATTCAGGAGTATACATGTTATTAAAGCAAAAACATGCACTTCAAATTTATTGAAAAAAAAATAGGTATGTGGATAGTCCAGACTAATTTTATCAAAAAAAATAGGTATGTGGATAGTCTAGACTAATTTTATCAAAAATTTAATGATTGGATAACATAAACCCCTACAAAAATGCTCAAAGGTCCGTCGAGCCTTCTGATGCAATCCCTTCAAGAAATGTATTTCCTTATCATACACTATAAACTGTACATTTCTTCCTTATCATACACTATAAACTGTACTAAACCCAGCAAAAACTAGAGTAGCAGGTCTTCTCTAAAGAACATTAGATTTATTATTGAGATTATTACAAGTTTGATTTAAAAAAGTTGATAGCCATCACACTATTTTCTTGTGCTTGGTCGGCGTCAAGAAATGTATTTCCTTATCATACACTATAAACTGTACTAAACCCAGCAAAAACTAGAGTAGCAGGTCTTCTCTAAAGAACATTAGATTATTATTGAGATTATTACAAGTTTGATTTAAAAAAGTTGATAGCCATCACACTATTTTCTTGTACTTGGTGGGCGTATGTGTTTGCGTGTGTTGTGATTCTACTTTTGATGTAGCAGGTCTTCTCTAAAGAAGATTAGATTTATTATTGAGATTATTACAAGTTTGATTTTAAAAAGTTCATAGCCATCACACTATTTTCTTGTGCTTGGTGGGTGTGCTTGGTGGGCGTATGTGTTTGCGTATGTGATTCTACTTTTGATAATGCAGGTCATGTAACCTGTTCGATTTATTATTGAAATTATTACAAGTTTGATTTAAAAAAGTTGATAGCCATCACACTATTTAGTTTGATTGAAAAAAGTTGATAGCCATCACACTATTTTCTTGTGCTTGGTGTACTAAACCCAGCAAAAACTAGAGTAGCAAAAATTAGAGTAGCAGGTCTTCTCTAAAGAAGATTAGATTTATTATTGAGATTATTACAAGTTTGATTTTAAAAAGTTGACAGCCATCACATTATTTTCTTGTGCTTGGTGGGCGTATGTGTTTGCGTGTGTTGTGATTCTACTTTTGATAATGCAGGTCATGTAACCTGTTCGATTTATTATTGAGATTATTACAAGTTTGATTTAAAAAAGTTGATAGCCATCACACTATTTTCTTGTGCTTGGTGGGCGTATGTGTTTGCGTGTGTTGTGATTCTACTTTTGATTTATTATTGAGATTATTACAAGTTTGATTTAAAAAAGTTGATAGCCATCACACTATTTTCTTGTGCTTGGTGGGCGTATGTGTTTGCGTGTGTTGTGATTCTACTTTTGCTAATGCAGGTCATGTAACCTGTTCTAGGTGTTCTGGAAATAAGAAGGATATGCACAGACATTAGGTACACCCTTTCAAGTTGAAAAATAAAAATTAAATAAGCACATAGCAAATAGAGAATATATGACTAAATACCTAGTGGAAGCTACTTATTTAGTATGTTGGCTCGGTTGGCATGCTTCATTTGAGTGTAACTTTGTTTATGAAGGTCTAAGCAGGCCTTTAAGGTGCAGGCAACAGTGTCCCAACTACAAATGCAGTCTCCTCGAGACTTCACACATGAACAGAATAGACAAACCTCTCTAGGCATCAGCAGCAGCAGCATAGTCTCCTGAAATCTCCCATGGCTAGCTCCTAAACAAGTGAGTAGTCACAGGCAATTGCAGGACAGGGAGAAGAAATGGGCAAATAACATATTCATTGGTGGCTTGAAAGTTAAAATGCATTTTCTTAAGAATTCTTTAGGGTTTCTTGGGAAGATGATTTTTTTGGGTTAAAATTGGAATTGGTTTGGTTCAGTTTTGGACAAACAAAAGATTGACTATACGAATTCCAACTGAACCGAATTATTTGGCTGTACCAAAGTTCTTCCAGATTTTAGAATGTTTTCCTTGATTCAGCCAAACTTTTTTACCATGTAAAAGATAGTTGCTTATTAGATAGAATTGCAATCAATCGAAAGCAAGAATAAACAACTAAGCACAACAAAACAACCACAACTCTAAAAGCATTTAAGCAAACTATACTAAAACAACAGAAATTAATAAAACATAGCATTTATTACATGAATCTGAAAAACACTACCTATTTCAACAATAATTTAGAAAAAGGCATCACTCAACATCAATCTCAAACAACATAAAATGCCATGTTTCACCAACTGCATGATAACTTTCAGTGGAATAGCGTTACTTAAGAGGAAAGGAATCCTTTTGGAACATTATATACAATTTTTTAGCTGAATGGTTGAGACAAAAAAACACCCTTGAACTTTATATGACAAGAAAATACAGCCTATATTTCTAACACATTGTTGATTTCATGCCTGCCAACAATCCATGATGTTGCTACTGTTAAAAGACAATCCTTGGTTGACTAGGTTATTGCAGTTGTGTTTTAAAGTGCCTATAATGGCACACTACATATAGAATTTGAAACAATTTACAAAAATGTTCACTTTAAGGCTTTTCTGCATATGTTTCTGGCAATCATAAAAGAAAATTTCCGAATCTTTCATATAAAAATTAAATGGGGAAACCAACAAGCAGAGAAAATATCATTATTTATTTTCACAGCAGGCCTCTTCTACGCTTGTAATCATTCACAGTTAATGTCAGACTATGCCTCCTTCCATCATTGCTAGGAACTTGCACTCCACAAGTTGACTCAATCTTCTGCTTTCTAGCCATAAAAGCTAAAGGGGCCCCTTGAGCACCCCCATACTTCTGCAGTCCAGCAAGTGAAATTGAAAGTTCAAAATCATGCAAAGAATACACCTTTGCATCTTCTGATACAGGAGCATCAGTGTCGACAAGCTTTCCATCATCCTCAGCAGTTTCTATTGCTATGGCTTCCTCTACTTTGGCTGCATCTGCCTCTTTGTTCGCATCAGTGTTGTCTTCAGCAACCTTCGCCTTTGTATCATAATAATTTTGAGATTGAGTCCAACGCCGAGTGAAAGGATCATACCCTGCTTCACCTGCTTTAAGATTAAGGTTTAGAGGCTTGATCTCAGAAGCGTTCTTGAAATTTTCAGCCTTGTTTTTCTTATTCATTTCTGCTAGCATCAAGGCTTTTGCATCCTTGCTTTTGCTCTGAAGAGAAAGGACTTCTAGTTCCTTCAATCTCACTTTAATTCTCTCAACTTCTGAATAATCATGCCTGCTCTCCGCCAGCTCCATCTCTCTTCTAACCCTGTCCTTTTCAGCAGCCACATTTGATGGCCTTTTGGAAGCCAACTTCTTTTCCTGCAACATTTGTTTTACAGTTTCTGCAGAATACACAAATTGATTTATCTTTTTTAGCGCATTTATTTTTTCCTCAACTTCTGCCCGACTAATCATCCGACCACCACTGCGTTCTACTTCCCGTTCCCAATCTGAAAACTCTTTCTCAAGTGGAGGTGAATCAGACACCCTGGCCATCTGCCATCTTGCTGCACTGCTTTCGCTACCCCAGAAACAATTCAAATACTTGTATGTGGTGCGGTTCTCAAACTTGTATTGTTTATCAGGGTCTGTCGCATCAACATTTTTTACCATGCAAAGACGGTAAGTACTCTGTCCTGACCTGGACATTCCTATCCCAATTCTTACAAAGCAGCCCACAATGATATTCTCAAAGAATGGTTCCATAAACCACTTGGCAAGTTTTGATCTCCTTATTGTTATGCTTCTAATATCTTCAAAGCTGGGAGTGTCAGCAGAGCCGGGACCATCACCATCACTATCTGATTCTTCGCCACTGCTTCCACTTCCTTCTCCTTCACTAGAGGATGACAAACTAAGGCTCGGACTTGCATGAGATTTTCTTCTACTAGGTGAAGAATCCCGCCCCTTAGATGAACCAGTATTATCTCTCCGCTTACGCTGAATGTCAGAATCCTGTGCTTTCTGCCGCCTTGCTACCAATTCACTCAAAGCATTTTCTTTTACAGACCTTGTCGATTTCACAGAAGAGCGCATCCGTGAAGATGGAGGCCCTGTTTCTTTCCGTTGTTGATTTCTAATCTCGTTTTGGCGAGCCCTTTTACGCATTAAATAATTATCCCTTGCTTCTGCTCGTTCTGCCAAAATCAACTCCCGGTCCAGTTCAGACATTTTCCCAAGCTGCTCCCTATCTTCATCATCTTTGTATAAATCACTTCCTATGGATAATTCGCTATCGGAATCATCACGGCGACCCCTGTCATCATCATCCTTGTCACCAGAATCAAATCTCTTTTTCAGGGGCATTCTTGACCCAGAAGCCTTCCTATTTGCTGTCCCAGCATCATCTGAATCATCGTCATCAATGTATTTCGAGTCACTGCCATCATCTGAATCAGAATCTTCCAGTCTCCCTTTCGCAGGATTTCGGTTTTGCTTTCCATCATTGGTAGATGTTCGACCAGCTGCTTCTAGCAGCAAATGCTCCAGTTCAGCCATAACTTTTTTTCCCCTCTAAACACCCACGCCGATTGAATAGTCCTTCGTTCCCTGGCTAGAGCAGAGACTGCAAATACCACTCCTCAATAGATCTTCAAAACCTAAAACCTACTGTCCATCAAACAGATTAAAATTGTGAGAGGCAAACCACACCATGGAGCTTAATAAATGTACATCACCGACATTACATTTTGTAATACATGGTCCTTACAATGAAACGAACATTACTATCTCAATTAGTTCAAAAGAACCCTTAGACCTGTAAAGAAAGCACATTGAACATAGAGATGGCAAATTTCAAAAATATTTCTGAGCCAAATTCTTCATAGAACTGAAACGTTTGAGAAGTACACATATCACAAACCAAGTATGCGCAAAAGCGTGAGAATATAACAAACCCTAACTATACAATTAATACTGACCAAAAGTCATAGAATAATAAATAGCACATGAAATTCAAACCAAGTAAAATCAAAGTCCTACCAGAAATCTGAATATTGCCCTAAAGAAAATTTTATATTCACAATGAAAAAAAGGGCGTTACAGAACAGGCAACGAAACCCTAAACGGCCAACTCAAATTTATATTAATGTAAGTACAGACACTGACGAAACTGTGCAGATGTAAGCTACTGAAAGAATGAAAAGACACCAGATTTATAACAGAGATGAGAAACAGATACAGAACAATTAATGATTGAAAAAACTGAACTTTCTACAGGGAAAGAGTTAACAAACATTGTCACAAAAACCGAGTTCAAGTAAATAAATGGAATTTTATCTGATTGTCTGAAACGATAATTACCTGAATCCAAAACATCACCGAATACACAGACACTGTTTTCAAAGAAAGAAAAAAACAGATCTCGCAACAAAGACCGGACACCTGAACTTGTAAACAGACCAACTCTGTCTCATGAAGCCCTAGCTCACATACCTCCAGAGGAAACATCCCCGAACAATAACTCTGAAGACAGAGAGGGGACAGTGTGAGGATCAACGATCAAACTTCGTTCAATCATCTAACACCACAAATCCACGGTCAACAATAGGACACGGCATCGGCTGGGGCAATTCATTTCAAAGGGAAATGCCTTACGGCGTAACTAGAGGGCAGAGATGACACAGGTTATTTCACTTGCTTACTGGTTGAAGCGATGTCCTGAAGGTGCATTCTGCACACTGAAGGAGGAGGAAGTTGCAGAGCGGAAACCCCAGCAAGGGAAGAGCAAAATGGTTGTTTGCTTTGAGGTCTAGGGTCGAAGCGGTTACCACAACAAATTCCAAAAAACCCATACCAATGGATTAAGAGCCTTACAGATGGATGGAGGATGCAAGCCAAGTGTCCTTTGTGACTGGCATAAATAAATAAACTTGTACCGGAAACATTAAATAATCCACCTTGTGACCTTACTATCACGCTTGTATCAATGTAATGTGTTCGATCAATGTTTTTTTTAACATTGTGCTAGCGTTGAGCGCTAGTGCAACTCCAACTCAATAATGATTTAATTTTTGCTATGTCAATCATTCTCAGCAGACAATAATCACAAGGTAAATATGTGCTCGGGTACAATAAATTGGCTTGGATATTATAGTCATTAAAATATGAGGGTAATTCATGAATTGTGTGAGTACATGTTACAAGTGGTATCAGAGCTGAAGGGTTCAACACTGTGGCCTGGTTAAGGGAAAAAACAAAAAACTTAGCAAGCTCCATAGTTACAAATAATTTTGCACCCTTACCTAAATCAAATCTTGAGATGTGCGTACAGTTAAGCAAAGAACTTATGTGTTTTAGACAACACAACATACGTGAGAGTAGGAACTACTAATTAACCATTGGCAACTACCAATAAATGAGGAATTAAATAAATAAATAAAATTGTGTTATATAGCCAAAGAAATTAAGCGCCCTATCATGGGTATATGAAAGAAAATTCTATTACGTCAAATTACCAAGCAAATATCGATTGGAATATGGTCGGGGATACTCTTATCTTCAAGAACTAATATGATGGGCATGGTTGGATGATTGAAGTGTTAAAATGTGATAGTTAGTAAATCATAGTCTGTGATTGTGAGATAATGAATAGAAAGAAGTTCATAATTTGTAGATTAGGATATATATATATATATATATATATATATATATATATAGATAATGAAGTTATCAGGTCCCATACTGGTAAAACCATTATAAAATATCGGATGGGTATGTAGAGACAACAGTAAGTTGCATATGAAATCACCCTGACAAGTATAACAGTTATCTATTTTTCGCTGTGAGTATTTATTTTTTGGTTAAAAAAAATTAATTACATTTTGACATATAGTATCACAAGGATGTCTTGAAATTAAACCTCTAATATAGAAGGGAAATGTTTAAAATGAGTAAATATATTATTGGATTAGTATAACCTACCTTAAGAGAGTGAATGAAAGGAAATAGATGATAGTTAAAAAAAATCTTCAATTCTAATGAAGAGTAAACTTACCTGTGTATGGAAAGCTGGTTGAAAAGGGAAGGGTCTATAATAATATTGTGACACCCTCACAATAATAAGCACATTGTATATTTAAAAATTCTGGGACTTCTAGTTAAGATATATATATATATATATAAGAGGGGGTATACATCACATAAAGTGTATATAAGAATTGGGAAAGAGATAAAAAGAAACTGAAAACCCTGTAATACTTTAGCAAAATATTTGGAGTGCTAGTACACTCGAGGACACCACCTCAGCATACTTAATGATAGATGATTTTCAAAAGACTGACTAAGGATATAAGATACTTATGACTATAAAATACATGAACAAATATGAATATGATTATGATATGATTGGCCTCGACAATGGTGACGATAAAAGATAAAAACAAATTATGTCGATAGTGCAACTTAGGAATAAGTAAGTCGAATACCATGATAAAGGGAAGGTATTGACTTCGTGACTGATGAAAAACAAATTGATAAGAATATTAATGGACCTCTCCGCTGGAAAAGTCTCTTCATGAACATAGCAGAGCCATGGAAAGGTGGGTTACAGTAGTAGAATAATAGACACAAATCCTAGCATGAATGATGTAAAGGTCAGGTAAGTGATAATTGCATCATCAGATAAGATACATGTTAGAAATCATCAAAATAGAAGTAAATTATGTTAATATGTCATAATATTTGTAATGGAAAGAAGACTGGTTTGAGAAAAAAAAGTGTACATGAGACCTTTGAGTTGAAAGCGACACGATAATAGTATCTGAGCATTCACTAAGCACAAAATCATATTCGAACAATGTTGCTGATACTCGAAAGAAAATCAATTTTAATCAATTCAGTAAGTAAATTGAGGGTAAGAAAATAATCGCTTTCCAGGATATAGAATTTGTTTGGAAAGAGTATCCAACGACCCTTAAAAGAAATGTTCACAGCTTTCAAGTTTGTTTTACTAGATGGACATAACGGGGGGGGAACTCAAGATGGTGTGAGTTACCGCCTTATAAACCGGATCATGGAGTGATTCGCTAGTTGGTTTATTTATAACTGCCTTACAAATTGAAAGATTAAGTATGCTCGAAATTAATATGACAATAAAATTTAATTAATTGAAAAGATTGTTGGTGCAATAAGATGAATAGAAATAGATGCGAGCAAAATTCCTTGTGAAATCTAGTAAGACTAGCAATTTGTATATACAATAAGACCACATTATATAATTATTGGATTACAAGGAGACAAAAAGAAAGATTGACAAATATTATATGAAAAAAAAGGAACCTAAGAAAAACAAACGCGCACACACACACACATATATATACAAAATACACACGGAAATGAATGTGTGTATTAATATCCTAAGAGAGAGTTGTCATAATAATACCTAAAGGATTGCTAATGAGCATAGAGTTGTGATAAAAAAACATGTGAATAGTTGAGCAGAGTAATCAAAGGTAGTTATGCTTGTGGTCATATAATGTGTTAACATGGAAAATGTAACATGCCACCAGTCAACCCCAGATAAGTACCTTAAGAAATTTAAGTGACTCAATATACATGATTGAAATCACATCAACAGATAATTAGAATGAGCATATGCCTACAAAACCATCATGTAAGGTAACCATGCTAACATAGTGTAGTGAGGCCGCTGATAGGCACGAAGATTTAAGTAGGGGAGAATACCCTATAAATTATTATACTTCAACAAAAAGGGAAGTACATACGATTTCCAATCACCATGATCAATAAGTTGAAGAATAGGGAGGGATGCAAACCTTAAAAAAAAAATGAGAAAACTCATATGTGTGGCATGTCAGAAAGAAAAGATGGTAAGATTGGGTAATATAATTTCTAGTTAGATTTTATTGATTCTAAGCATAATTGTACCCTTGATTTGTCATAAAGGGTTGTTTTATTATTACCTCGTATTTCTAACCTCAATGGTTTGTTGTGGAAGGCCAAAAGGAAAAGGGATACAATAAAGGAAATCAACTAAGTTATAGAACCCTGATTTTGCATGAAATCACCAGTGAATGGGTAACATGGACATGATAAAGTCCACTTGAACAAAGGACAGATGATATTACCGTGAAAATGGTAAGTTGATGTAATTACCCTAGAACGTGGTAATACTTTGTTGTGACATGTTTCATATCATAAATTATGATGGTGCCAGAGGAGTAGATCCTTGGTTGCAAACCATCATGGAAACAAGGCAAGAAACTCTTCCTTGTGATGATAAAAAAATGGACATTGTGTGAGAGTATGATGAGATAACCAAGTACTCTCAGGCTGGAATAGAATTAATGCCTATTAATATTCCATTAAACCTTACACGTCCATGTATTAAAATAATTTGTTGTCAAAGGAAGTGGATGCATTCTGAATTATAAGTAAAGAACTATATTATGGTAACATGGCGAGTATGAGACAATCAATACACATACGAGCATAAGAGGGAGAAACCCCATGGCTGTACAAGAAAACAAACTTGCATTAATACCCTATAATGTAAGATGACAAATGGGCCAGACTTTAAAATAAATAAATATATACTATAAAGTGGCCCTTGGATGGTACTAAAGGAAATTGTAAGGCAGCCAAAGGAGGGCATAACTAGGTTTACTAGGAAAAGGTAGATAACAATATGGCCTTCTTGAATATGGCGAGAAAATTAATAAATATAATATATTTATAGATGGAAGGTGTTAAAAAAAAAAAATTTCTACACATGAATGACTAATGTGTATATACCATTTGGATTAAGACAAAATTATAATGCTACTATCTATCACGAAATGCCCTAGTTGCAATCTCTCGTAAAAGACAAGAACAGTAAATAAGTTCTGAACATTTTATTCTCGTTAAGAAAAGTTGTGAAGACAAAACTGATATAGCCTGAAACTTATAGTGGGAAGACAAAACTGATATGGCCTGAAACTTATAGCGGGAAGACAAAACTGATATGGCCTGAAACTTATAGCGGGACTATGTGGGTGACTCTTTGTCAATTGGCATAAGCCATTGGGTAAGTAAAAGGGTTCAAAATGATGATTTTATAATGACGTTGCTAACTGTACTGAGTGCAGCTTAGTGACACTTCTTGCGTTGTGAGACATGATGATGACCTTGCTCAGTATACATATAGAACTGGATAGTGTTTGTAATAAATATTGAAACAATATATACATGTTCTTAAATGATGAATGATGGAAAACTAATGACCATAAGGATTGTGAATGTAGGTCAACCAAACGAAGTAATCTTGGTCAAACGTCTGCGCATTCTCAATCAGAAGGAAAATTATATTACAAAACAAGTGTTTACCCAGGTTATTTCAGCCAGGGGAGGCTACCTAGGAAGATGAAACTAAGGATTTTATGCTCAAAGAATAATCCGGCCTATTTTGAAGAAAAGTAAACACTGAGGACGGTGTTTCACTCGAGGGGTGTAAGATGTAACACCCCTTGGTAAAAAGTAAATATTTAATTTACTTTACCACAAACGCATGGTAAATTATGGGCAGTATGGAAAACCTAGTGGGGAAATTTAATGTTTAAAAGTTTATTTTAATTATATAGAATAAAAGTTATGCCAAGTCTTGGAATTCACGGGAAAAGACTCTAGAAGAAAATTTTTAGTTTCCAAATAGTTGAGATAGTTACCTCCTCCTCCCTAGAGATAAAACATCTCAGTAGGGACAAAGGGAGAGGGAGGATGGCATGTGAAGGATGGAGGATAGAGAGAAAAGTGAGGAATGGAATTAATACCTTGCAGAGGACGCTATGAAGGTGGCAAGACACTGCCTGGCTGAGGTGTTATTGAGCTAGACTTATAGCTAGTGGAATGCTTTGGAAAATCCTTGACTGTGGAGTACTGGACTAGACTGGTGTAGTCTTGAGGTTCAGGAAGAAGCAAACCTTGAATATTGGATTATTAAACTGTCTAGAAAGGAAGAAGCTCGGGAGGAGACTGGATGTCATTGCCAGTCTCATGGTTAAGTGGAGAGATCTTCCAGGTGGAATGTTGTTTTAAAATTTATACAGTCAGAGAACATATAAGTACCTCTGCAAGGTTTTCTTACTTTTCTTGTGAATAGAAGAAAATCCTATGTTATCTGTGTGTTAATTACAAAATAAAGAGTAAAGGAAAAGATCTAACAAAGATGTTGACACCTAATCCGAAACGGATGAGGTGAAGCCGGACAGTCATCTAGAAGATGAACTGATCCGTTTCTTGTGTATATATATATATATATAATAGTTGTCTAATGAAAATAATCAGTTCTGTCTTGCGCTCAGTCATATCTGGAGTTACCCTGGCCTGACATGGTATCAGAGCTCAGGTCCCAGTCCCTAAAATAGTAGTAACTCCTGCCTTTCCTGCCTTGAGAGCTGCTCTGGCGTGATAACCTGGCTCTGCCTCTGCCTTTGCCTGAATCCGCTGCCCCTCTGACCTGAATTTGCTGCGCCTCTGACCTGAATTCTCTGCGCTGCCTCTGACTGCCCTGCGCTCTCTGACACTGCCCTCTCATGAGACTGCGCCCTCTGCATTTGAATAAACGTTTGTATCTCTGCGGCTTTCTCTAATGAATGCATCCGTTATGAGAACTCCCTTGTGCGTTCCTGGACATACCTCTGCGTGATTCTTTGCAGAATCCCTGAAGTTCTGTCACGGCTTTCTCTAAGAGATTCTGGCATAAACGTATTGTCATTTGGATCCGGTGCCGCTGTGGAGGAACTTTGGTCCACGGGAACACTTCGGTCCTTGCAAAGAATGATGGGTATACCAATATTCCCGTCGCATATGGTAAATCAAATCGCACGTCTATCATTTATTTGCACTCAGGTGTGGACTTGTTAAAACCAAAATACTTCTTCCCGTGGCCTGATCTTCGCTAACATATAACCTCGGCCTCGCACAGTCCTCCATTTGATCTCCCATATAGACGTTGTTGTAACAATGCATTCTGTCCAGTAATGAAACGAAGGCTGTCGGGAGGGATTTACATTCAGGTGAGCGCTGCAGTGTGACTCTCTCTGCTGGACGTGTGTTGTCTTCCACTAGAGCTGTTGTCTCTGCAAATTGTGCAGCAAATTGCTTGGTCTGTCGGGAGGGATTTAACATTCACGCTGCAGTGTGACTCTGTTGGAAAAACGCTCCAACGTCGTCGAACCTCGAAGTGGGTCAAGGATCGTAAGGCAGTGTTTTCATGTGTGATATATATGTGCGCCCTCTTTTTTTTTCAAAACAATGTGATACATATATTTGAACAGTGAAGTGAATGCCTTTCTTTTGAGCAGTGATACATATATTTGAACAGTGAAGTGAATGCCTTTTTTGAGCAGTGATACATATATTTGAACAGTGAAGTGAATGCCTTTTTTGAGCAGTGATACATATATTTGAACAGTGAAGTGAATGCCTTTTTTGAGCAGTGATACATATATTTGAGCGCCCTCGTTTTTTCTTAAAACATAATGGAAGTGATATAAAGAAATGGTGATATAAGAAATGCTCATGATATACTGATGAAATGTTAGAAGAAAAATAACATGCATAAGGCTATCACATAAGGATTTTTTTCTCTCTCAACAGAAGTGTTTTTGGCAGAGATAATTTTTTTTTTACAGAATGCATTCAATCATTTCAATGGTTGGAATAGTTCTCACTGGCAAGGAGAACTATTCTGAATGGTCTCGGATGGTGAAACACACCCTCATCTACAATGAGCTGTGGAAAGGAGTGTGTGTCGGAGAAGAAGACAGAGACCCTGTGCAACCCACATCAGACAAAGAACTCGCCATTTGGGAAAACAAGAACAGCAAAGCCTTTGCATTGATCGCAGCATCTGTCAATGAGGAAGTAAGTCGTCATATTTCCTGCTATTCCACTGCCTTTGAAGCTTTACAAAAGCTGAAAGAACTCTATGATACACATTCTGCACTTGAAGTTGTTCAGCTCATGATTAAACTCTTCACTCTTGAACTGAAAAATAATGATCCTCTTGCTCTTGCATCTGAAATAAAGTCTATAATGCATGATATAAAATCCACTAAGGTTGAGCTGGATATCTCTCTTATTGCCTTTCTCAAAGCACTCTATCCTACCTACTCCAATTATCTTGAGTCTTTACAAGCAAATGGAAACCTTAAAGATATAACCTTTGACTCTCTTGTGAAAAAGTTTGCTGAAAGAGAGAAAGCCTTTGGAAAGAAAACAGTCCCTGAATCTTCTGAAGAGACTGTTTGCCTTGCTCACAAAGAAAAGCATCCTGCTCAAGATTCTGCAAGAGGAAGAGGTGGACGAAGAGGAAGAGGAAGATACTTCAGAGGCAGGGGGGGCAGACATTCTCAAGCAGAAAAGGCAGATCTGCATTGCATTCGCTGCAAACGAAATGGATCACATGATGCTTCTACATGCAAGCTACCATGGGACAAAGTTGAGCAGAGAAGAAATCAGCAGAAAGGTAAAACTGATGACACAGACAAAGGTAAAGCACCTGAATCCGCTCACTATATTGAGGCACAATGTAACATTGGAGTAAATGAAGATTTGTTTAATGCTTCACTTGCTTCTTCGAACAATGACTGGTTGCTTGATTCAGGAGCAACCTGTCACATGACTCATAGGAAAGAATGTTTTGAAGATTTCACTGACAATGTTGATGGAGCAGTATACTTTGCAGATCAGTCAAAAATCAAGCCATCAGGGCTTGGCACAATCAGGGTTAAACTGCCTGGTCTTCCAGACTTTCTTCTGGATCATGTTCTATATCTCCCACAGCTGAAGAGAAACTTGCTGTCCTTGGTCCACATCCGCCAGCAAGGTCACTCCATTCACATGTTTGATGGCAAGCTTGAGGTAAGAAAGGCATCTGACCACTCACTTGTCATGAGGGGTATAGAAGAAGAAAGACTCCTTAAACTGCAAGGAACCTCTGCTCATGCACAACATTTTTCATATGTTTCTCATCATGATGAAAGTACACTTCCATCAAGTTTATTATGGCATGCTAGATTTGGACATTTAAACTATGATAGTCTCCGCTTGTTGAAGAAAAATGGTGTTGTTGGTTTGCCTACAATTCCTAGAAAACATAAACAATGTGATGCTTGCATTCTAGGAAAGCATAGCAAACAGTCTTTTCATGATTCACATTCAAGAGCACATAGGAAGCTTGAACTTATTCATTCAGATTTATGTGGTCCAATGCATGTTCCTTCTGCAAATGGAAATAAATATATCATGACATTTATTGATGATTACACCAGAATGTGTTGGGATTACTTATTGAAGAACAAATCTGATGCTTTTCAAACATTCAAGAATTTTCATAAATGGATTGAAAATGATGCACAATATCATATTGGGTCTATTCGCACTGATAATGGAAAAGAATATACATCAAATGAATTTGAACACTATCTTCGCCAACATGGGATTAAACATCAAACAATTGTGCCTTATGATCCTCAACAGAATGGTGTAGCTGAAAGAATGAACAGAAAAATTTTGAATATGGTACGATCCATGCTTTTCTTCAAAAATGTAAAGACAATGTTTTGGGCTGATGCTGTTCTATGTGCTGCATATATAAAGAATAGATGTCCATCTAGTGCTATAAGAAACAAGACTCCTTATGAATTATGGTATGGACATGTTCCTTCGGTAAAACATCTCAAGATATTTGGTTCCACCTGTTATGCTTTAATACCAAAGGTACATAGAAACAAACTTGGTGCTAGAAGTCGTAAGTGTATCTTCCTGGGGTACTCAAACACATCTAAAGCATACCGCCTTTATGATGAAGTAAATAAAAAGTTTGTTTTATCTAGAGATGTCATTTTTCTTGAATCATCCAAATCTGACAGTGTTGTTGAGCGGCAACTTGATCGCTTGGATAGATTCACAAAACCGAAATCATTCCAAGAGTTTGATAATCAGATTCCACATCTTGAAGGGGGGATTCCTATACTAGATCAACATGTGGAATCTCCTTCTGAAGAACAATCTCCCCTGCATGACACTCCAACAACGGATGATGCTTTAAGTGATGTAATTGATAGAATTGGGAGACTTAATCTTGATTCAGACCCAACTCAATCAACAGAACAGCCTGGACCATCTCAGAAAGGTCCCCCAAAGTGGCTGACAAAGACACTTGAAAGTGTTCATCCTGATGAAATTGGAAAAACAGGAACCAGAAATTCAAACCGACAAGATGGAGGTGATGTAGATAACTCTAATTCACCTGTTGATATGGATGTTACTTATGATTGTGAATTGAACTTGTCTACAGATTTTGAACCAACTTCCTTCAAAGACGCTGCTTCTCATGATGAATGGAAAGAAGCAATGCAGAAGGAGTATGATGCACTCATAAAGAATGGCACTTGGAAGCTGGTTGATCCTCCATTTGGAACCAAACCAATTGGCTGCAAGTGGGTCTACAAGAACAAGTACAAAGCTGATGGCTCACTTGACAAGCACAAAGCTAGGCTTGTGGCAAAAGGTTTTGCACAGAAGGAAGGGGTCGATTATGAGGAAACTTTTGCTCCCACAGCAAAATGGGCCACCATCCGGACACTCTTTGCACTAGCTGCTCAGAACGGTTGGAAAGTCCATCAAATGGATGTAAAAACTGCATTCTTGAATGGAGATCTAAAAGAGAATGTTTTTATGTCCCAGCTTGAAGGATTTGCTGTGAAAGGACATGAACACAAAGTATGCAAACTTGTGAAGTCCTTGTATGGCCTCAAACAAGCACCACGAGCCTGGTATGAAAAACTAACTGAGCATCTTCTGAAACTCAACTTCAATCATTTTGATCTTGATGATGCAACTTTATTTGTCAAGAAAGTTGGCAAAACAGTTGTATATCTTGTGTTATATGTAGATGATCTTTTAATGACAGGGAACAATGAAAGCTATATTGCATCCATAAAGAAAGAATTAGGAAAAAATTTTGAAATGACTGATTTGGGCTATGTTCATTACTATCTTGGCATTGAAGTAACCCAACATCCAAAGTCCATATTTCTTTCTCAAAAGAAATACATTGGAGATTTGTTATACATATTTGGCATGACAGAGTGAAATCCCCTTTCTACTCCAATGGAACAAAACTTGAAGCTCACATCTACTGAAGGAAAGGAATTTGGGGATGCAACAAGGTATAGACAGCTTGTAGGAAGTCTCATCTACCTCACTACTACCAGACCAGACATTTCATTTGCTGTTGGAATCCTCTCCAGGTTTATGCAAAAACCTTGTGAGGGACATTGGTCTGCTGCAAAAAGAGTTCTAAGGTACTTGAAGGGAACTCAAGACCTTGGAATCAAGTATACACAGGTGGACGACTTCAACTTGATTGGATACTCTGATTCAGACTTCGATGGAGACAAAGAAACTGGGGTATCTACTTCAGGATATGCTATGAGTCTTGGATCAGGAGCTGTCTCCTGGAGATCACGCAAACAATCAGTACCAGCAGATTCCACAACAGAAGCAGAATACGTGGCAGCAGCTGAAGCAACGAAAGAAATTGTGTGGCTCAGGAAAATTCTTGAAGATTTGCAAGTAAAACAAATACAATCTACTCCACTCATGATTGATAACACATCTGCAATAAAGTTGGCCAAGAATCCAAAGTTCCATGATCGTACTAAGCACATCAATACCAAATATCATCTGATCCGACATCATGTTGAGGCCAAAACAATTCATCTCCGTCATTGTTCCACAAACGAGCAAATTGCAGACATCTTCACCAAAGCGCTTGGAAGAGAAAAGCTTGAAAGATTCAGAACGATGCTTGGACTCACCAACATCCCTTCAGATTAAGGGGGGGAATGTTGACACCTAATCCGAAACGGATGAGGTGAAGCCGGGACAGTCATCTAGAAGATGAACTGATCCGTTTCTTGTGTATATATATATATATATAATAGTTGTCTAATGAAAATAATCAGTTCTGTCTTGCGCTCAGTCATATCTGGAGTTACCCTGGCCTGACAAAAGAAAATGTAATGGGAATCTTTTTTTTTGTTACTATGCATTTATGTGGAATGATTGTCAAATTTAATGAAATATGGAATTATAACCTTGCTAGAAAGGAGGTATGTGAATGCATGTAGTAGAAGTTGTATATATGTGAATACTATTTTCATGTCACTTTGGGCAAGATACTAGTGGTTTTTAGATATAGTTCAAGTATAAGTTACATAGTTGGTAACTATGACTCCGGTTAAGCCTCAGGAGTTGCAAGCGCAATGCTCGCTAGAGGTAGACTGGAATTATATTTAAGCTTTAAATAACACCTTGACGTAGTGAGTGAGTAAATGGGTAACCTAAGAGTTATCCGTATTAGAAACACAATTGAGTTCCTGTTAAAATAGCTTGGTCGAAGAACACAAATTCACATAAAATCACTGTACATCTAACCAAGACTGGAGTTGTACAAAATTTCCTGAGTAATAACTGATTCTTTCATTATATACAAAAGAAAATACAGAGAGAATCAATCTTCACAAATCCAAGGAAAACAAGTGTGAGAAGGAGGAAAAGAACAACACTAAACTTTAAAGGTGCACCATACCAGTTTCCATCAATCTCAACAATGACAAAAGCTTCGAATATTACGATTCCACTAATATATTAATATATTCCATGAGAGAGTTACTCTGAGGTTTTGACATGGAAAAGGAAAAACAGAGTTGCTGCAAACAAAACACGGAAATCATATACCCATTGATAACCTTGTAACGGGTTGCATATGTGTGTGTGTAACCATTCGACAACCTTTATCAATAGTCATTTTTTTATAAATACAACTCTTTTCCAGACTAATGTAAATGACTGCTCAATGAACGCTAATAACCAATATCTACATTTGAGACAAAGGAAAACACCACTCAGGTGGTCAGAGGGTTTTCGCTCAGAAGGCTTCCTTCCGACTTAGGAGAAGTCTGAGCAGTAAACATAAACACACAGACATATGTATATATATATTGAGGAAACCCAGAACAGTAAGAACATAAATCCTCGTACCGACCAAGAAAGGAAGAGGAAAAACCTGAAATAGGAATGAGTGGTAGATGTTAGAATATCCAGGCGTTGTATCCATTGCCAAAGGAGTCGTAGAGTACAAACCTAGCCAATCAAGGAAAAAGTATGTCAAAACCTTGAATCTTTCCAGGCCATCTGCGAGTTTAACATATTTAGTAGAGGGGGAAACAAACCAGAAAAGTTACCTGTGTAGTATGACGCAACAATTAGACCATCACCAAACCCTGATGGTAAACCCCATCAGAACCCATTAAAATAATCAATTAGAAAAAAGGGGAAAACTCAGTTGATCCCATTTTACCTGTCAGAGAGCACATACAGTTAGTCTATCTTTTGCTGAGAGGGCTGTCGGCATTGTTGGCAGAGGAAGTGAGGGACCTGCAAGAATCAAGCGTGAGTAAAAGAAAGCAGAGTCCTCTGAAATGTTAACTCACAGAGGGCAAAGATGACACATATGTTATTGCACTTGCCTGTTGGTCGAAGCGATGTCCTGAAGGTGCATTTTGCACGCCAGAGGAAGAGGAAGTTGTAGAGCTGGAACCCCAGACAGGGAAGAGAAAAATGGTTGTTTGCTTTGAGGTCTAGGGTAGAAGCGGTTACCACAACAAATTCTGAAAAACCCAAACCAATGGATTAAGAGCCTTACATACGGATGGAGGTTGCAAGCCCAAGTGTCCTTTGTGACTGGCGAAATAAATAAACTTGTACCAGAAACATTAAATAGTCCTCCTCGCTATCACGCCTGTATCAATGTAATCTGTTTGGTTAATGTTTTTTTAAACATTATGGCTTAGGGGTGAACGCTAGTGCGCCTTCAACTCAATAATGATCTTAGTTGGAGGAATAAGGCAACAACTACTTAGTTGGAGGAACAATGAAACAATTTTATGGTTCGATAAGCATTAAATCATTCAAACATATATGTAATTGTAATATTCTCTTTTCTGGATATGGTCAAAGTAGACGGAATTTTGCGATGGTATTTACCGTGGCCTTCATCCATGGGTTCTGTCCATGGTATTTGCTTTCTTTTTTCAAAGGAAAATAATAAATTAATATTTTTAGAGAGTCTATCAAACCTATTAAAGCGGATAAGAGTTAGGCATTGGGAGCACCATGAGTTGTCCATCTATTTTGTATTTGTTGAGAACTTGGTGAGACTAGTTCTAGTTTGATCCCAGGGATGAAATCCTCATGGGTGTAATCTACTGGTGGATCCATCTAGGATTCAAGTTTGTGCTTCAGTGTCTTGTTTTCTTGTGCATTGAGCAGTCGTGTATGTCGAGGGAAGGGTTATATTATTTTTTTTGTATTTGGGCATGTCTCATTTTCTAAGTATTAATTGAAATAAGGGTTGCATATTTCAAGATCCCTTTGTGTTCAGTGCCTTATTGAAGTATTTTTATGAGAACACCTAAATGTGCTAGATGTGTTGATTATTTCGTTGTTTGGGATTGTTGAAATATGGCAACAAGAATATTCCAATTTAATTTGTCCTTGAATTAAATTGTGAATTAAAATCAAATTTAGTCTTAACAGCTACTTGGAAATAATTAATTAATTCATTTTGAATTAATTAGTTGGAGAAATTCAAGTTAGAAGTCTTTTTGAAGTCATGCAAGAGTTATCCTTTAAATTAAGGAGATAAGATTGAGTTATATTTGAGTTGTAATTAGTTAAGTCAGTTTACTTAGTTAAGTCCTGTTAAATTAGTTCCAAACTGTTTGAGGAACTAATAATGAGATAATAGTCAGTTGATGCATGCATGCACTCAACTAGTGTACTCCAGTTAACTGAAGATTCCCTCATCAGAAACTTATGCATGTCTATTCTAAGAAAGACCCAGTTGAGATTAAAGTCAAGGACAATGTACTATCAGTTGCATGTGTTTTCTTATAAAGAAAACTCATGCATGCAGTCAAGGCAATCATTCCTTTGAGGATTGCGTAGTTTTGACAGTGTGTGAGAGGAGATCATCCACTTAGTTGAAGGCAGATCATCCACAAGGAACAGTGCAAGGAAATAGGAGCTTGGAGGGCAGAGAGGAAGGTTGGAGAGAATCCAAGATTGCCTGTGAGCATTTGTGAGGATTGCACTGAGAGCCGGCTAGCTGTAAGAGCTAAGGCTTTGTATAATTCCTATGTATTTCCACCTTGTATGATAATACAGATAATGGGGTTTTTAGCTGAGGCTTTCCCCAAAGTATTTTCATGAGTATTGCGCGATTGATTCTTCTTCTTCTTGTTATATTGTTCAGCTCGATCTTTAAGCTTCCACAAATTGATAGTAGAAGTAGCTTATAGTATTCTTCTTTGATTTATATTGCATTATTGGGTTAACCTACCATCAGAATTTCTACATGGTATCAGAGCTAGATTTGTAGAAATTATTCTACATGGTATCGGAGCTGTGAATAGTATACTGAGAAGAGAATTCGAAGTTTGAAGTTCGGGGTTGCAGGTGCAAATCGAATTCATATCATACTTCAAGGTTGGCCAATGGCGTTATATGGCTTGAGACTCGAGCATGCCTTGGAAGGTAGCTCGAATTACATAGCATGGAAAGATAGAATGGGGGCTGTATTAGAAGACAAATGCTTGAAGGAATTCATTGATGAATAAATCCCAAAGCCAACTTCTACTAATGCACAAGAGTTGGCTGAGTGGAAGAAGTGTGTGGTGAAGGCGAGACGGATCATCCTTGAGGGAGTTCGAGACCATATTGTCTCGAGTCTCCATGGGAAGGATACTCCATTTTCAATGTGGAAGACATTGAAGGACCTCTACCAGAACAGTAGCGACCAGAGGAAATTGTCGCTCAAGGATAAGCTTCGAAGAATCAAGATGGAGAAGGGCGATACTATTTCCACATATCTGAACAAGCTCACCACCTGCAGAGATGAGCTTGGAAGTGTGGGAATAACTACTATCGATGATGATATGGTGAGCCTCGCTCTCCTTGGCCTTCCAAAGAGTTGGAATAGCTACCAGGACTCTGTGAATGGAAGGGAGAAACTGCCGGATTGGGAACGACTGTGGTCAGATCTTATGCAGGAGGAGATCAGGAGGAGCACACGAGATGGTTCTTCATCCAAGAATGATGATGAATAAAATCTAGCCTTAGCAAGTAAGGCAAGGAAAGGGAAGGGGAAGGCTTCCCATTTCAAATCGAATTCTTCTCATGGAGGGAAGAAGGGTGACATGTCTAAAGTGAGATGCTTTAATTGTCACGAGATGGGACATTATGCGATTAATTTCCCATCAAAGAAGTCAAAGAAGGGATCCTCGGAAGGATCGGAAGGTGAGGCATTAGCCTCTTAGTTCGAAATGGACTTTACCCTCATCGCATGCATGGTGTCATCAATGATGGGTTGTGTTTGGTATCTTGATAGTGGAGCCTCATTCCACATGACCGATGATAAAAGTTTATTCAGTTCCTTGGAGGAGAAAGACCTCAAGATGCGTATAGAGATGGGTGACGATGGAAGGTATAGTGTTTCAGGAGTGGGCACAGTTGCTTTTTAGAGGGAGCATGGAGCTCTTATCACCTTGACAGATGTGAAGTATGTGCCTGGACTGAAGAAGAACTCGATATCAGTCGCGATGTTGGAGGAAAAAGGCTACGATGTTGTCTTCAGTAAAGGAAAGGCGTTCCTAAGACACATAGCCACGGGTCAAACCCAGATGATATGGATTCGGGTGAAGAATATCTATAAACTAGAGGTAGATGATTGTGCAGCATTGAGTACGAAAGCAGAATTGGTGCAAAGCCAAGACATTGGCGAGTTGTGGCATAGGTGGTTGGGCCATTTGCATCATGGGGCTTTGAAGATAATGCAACAGATATCTATAGGACTTCCCAAAGGTAAACTTGAGCAATTTGATACATGCAAAGGATGTGCCTTGGGAAAGTACACCAAGTCTTCCTTTCATGAACGAAACAGTCGAGCAAAGGCTATCTTAGAGCAAGTTCATATTGATGTGTGTGGACCATTCTCGACGGCATCCACAGCGAAGCAAAGGTATTATGTGATTTTCATTAATGACTATTCTTGTAAATGTTGGATTTATTTCATGCAGAAGAAGGACCAAACTTTCACAAAGTTTTGTGAGTTCAAAGCTTTGGTCGAGAAAGAGTCAGGGAAGAAGATCAAGGCCTTGAGAAGCGAAAACGGTGGAGAATATGTCTCTCAAGAATTTAAGGACTTCTGTGTAGCGGAAGGAATTAAACGAGAGTTGACGACACCTCGTAACCTACAGCAGAATGGAATGGCCGAGAGGAAGAACAGAACTATTGTAGGGGCAGCACGGGTAATACTGCATGACCAAGTCCTACCACTTCACTTGTGGGCTGAGGTATGCAACACAACAATCTATTTGCAGAATAGAAGCCCACATCGCATACTTGGGATGAAGACACTCGAGGAAGCTTTCTCTGGTAAGAGACCAGTTGTGGGTCACTTCAGGATCTTTGGTTCATTGGTATATTTCCATGTGACAAAGGATGCACAGAAGAAGCTTGAGCCGACAATAGAGTTGGGAAAATTTTTGGGTACACTGATACACCTCACAACTATCGGGTGTACTTTCCTACCAGTCGGAGGACAGTGATTCACAGGGATCTCAAGTTTGATGAGCAAAAGGCCATGCGAGTTTCCCTTGAGAGGGAGCTCCAACTACAGGTTGTGGAGGAACTATTGGTTCCTAAGGAGGAGGAGCCTCAGAATAATGTGGAGCAGTTGCATGCAGAGGTTCCAGGAGTGGAGACATCCAATCAAGCAGAGTCTTCCAGAGATGGACGAAAACTCACAAGAGAAGCTGACAGATTGTTGAAGGATGCGAGAGAGAATGTGGGAGCACCATCTTCTGAGCGCAGACAGAGGAGGTCAGCTAAGAGGTACACTAGACACATGGCCTTTGCTGGGAAATGTGTTGAGACCAAGCCATCTTCCTTTGAGGAAGCAGTGCAGTAGCTGATTTGGGTTGATATTATGGTGGAGGAGTATGACTCCATAGTTCGTAACATTGTTTGGGATGTGGTTCCGAGACCAGAGAACAAGTAAGTTGTGAGTTCCGGTTGGCTTTACGAGGTAAAGCAAGCTGTTGATGGTAGTGTGGAGAAGAATAAGGCAAGAGTTGTTGCCCGTGACCTTTCACAGGTTGAGATGATCATGTTGCTGCAGTATATTTCGATAGAGGAGCAAGATGTTGACATTTTGACAAAGGCATTGTCAAAGTGTAAATTCGAGTTCCATAGAGACAAGATCGGGGTGGCAGATAATCCCTTTCTTGTTGAGAGGGAGTGTTGAAATATGGCAACAAGAATATTCCAATTTAATTTGTCCTTGAATTAAATTGTGAATTAAAATCGAATTTAGTCTTAACAACTACTTGGAAATAATTAATTAATTCATTTTGAATTAATTAGTTGGAGAAATTCAAGTTAGAAGTCTTTCTGAAGTCATGCAAGAGTTATCCCTTAAATTAAGGAGATAAGATTGAGTTATATTTGAGTTGTAATTAGTTAACTCAGTTTACTGAGTTAAGTCCAGTTAAATTAGTTCCAAACTATTTGAGGAACTAATAATGAGATAACAGTCATGTGATGCATGCATGCACTCAACTAGTGTACTCCAGTTAACTGAAGATTCCCTCATCAGAAACTTATGCATGTCTATTCTGAGAAAGACCCAGTTGAGATTAAAGTCAAGGACAATGTATTATTAGTTGCATGTGTTTTCTTATAAAGAAAACTCATGCATGCAGTCAAGGCAATCATTCCTTGATGATTGCGCAGTTCAGACAGTGTGTGAGAGGAGATCATCCACTTGATTGGAGGCAGATCATCCACAAGGAACAACACAAGGAAATAGGAGCTTGGAGGGCAGAGAGGAAGGCTGGAGAGAAGCCAAGATTGCCTGTGATCATCTGTGAGGATTGTACTAAGAGCTGGCTAGCTGTGAGAGCTAAGGCTTTGTATATTTCCTATGTATTTCCACCTTGTATGATAATACAGATAATGGGGTTTTTAGCTAAGGCTTTCCCCAAAGTATTTTCATGTGTATTGTGCGATTGATTCTTCTTCTTCTGGTTATATTGTTCAACTCGATCTTTAAGCTTCCGCAAATTGATAGTAGAAGTAGGTTATAGTATTATGCTTTGATTTATATTGCATTATCAGGTTAACCTACCAGCATAATTTCTACATGGTATCAGAGCTAGATTTGTAGAGATTATTCTACAGGGATCTTATAGTAGTATCAAAATTGTGCATACTACCAGCCTAAAGGTTTCATGCACAGAACTTATGTGGGATTTACTTCACCCTAGCCGTCATTTCCATCTTCGGTGGTATTTTGCATCACCCTACTTGTTTTTTCAGTTGATTAAAAAGGAAGCTTTCTTCATTATTCGAAGGTTATTATTATCCCTGCAGTGACAGTGTATATACTCAATCGAAATTACATTGACTTCGAATTACTTACCAGGTTGACTAAAAATTAACGTGTTATTCCTAAAGTAAACCTTAGTAAAACAATATAAAATATTTTTTAAATATTTTATTACATTTATCGTGGATTTCATTGGTTGGAGGCTCGTTGTTCTTATTGTGTAATCATACTGGTTTGTACTTCTACTCATCGGGTGATGGACTTGTCGTACAATCCAACCTGCATATAGATTCATGGAAGATATGAACGTACAAAGATTTTACTTTGCAACCACTTTTGAAATAAAATTTTATATTTAAGCTATCACATCTTTGCATTGTCCAGAATATTGGATTGCAGTTTACACTCATCGTCAAGCTGCTTTATGCCCTAGCGAGGGTGGTGTGCTCAGCGGGCAAGGAACCCTGAGATGCTTTTACCTTTGATTGAAAACACTTTGATATATGGTTTTACAGCAGACGGGGGAACAACCTACCTCATGGACCCACCAAAATGAACCTGCCTGGTGATAGGCTATTAGGAACTAAGACGACCCAATCCATATTTATAAACAAAACTTCCTTAGGCTATTAGGAACTAAAACGACATCCATATTTATAAACAAAACTTCCTTAGAACGCATGGCACACAATTACTCATCGAAACCCACAAAGTAATGCTACAAACACGAATATTGGCATTTTCAAACGTTTTTCACTTTTTCTTTAACAATGCTTGCTTTTGGACGTCCAATTTCAACAATTAACGTAAGGCAAGTTAAGAAGGAAAAAAATATTGACTATGTCTACCGGATCTTTGCATTAATAAATATGGTTTTTTTTAATTAATACAATATATTGAATTGTTTTTCTTTTAATTAATACAATATATTCAATGTTTTGATAATTTATATTAAAATCACAAGTAGATAAGAAACAAATTTGAATAATTTTCTTTCTTTAAAATATTAAAAATATAAAATTATTTTTGAAATCTTAATTTTTTATCTTGGACTTCTCTGTATACTAAAATTTGGTGTGTATCACTCTCGTCTTTATAACCATTTTGTTTTTGTCATTTTCCTCCTAGAGAGTAGGTGTTCTTGGAGTTAAAAAAAAAATAAAAAAATAAAAATAATAATAATCGGTGATCTTAGATAGGCTTTATTGAATTTTTGTAATGGGTAAAAGGTACTTCTATTTAATTTTTTGATATGAGGTTAAGAGCAATTAATGCTACAGAGTAACTATAGATTTTTTAAAGTGCATTTTAATTGTTTTAACTATAGATTTTTTAAAGTGCATTTTAATTGTTTATGTTTTTATTTTGTTATGCATTCAATTTGATAATATTATTCATAAATGCTTTTTAATTTCCTTATTTTTAGAATTTGAAATGTTTGTATGGAAGGGAGTGGGTGTCAAGGTAGTGCAATTTTAAGTGATAAATTTGATAATATATATATTATATGGTTTTAATTGGTGATTTCAAAGTGGTTTTATACACTTACTCAAAAAAATTATGTGATACAATTGTTATGAAAATATCTATGTTTTCTTGTTAATAAATAAATATTAAACATCTATTTGCTTTACAACTAGGTTGTAATCTTAAAATTAAATTATTATTATATTGTATTTTATTTTATTTTATACACTAAAAACATCTTTCCACATTATAGTTCACAAAATACTATAAATAAAAATATTTATTTTACTAACTAAATTATTTTTTTCAAAAACAATTATACTCTTAAATTTAAAAAGCCGTTAAAAACATTATTCTAATAGTTATAATATGTATTATTATTGTAGATAGTAAATAAATTAACAAATCAAAAAGATTTACTACATAAACGAAAATTAACTACAATTAAAATCATATATATATAATTTATTTTTAAGTGGTTAATATTTATTAAACATTATTTATTTATATTTTAATGGTTTCATGTAAAAATGAATCAAATAAATTTAGTTTTCTTTGCTTACTCTTTCATTTATTTACTTTAATTTAGCTATATCTAAACTAAGTGGCAAGGAGCGCCAGTTATGCCATCTTGTTTTATCATAGAGAGAGAATCACAAGTGAGTATTATTGTAAAAATTACATATTAATCACATCATTTCTTATACATTCCTTGCATAAAAGTATTAGATCTAGAGCCTTTCATATCCTTGCATAAAAGTATTAGATCTAGAGCCTTTCATATGACCTGTTTCATCGCAGAGGTCGACGGACAATGTGCTAATCTTGTGGATTGGTGCAGTGATTGTGAGGGCCGGGAGCTGTAAGGCTGAGCGACAATATCTCTACTAGGTGATATCCCTCCTCATAGAAGTCGATGACGTAACCAATATCGCAGGAGAGGCGCACTAGATAAGCTAAGTAGTGAAGGAAATTTGCATTAAAGTCTTTTTTTTACAGATGTGGTTGCTCGTGTAAATGGAACTCTGGAGAATAAAAAATTTCCGTGTTGTTAAAGGTTTGAAATTTTGATTTGAAAAAGGTGGATATGTTAAATTCACTTTGCTTCATAATTAATTTTCTTGGAAAGTTTACTTAGGGATAAATTTATGTGAAAGTATTCTATTTTAGAAAAGTAAAATAAAAAATAAAAAGGAAGAAAGAGAAAATCAGCGTTCTACCAACTATTGCAAGATTGATTTTGTAGAAAGTGTCTTCCCATTTATTATTGTAGAGGAATTTATTTTATTTGGGTAAATCAATTTTATTGAAGAAGCGGGGGAGAGAGAAGGGAGGCTAAGTATCAGAATCCATTAATGCCAAGCCATAATGTCATCATTTTACTTTTGGAAGCACCTCAGGAATCGACATGGTAATACATCAGCTGGTCCTTTGGGCTACAATACTTCTGTGGATAAAAAATGGAAACAACTTACAGATCAGAAGCAAGAACAAAACAACAAGCCTTTCTCTCGGAAGGTCCATGCTATCCTTCAATAGTCAAAGGACATCTAGAAGGAAGATGTAAAAAGAAAGTGTCTCTTTGAACTTGGATCCAAATTGCAGTATACAAAGTCTGAAGATGTACTCTTATGGTTGGACACATTAGATATGGTGTTGTCCCTGATAGAGAAATCAGATTGGAAAAGGTCAGGTTGGGCCTTGAAGCCATCAATGATTGCTTTGATACAACCCATGTTCTTGGAGCATTCTTGTGAAAATGTTAGACTCACAGTTGCCTCTTGTCTCAGCAGGATCATAGCTTTAACATCGCCACTACCACCTTACAACAATGATATCATGAGGGATATTGCAGTTGATAGTAGAAACCCTTCAAGGGTTGAACAACATCATGATTCCTACCTTTCAAAAGCAGCACAAAATTCTAGAACTGATGGCATGGTTCAACTTTGCACATTCATGTTGAATTTGGGATGTGATGAATAAATCTTTCAGGTGTTCCAAAATTTTTACACAAGCATAACATCAACCCATCCATACCATGTCGAAACAAGCATGCAAAATATTGTGCCCTTGTTCTTTGAAGGAGATGTTGACATCTGCAAGATACTAAGATCAAAATTGTTGACCATTTGGAGGAAGGAACCAAAAGGTATCACCAGTTTCCTATGATCTACTCGAGAAGTTGGTCTGGAAAAGCATAAAATTGCTCAGAAGGGTGTGGACTAGGATTGAGTTGAGAAGGGTTAATGGAGGAAGAAAGAACAAAACATGCAACAAGAATGAACTAAGGAGGAGAGGACTATGCTTTACATGGAAGGGACCTTGGGCCCTTAACCATTCATGTCCAGGTGATAGGAAGAAGGAAAAAAATACAAAATAAGAGGGGATTCCTTCAGATCTTGTGGAGTCTTTTGTAGTTGGGTCTATTGGTTTTCATGATGGTGAGCAGTAGCGTGATATTATTTAGGGAGACTTGTAGGATGACAAGCATTTGGAAGTGCATGAGGAAATTCTACCTAATGGTATTGATGAGGTAGACTCCTATACAACTAAGTCCATAGGTCTCTAGGGGGGTGTCCATAAAGAATATGAATAGTCAAGTATAGATAGCAATCCACCAGTGCATCTATGTTTGACAATTGGAGAGGATGAACAACATATTGTCTTCAAAAATGGAGGAGGCCAGGGAAATTTGAGTGAGGAGCCAGCAGTAGTGAACAAACATGATGAGCATGATCATGAGGAGCAACATGATAGACATAATGTGAAAAATGAACCATTCCCAAAGAGTCGATTAAAGGCTTAAGTTGAAGTTGTGGTCATTGGGCATACGGTGCAAATAGGTACAAAGACATTCAGAAGGGCATGAGAATTGCCAGTAGAGAACTTTCGGGGAAAGATCACGCATTTCAAGACACATCTTATGATGTTGAAGCAGAAAGTATAGCATCCTGAGACACTATCTTACAGGAGAACAAAAAAATTGAGGAGCTCATAGGGGTATGTGCCGAGTAAGCAGCCAAGTTGTCTAGTGTAGAGGAACGTCTCAAGTCCCTCACAAGATAGCAGGAGGAATATAGTTGGGAGTTCCATAGTAGCCCTCTATAGGAGTACATAGATAAAGCTTGCAGCACTATCAACCCACCTTTATACATTGGGGAGAACAGGGTAGATTTCTCCAAATGGATCATGGTGGGTGACTAAGTGGAGCAACATGAGTTTAGTAGTAGGCAACATCAATATAATAGACTTATTCCATGTGCATGCATTCATGCATTAGATCCTTCCCATGGGGTGGATTGACGAGATATTATGAGTTGGAAATCTATTGATGGGTTGATTCCTAGGAGGATACCTATATCCAAGAGCATATTACAACTTTGACTCTTAGGCACGGGAAGTGATGAAGGGCTAATGTGGTATCATAACCCACAGGTCCCAGGACTTAGGTGGTATTGGGATCCATGTGAATCTATTGTGGGTAGGATTGGTCGAAGGATTGTTTGGGATCCAAGGATCGAAGGATCCATTCAGGATCATTTAGCATGGAGGCATGGGATAACATATTGGTTTGTATGGGATCCTAGTATTAGTATACATATGTTTTTTTTTGTGGATAAAAGTGGATTTCTTGAGGGAAATAAATCGTTGGGTGGGAGGATTTGTAATATTCTATTTCCTTAATATGGTTAAAGTGGACGAAATCTGCCCATGGTATTTGCCTTCGTTTTTCGAGGGAAAATAATAAAATAATATTTCTAGAGAGTCTATCAAGCCTATTAAAGGGGATAGGAGCTAGGCCTTGGGATCACCCTGAGTTTTCCATCTATTTTGTATTTTTTGAGAACTTGGCGAGGCCAGTTCTAGTTTGATCCCAGTGACTAAATCCCCGTGGGTGTAATCTACTGGTGGATCCATCCAGGATTCACGTTTCTACTTCAATGTCTTGTTTTCTTGTGCTTTTAGTAGCCATGTATGCCGAGGCAGGGTTCCATTATTTTGCTTGTATTTGGGCATGTCTCGTTTTCTAAGTATTAATTGAAATAAGGGTTGCATCTTTCCAGATCCCTTTGTGTTTAGTGTCTTGTTGAAGTGTTTTTATGAGAACACCTAAATGTGCTAGATTTGTTTATTATTTCGCTGTTTGGGATAGAGTATCAAATTTAGTTTCAATTCATAGGGTCGATTCTTATGCTACAACACTCTATAGAACAACTAGTTAACTTAATATTGTAACACCCATGTAAAATTGCAAAATAAGCACAAACAATTTCAAATTCATGCACAAGCCCCATCTCCCAAGCCACACTTCTCAAAGGTGTCTTAGAATCACACCTCACTTTATATTCATCCACATAGAGATGGCCCTGTACTTATTAGGAAGGCCTTAGACCAACCTTGAGCCTAGACCATCTCATTCTTTCCTTAGAAGAAGAAGAAAGGCTCTGGCAGAAGCAGATAACATCTAGCACCCAGAAAGAAGTAAAAGAAGGAAGAAGAAAAAGGGCATAATACTAAATGGAAGTAAAACTAGTTCAGAGAAGAAGTAGATAGTGAATTCACTCAATACATCTAGTTAAAATAAGAAGTAGCTAGTGAAGTTGCTCACTAACCAAGACCAAGGAAGATTACTTTAGCTAATGAAGATGCCAAGTTTTTAAGCAACATACACCCATAATGCCGATTTTTGTTGTACTTGCGATCAAAAGTGTGTATTGCAGAACAACTTTGGGAACTCCCAAACCTACACAAATTTTGATTCAAAGTTGTTTAACATATTATGAGTCACCATTCATATTGGAGTGAATTTCTTCTTTACCTCATATAAGACATAAAATAAGTAATATTTTTATCGTCTTTGTAGCCACCACCTGAAATTTCGCACTTACAAAATCACATAACTTTAGCTAATGATTGTGAGGATAGACTTGTTCAAAACAGTATTTCAAAAAATCAGTTGAAATTCCAAATCAATTAGCATTTTGACTAAACTGTATATCATATCTTAGAAAAGGAAAGAAATTTGCTATAGTTTGAAATAGCTCCCATAAAAAACCATGTAATACTAAAATATAAGACCATTTATAAACAACCATATATCACTAATTATTGGCATAAATAATACTTGTAAATTATTTTGTGTCTATACACCAACCTACCAAAGTTTCCATTGGCAGACCAAAATTTCCACGAGAACCGGAAGGGAGCGAGGACCTAAAAGGAACAAAACAAAGGGAAGAGTAAAAGTAGTTTCAACATGAAATTAAGGGCATGTTATATGTCCAAAAGCTTATACAGTCACACACTATAATATTTTGGGGTTTCACATTTCTATGGCATACCCCAATAACATGAATATAGGATGATGGCCTGCAAATCTAGCACCCAACAATTTTACATAAAGTAATGAAGTGCAAGAAAAACATCAACAACTCGGTCCACTAAGCAGAGACCAAAAGAAGTAACTATAAAATCATTTTGTTAAATTACTTAAAAGATAATAGGATCTTCCCCATGGAATATAGAAAATCAAAATGCACAACCTAATTTGAAAAAGTAGAATCTCCTAACCTGATATGTATATAATTTTACATAAATCAAGGGCATTCGTTGATTCATCCTGTTGTTTTAATTCAATTGACAGCCTCTCAGACATACTCTAGTACCAAGTTAAGGTATGACCAAGAACAAATGGTCGTGGTCGTTGTCCCGAGTGGTTAGGGACGGCCGTTTATAGTCTCCCCGCCCGGGTTCGACTCACGGTGTATGTATCGCTGCTCTGCAACTCCGTTTCCAATTTCGCTTCACAGCTCCCGCTGTTGTATCTGCTCGCTTCGGCGAATATATGTTAAATGTTGCTTCGCAGCTCCGGCTGTTGTATCTGCTCGCTTCGGCGAATATATGTGTAAATGTTGCTTCTTCAGTGGGGATGCTCTTCCCCCACTAAAAAAATGACCAAGAACAAATGCTTCAAATAAACAAAATTTGAGTGATCCAGAATAGCAGTGTCCGCAACTCTTTATTTTTTATCGTTTATCCTACAATTTTTTTTAATAGCTACAGTGACCCCTGTCTCTAATCATTTAGCCCGTACAAGTGAAAAAAAATGTTAAAAATGAGCCATTTTAATTCAATTCTCATACAATAAAAAAAACAAACATGAGGACTCACTCACGGGTGTTCTCAAAACCTCCGAGGGGTTCTTCTGGCATTATTTTATTCCAATCAATACCCACATGAAAAACTGTAGCATTAATATTGTTAGCTGGATGTAGTGCTTGGTAAGAACTGTTGGATTTTCACACTCACCTCTTTGGGAATTGGTCATGTGGACTAACCATCACTCTAGGAGTCACCCTAGATCCACTCATAAAGGTAATGCAATGGTTTGAAAGTTTACTAATGCCTATAGGTTTTGATATAACTAAAACCTCAACAAAAACTCGACTAAAACTAGACCTTGCTTCCATAATAAGCTTCGATTATGCAACCACATGAAACAACAATTGTCATCGATAAAATATTATGGAAAGTTTAAATCTTGTGGGGTCTCCCTTGTTATTCGGCATCAATGACACATTATGGTGAATGTGAGCCTGCCATTAATACACATTATGGAAAGTGAGAGTCTAACACTAAGCTACAACTATTTACGTGTTTATAGGCCTAGAGCTTTGGAAGATAAATTATGGGGATCTGAGATTTGCAATGGGAACGCATGGGTTTAATCCAAATTCTACATCATACAAATAATATTGATGTAATATATGCGAGGTTAGTTACTTTCAGGGTTTTTTTAGATAAAGGAGGAATGACCTGTTATAGAGTTTTATGAACCCAACATTTCAGACTACCAAGTGAGTCCATCATCAGGGGATGCGTCAATAGATTTAAGAAGAGGCACTACAAGATTTTTATGAATGCATATTTTACCACTTCAAACATAGCGGATTTTGCATCCAAAGTGCTCAAACTATATAAATATTAGCACCTGGTATTTCAATACTAACTTGAAGGTTAAATATTTTGCAGTATTAACCATGGCATAGTATAATAGGGTGAAAAGTGCATCCTTTGAAGAGAATAACAAAGACAATGAAGAATAATATGTGGAAAGGTGGGTTCTATGGCCTATGTGAAAATTTGCTTTCACATGCTCAAGTATGCATAGCTCAATCTCTGATTCGAATCATTCTTATAACATCTCACTCACCTCCAAGGGATGTAATTATAGCCTCCTCTATGCAAAAGGAGGAGACGGTTGGAGTTATGGCTGAAGAAGGAATAAGCTACAAGCCAACTCTCATGGCATAAATGCTCAAACAGGACTAGAGTCCATTAAAACTTCAAGAATTTCTAATCATCGCCCAGATAGTTTTAATAATGGTTTGCATATTGTATTGTGATTGTATTATAACGTAGGAGCTCTGAGCTTCAACTAATTAGGACTTTATAGGACATTTTCATGCTCTAATTGGGGCTGTGATTTCTATGATTTCTACATAATCAATTATTTTCTTCATAGTGAGATTGAACTTGTAAAAACCTGGCTACAAAAGAATTGAAATGTTTCTTAACACAACATTCATGGAATAAGTATTTGTTGCCAATTAGTGAGGTTGCTTTGTATTGAAATTAATGTTAGTTGAAACCATAAAAGTTTAAGGTGGTACTTGCTTCAATTAACCATAAGAATTAGTGAGGTTGCTTTGTATTGAAATTAATGTTAGTTGAAACCATAAAAGTTTAAGGTGGTACTTGCTTCAATTAACCATAAGAATTAGTGAGGTTGCTTTGTATTGAAATTAATGTTAGTTGAAACCATAAAAGTTTAAGGTAGTACTTGCTTCAGTTAATCTGAGTGTGATTAGTTTTGTTCCTTTTTTTTTTTTTTTTTTTATAAGAATTTGATCACAATGGACTTCATTTTCCACTTGGATTTCAGAGTAGTAGGATGGTTTATTGGGACATATGAACTTATCCCATTTATGTGTTTTATAGCGCTTTTATAGATGGAATTTGTCATCTAGATGACGTTAATGGTGCTTTGTCTCTCATAATTTACTCACTCAATCTTTTGCTCCTTTTCAAATATGTTTTCATTATGCTTTGGGCCAATGATAATTGAGATGGTATGTGTCTAACTATTACAAAGTATTTTTCACCTTTTAGTCTCTATGTTTTGGGTATATAAGATATTGCGGTGTGTTGTATCTTTATAGACAGTTCTAGGCTTGGGAACTATGCCAAAGCATCTAAGTAAGGGTTTTAATTTAATTGGATGACTAATGCATTAAACCACTAACACTTGTATAATCCAAAAATCTTGAGAATTTCAAAGGGTTTATTTTCATTCATAAGAGCATAAAATCTTTGAATTGATTTTGAAAGTGGAAAAGGGAGAAGATATATGCCAATTAAACATTCATACTCAATACTTAATTCACCAGATATAGTAGATGCGTGCAGAATAATTCTACAACCAAACAAATATATATTTAAGAGATGACAAAAGACAACAATTTAGAGGTGCAGAGGAACTAATTTAAATAGTCTGTTCAATTAGCTAATCTCCATAATGATGATAACTTTGTAGTGGGTTGTCGGGGAAGTTAATACTTAACTTAGCCTTACCCTAACTCCTATGTTACCTTGAATATATGATGAAAAACAAAGATGAATAACCAGAAAAACTCACATGAACACAAATGTTGTTAAGACTAAAGTCAGAATCCTTTGATTATCTTCAAAAACTTTCAAAAGAGTACAATAATGTATCTAGATTATCACAAGGGTTCAACCCTTCTTACTTCGAATTACAAAATATTTATAGAGTGTAATTCAAAAATATCTAATCTAATACAATCCTTTACAAAATAAAATCTTATCCAAAATGATTTGGATATATCAAACTAATACAATATAAAAATAGACTTTCTGAAACTAATTTGCATAATCAACACTCTATTCGAGGGTGTTGTTTGTAACTGTTTCCTAAAAACTTGTTTATGCTCTTTGTGCTCCTTCTTTCGTTGTACTGGCACCTGAAAATATGTATTCAACTCTTGTTTTCCTGTGCTTCTACCCTAAAATGTTGCATTTAGTTTACTCAATAAGCTCAAGTAACTTGTCCCATCTTTCATCATCTAGAATTGAGAATTTAACCACTCTTTTGTATGCTTCATCCACCTCTGTGCATTTTTCAAAATTTGGTCTAGTAATAAATAAATGTTGAATTTCATGCTAGATAAATAAGTCATATTCTAGACCTTCTAAAAAAGCCTTACGACTTATGACTCCCCTTGTTTTAGAAAATTTTGATATGTCTGCTGCTATGTCATGCAATTTATGCTGGTAATTTTCTAGTGGAGTCAATTGACCACTAGAATCTGTCAAATATGGACATATTTTTTTTTGTAGGATGGTAAATTTTTTGTGAAATTTCTTTATCTCCATTTCTAAGTTCTGACATTTATTTTCTAATTGTAACATTAAATTTCTTTTAGTCAAAACTTTTCTTACTTCTAGGACTATCTCAGTCTTATCTTCAATTCTTAAGTCTTCCAATTCATCCTTAGTCTTTTAATTCAGTACTTTGATGATCCTCGTTGCCTCCCTTGACTTATGATCTAAGTCTTTCTTAATCTCCGTTATGGCTTCCTTTTCTTTTCTCACCAGTTCTTCTTGTTCAAATATAATCTCAATAGATGTCCAGAGCTCTGAAATGGTTGAATTGATATCAACACATATATTTTCCTTTTCTTTAGAAAATGTATGTGATGTGAGTGATTTATTTGCATACTTTTGATTAATCATTTTTCTTTATGTATTTATTTTTCGTTTTAGGAATAAATATAGAAGGAACAATCACAAAAGCTGGATGAAATCGATTATTAATGAATTGGGTAAATTTGGGCACAAAAAACTATGTTTCGCTATCTTTATATGCATGGACGCGAATTGAATGACTGTTGTTCAAACGACAGAACAATAGCGACCAAGAAAGGAAAAGGACAGCATCTCGATTATGGAGGGCAGCGAAAGACCAGGATGATCAATTCTATTCTGTGATGAAATCATATTGATGGTTGCAAAATCCTTAGGATCTCCTGATCCTGAGAATTCGCTTCTATCCAATTATCTTCCAAAAGTTATATAAAGCCATCAGGCGAAATGAATAGCTAGTTAGGTATTTTAAGATTGTAATTACTCATTTTGGACACAGAGCACTTTAATTACTGTGACGTTGTAACTCTATTATCAAGTTAATGAAGAAGACTGTGTTTTACATATAATCGCATTCTGAATATCTTTCGGTAGTGACTTCTGGAGACTTTGGGCCCAGTCGATAGGAGATCTACTGCTTTAATTGTGTCATATTTACTTCTTCTTATTCTGATAATTGTTTATTATTGTTAGTTTGTGAAATTAACATTATTCCAATTGCTGTGAATCTTGATGATTATGATTTTCTTTTGCTGTTCAAACTAGATTCTAGATCTTATCGTGGTTTACATTTGTGTGCTAATCTTTACTGAATTTATCAGGTTGATTTAAGTATTCGATTGTTGTTCATTCTAAAGTAGTATTACCAGAGATCTCAAGCTTATAGTTGATTGCTTTCCATGAGATGTTTTCATAGTTACTTGTTGTTCAATTGTTGTAGTTTTCCTTCATACTAAATGAATTAGTGTCAATACCAGTTAGATTGTGTTGTAGCGAGTACAACCACCCTCCAAATTTTTGCCTTAGCATGTTTTGGAGCCTCCCTACCAACCTTCACAGCAGCTTGCCTTTCTTCGTTAAGTCCTCAAGCTTCAGTGTCTTTCTTGCTCAAAGGCATCCTGTCGATCACAGTCTGATCTTTTCCCTTCACAGGCTGCTTATCCGAACTTGGTCTAGAGGGAAACCAGCCATTCCCTCCAAGAATTACACAATTCCCTTTGACAGCTTACTAGGCTCCAAGATTGCGCAATCCTACCAACCAACCCTCCCAGCAAGAATTGCGCAAATTTTCCCATCAACAGGCAGTTCAACCCAGGATTTGTGCAAATCTGGGTAGAAGTCAGTTGCTAGGCCCAGAAATTGTGCAATCCCCTTGGGAAGTCAGCCCAACTTACAGTCAGAAATGCACATTTTTCTCCAGTAGTCGAGCAGTCGCTTGCATGTGCAGCTGAGTTGACTGGTTCCCTCTGGGACCGAGCAAAATAGACTTGCATGCATAAGCTTCTTATCCCAAGGCAACATGCAAAGGCATCCCTTGTTTCAGGGATCTATGTTTAGCAGTTGGAGGTTACATGCAAGGAGTAATTCCAAAACCTCCCTCCAAGTGTCGCTTCCTCCTAGATTTGTGGCATGAGCGTCATAACCTCGATGTTATCAAAACTCATCAACTAGATGTTGCAGAGCTCATTCCTCACATCAACCTTGTAGCTCTGACATCCCACATCACATCTAGGAGTAGTTGGCACATTCAGCTCAACTGTTTTGGGGTAAGCTCGCTTCCCATGCCTTGTTCTGCATTTCTGTCGCTTTTTGTGTATGCGCTTGTGTGAGTCTTGTTTGATTGCTTTCTTTGAACGCTTGCTATAATTTACATGTATACTAGCTTGTCCTAGCTCTGTTTCAGTTTTCGTTGCTATCTCACTGTTGTCGCATTCATGAAACTGTTTTGGACGGACGTTCGCCCAATCGGCGAACTGCCTCACCGACATGCATGTTGATCTGTTTGCTCAATCCTTCATTCATGTTTTGCATGCACTGTTTATCACTTCTGCTATCACTTAGTGTCGCCATGCATTTCATCGACTTACTTGCTTTCAGTTGCCCGTCAGCGAGTCGGGCCAACCTTGGCCCATTCTTTACCTTCACTAAGGCTACATTGCGCAATTTGGAGAAGGAAGGCTCACCTTCCTCTCTATATTTGCACAATCTAGCCCAACACTGGCCTCCTGGACTAAATTGCGCATTTCTGGAGGTCAGTGGCTGCTTGGCCCAAAAATTTGCGCAAATCTGTCCTTGGGCTAGCAGTCTTTCCCAGCTGGAATCGCGCATTCCGCAATCCCAGCAGCCAACTGCCCAACTGGATTGCGCATTTTGCAGTTCCAGCAGTCAGTTAGTCTCCCAGCAGCCCGGACTGTGCCTTGTGCAGTCTTGGTAGTCGGTCTCCCGACCTCCCGGCTGAAATTGCGCAACCTTCACGATCATTCACCCAGGTATGTTGTAGGTCAGTTCTCATGTTCATTTTGGTTTTCGACTGACAGATTGCTTGCTATGAGTGTTGCCATGTCTCCAGGTATCACATGTGTTCATCTACCTCTCAGTAGTACAGGTACAATAGTTTCCAAGAGACCAGAGACGAAGACACTGTTCAGAGCACGCTTGGGGATGTAGTTGATCAAGTGTCCATGGGTTTACCTACTCACGAAGACATCAAGTTGTTCATGGACAAGGACATCAAGCAACAACATCACAACGAGTAGCATCATGAACAACAACTGAAGGCAGCATATCGAATGCAACGAACACAGTGAACGCAGTGGATGCAAGAGGAAGGTTGTTGACAACATAGAGGCGGAGAAAAGTTGCAAGATCAAGTAGATCCACTGATAATGAAAGCAACTTTGGGGACTCATACTATGAAGTGACGACACGACATGAAGATCGCATGAAGGCAAAAGATGGAACAAAGAAGGAGTTTCATGTGCTAAAGTAGCAACTTAGGAAGAACATGAAGCTGCACAGACTATCCAATGAGTTGCAACAGGAACAGGAACAACAGTGGGCACAACATGCACTCACAGATGAAACTATGCCAGTACAAGTTAAGGATCCATCCCAGCAGCGGACACAGAGAAAACATGGTGAGTAGTGTTGTTGATCGCATACAAAGGATCCAACACACTCACCAAGGCGAATACAAGAAATAATTCCAACTGGGGCTGAACATGCACTTCAACAAGTTGATGCGCATGACCACCAACACACACTTGAAGATCAACATAGACACTACACACTTGAAGATCAACACAGACACTATGCATCAGTGTGTTTCCGGTTTAATCGTACCCAAGAAGACCATGCGCATGTTATCTTACGAGTTGGATGAAGGGGCCGAACCAATGCACCAGTTGCAATGGAGGTAAGAGCTCGCTTCAGCAAGATGTCACCATGAGGTGCATGCACACCATCACGGATGACCAAGCTTGGCATCAGCTCACTAGGTTCACCATCACAAGCATGTCAAAGAGTTGGTCTCACCACAATGGACCAAGTTTCAGCGATGTCTTGCAAGGCTTGTTCAAGCCATGTTGGCTCACATGAGTACATGTGCATTGTATTGTTGAGTCATATCAAGTGTCAGTCGAGTGTCAACAGTTGGATGTAACAATCATAGAGTATGTGTAGAGTCAGGAGGGTAGTTGAACTGTCACAAAGGGGATGTCAAGGGTCAACCCACCCTTTGCTATAAAAAGTACCTCACAACTCATTATAGATGCTTTTGGTTAGCCAAGCTTCTACTAAGACTATCTTGAAGAAGGTTTGGACAGTATTGTAACGCGCCTTGGCTTCTCCATTGCACGGAGCTAGTACATCTCTTTGGAGGAGTAGGCGGATGTGGCCGTAACATTCTACTGATAGGGCTAGCGGGTTTACATGGTGTATTGTATGATTGTGACTTACACTTCTTTATATAATAAAAGCCAACACATTTCATGCATATGTTGTTATTGTAGTTGGACTGCTCCGGTTGCCTTAATGATATATGTTGTTTAACTTACATACTTCTATATGAACTAATTCACATGAATTTATATGAATCTTGTTGTTAATGTGTTGCATATGTTGTTAATGTTGTCATTGTCTGTGTCGACTGCTCTGTCAGACACCAAACATATCTTTCTCTGAACCTTGTTATATCAACCATCACACTCGTCTTGGACTGATCCATGAGTGTTGTTCAGGTTATCTTACCTTGTATGTTGGGATTGCCACATCCATGTCGATAGCTCTGCCGAAAGTTATGCATGTCCTTTGTGTTGTGTGTTCCTAACTGAGTTGGGACTGATCCCTTTCAACTTGGAACTCACCTTCACCTTCCTCTCCCTTTGAAGTGTTGGAACCTCTCATACTCATTCCTTGACTCCCTGCATCAATCACACCCTTGCTACTGATAGATTTATCTTACTTGCCTCTGTGCAACATCGCGGTGAAGGCATTACCTTACGACCCACTGCTAGGACTCCTACACCAAACGGTCTGAGGTCTAATTGGGACTTCTTACTAGGGAGGTCCCCTTGACATGTTGGCAGGTCTAGCACCGTCAACATATCTGGCGCTAGAAGGAGGGCCTGATGACAAGCAGTGTCCTCTCAACTAGTTTTGAACCTTTGCATATCTTTCATGGAATCTTGCATTCTTCTTCCCCCGAGGTGTTTTTCGAATCGTGAAGATGTCTCCATCTCCGGGAAGTTTTTCAATCTCTTGTCCACTCACACGTATTAGGGTGAAGGTGAAGTGGCCTGGACTGAGCACTTACATAACTTCCTTTCCATGATTTATGAGGAAGATGAGTTTACTAATGAATAGGCCGGTTTTCTGCTTGCATTCACACTTCGCAAATCCCCATTTCGTTGGGTGCTCAGCCTACCGGCTGACACCATGCACTCATGTCAGCACTTTTGTGATCTTATTGAAGACACGTTCCATCATTTTGATCCAGACCATCTTGACCGGAAATTGTTACAGCAACGGAGGGCTCCGCATGAATCCGTTATTGATTTTTGGCAGCGCTTCCGTGACTTATAGTTTCAAGCTTCGAGGAGCCAGATGAAGTTCACTTATCTCTGGGACCGATTCGAGTATTGTCTTAAGAAATATGCCTGTCCCAAGAGGAAGCTTGATGTCAAGCCTCGCTCAACCTTCTTCGTTGATGGAATTGCATAATAGCATGCGGGAGCAGGTACTTGTCTCAATGGATTGTCCGCCTCCCTTTCATTCAACAGTTCCACCATCGCCCAGTGATACTGAGGATCATGTTCGCACATCTTTTCATTCTTCACACCCTCCCAACATTACTCCACTCCATTTCCGCGCAGAGTTGTTTGTGAGTCCTTCGAGTTCCCATATGCATTCTTTTCTTCGACCTCCGTCTTCGCACCCAAGTGTTCCTTCGGATGATGTTGTCTTGTGTTCATCCGTTCTGGACTCTTCACTTGTTGTGAACGAGGAACAACCCACTAACGGAGTTGGTGTTGCACAACCAACATGCGTTGTCATTCATGAAGAGTATGAGTGGGAGCTTGAACACCAACACTTAGTGAAGGATGACTCCCTTCCGTCCGAGCCCCTTCCGTTCTTTCCTAGCTTCATTGGTGAACCTGCCATCCATGATTTTACATGTGTGTCTTCATCCATGGATGCACCCATTGTTGATCACTCGCAGGACTCACCGGATGCTAGTCCATCATTCGACAATGGAGAGGATAAGTTATTCATTAAATATCCACTTGATCCTTCATCTATCTTTTCCGGAAACACAGAGGATGAGTTCGTTCACTTTTCATCTACCCTTCTATTTGATTCATCTGTTCATGAGGATGCTGAAGAATTCATTGATTTTTTTGATCGTGGCGGTCGTGATCCATTTGCTTCCATTTTTTATCATGATCATGAATCTATCGCAGTTGATCTTTCGAATCCACCAGTTTATGATGATATACTTGATGATGAAGTTGAGACACCCAAGACTGTTGAGGCACTTCAACCCGAGCTGATGGTTATGTCAGGTCCTCGCTCTCTTGGGGTTAGTCTCACTTTCAATCATGAAATTGTTCAATCACCCAATGCTCCTCATCACTCATTTGTGTGCATTGAAGATCCATCTCACACACAGATCACACTTCCTCCACTCGAACTGCATGATCCCATTTCTCATGCATTGGAGGAGTCTTACATTGCAATCACTCATGCGTGACGCAAGTTATCTTTGTTTCTTTCGTTTGCTTGCATGTCTCAGTCAAGAGTGTGCTTTTTCTTCAAAGTTGCATGTAGTGTCACGCAATACCACGATAAGTCCACAGACTATCCATCATGCATATGCACTCACTTATGTCCCGTGGGCACTTTGAAACATGAAGTGTGGCTGTCTTCACTGTCATATATTTCTAGTATGTTGGTCCGCACAACTGGGTTACTCGCAGACCAAGCCTTCACTCACATGGGTCTAGCAATCCGTCGGTGGCTGCATTGGAAGTATAACTTCACATGATCAGGCCCATGCATCTTTAGTGTAGGAGTAGGAGTAGTGTTTAGTTTCAGTTGTTTGCTTGCATGCTTGTTTACTTTCATGCTTTGTTTTCTTGCTTGCTTATTTGCTTGCTTTGCTCTCATTTTTGCTTCTACTTTTGTTTGGCTTTGTTGTTAGTTCGTTCGCTTGTTTCATTCGTAGGTTAGTTCATATGAAACCATGTGTGACTCATGAAAGGAGCTGGGTAAAGTACAAGAGGGCTTGCACAACTATCACTACTTGGTTATATGTCATCTTTCCTATGTATGATGAGGTTCTTACTTTTAGTCCATGATACATCGAAGGAAAATACGTACCATTCGAAGTGAACCTTGGTGAAAACACAACACTTGCGCGCTAACTAGTGTCACCTTCTCTATTCGGTTGTTTTTGGGTTAATCCTTGTCAGCTCAGTCAAGTAGAGTAAGGTGGGGGGGAACCTTAACAAGCATGTCAGGGATATAATAACTTACTTCTCTGCTGGAAAAACCTCTTCTTCTCTCAATAAGTCGGGATCCCTCTTCCGCCTCTGAAATGAATAAGTGTTATGCAAAGTGAAAATGAAAATGAAAAAATGAATAAGATGAAAGAAAAGAAAGGCTTCATGTGCAGGGAAGTGATGCAAGTAACTGTCGGGGTACTGACAAGGCTCGCTGGTAGCGGAGCCATGCTTGTGTTCCTATGTGACTCCACCGGGGTACTATCCAGGCCTGCTGGCAGTGGAGCAACACTAGAGATGAAACTTAGACTCTGACGACTATACTGCTTATGCACTTATATACCCCTTAACCCCAATCGAAACAACTGTGTTTCCTTGACTTGGAATGTGTTTCAATCGACCAAGAGTCTGGTAGATGCTACAACTTATAATCAAGCTAGTGTTAAGCCAAGACGAGTTGAGAGCTGAACAATACTTCCAAAGATGTTAGACTTGCTTTTTAAAAACAAGGTCCATTCAGAGAGCTGGAGTTCTACTAGTGTGTCGCCAAGTATTGTAGCGGCTACAACCACCCTCCAAAAGTTTTCCTTAGCCTATTTTGGAGCCTCCCTACCAACCTTCACAACATCTTGCCTTGCTTCATCAAGTCCTTAAGCCTCAGTGTATTTCTTGCTCAAAGGAAGCCTGTCGATCACAGTCTGATCTTTTCCTTTCATAGGCTTCTCATCTGGACTTGGTCCAACTGCAAGTTGAGCAGCTTCCAAATGAAATTTGTGCATTTCTGGAGGGAAACCATCCATTCCCTCTAGGAATTGCGCAATTCCCTCTAACAGCCCACTGGGCTCTAGCATTGTGCAATTTTTCCCATCAACAGGCAGTTTAGTCCAGGATTTGCACAAATTTGGGTAGCAGTTAGCTGTTGGACCTAAAAATTGAGCAATCCCCTTGGGTAGTCAGCCCAGCTTACAGTAAAAAATGCGCATTTTTCTCCAGCAGTCGAGCAATCGCTTGCATGTGCAGCTGAGTTGATCGGTTCCCTCTGGGACCGAGCAAAACAGACTTGCATGCATATGCTACTTCTCCCAAGGAAACATGCAAAGGTATCCCTTGTTTCAGGGATCTATGTTTAGTAGTTGGAGGTTACATACAAGGAGTAATTCTGAAACCTCCCTCCAAATGTCGCTTCCTCCTAGATTTGTTGCATGAGTGTCATAACCTCGATGTTATCAAAACTCATCAACCGGATGCTACAGAGCCCATTCTTCACCTCAAACTTGTAGCTCTGACATCCTACATCACATCTAGGAGTAGTTGGCACATTCAACTCAATTGTTTTGGGGTAAGCTCGCTTCCCATGGCTTGTGTCGCATTTTTGTATCTTTTTGTGTATTCGTTTGTGTGAGTGTTGTTTGCTTGATTTATTTGAGCGCCTATTGTCATTTACATGTATACTAGCTTGTCCTAGCTCTGTTTCATTTTTTGTTGCTATCTCACTATTGTCGCATGCATGAAACTGTTTTGCACGGACGTTCGCCCAATCGGCGAAATGCCTCACCCAAATGCATGTTGATCTGTTTGATCAATCCTCCATTCATGTTTTTCATGCACTGTTTATCACTTCTACTATCACTTAGTGTTGCCATGCTTTTCATCGAATTCCTTGCTTTCAGTTGCCCATTGACGATTCGGGCCGACCTTGGCCCGGTCTCTACCTTCACCAAGTCTACATTACGCAATCTGGAGAAGGAACCTCACCTTCCTCTCTATATTTGCGCAATCTAGCCCAACACTGGCCTTCTGGACTGAATTGCGCATTTTTGGAGGTTAGTGGCTGCTTGGCCCAAAAATTTGTGCAAATTTGTCCCTGGGCCGACAGTCTTTCCCAGCTGGAATCATGCATTCCGCGATCCCAGTAGCCAACTACCCAACTCGATTGCCCATTTTGCAGTTCCAACAATCAGTTAGTCTCCGAGCAGCCCGAACTGTGCCTTGTGCAATCTTGGCAGTCTATCTCTCGGCGTCCTAGTTGAAATTGCGCAACCTTCACGATCATTCGCCCAGGTATGTTGCAGGTCAGTTCTCATGTTCATTTTGGTTTTTTACTGACAGTTTGCTTGCTATGAGTGTTGCCATGTCTCCAGGTATCACAGGTGTTCATCTGCCTCTCAGTAGTATAGGTACAATAGATTCCAAGAGAGCAGAGACGAAGACACTATTCATGGCATGCTTGGGGATTCAGTTGATCAAGTGTCCATGGGCTTACCTACTCATGAAGACATCAAGTTGTTCATGGAAAGCAACTGAAGAAAGGATACCAAATGCAGTGAACATAGCAGATGCAAGAGGAAGGTTGTTGACAACATAGAGGCGGAGCAAAGTTGCAAGACCAAGTAGATCCACTGATAATGAAAGCAACTTTGGGGACTTAGACTATGAAGTTACATCACGAAATGAAGATCGCACGAAGGGAGAAGATGGAACAAAGAAGGAGTTGCATGTGCTAAAGCAGCAACTCAAGAAGAACATGAATCTGCATAGACTGTCCAGTGAGTTGCAGCAAGAACAAGAACAATAGTGGGCGCAACATGTACTCACGGATGAAACTGTGCCAGTACAAGTTAAGGATCCATCATTCAGCAGAAACAGAGCAAACATGGTGAGTAGTGTTGTTGATCACATGCAAATGATCCAGTAGCATGCATGTCGTTGAGCGCACGCATGCAATCCAACCCATTCAACACACTCACCAAGGCGAAGACAAGAAACAAGTCCAACTGGGGCTGAACATGCACTTCGACAAGTTGATGCGCATGACCACCAACACACACTTGAAGATCAGCACGGACACTATGCATCAGTGTGTTGCCGTTTCAACCATACCCAAGAAGACCATGCACATGTTAGCAGACGAGTTGGATGAAGGGGCCGAACCAATGCACCGGTTGCAACAGAGGCAAGAGTTCGCTTCAGCAAGATGTCACCATGAGGTGCATGCACACCATCACAGATGACCAAGCTTGGCATCAACTCACCAGCTTCACCATCACAAGCATGTCAAAGATTTGGTCTCACCACAGTGGACCGAGTGTCAGTGATGTCTTGCAAGGCTTGCTCAAGCCATGTTGTCTCACATGAGTACATGTGCATTGTAATGTTGAGTCATGTCAAGTGTAAGTCGAGTGTCAACAGTTGGATGTAACAGTCATAGAGTAGGTGAAGAGTCATGAGGGTAGTTGAACTGTCACAAAGGGGAATGTCAAGGGTCACCCCACCCTTTGCTATAAATAGTCCCTCATAACTCATTGTAGAGGCTTTTGGTTAGCCAAGCTTCTACTAAGACTATCTTGAAGAAGGCTTGGATAGTATTGTAACGCGCCTTGGCTTCTCCACTGCACGGAGCTAGTACATCTCTTTGGAGGAGCAGGCGGATGTGGTTGTAACGTTCTACTGATAGGGATAGCAGGTTTACATGGTGTATTGTATGATTGTGACTTACACTTCTTTATATAATAAAATCCAACACATTTTCATGCATATGTTGTTATTGTAGTTGGACTACTTTGGTTGCCTTAATGATATATGTTGTTTAACTTATGTACTTGTGTATGAACTGATTCACATGAAATTATATGAATCTTTTTGTTAATGTGTTGCATATGTTGTTAATGTTGTTACCGTCCGTGTCGAATGCTTTGCCGGACACCAGACAGACCTTTCTCTGAACCTTGTTATATTAACCGTCACACTCGTCTTAGACTGATCTGTGAGTTTTTTTTAGGTTATCTTACCTTGTATGTTGGGACTGTCGCATCCGTGTCGACTACTCTGCTGAAAGATGTGCATGTCCTTTGTGTTGTGTGTTCCTAGCTGAGTTGGGACAGATCCCTTTAAACCTAGAACTCACCTTCACCTTCATCTCCCTTTGAAGTGTTGGAACCTCTCATACTCATTCCTTGACTCAATGCATCAGTCACACCCTTGCTACTAACAGAGTTATCTTATTTGCCTCTATGTGACATCGCGGTCAAGGCATTACCTTACGACCCACTACTGGGACTCCTACACCAAACGGTTTGAGGTATAATTGGGTCTTCTTATCGGGGAGATCCCCTTGACATGTTGGTAGGTCCAACACCGTCAACAGATTGCTAAGAGTGATTCCTTTTACTTGCATTCTGATTCAGTTTCTTGTAGAGTAGATTAAGTAGATTTAAATGTGCTTTAGAGATTTCTTTCAGAATTGTTTGGATTGAACTTCAAGAATTAGATATTAGCCATTGCAATGATTCTAAATCATTTCATTATGAATTAGCCTCTGAATTCACTTGCATATACAATGTTGAACACTCTTGAAATAAATAGACTTACCCTGGGTTGATGATTAATGTAGGTATTAAGATCGCTTTTAATAAGTCATCTTAGTGCACCAACATTTTGCATCGTTGCCGGGGAGAGTGTTTCAAAGTGATTTCTTTTTATTTTGTTGTAAAAGAATTGGGTTTTAAAAATAGGAGGTAAGAACCTGCGTAATCAATAAGTGCTTGCTCATCAGCCCGCTTTTCAGCAAATTCATAGAGGTTAAATAGGAGTAGGGTTCTTTTTTATGAATGAATAGGAATAAAGAGATAGAAAAAGATCAGAACCCCTTGCCTAAATCCACAAAACCCAAGGATCGGTGAACCTTGGGAGATCAACTTTTATAAACAAAATCGTAGGAAAAGCAAAGTCTCAGGTATTAGTATGATTCCAGACTATATCTGGAAAAAGCCCTATTGTAATTCCTCAGGTAGTAGGCTCACCATCTGCAGCCTACGCTGAGATTCATAGCCAAATTGGAGGATTTTAACAGAGCTTTCAGGTTACAGAAAATTTACATTATGATCCTTTACAAGAGGGAAAATTGTGCAACTTAAGAGAAGGAGAGGGAGAAACCAGTGGAACTGCTAAGGAAGAGCCACGGTTGTCTGAATTAGGATCTCCTGTGATACTAGATCTAGGCAATGCTGCAAAATCAACTCAGATTGAGAATCCTTTGCTTACTCGAATAGAATCCCCTGAAATCCTCGAAGGATATTGGCACGTTTTCGACCAAATGGCAAACCAAGTACCTCAAGGTCAAACCTCGACATTGGAATACCCCATAGTCGACCCAATAGCCATTGCCCTGATGAATGTTATCCCCTTGAAAAACATCCCAAAATTTCATGGGATGACCACAGAGGATCCGGACGCCTTCTTATTCAAGTTTGACATCCTGTGTAGAGGATACGATTATACCACCAACCCTCAAAAATTAAAGTTGTTCCCTTATACGCTAAAAGGAGCATCTTTGAAGTGGTTCATGGGTTTAGGTGGACGTACTATTAACTCTTGGGATGACATGAACACTTATTTTCTCACAAAATATCAGGCCTATTATAGGACTAGGAATTAAAAGATGAAATCTTTATGATGTCTACAAAGGATAATGAAATTCTAAAAGAATATGTCAAATGGTTTCACTACAATTTGCAGAGATCCCCTCACTCCACATTACCAAAATAAGTCCTAAGAGCCATCTTAATCAAGGGAATGAAAGAAGAATGGATAGAAACTCTAAATTTGATGGGGAAGGGAGACATTTCTCAAGAGGATTATGATGAAATCGTTCGCTTGTGTATCAGGTGTTCACGAGGTAGTACACACACCAAGTCAGGAAGCCGATATTTTGTGACTAGAGGAAGCAAACCACATAGTGGAAGCGTAACAAGAATGGAAATTGGTAACCTCCTGGAGGACTTCAAGACGGACATCCTGGGCACCCTTACAACATAGTTGGACATCTTATAGGACAAACATAAACAAGCCTTAGCAGAACAAAACTTGGCCATTTTTTGCCCACACTTCCAGAAGAAGCACAACCAATGGGAGTGTCCATTGGACATGGTCCAGACCTGTGCTATTTGCACCAAGGACCATGCCACTGAGCAGTGTCCATCACTTCCAGGGCTGAAAGCAGTTTTTAAAGAAGTAGAAGAGGAGATAGAACTAGTATACTTAATGAACCAGTGTCGATAGTGGCAAGGCCGACCCACAAGTATGTCACAAGACACATCTCATTTCTTTCCTTCTTCGTCATTTAATCAGCAACAAAATTCTGGAGCAGCGTGGCAAGGTCAATCACCTTTCTCGAATTGGCAGTCCCAAACCTTTCTTATGTCACCTTGGTTAACTCAGTCATTTACGGGTAATGGTTAGCCGAATTCTCCTTTCACTCCTTTTATGCAAGGTAATCCATATCCATCCCAGTGGCCAGCCTCTATTTCACAAAATTCAAACTGGTCTCTGAATTGGCAGTGACCTTTAGGGACAAATAATACGCCTATGGGTACTGGTCCTCAACCTCAACCTACATTATCATTCCCATATCTATTACAACAAAATTCTCAGCCCCTTCTGCATCCCCAACTACTAGCTCAACCGAATCCAAACCCCTATAACAGACTGATTCAACTGGTGCAAATTGTTGAAAACTCAGACTATGAGACCGAATGAAAAGAATGCAATGAACTTAGACTGAGGTCAAGATGCGTCATAACTCCTGAGGAAGATAAAGACCAACCACCAATTGAGTTAGAAACCCCACCTATACATACACCATTGACTATGATTGACACAAGAGTAAAACAAGGAGAAGAAACAGTTGAGCATAGAGATCCTGAAAAACTCATTGTTACTTCTCCCCCATTTCCTCAAAGATTAACAATACCTAAACCAATTGTTTATCCAGAATTTGATCTCGTAGGGGAACTAGAAAATCTTTGCATTAGAATTCCTCTCCTCCAGGCCATCCAAGATATTCCTATTTACTGTAAAACAATTAAAGGGTTATGTGTGAAAAAAACTATGAGGAAAGAAAAAGCTCCACCCACTATTCATGTTGTAGGGACCTTGTCTGATTTTCTCTTGGTCGGGGAAACACCAATAAAATCTGAAGATCCTAGGAATCCCATAGTTACAGTCCAAATATATGGCTGCTCCTTTCCAAACACGCTAGTCAACTTGGGTGCAACCATTAACATCTTAAGAGAAGAAACCTATAAGACACTTGATATCACAGCCCTGGAACCAACTACCACCCTGCTAGAACTCACTGATTGTTCAATGGTAAGACCAGAGGGAACTTTATAGGATATTACGGTGTCTGTTGATTCATGGGAGTACCCATTATATTTTCTCGTTATAAACCCAAAAAGTCGATTAGATGGGCACCCTCTAATTTTGGGCCAACCTTGGTTGGCAACAGTGGATGCTTATATAGGTTGCTGAGAGGGTAGCATGACCATTGCTAAGGGGGATGCTGTAAAAAATCTTGTTTTATATCCTCCTGCCAAACCAAGTCTGCCCATTGTAAAAATACATAAACAACCACCCTCATACATGGAAGAAAGTATTCATTCACCACTTACAGTAGCAGAGGCGATTAAGTTCAAGAATCAGAATGAAGATGATGTAATCAATAACTTTATCAATCAGACAACCAATATGTATAATGTAAAATGTAAAATGTTAAAGGAAATTCTTGACAATGAAGCCTCGAAAGACCCTTTGAAAGATACTGATGATCAACATATCCAGACAACTGTCGTTCATAATAGCAAGCCTGTTGAAATTGAACCAGGCAAGATTTTACACATTAATGATAACCTAGACAGTGACCAACAACAAAAGCTCATTCAGGTTCTGAAAAAATATAAAGGGGATTTTGCTTGGGATTATCTAGACATGAAGGGCATAGACCCACAGTTATGTACGCATCATATCTACACCGAAAAGGATGCTCATCCTATCCGGCAACCTTAGCGGAGATTGAATCCACATCTCAAAGATATTGTAAAGGAAGAGTTACAGAAGTTGTTGGATGTGAACTTCATTTATCCTATTTCGGATAGCAAGTGGGTCTCTCCATTGGTAGTTGTTCCTACGAAAAATGGGAAGTGTCGCATCTGTGTGGATTATCGGGAATTGAACAAGGCCACACAGAAAGATCACTTCCCTCTTCCATTTATTGATCAAGTCCTTGATACACTGGTAGGAAAACAATTCTTTTCTTTTTTGGATGGCTTCAATGGCTACAATCTGATGCAAATCGCCCCTGAAGACCAAGAAAAAACCACCTTTACCTGCCTGTGGGGTACATTCGCTTATCAAGTATTACCGTTTGGCTTATGCAATGCCCCAGCTACGCTTCAGAGGGCCATACTCAGCATTTTTGTTGATCTGATAAATGGATGACTTGAAATTTACATGGATGACATTACCCCGCATGGGGACGACTTTGATCAAGCACTACAGACATTAGAGAAGGTTTTGGAACGATGCATCGCCACTAGGCTATCTTTAAGCAATGTCAAGTGTCACATGATGATGACAGAAGGTGTAATCCTAGGACACTACATTTCTGTAGCTGGGATACAGGTAGATCCAGAAAAGATATAGGTAATTCTCCTACTACCTACACCCTGTACTCAGACGGAGGTACGTAGCTTCCTTGGATATGCAGGTTATTATCACAGGTTTATAAAAAAAAAATCACAAATCGTTGCGCCTTTGTATGCCTTAACAGGAAATGTTGACTTTAAATGGTCTGATAAATGTGACACAACTTTTACAGATTTGAAGAAATTAGTTTCGATGGCACCAGTATTGCATGGACCCAACTGGGAGTTTCCCTTTCACATCTCTACGAACGCATAATATGCAAAAATAGGCATTGTCCTCAGCTAAGAGGAGGACAGAAAGCCTTACGCTAATCTCATTGTTGCTGAACTTAATTATACAGTAACAGAAAAGGAATTCTTAGTTGTCATTTATGCCATAAACAAATTTAGACATTATATAACTGGCTATCAAGTTTTTATGTATACTGATCATTCCGCCATTAGATACTTAGCTAACAAACCTATTACAAATGGTCGAGTGACTCATTGGTTGTTACTTTTGCAGGAGTTTGATATCACCATTAAAGACTGTCCAGGAAAGGAAAACTTGGTCGCAGATTTTATGTCTCGGCTCCCAAAGATAAATGATCCATTGGCAGTAGATGACTAGTTTCCAGACGGACATTTGTTTTTCGTATCAGTCAAAACGCCATGGTATGTAGATGTAGCAAAATATCTGGCAGTAGGAAAGCTTCCCAGACACTTGAAAACAAGGGAAAGGAAGCAGATTGTCCAGTGTAACACCTAATTTTCTTGGATTGGTGGATACATTTTCCATATAGGGTCTAATATGTGCATACATAGATGCATTCATGAAGATGAAATTTACAACATCCTGAAGGCTTTCCTGACGAGCCCTGCAGAGGACACTTCGCAGATTGCAAAACGGGGCATAAGGTATTACAGATGGGCTATTATTGGCCAACTATTTTCAAAGATGCTAAGAAATATGTCTAGGCTTGTGATAGCTGCCAAAGGATGGGTCATCCTAGTCAATCCGATGAAATGCTGTTGCAGCCCCAATTGGTAATAGAACCTTTTGAACGATGGGCATTGGATTTTGTTGGCTCATTCCATCTGCCATCAAACCAAAAGGCCTACATACTGGTTGCCACAAACTATGTAGCCAAATGGGTAGATGTTGTGGGGAAAAATGCCTATGCAGGACGATCCTATCCACCTAAGGTGTGACAGTGCCTTAGCAACAAACAGAAACAGCTATTCTAGTATTCTTCCTTTATGAATTAAGAATGAAGAGAGATGAATGGACTAACCAGTGTCTTCCGTTTGTCCCTCGATCCGGTTTCTCTTCTCTTTGGGAGTTCCTAGCTACTTGCCTTCTCGCTCGCCCAGCTTCAAGAGGTTTCTGCAAGATCACAAGAAGAGAACACTACACAAAGACATAGATTCATATTCATAACTAGTTCAGGATTAGAAACAAACTAAATATACTAATGCAATCATACATCAAAGATACACCAGTATATAGGAGAAACCAAGATAGCTTTATTGATGAATAACAAGGTTCAGGAAGAGATACAACCCAGAGGGCCCCAATCCAGCATCTCCTTCCCAGCAAATAAAATTCCTATCTTCACCTTCCCTCAAAGCATTAAGCACCCAATGATTCCAATCTCAAACCAACAACAATTCTTTGCAATAACAAAATTCCAGCCTCTAGATCTCATGGAGGAGAGATCCATATATAGATGTTTGGAGAGAGGATGAGTCAGCTTGAGATCTGACTTGTTTCCTCTCCCTCTGTCAGTTCTTGCTTCCACTTGGAGATTCTTGCTTCCACTTGGATATTGAGAACCTCTTACTCATCACTAGTCGAATTCACTAAGGCAAGTGTCATTGAGGAAGATTCTGGAAGCTTCCAGGGTCTTGACACCTTGATGAATGAACTTGCCATTTGTCAATTCTTGCTCAGCGCACCCTGGTAGTGCTTCTACCTGCGTTGCAGTGCAGGTAGCCAGTGCAGACTTTGCATTTCAGCGCAGACAGCTAGTGGAGCCTCTGAATTGATCCTAAATTGACTTGTTTTTTAGCAGTTTCTGGTGGAGAACTTCTGTGAATTGCTGTGGTTTGTTAGCCTTGTTCCTCTAGGGGTAGAAACAACATGTTTAGGGACTTTGGATCCCTTATATTATGGACATTTCATGCTTATAGTTGTAAGGCACAAAAATGTCTATAACAGTTGCCCCCTAAAGTATGAGGGCGTTTATAGGGTGAAATGTTTTATCAGGAGGATCCGAAGTTCATTCATTGCTGGGAGGAGACCTGTAATACAATACAATACAATACATTATTTTCATACTGCTTTCATGATCTAGCTGAGGCGGGCATTCCCATGCTCAGCTTTATAAATTCATTTTTCTGTACATAGAACAGACAATCGTCTGATGGTAGACTGATAATTTTGATGAAATTATCATCCTTTGGGTAGGATGATTATCTGCTACAATGATGTACATGTCAATGTCTTTATCTTTCCTGAATATATATCGCAGCCCGGATGGATGAAACTAGATCCGGGGTCTTCAAACTCGTTCGATCTTCACTCTAAGTACAAGTCGATCCATGTGAGAAATGTTCTGAAGTCGAACATGGAAAGACATCGCTTGATTACCGGTCAATGAGGTAAACCGTTAACAAGAGCGAGAGGAATCACCGATAATGATAATGACCCTCAAGGTACTGCAGTACAATTCACGTGGTGTGAATAAAGGACTTGGTGTCGAACACCACGCAAAATCTTTCGGTCGAAGGTCATTGATGTATACCTGTCGCCGGAAGTGAGAAACTTGCCATTGAGGCATGCAAGCTTCAAAGTACTGAAGGGGTTGTTCCTTGATCAACTTCTTGGATAATGAGCTGATGTCGACAAGAAGCGATCCGTCAAAGGAGGGCCTTAATGAATCCCACATCAGTGACACGGAACGGAGCAAATGATTTTGATGGAGGTGAAAACGATCTGATGACATATGATTCAGGGTGGCGGTCATGAAAGGATGAAGGATAATGTATGGCAGTGGATGGGACACGGTTGACTTCTCTGAACGACTTCTCTTGAACATATGGCGACACTTATGCGATGGATCGGTAGCATTACCCCAAATATGGATGGTATGGCGAGACCATGGTGATGTGACCGGTGAATGAAACAACCCAACCCGATTGTGGTACGGAGGAAAAGTGTCATGTTCAAGAGCGACTTGCTACCATTAAAGTTTTCTTAAGTTTCTCCCAATTTTTCCCCAGTCATTGCTGACCAGTACCTCTTTATTTTTGTCAAGCTTGAGGAGGATAACATATGCTTGTTTTATAACTTGCCCTTCGGGCAAGCCCATCGCTATGTTTTAACGAGCCTAGCGATAGTGAAACTCGTTCTCGTCTAAAGACAAGTTTGTCGCTATTTAATGATTTTAACGAGTCTAGCGACAAAGATAACTCGGTCCTTTTCATTTTTAGAGAGTCAAAGGTACGTAAAGTCAACTCCGAAAGTCCTTTTTCGTCATCTAATCCCTTAAGTCCGAAAAAGTATAAAACAATACAGAAGGGATGAGTTTTCGATAGTTTTAACGAGCCGAACAAAACAAGCGCTCGATCTTTTTGTGCAATAATCCCTCAGGTCCAGAAAGATTAAAATCTAGAGGAGGGATAGCTCTTCCGGTCGCTTTAACGAGATGGAAGGCCAAAACTCGGCAATCTTTTCATATTTTACGAGTCAGATGAAAAGAGCTTAAAGAAGACTCGTCTTTTGAGGAACGAGTGATAAAAGGGGTTAGCAGCTGATTCCAGGTACGGGTTGGAATTTTCCAATCACGGCAGTGTCACAAGGATGGCTAGTGAAATCACTCTTCGCAGCTGTTCCTCAAAATGGGTAAACAATCATATGGAGGTGAATGATCGGCCAATGGAAAAGTGGAGGTGACGGTGCAAACACGACCAAGGCTTTAATGGCTGATGATATTACATTCACTGTGGTTATTTACCGGGTAGTTCATTTTTTAACGAGCTTAAACGCGGATTGAAACACTTGCTCGATCTTATGTTTATTTTTTAACGAGCATGAACTATGTGCTAAAACTGCTCGGATCTTGCGTTTATTTTTTAACGAGCATGAACTGTGTGCTAAAACTGCTCGATTATATGGTCAAATTTTGATTTTTACCATGACTAGCTTTGCCCTTTTCAAAGATAGTATTGTATCCTCAATTGCTGCATCAAACTAGTTAGAAATGAATAACATTTGCTTGAAAATGAGATTAAACCCTAATATTTCGCTTTGAACTACGTAAAAAGCAATTAAAAAGTGTTTTTACCTCTCATTTTACCATTTCATTTGAACTTGGTTTGTTGGAGCTTTGGAGGTGCCTCTTTCCCCTTGATTTTCATCAGCTGATTCCGGGAGATTCTACGGACGATTTTCGGCGCCGTCTGGACCAGGTAGGAGCTAAACTTGAGCTCTTTCATTTCACGGTTTCTTTTCTGCATTCTGTGCCTGTTTTCCTGTTTTCTTGAGCTCCTGGGGTTTTATTAGGTCGCTATGCCATCAGCGCACCTGGTTCACTCGAAACCTGCGCTGAATGTCAAGCTGCATGAAGGCAGTTTGACCTTCAACGCAGGTGGAACACTGGCTAGTTGCGCTGGGCACAGAAAAATAGTTTTATTGCACAGTTTTTGATGAAAATTTTGCCAGTTTCTCATCAAATCCAGGATCTAACTCCTCTCATGTTTGTTTTTCAGAGATTATTGGAGCAAAATGACCCTTACATGGCGAGAACGAGAACATGAAGAAGAGGACATGATTGCCTTACATGACCCTGTCACGGTGAACGCGCTGCGGAACTGTGGTCTGCTGAAGTTCTTCTGTATCTCTAGTATGAGACAACAGATCTCCTTATTGCAGTATATGCTTGATGCTTGGGATCCTATCAACCAAGTATTTCAGATTAGGAGCAAATCCATCCCTTTGACCATGGTAGACATTTACTTCTTGACTGGCTTGTCGAGGCGGGGTGCCCCCATTTCTTTGTCAGGTTCGGCCCGAGGGAGTGACTCTATGAGAGATTATGTCCGCCAGTATTGCAGGGAAGGATCTCAACCGAGCAGAGACGGCAAGGTAGTTATCCGTGAGATTGCTGACAGGTCTCTCAGGTCCATTCTGTATACTATTGGTAGGATGGACGGTAGTGCATCTCTTCATGTTGCCAACAGATCCTATGTGCAGCACGCCTTGGAGTGCCTCCAACCGAAAATATTCAACTGGTGTGATGCAGTACTTCTTTAGATGAAAAGTCAGTTGACCAAGGTAAAGGACGGGAAGTTGAAGAACTTTGGATTTGGTTCTATTTTGACTGCCTTTGCCTTGGAGAAGATACCATTGATGCAGCCTCAGTACATTGTACTCGACTTGCCTTCTCCTACCGAGCCACGCATGCAGAGATGGGTTGATCACATGTCTAGGCATGCTGGTCATTCTTAGATTTCTTTCATTGATACCTTTTTTAGGTGGTTCGAGTGTCAGGAGATGGTCTATTTCGAGTATCCATATGTTGGCATGGATTTCCAAGGTGATCTGGATTTGGTACTGCCGGATGGCGAACAGTGGGGCGCTATTGGTAAAATCTTCGACCATATCACTGTTTACTGTTTTTATTTGTAATGTCCTTGTGCTGTATTCTATCAAGACTTTAATCAAACTCATGTGTGCCTGCAGATGTTGGTCCTGTTCGTCCAGCAGTTCGCCCGAGAGCTCCAGTCGCTGCCCCAGCAGGGGAGACTACTGGGAGGGTTATTCTTCGCGACCTTGATGTGGCCGAGACCCTTACAGCTGTGCAGGAGCAGGTTGAGAGCCTTACTCTTGGCATTCCGGATGTGAGGATCGATGAGTTATCTCTACAGTTGTAGCGGCATACCACTGGTGTGCCTAGACGATGGACTCGTCTCTTACGCATGATTGCACAGGCCGTGACGTGCTATCATGAGCATCACTAGGCTAGGGTGCCCCCTAGCATTTTGAGTTTTGGGGTCATGCAACCGATTTTTGTCTTGGTTACAGAACATTATGTATAAACGATAAACAACTTATATATATATATTTTGATTTTCGGGGTTTATTCTGGTTGAGTTATATGATCCATATGTACAACATTGATGATGTGTCTCTTTTTATAAATGTCGCAAATGTCTATCTAACACATAGTTTGCTAATGAGTCGGTTAATGTGTTTAAGTTTCTGGAAATATGTTGGTATTGAATTAAATCAAATTGTCTTTCCAAAATCTTAACCCTTAGGAACATGCGATAAATAGCTGGGTTGCGGACGGAATATATACCATTGAGTTGTAGTATTACGAGTTGTGAGTCTAGCCTGACGATTAGTCGGCGTATACCATGGGTGATGGCATCAGAGAGTAGTTATATCAACGCGCTATACTCAGCGATGTTATTCGTTGATTGCCCGATACATACACCTCTGAAACTTACTAACTCGCCGCTTGGATCAAAAATGGCCCAGGCTGCGGAGGACAGGTTCTGCGAACTACGACTCGCTCCGTCGGCATATCCAACACATGTCTCCAGAAGGTTTGACATCTGCAATAAATGTAAAAAGGTGGATTACTCGACCAAAACAAACACTTTAGCGAAAACAAAATACAACAAAAGCATACAGGTTACTATTTAAGCATAATAACGCTTGAGGTACAACCCATTACGGGGTTGCGCTAGTGGAATTCCGTCATAATCCATTAACTCGTAGGCTCCTTTTGCTAGCACTCGTTTAACAATATAGGGGCCCATCCATAAAGAATTAAATTTACCTGCTCCCAATTTATCGGATTCTTGCTCATAAAGCAAGACCAAGTAACCTTCTGAGAAGACACGGGGTTTGACATTTTTGTCGAACTGCGCCTTGACCCGTTTCTTATGGGCTTCGTTAGCCAAAGCAGCATCACGACGGGTTTCATCCAATTGGATTAATTCCAAGAAACGGGCCTCTTCTTCTGAAGTTCCGAGGAGGAGATCAATTGCAAGTTTAAGAGACGAGATTTCACACTGGATTGGCAAGACTGCTTCCAGGCCATACACCAGTTGGAAAGGTGTGAACCCGGTCGCATTCCTTACCGATGTTCGGTAAGCCCACAAGGCCGAGTACAGGGTTAGGTGCCACCTTTTTTTGTGAACTCCGATCATCCTTTGCAACATACGTTTCAGGACCTTGTTGATTGCTTCAACTTGTCCGTTGGCTTGTGGATAATACGGGGTAGAGCTGTCGTGAGATAGCCCTAGCTTGGCAGCTAATTCAACCATCATGTGATTGCGAAAATGCGATCCATGATCTGTAACTATAGCCTGTGGTACGCCGAACCTGGCGACTACATGATTGAAAAAGAAAAGGGCAGCTGTTTCACTAGTGTTATCTAATGTAGGCATCGCCTCGGCCCATTTGGTAAAATAGTCAACGGCGACTATAATATACCCATGCCCCCCGGTCGAGGTGGGGTTACATGTCATGAAATCAATGCCCGATTTGGCGAAAGGCCCAACAGCAACTATTGGCTGTAAAGGTGCGGGTGGTTTTCTGGTTTTGCTATCAAAAATTTGACAAGCATGGCAACTTCTGACTGCGGTTATGCAATCTTTGAACATGGTTGGCCAGAAGTATCCTGCTCGTAAGATTTTCTGTGCTGTAGCATATCCAGATTGATGCCCCCCACACGTGCCTGAATGACACTCATTCAGGGTTTTTTCGGCCTCCTCATGGGTGAGGCACCTCCTCAGAACCGTATCGATACCACGACGGTAAAGCGTATCACCGACGATCATGTAGTCTTTTGCTTGGTATCATATACGTTTCTGTTCTGAGTGAGAGGTGTTAGGCCTGAATTTTTGGGTTTGGAGATAAATTATTATATCTCCATACCACTCATTGCTTGTAGATATCAGAAACAAATTCTCGTCCACGATTGATTCTTCGGATGTTTCATCGTTGGACGACGATGGGAGATCGCACAATAATTCTGCGAAAACTAAAGCTTTCTTTGATTTGGATTTTACAAATTCCAGATCAAACTCTTGAAGGATCGCTATCCATTTTGAATATTTGCCCCCCAGCAACTGTCGCGACAATATATAAGTCATGGGGTTGCAATCTGATAGAATGGTAGTTTTCCGAAAGAGTACATAATGTCGAAATCTTTGTATCGCTTGAACAACAGCGAGTGCTAGCTTTTCAACATAAGAATATTTGCTTTCTGTATCATTCAAGTTTTTACTTAAATAATATATAGGATGTTCAATTACATCAACTTCTTGAACTAAAACCATTGCAATGGTCGTATCCGCTGCAACCAGATACAGGTTAAAATCTCTTTGATAGTCCGGGGCATACATTAATGATGCTTTTACTAGAGAATCTTTCAGAGCGTCAAAAGAAGCTTGCGCCACCTGATCCCAGACAAAAGGTACATCCTTTTTCAAAAGACGAGTATAACCTTTAGCAAGTTCTGCGTAATTTGGAATGAACCTCCTCAGAAAGTTTGCTTTCCCTTGGAGTTTCTGAATCTGAAGCAAATTTGAAGATGGAGGCAAATTAATGATTGCCTGAACCTTGCAAGGGTCGAGACGAATCCCATCCTTAGAGACTACAAAGCCAAGTAAGCAACCAGAACCGACGCAAAATACACATTTGTGCGGATTGAGTCTTATCTTGTAGTGTCGGCAACGTAGAAATATCGCTCTTAAGTGCTGCGGATGATCAGTCCGCTTTCGCGAATGAGCCGGAAGGTCATTGAGATATGGTTGAACGATGTTCTTGATGTCATGGAAGGCATAATTCATTTCCCTCTGAAACGTCGCCCCTGCGTTCTTTAAACCAAAGGGTAATTTTCGATAAGCGAATGTGCCCCACGGACAAATGAATGCAGTCTTTGACTGGTCCTGTGGGCGGATATTTATTTGATTATACCCGGAAAATCCATCCATGAATGAAAAGATTTCACATCCGGCGCATTCATCAATTATCTGGTCGATGAAGGGTGTAGGGTAGTTGTCTTTCGGACAAGCTTGGTTTACATCCCTATAATCGACACACACTCTAATTGTCCCTTGTTTCTTCATAACAGGGACAATATTCGATACCCAATCAGTTAGAGGAACCGGGTAGATGAAACCAGCATGGAGAAGCTTTTCAACTTCTGCCTTAATGGCAACGACTTTCTTGGGGTGCACCTGCCTGAGCCGTTGTCTTACCGGTTTGACATCTGGATACATCTTAATTTCGTGTTCAACGATACTCGAGTCAATGCCTGGCATTTCATCATATGACCAAGCAAAGACATCTCTGAACTCGCGAAAAAGAGCGTTATATATTTCCAGTTCTGAAGGAGAACAACCTTTGCCGACATAAATATTCTCTACAACATTTGTTTTAGTCGAGATATTTATGGCTATAGTCTCTTCAATATTGGATAAGTTTCGCTCGGAATCCACCGTATTTACAGTGTTTGATAGGAATTCAAAAACTGAAGGGTGGTAAAGGTCATGTTGAGTATCTTCTTCATAATTCGGAAGAAGGGAACGATGGTGGCAGTCATTCCATGGTGCCCCCTCAATCAACATTGATTGTAGGATTCCTTCGTCGGTTCCATGCACTCTCGACCAAGGATCTAATGGGGTACCATATTCTCTAGACCTATCTACCCAGACGCTTGATGAGCGTTGATTTGGGTTCGCCTCCCATGCCCGGAACATTGATTGCTACAATATTTCTATTGGGCTTGGGGGAAAAACCATTACATGATCCATGTCGATATCGCCTTCTGAGATCTTCGTGGAAGATATCATATTGCAGGCTCCTACCAACGCTACTTCTCCTATATAGATTGGAGGTGGAAGTGCGAAAGTTCCCATTAATGTGGGGTCTTTCAGTAGGCCTACTCCAATATCTTGAAGCGAATGGTTGCTCCCATGGATCATTGGAATGCTTCCCGTAACTTGAGAACCATTAGGGAGGAAGTTTTGTTGGTCGACGATCGTAATCCCTCCTTGAAAGGGGAATGCGATCTTTCTAAAATAGGTCGACACAACAGCTGCCATGGCATAGATCCACAGTCTTCCTAGTAGGATGTTGTAATCAAGATTCCCATCGATGACTTCAACATCTATTTCTACCGTTTTTCCCCCTAGTTCAACCTTCAAGTTGTTTAGGATACCATACGGGGTATATGTCCTTCCGTCGAATGCTTTTAATGTTGTCGAAGATCGCGACAAGGTTGGAGATCCTAAAGTTTTCCAGCAACTCATCGACATAATACATGTAGATGCCCCCTCATCAATAATTGTTCGGTGAACCGTTTTGTTGAGGGCTTTCACTTGGATAAGGAAAGCTAGTTGAGCTGGTAACTGAGGATCGTATCCTTTGTGGTCAAAGGATACAAGATTGGAATCCTTAGGATCAACCCCACCAATGGCCGATAACAAAGCCTGCCTTTGGGATGGACAATTCTGTAGTACTTCAAGAGTCGACATAGCGGATGGCGATTGGGCCAAATCTTCCACTATGTTATAGTGCTGCGCTGCTCTGGCGCGAGGATTAAATTTCGACTTGTGTACTACTCCCTTTGGCGGTTTTATTGTTAATTCAGGAATGATGGGTGGTACAACTTCTGTCGAAGTTGTCGTCGAACTGCTTGGTTGATCTTTTTCCTTGCCGTTCGATAGCTGCGGATTCCCGTAATCTTTGTTCCTTGTCGAAATCAAAGCATCATTCTGCTGTTTTGAAACCAACAACATAAGCACTTGTGACGGGGAAGCATTCCCACTATCAACCAGATTTTGTCCTGGATTTGGAAACAGATCAGTTAACACCGCTGAGTTTTGCGAACTTTTGAAGAATTTCTTCAGCTCAGCTTTGTATGGACAATCCCTTGTCCAGTGATCCTCATCGCATATCTGACATCGATATTTCCTATTTCCAGGAGGGTTTGAAGAGGTTTTTTCAGGGGATGATTCACCCTGTTTCTTCTTCTTCCCTTTGTTTTGCTTTTTCTTGCTCCCTGGTTGTTTGGTTTCTTTGCCTTTATCTGTTGATACAGCATTTACTTCCGAAGCAAAAATTTCTTCTTTTGCATTTTGATCTGAAATCTTACGGGCCTTTTTGGAGTTGGCCTTTTTCGATTTCGCGTTTGTTGTGCCAATCACGCCATCGCCGGCATGAGAGTCATTGTTTGATTTAGGAGGGGGAGGAATTGAAAATTCCGGTCTAGGGGCGTCAGGTATTTTGTCATAGAGCGTGCCAGACTGAGTATAGACTAAGTCTAGATACTGCGCACGAGCGATAACTTGCTCTTCCGTTACGACTTCCCCCTTTGCCACATCTTCTGTTATAGCAGGAAGTAACAACTTGATAAACCATTCAGCTAATAACTGAGCGGGAACGTACGTTTTTACCATCCTACGACGACGTCGCCACTCATGTATATGATCAGATATGTGAGTGGCCGTCGTCTGTTTGAAGTTGGTTAAGATTTCCGTTCCTGTTTCATACCTTATCAGTAATTGAAAATGGGTTAAGAAAGTCGTGGCTAGGGAGCTGAAATTGTCGAACGAAGCTCTAGGTAATTCAATATACCATTTTGCCGCTGGACCCGTTAACGTCCTCTGAAAAAGGCGAAGCCTTATCGAATCATCGTTTAGGGTGTTTGATGAACACCACAGATGAAAATTCATCACATGATTCGACGGGTCTTCACCTGGATTTCCATTAAATTTAGGAATGTCCGAAGGAAGTTTGTGAGGAATCGCTGGCCACCAAGGGGCGTAAGCAATTGGATCGTTTGTTAACCGGTGTAAATCGGGTAACTCTAAAGTTGCCACGAATGGTAACTGTTGGTTCAGGTTAGGTGAAGCATACCCAGGGTACGATGGAATTGCCTGAGCAGTTGGCCTTTGCATACCAGCATAATGCAATTGATGTTGGTATGACTGATACGGTTGGTGGACTTGACCACCGTAAAGTGGTTGATTTTGACCGTTTTGAATGTACGGTTGTCCACTGTTCGCAAAGATCTGCTGCTCAGAACCTTGGTATACTTGTTGGAATTGTGGTTGTTGATATTACGCCAGCCACGGTTGCGAAGCCATGTTCTGTTGCGCTATACTAACCGTTGGACCAAGGTGTGGGGTAATTGTACCCGTTTGGACCCATGTCGCCCCACCAGTAGGCGATTGTGGTTGAGTCACAGGGTCAAGGGGCTTTTGCATTACAACCTGAGAAATCTGAGGTTGACATACAACAGGCAACGTTTGAACTTGCGACACTATCACAATAGCTGGTGTGGTCGGGATGTTCGACATAGGTACACATTGTTGCATAGAATACACAACCCTTGGTTGTTGAGGTAGCATAGGTACCCAACCACTTGATGTAACTCCAGTATAACCTGAATACTGTTGTGAACTCCCGTATGGATATCCTCCCGAAGGGGGTAATGAAAGGGCATACTGCCCCCCATACGGTGGCAATCCGGAAGTCAAGGAGATTGTTTGTCCTTGGGGACTGGATTGCCCAAATTGACCTTCAAATGGATCAATCTGGCGAGTTTCAACATAAGAGTTGCCGGATATTATTCCGGAGGAACAAACTGGAATGGACCACACTGTCGAAATAGTCCCTGGGTGGACTCCTTCTAGCGGTTGAGAGCTAGTCGGGACAGATGGTATGTCGGCACACATTGTCGGAGTGACAACAGGGAGTTCTGCTATCCCTGTGTCATTCGACACAGTCCTAGATGTTGACGGTTGTTCAGACATTTTGAGTCTATCCAATAGATTACCTAGCGATTCTACAGGAACTTCCACTGGTGGTAGACTAACTTCTGATGTCGAAGGAAATAGAGTGACCCCGACTCCAAAATGTGTTGGAGTACTTGCTTGCGGATCTTCTACAATTTCCTCTATCGCAATCAAACCAGGTGGAAGGGGAAGACCGTCAGGTCCGTAAAATATTTCTGGTGCCGAAGAAGGGGTTGAATCGACAGCGACAGTTGTTTGAGGAGTAAGACTCTCTGAACCGGTCACAGATGGAACTGGTTCAGTAACGCAAGTATTTGCTCTCAGACTAGGATCAGTGTTACTGTCCCTCTGTGGCTGTTGAACTTCTTCTATAGAGGCAGGGTTTCTAGAAATGTTTGGAGTAACCGGAATCTCAGATGTCGTTGGAACACTTGTTCTAACTTTGATAGGAGATTTCGAACCGGTTAAACGAGTTCGCTTTGTCCGTACTGTTTTCGATTCCGGAGACAAAGACGGTTGACTCGTAAGCCTCCGCGAATGACGGGGTTTCAATTGACTTTCTTCCACGATTGCGGATTACTCGATCAACCAAAATACGAAAGGGGAAAGTGCGTTTCTGAATTAAATGAATTTTTTAGACGCTTTTAGACACAACTTGCTTTTTCACTTTTAAAGAGTTGAGAAAAAGCTAAAGATGACTCTAGTCTCCTTCGATGTTTTAACGAGCCCGAAGTGACAAATGCTCGGTTGGACTTTTTCCGTTATAGAGTCTGAAAAAGGCCAAAAGGAACTGCTCTGGAGTTCTAGGTAGAGGGTGTGCCAAACTTTTCGCAAAACCGCATAATACTTTTTAAGGTACGGGCGGTCGATCTTCCTGAATGCTGTGTTCAGTGCATTGCAATCAGTAGGGCGGCCGACAGGGCTTCCTAAGGATAAAGGTTTTATGCCTATAGGGGTCTCCCAATATATACGCGACGGTACGTGGGAGCACAATCCGTACTGGCGCTATCGTCCCTCAGGAGGAATCACCCACCATCTGCGAGATCGACAGTCACCAGGCTTTACGACGCCGGAACACGTCTCTAGCCTAGACCTCTATGTTGTGCGTTATGTTGCAAAGCATTGTTAAGTTCATTCAATTTATTTTAGGTTGATCTTTTTAGAAGTTTGCCTTTTGAGGTTCACCACGAGATTTATGATACAATTCCTAAATGCAGTCTAAAGATGATAAGCAAGCTTTTTATATCTTTTCAACCATGAAAATCCTAGCTACAAAGGGAAAAGAAAGACACCATCTTTTCTCAAAGAGCAATCAGCACACTCTAATGCACTTTTCCTAAATCAAACATGCAAACTATCAAGATGCAAATGCACAATGCAGGTGTTTGTTTTCCGCTTCCTTAGTATTGATGCCTAAAAAGAAAGCTTTTTGTACAACTTTGAATTTGCTTTTAAATGGCAAATACAAACAAGTTTACTTTTTCGAAATCAGAAAGGGTAGAAGAGATTACAACACTTAACGATTTTCGAAATGAACACTTGTTTCGACACTTAAAAGAGACAAACTCAAACCAAAAGCAAAAATGAATGTATAATCAACTGTAAACAGCCAATGAACTCTCTCCTAAGATCACAATCAACAGATCTGAATCAAGGGCTACAGGATGACTATTTCACTCTTGCGAAGGAAAACTGTAAATGACGCCACAAACACATAAAAACACTCACAGTATTTTCGTACAAAAGGAGGCGGAATTTAAGCAGAGAAAAGGAGTTATCAGATAGGTACCTATGCTGGTTACAGGCTGCAAAAATCAGAGATCAAAACAAGGCAAAACAGAGCAGAGAACCCCAGCTGCACAAGGCCTAACTGGATCAGCGCACCCTCAACACAGAGGTTTTGACATTCAGCGCAGGTAGCCTTCACGGGACCTGCATTGAAATGCAGAACCTCTTCACAGGGTCTGCGCTGAAGGAGAAACGAGAGTTTCTCACTGGGTTCTGGGTCACAGTTTGCTATTTAATCTACAGTTTCAGGCCAAATAAAAGCAACAAACAAGGTACAATCAAAGGGATGCTTTGAGGAAGGGCTAAGATCTATCACAAAGGATCATCAAATCATTTGTGAGTCCATTGTTCAGATCATAGACAAATCCAGTGATTGGATCAAAGCAGCAGCTGTCTACTTTGCATCTGAGAATAGCAGATGCAGTTCGATTGTTGCTGTTGAGTCTATGAAACAAACAATGATAGAGACACAAATAAAATGACTAAACAGATCTCCCCAGCGGAGTCGCCAATTTGTTTTGGGGAAAAATGCCTATGCAAGACGATCCTATCCACCTAAGGTGTGACAGTGCCTTAGCAACAAACAGAAACAACTATTCTAGTATTCTTCCTTTATGAATTAAGAATGAAGAGAGATGAATGGACTAACCGGTGTCTTTCGTTTGTCCCTCGATCCGGTTTCTCTTCTCTTTGGGAGTTCCCAGCTACTTGCCTTCTCGCTCGCCCAGCTTCAAGAGGTTTCTGCAAGATCACAAGAAGAGAACACTACACAAAGACATAGATTCATATTCATAACTAGTTCATGATTAGAAGCAAACTAAACATACTAATGCAATCATACATCAAAGATACACCAGTATATAGGAGAAACCAAGATAGCTTTATTGATGAATAACAAGGTTCAGGAAGAGATACAACCCAGAGGGCCCCAATCCAGCATCTCCTTCCCAGCAAATGAAATTCCTATCTTCACCTTCCCTCAAAGCATTAAGCACCCAATGATTCCAATCTCAAACCAACAGCAATTCTTTGCAATAACAAAATTCCAACCTCTAGATCTCATGGAGGAGAGATCCATATATAGATGTTTGGAGAGAGGATGAGTCAGCTTGAGATCTGACTTGTGTCCTCTCCCTCTGTCAGTTCTTGCTTCCACTTGGAGATTCTTGCTTCCACTTGGAGATTGAGAACCTCTTACTCATCACTAGTCGAATTCACTGAGGCAAGTGTCATTGAGGAAGATTCTAGAAGCTTCCAGGGTCTTGACACCTTGATGAATGAACTTGCCATTTGTCAATTCTCGCTCAGCGCACCCTGGTAGTGCTTCTACCTGCGTTGCAGTGCAGGTAGCCAGTGCAGACTTTGCATTTCAGCGCAGACATCTAGTGGAGCCTCTGAATTGATCCTGAATTGACTTGTTTTTGAGCAGTTTCTGGTGGAGAACTTCTGTGAATTGCTGTGGTTTGTTAGCCTTGTTCCTCTAGGGGTAGAAACAACATGTTTAGGGACTTTGGATCCCTTATATTATGGACATTTCATGCTTATAGTTGTAAGGCACAAAAATGTCTATAACAGTAGAAACAATAGATTTTCCAAGAGCTACATAATAAGCCGTAATTAATTTCCTTTTTGTGTTATTTGTGTGGTATGGTTTACCTTGAGAACTGATAACAGATGGAGGAGGACAATTTGTAGGACATAAGATTACAACCACTCTACGAAACCACCACATCACAATTAGAGCCACTTCCCTGTATCGCCTGTAGGCGAACAGACAGGTTGAAAGCACCAATAAGGTCATCAAAGCAATTCTGACCAAGACAGTTTCAACAAATCGGCGGGACTGGGCTACTAGATTTTTAGAGGCCTATGGGCCCATCGCACAACTTGGTGAAATATTACCAGATATTCTTCGTACCAACTTATATTTGGAAAAGAACCTATCTTTCCTATGGAATTTGAAATAAAGACTCTCATAACAATCCATGAAGTGGGATTGGATCTGACAGAGGCCCAAACCAAACGAATTCAACAAATAAATGAATTGGATGAGGCTCGACTACTTTTTCTATAACACACCACAATTATTCAATAAAAAAGGGAAAAGTGGCATGACAATCTTATTAAAAAGAAGACGTTTCAGAAAGGAGACTATGCACTCCTCTATGATTCCAGATTCCAAGACTTTTCGGGCAAGTTACAGACAAGGTGGCTTGGCCCTTATGAAATTCAAGAGGTACACAACAATGGCATTCTCACTCTGACTACCATTGATGAGTCTGGCCATTCTTTCAAGGTGAATGGACATCATGTGCAAATTTTAGATGCAGGGAGTGATGAAACAACAACTATACTTTCATAAAAAATGCATCTTTCTTCAGCTGTAAATAATGTATATATTCTCTTACGGCTGGTTGCAATTTAGTTAGGCATCACCATGTAAATACGAGGATTTCTCTTGTTTTCAGGTGTGTTTAATAATTGTTGTTTAATTAATTGAACAGTTGTTGTTCAATCAATTGAACAACTCCAATTTCCCCTTTTTGTGTGTTTTGTTGTTCAAGCGATTGAACAATTGTTGTTCAATCAATTGAACAACACTGCTTTCTTTTTTTGTGTTTTGTTGTTCAATCCATTGGACAAAACTTCTTTCTTTCTTTTTGCGTGTTTTTCTGTTCAATTGATTGAACAATTGTTGTTCAATCAATTGAACAACACATATTTCGTTTTGTGTGTTTTGTTGTTCAAACGATTGAACAATTGATGTTCAATCAATTTAACAACAATTGTTCAATTGCTTGAATAGCAAAACACACCAAAATAAATATGTGTTATTCAATCGATTGAACAATACCGATTTCTTTTTTGTGTTTTGATGTTCAATCGATTGAACAATTGTTGTTCAATCAATTGAACATCACCGATTTCGTTTTTGTATTTTGTTGTTAAATCGATTGAACGATTGATGTTCAATTAATTGAGCAACACATATTTCTTTTTGTTTGTTTTGTTGTTCAATCGATTGAATGATTGTTGTTCAATCAATTGAACATCACCGATTTCTTTTTATGTGTTTTGTTGTTCAATCGATTGAACGATTGTTGTTCAATCAATTGAACAACACCAATTTCTTTTTGTGTGTTTTATTGTTCAATCGATTGAACGATTGTTGTTCAATCAATTAAATAACACCGATTTTTTTTTGTGTGTTTTGTTGTTCAATCGATTGAATGATTGTTGTTCAATCAATTGAACAACACCAATTTCTTTTTGTGTGTTTTCCGTTCAATCAATTGAACAATTGTTGTTCAATCGATTGAACATCCGCTATTCGATAGAATGAATAGTTGTGATTTATTTTTGTTGTTCCATCACCAGACATTCTTTTTTCCATTTTCTTTCTCTTCCATGTTTTGAGTGAAAACCATCTGTTTGGATTTGGAATTTGCACCTGAGATAAAGCAAAACAGTAATATTAATACCATTATGACTTGTAAAACCTTTTGATGGTCATCTTTATTCTGAAACTGACACGGTTCATCTATATAATGACTGGTTGAATATCTTCTCTTTGGACACATCATAAAATGATTTACTATCTTAATACCATGCTGGTTTATCTTTCACACTTTCAATGGATAATTCCCTTTGGTATGATGATATAGGGATAAAAGCATAGATTTCATTGGCATTTTTTTTACTTCTTATGCCATCCTTGACTCTTAAGGAGTAAATGAGCCTCCCTCCCTTTACAATAAAAATATGAAAATATGAACTATGAAAATACAACATACATCTTCTTAAAGAGGATAGGGGGTCTCATCACGAGCCAACCTACCATGATCATAAGGGTGTAACAAGTGACATTCCATTATGGCCACCACACTAGGGTAATGACCTTCTTGATAGTTAAAATCGTTAGAAGGACAAGAGGTCTCATCACGAGCCGACCTAATCACTTTGTTATATCCTAGTGAATGGCACTATGAGTATCTGGTCACCATGCCAGCATAGTGGTCTCTTTATAGCAAGGAAAAAGAAAATCATCTAAATACTAAAAGGAGGACTCTGCTCATTTTTGGGTTAAAAAGAAACCCTATCGAGGCTATGAACGCCTGCTGGTAACACTGGCTCTGCTTGTGGCATTGAAGTACTCTGTTACATTGCCAAATAATTTTTATCCTATTACCCCCTATTGATTCATTTCTAAAGGAGAATTTACCATTTGAACATCATTTCTAATTAAATTAGCCAACATGCATGGTAAACTATATCTTTATATGCATTATATCATTATTGTCCAATCACTCGATACCAACAGTCATTAACATTTATCACCGGTCATGTGTTTGTCACCTTTCCACCTAAGGTAAATATCTATTTACATAATGATTTAATTTATGTTTTATTCTTTTTACGGGCATTTCAAATCTTTTGACCTATACTGCTCTGATTGCTTTTGTCGTATTTTACGCCACTTTGATTGATTGTCCAATTGCATTTATGATTTCCTGGCGCCCTCTCCCTTTTTCCCATGCTTGGTGGCCATGGATGCCCTTTTTTTATTGGAGGGGGGACGATCTACGTTATGTATAACGTGTGTTGTTGGCTTGTTGGGACCTGACCCAAGTTCGGAGTTAATTAGCCAAACAAATCCCTGTACTACTAGCCCTTTCGGCAACAGTCCGCGGAGTGTGGACTGAGGTCTCACCCGAAGCAGTATGGGGGGATGTTGGAAGTAGGTTTCCGCACCCTTGAGATGTTTGAGGGGTTGATTTAGTCCAACTGTGAATACTTTCGTGCAGGTTACTTTGCGCACTTTCCTGGCCTGCGAGGCCTTCGCGCCCTTGTTATATTCATCTTCGCGCAACCCTAACCAGGGGCTGTGGGGCTTTCGCGCTGCTAGAGCAGTGATCTGCGCTATTTCCCCAAGTCACGCCACAGATCTTACTTATCTTCTTATAACAGTTAGTTATCTTCGCGTAAACATATACCTTATATTATATTCACTTATTCAGCACATTCATATAAGTTCGCGCAACAAATAAACAGTAAACTTGCAATTCATACCCAATATACTTCAATGCATAAAATAGGAAAAGATACACAGAAATATTGTAAAACTTCTCTTTATTAATGCTTCAATTGGTTACAGACTCAACCTGCCCTGCGCACTCAGCTGCAGGGGTCCACGCACTCAGCTGTGGACTACTAGGCCTCTGCGCACTCAGCTGCAGAGCCTTCTCCTACTCTACGACCCAAAGACACGACTCTACACTTAGACTTAATGCTTCCTTATTAGATCTTCCATTAATTCATTCCTCCCTGATTTTTTTTACACTTAGAGCCTCGCTCTATTTATACAATCCCATGGTCCGCGGACCATGGGTAGATCTCTCAAACTGACATTACATTACAAAAAGGAGGGCGGACAACCCTTTGACTCATTTACCATCTTTGCGCTCCATGCCCATAAATCATGGAGTCTTTACATCAGACTTAGTCAAAACTTAGGCTTTAAGCCCCAAAACTTGCCTTGGGGGAGATCCCACGCCCAACAGGTCCCCAACACAAACATCGTGACTCGCCCTCGAGTCACTCTGTTGATGCAGAGATCTTCGCCCGGAGACCTCCCAACTCTGCTCGGACTGCTGCAAGGCCGGCAGCGCACTGAGCAACTGCCTGCTGTATCTCTTGTACTCATTGTTCCAAGACCGCGGTGTTAGAACTTCTCCCCTGTATCTGTTCATGTGTCCCCTGCATCTGCGCGAGATTGCCTTCAATTGTTTCGGTGATTACGAAGGCCTCGTCGATCCAAGGTTGAACACGCACCTTCAAAACCACTTCTCTGTGTCGCGCTGCGTCTACTTGCTCCTTAAGCGCTTTGGCCTGTTGCATTCATGTGAGCCTCTGTGTGAGGGCCACCATCTGCACGGTCCCTTTGATGTTGTCATACTACTGCTGTAGCTCATGCGCCTTTGTTTCTAAGCGTTGTATGTTTGGGTCCTCCTACAGATTGGTGAGGATCTCGAACGATTCTTCCAACATTTTGGTGCAGTCCTTCACTGCACTGCTGATCTCCTCCATCCCCGATGTAATGGCGCTGGCACGCTGTTCCCTTACCTCTAGAGGAGTTGAAGGTTGCGCCTTCAACTGCAGCTCTTCTATCTGAAGGTTCAGCTCCAGCTGAACCTTGGCCATTTCTTCTCACGCCTCGTGCACCCCTACTGCTAATCTCTGGATGCGCGCCTCTGCTAGTGCTTCTACTCGGATGGCTAGCTCAGGGACCATCTGGTAGGCTTCTTCAATTACCTGTACCATCTGCCTGTTCTGAGACATGACCTCGTCGCGCTGCAAGCTCAACTGCTCCATGTTGATCCTCTGTTCACTCAACACCTGCAGCGTGCAGCTCTCCCTAGCCCGCAGTTCTGTAGTAATCCCATCCTGCAGAACATAGAGCATCTCCCGAGGGAGCGCAACCATGTTGATCCCTATGCCTTTCAATGTACTGACCATAGGCCTGTTGGCCTCATTTGTTGTAACCAGTGCCCCTTCTAGTAGCACTATTGTGTTGGTCGTACGAGTGCTCAACATTTCCTTAGCCGTGGTTGTTCCTACTGCGAGGCTGGTCAAGAGAGTACTAGACTAAGGAGTGCGCACCTGCAACTCCTAAATCTGTGCTCGGAGGGCCCCCAACACAATCTGATTCTCCTCCGCAAAGTTCTGGAGGGCCTCTGTGGTGACGTCGCGCATCATCTCTCCTATATCGTGCAGATCCCCCTCAGTAAGGGTGATCGAGTCGATAGATAACTTAGATGATTTTACCTTCTTACGCGACCCCATCTGATCTCTCGGGCACTGGCATTTCAATTATGTTGATGCCATCTATGGGTCCACGCTGCCCTCCTGTATCTCTTGCTCCTACTCAGATGAAGGCGACTTCTGGCTCTCGCACTTTGTTGTTGCTGCCTTCTGTGCTTCTGTTGCGGGCTTCTGCTATTCTACTGTTGTCTGCGCAGTGTCCCGCGCCTCCTATGCCTTTGCAGCTGCTACTTCTTTTCTTCTCTTTTTCGTCAACTGCGCCATGCGCAGTTTTGCCTCCTCCTTCTTTTTTTGCATAGCAGACTTTTCCATTGCAGAGATGTCTGGAGCGTGTCATTCCGGTAGCCACGTCTCAAGTACATCAAATATCACATCATTTGTGGCTATATAGGGTAGTTCGTTCCACTTCTTTGCAGAGTCCTTGCGCGCCCTGAGGTAGATGTGATGAAAGTCCGCTTTAAACTCGGCGAAAATTTGTAGGCTGTTGTAGATAGTGGGTGATAACTGCAGCTTGCGGTTATTCCCCATTTTGATGTTCATCTCCAAGAACACCCATAATATTTTACTATCATAGATCCGGTGTGCGTCTTTAGTGGCCCACAACAAAGTGTACTTCACGACCTCTGGGAGATCCCTTGCAATTATGGGGAACTGGCTGTCCTCAGGCAATTCCCCAGCTACCAACACTATGGACAACATAAACCATGCATAGTGGAAGGTTTTCCCTTGTTCATGTGTCTAGTGGAAATTCTCTAGGAACTCCTTACACAAGAATTCAGGCCAGTTAAACTAGACCCCCTCTGTGCACTGTTCGGCAAGTGCAACCACCAGTGCGGGCACCTCATCCGTGCAGCACTTCCGCATGACTTTACCTGCTAGTATCGAAGTCGCAACTCTGAGTGCCTTTTTTATTATTATTATTATTATTTTTTGACTGGAGATTGCGTAGCCCCTCTTTTCTTCTCCAGCTTGTATTTCTTTTTCATGGCCTCCACGATGGCCAAATCACTACTTTTACCCTCCGAAATGTCTGCTAGGTCTTCTCCTTTACACGGGAGTCGGGTAATTCGATGGATTAGGTGGTTCGTGATGGGGATGAGCTCCTCCAGCCAAAAACACCCACCATGCACTAGGTAGAGTAGCTACCTAATGAAAAAGATTTTCACTAGGGCGCGATGGTAATGCAACACCCAAACCAAGTTCAACAACCCTACCTTTTCAACTCTACGTAACCACTTGCATGACTCCAACTCTATGACTCCCACCGTGGTGTGTTTCTTTGGCTTCATGAGGTGTGCGGTCACTAAGTGAGGGAATTTCTCATGGTGAGCAAGATCCCAGTCTTTGAACTTTAAGCTCGGCACCCTTCCTGAGTGTGTTCCTTCAAAAATGATATCGTCCTAGAGGAGTGGAGTCTGCAGAGAGCTCTTGCTCTCATCGAGGTCCTTGGGCACCTTTGCCTTCCCCTTATGTGGAGGGACATACGCAAGCAGCTTGGTTAGAGGGACCGTGCCCTTGGTTTCTTCCTCCATGCCCTCGTCCTCTTTGATTATGATATCCTCAAGGTCTTCTTCCTCCTCATCGGTTTCCAAGTTAACCGCTTTCCCTTTTTCCTCCATTGTTAATCTAGTTCGCAACGGGTTTCGAGGGGACACACGTGCGGGAATCATAGGCTGTTTATCTTTCTTTAGTCTTAGCAATGGAACCATTTGTTGGCTTGTTGTGGCCTGATCCAGGTTCGGAGTTAATTAGCTAAACAAATCCCTGTACTACTGGCCCTTTCGGAAACAGTCCGCGGAGTGGGGATTGAGGTCTCACCCGAAGCAGTATGGGCGGATGCTTGAACCAGGTTTTTGCACCCTTGAGATGTATGACGGGTTGATTTAGTCCAACTGTGAATATTTTCGCGCAGGTTACTTCACGCTCTTTCCTGGCCTGCAAGGCCTTTGCGCCCTTGTTATATTCGCCTTCGCGCAACCCCAACCAGGGGTTGTGGGGCTTTCGCACTACTAGAGCAACGATCTGGTTATTTCCCCAAGTCACATCACAGATCTTACTTATCTTCTTATAATAGTTAGTTATCTTTGCGTAAATAGATACCTTATATTATATTCACTTATTCAACACATTCATAGAAGTTCGTGCAACAAATAAATAGTAAACTTGCAATTCATACCTAATATACTTCAATGCATAAAATAGGAAAAGATACACAAAAATATTGTAGAACTTCTCTTTATTAATGCTTCAATCGATTACAGACTCAACCTGCCCTGTGTTAACCTCCTGTTGCAACAGGTTTCATATTTCATGATTGACATTTTTACATGCCAAATATGTCATCTTTCTTGCAGCAAGGTTCCATATTTCCAGAGAAGAAAACCAGAGAAGGAGTAATAAAGTATGCCAATACAAATGTTACTGCTGTTTCCAATTTTGGTGAATTGTTCCAGTTTTGAAGAAGTTCTTCAAGGGAGGTCCAGACAGTCTAATCCTGGTCTCCCTAGGTTTCAATTTCCTGTTTTAGAATATAGAGAATGACATCTGTCCAAACCATTTAATCTTGGCAGATTTGTAGATAGGTAGAGAATCAAGGGGACCCAACTGTTTAATCTGGGCCCTGGCAGAAATAAGTGCAGATCTAGATAGGAAAATTCAAAAGAAAAAACTGTGAATCTGGGTCTGCAAGTCCAAGTGCACCCAAAATAAAAAGAAGAAAAAATGTTAGGACAATAGGCTGGGTAGGTAGCTTTGGTGTGGCAGAATCATGACTAGTGATCAATTTTGTATTCCACAATGTCTTATCTTTTCTGATCACAGTTATCAGGCAGTTTTTGCAGTTTCATGAAGGTACTCAGGCTGAAGATTCATTAACATCCCCCTCTCTTCATTCCCCCCAAGTCACTTACTAACATCCCCCAAGAGGTCAAGATCTGCTTGAGCCTCTCAGTCACATCGTTTCCATGACATGTGCCTTGGTGAGGATCTCCTTCACTCAAGGACTGCTCACTCATCATCTGTGAGCCTTCTTTTCCCCAAATGGCATAAGGTCTCACACCTTAGCGCCCTCTCTTCATCTCCATATTAACTTTTAACTTTATTATGTAGCTCCCTAACAATTGTCCCTTTCCCCTACTAAAAATCATATATATAACACTCCCCTATGTAAATATCCCATCCCTGGCACTATAGCCATAATTCTACTAAGTCCGGGAAATCTCAGTCCATCTGGGACTGTTTTTAGCCCATCCGAGTCATTGAGGAACTGGTTTGACATCTGGTCAGCCAATAACCTCTCCTTTAACTCCAAAAACCCCAAAAAACTCATGATTTCACCTTTCCCCCGTGAAAAATTTCACCCCACCGCTGTAAAAACCTACATTCCGCCCCTAACCCAAAGTTCCTGCGCATAAACATTAACCCGCGCCTTTATTTAACCCCGCAAACCAGTTTTCCTAAGTCTATAACCCACCGCGCGCAGTATCAAATTCGGAATATTCCTGCGAATATTCCCTCCCGTTAACCCCCTATCCCGTCGCGTTCGCCGCCAGCCGTCCGATCCACAGCCTCGCAGATCAACAGCTGGCGGGCATCCTCATCCCCGACGCGCTCGGCCTTTAACGTCCGAGAGTTCAGCGGTTTTGCCGCCGTACCCCCGCCACGCGTCAAGCGCCGGGTTGTGGCGGAGCCCCTCCCTCCGAAACCGCCAACCCCCATAAGCGGTGCGCCACATACCGCTTACCGCTCGGTGACGTCACCAGCCCATGTCACCCCTGCACAATCAATAGCCCACGTCACCCCCCCTGTACAGTCATTCGATGAGTCACCCGCCTGCGTGGCCTCCTGCCACGTCACTCTCACGTATCCATCCACCGTACCTGCCACGTCATCGTCCGTACGTGATGATGTCATGCTGATGTCATCCCACCACGTCGCCATGCTGACGTCACCCGCCGTACAATGTGGACGTCATCAGCCCTTTTTGGACGCAGAGGCGCGAAAATCGCACTTCGGAGCCCCAGAATCGAATTCTGAGGCAGTTTTTGATGAGCGATTTGCGCAAATCGCTCATCGCAGGATTTTTTGGGCCAGAATGGAGAATCTTCAGGGAATCTTTAAGGAATCTTCGCCCCATGCGGCCCCAGGAAGCCCGAAAAGGCGCAAAAATGATCAGTTTTCTTCACAGAGCATGCCGAAAGGATCAGAAAGCAATTTCAAAGGTGCAGAGGCCGAACAACGGCCATTAATTCGTGATTAGACCCTCAGTACATCAGATCAGCGGCCAAGATTTTGTCAAAGAGTATCAGAGAAGGAGAAGACGCCAAAGAGTATCAGCCGAAGATATTTTAGTGGCTCGAAGCAGCTAAGAATTAATGAGCCCATCAGGAAGTCAAATCAGGCAGCTAAAAGCCCATTCCTGCACTCAAATCACAGCTCAAACTTAAATGCAGGCAGACATCGAGGAACAGGAACCCATACATATTTATTTCAGAAGACACTACAGCAAGCCACCAAGGACCACATCATTCACTTATTTCTGATACGGCGACCCTCAGCGCCGCTCAAGAGATTTTTTGCATTTAATTCCAGATAGAGTTAGGTCAATAAATGATGTTTTATGACCTGATTAGGTCAAGTTGTAATAAAAGCAGTAGATAGAAAGTTTTGCCCTATATATACCACCCTCTGTATAGTTTTAAGGGTTGGTCAATTGAGAATTTCATTAGAGACTCGCATTGTACACCTGAGTTTTTCCATAATCAAAGATTGCAGAAAGCTCAGAGAAAGAACTGTCTGTTGTTGATGAATGTTTTGAGAAGCTGAAGATGGAATTCCTGCGCTGCGGCCTGAAGCAATAAGTGCCTCTTATCTCTGTTTATGTGTTTGCCATTATCTAAATAGCAGGAAGAAAGAATAGCCTAGAATAAGTTTAAACACTCTCTATGCTCAATTTCTGCTATTTCTCTGTGTTTTTCGTCTAAAATGAATTGGTTATGAGTATGAATTCCTCCTGGCTCGTATTTACCCCAATTCACCTGTGCTGGCCAATTACCTAGGGATTCTTTACTGCCCCTAGGTAGCGCCCTGTTACTTTCTCTGTTAAGTCGATTGAGAGATTCTTAACTGCCTCTCATTGCTTGACATCTCTTCCATCCATAAAACCTGAAAGTTGCTTCGACCTCAGCTATCCTGCTCCATCTTCCCTCTCTGTGTTTAAAGAAATATAACAACTTTTCTCATCCTTGACTCCACGCCCAATGGTTCGAGATACTTAGACTATGCACTGCCTCTCTACCTGAAAAATCAATTTTCCCACCAAAACAAAACAAAGAACCCCCTGAACCCAAGACCTAGCCTAAAATCCTTTCAAACAAAGTTAAATCCAAAAGAGAGAGCCCTCTCTGATTGCAGGTTGGCTAGAACCTGCAGTCCAAAGTTGGTTTGTGGTTACCTTGGCCGTATCCCTTTCTTAACCTTCGGGGACAACCTGAGTGATAACACCCTGCACACTCAGCTGCAAGGGTCCGCACACTCAGCTGTGGACTACTAGGCCTCTACGCACTCAGTTGCAGAGCCTTCTCCTACTCTATGACCCAAAGAGACGGCTCTACACTTAGACTGATTGCTTCCTTATTAGATATTCCATTGATTCATTCCTCCCTGATTGTTTTTGCACTTAGAGCCTCGCTCTATTTATACAATCCCATGGTCCGTGGACCATGGGTAGATCTCTCAAACTGACATTACAATACAAAAAGGAGGGCGGACAACCTCTGACTCATTTACCATCTTCGCGCTCTGCGCCCATAAATCGCGGAGTATTTACATCGGACTTCGTCAAAACTTGGGCTTTAAGCCCCAAAACTTGCCTTTGGGGGGATCCCACACCCAACATGTGTGATGATTTATTGATAGCATGTGTGATGATTATTAAACTACTTTCTAGTTGAAGGATTGCATTATGAATGTGCGTGTGTAATAACTATCAAACTAATTTCTGATTGGAGGGGGGGACAGTCTGCGTTATGGATAACATGCGAATTAATTGTGATGTTGTGCCAAATACTGCCGATGAGACAAATAACATAATTGCCTTTGATATTAACTCTCAAACAACATCACTGCTCTATCAATAGCTTTAACATCACTGAGAAATTGCGAGAAGAGTGCATGCAAACTTGTAAGTGAACCGGTTACTGCAAAACAACAACCATGGGAGGAAAATCCATCTGCAGTGAACCCTTAGTGCTCCGGGTATCAGACCAGGCTCGTGATATTCTTCAGCGCGCCAACTAGCTTCAATACTTGATCAAATTACAAGGATTTCATGAGGAAATGACACTTGAATTTCTTCAGAATTTACAGAATGGGCGCATGACAGTAAAAGGTAGAAACATAATAGTCTTTGCAGCAGTTATAGCCGAAGTATCTAGACTTCCAATAGAAGGTACAAGATGGACAGAGAAGCATGTTCTTCTACAAGATGCAGTCGCAGTATTTCAAGACCCAGACGAACAACTGGTGCGCAAAGGAAAAGGGATTCACCCTACAGCTTTAAGGCAACCATGGCAGGAATTGGCAGCCATTGTACAGAGGTATATCACGTGTGACAGACGTCAGGACGTGGTAAAACCTCGACAACTTAAACTGTTAGCTATTTTGAAATAAAAAATTACAGTTAATTTGCCATTTTATTTAAATTCTTTATTGCATGACATTGCTAGTCGGGTAAAAAAGGCTAAGGACCCACATCTTGTCATCAACCATCATGGGCTGATTAAATTAATCATCATTCATGGACTAGTCCAACAACAATTGACCTGGGATAACCTTGTAAACCATGCTCTGGCCCCACTTGAAGAAAACCCAGAGACTAAACAACAGGGGGTAAGAGTAACAAGTCTGAGCAAGACAAGAAAAAGAAGGAATCCTTCTTTGCCCTTGGGCCCAGTAAAGCATAGATGCTCTGCAAGGATAAAATCGTAGCAGCACACCCCAATTCAAATGGAAGAAGCAAGGCCGTCCCACATGCCCTCTCCAAGTCCACAAGATGACTCTTTGTAGGACTATGAGGAAGAAGTTGCCTGAGTACTAGAGAATATGGGGACATTCTATGGAGAAAGGGAGCTATCTGGAAATTCTGAAGGGAAAATTTATGCCCCTAACCAGTCTGCCCCTACTGGCAGTTCTGGCCATGCTGAAACTTTGCCATTTACTGATAATTTGGAGGGTCAGAGGGAATCAGTTCCTTCTATGGATTAGCCCCTTGTGAAAGAGGCCCATGCAGAGGAAACCCTTGGGGATGGAAATCAAACTGAGGTTATTGTTCCAGTGGAATCTCCAACAAAGGAAAACCCTACAGAAGAAACCCTGGAGGATGAAAATCAACTAGGGGACACTATCTTAATGAAGTCCCCAAAGGATGAGGCCCATATAGAAGAAAACCCTGAAAATGATAATCACTCAAGAGACACCATTCCTTTGGAGTCTCCTGAGAGGGAAGCTCATGAAGAAAAAGACCTGGAAGGCGAGAATCCATCGGGAGACACAGTTCCATTAGAACCTCATCCTGATATTGGCACATCCCCACCTGAACCTAAAATAAACACAGTCGTGCCACTGCTGATCAACAACCCCACGACAAAGAAAACATATAAGGACAGATTGAGGAAGTTGCTTAAGAAGTACAGGAAGCAGAAGAAAATAGTTAAGCAACTGAGAGAATGGTTGGAGGAAGCAGTTAGGGTCCGGAAATTGAAAGTAGAATTGGAGACCGTAGGGACTCAAATAGAACACTGCTCTTGGGAAGATATTGAAACCCAGACTGAGACCCCTTTTGTTTGTTCAAAAGGAACCCAAACAGAGAAATGTCTTTTAAAGAGTAGTGAAATGCAGACAGAAGGTCCTTGTGTTTTCCCAATGGAAACCCAAACAGACTTCCCCACTATTGATGCTACTATCCAAACCAATTCTGCAGAGAATATACAGGAAGATTGCCATATGCCCCAAGGAACAACTAAAGTTGTTGTTCAAACTGATATTGAAGGAAATACCCAAGCTGATTGTTGTATGACCCGAGAAGTGGCTCAGGCTGCTGTTCAAACTGACTCAATGGTAACACAGGATGATGAAGTCTAGACAGAGGAAACATTTGACTATGTTCCTCTGGTAAGGGAAGCAGTTATTATAAAATTGGAAAACAAACTAGCCAAGACTTAGCAAGAGTTGGCTCGACATAAAGAAGAAGTAGTGTCATTACAAGTACATCAGGAATTGTGAAATAAATGAGGCACTTACTATCACAAAGAATGAGAATTTCTCCAATTACAAACATGAGCAGAAGAAAGTCAAAAAAACAGAAGCTAAGCTATAGAAGGCTAAGGAGAAAATTGAAACTATTTTCTCTTTCTACTCAGATGTTGTGTCGTGCTGAGCACCTGCTGCCAATTATGCACTATTCTTGTTAGAAAGATACCTCTTACTGAAGGTTAAAGTCGTTAAGGCTGGTAAGTTAGCAGAAATTAAGACCACTCCAGACTTTGTCAAATGTTTCAAAGAACAAAATGAACAGGTACAATGCCTTTTATGTGAATTGTACATGCACAATTTTTTCTTAGAGGATGACTTGGATAGTAATCCTAGCCCCTTCATTGGGGATATCCAATTTCAAGTTTTTCTTTCTTTTGCCACCAATTAGATTAAATGGGCTAAAGCCCATAATACTTTTCAAAAGAGGGAATATGGTATAGACTTATGGGTCAGGGGAGAACCCACAAAACCCCTACATCTTTCTGTCCAGCATAAACAGTTCATGAAACGAACAGGCGTTGTGGCTCAATTAGGACCACTCCATACAGACATCATATAGGAAGGGAAGGAATACTTTCAGGAAATTAAGGAAGAAGCTTTGTCAGCAGCAAGACAAATATGGGAAGCCTCCAGTAACAATGTCAGGAACAGGGAGCCATTTGGGTTTAGAAATTTCAAAGCTGCCTCTACTCACCTACACAAATACAACAATATGGTCCTAAGCATGGGCCCTGAATGGATAGGGTGCCGTTACAAAAGTCCAATTATCTGGTACCCTCCTAATGGGTATTACAGTGATTATAATTTGCTAGAATACCATGTGAACCAGGCTTTTGTAGTACTCAAACAGAAAAACAGTTTTAGGATGTATAAGGAAGAGGTTTATCCTGCTTATTCCTTGACTCAACTGCACCTCAATCATATGATTGCATGAGGACATGCAAAAAGGTAAGTAGGGGAGTATGTTGGGCCGTGGAAAAGGTATGTTTTATCCTCATATTAGCCTAATTAATCATTTGTCTTTATGTATTTATTTTCATTTTAGGAATAAATATAGAAGGAACAATCGCAGAAGCTGGATGAAATTGATTATTAATGAATTGGGTAAATCTGGGCACAAAAAACTAACTTTCGCTATCTTTATATGCAGGGATGTGAATTGAATGACTGTTGTTCAAACGACAGAACAACAATGACCAAGAAAGGAAAAGGACAACGTCTCGATTATGGAGGACAGCGGAAGACTAGGAGGATCAATTCTATTCTGTGATGAAATCATATTGATGGTTGCAAAATCCTCAGGATCTCCTGATCCCGAGGATTCGCTTCTATCCATTTATCTTTCCAAAAGTTATATAAAGCCATCAGGCGAAATGAACAACTAGTTAGGAATTTTAAGATTGTAATTACTCATTTTGGACATAGAGCACTTTCATTACTGTGACGTTGTAACTCTATTATCAAGTTAATGAAGAAGACTATGTTTTACATATAATCGCATTCTGAAAATATTTCGGCGGTGACTTCTAGATACTTTAGGCCCATTCGATAGGAGATCTATTGCTTTAATTGTGTCATATTTACTTCTGCTTATTCTGATAATTGTTTATTATTGTTAGTTTGTGAAATTAGCATTATTCTGATTGTTGTGAATCTTGATGATTATGATTTTATTTTGTTGTTCAAACTAGATTCTAGATCTTTTCGTGGTTTACATCTACATGCTAATCTTTACCGAATTTATTAGGTTGATTTAAGTATTCAATTGTTGTTCATTCTAAAGTAGTATTACCAGAGATCTCAAGCTTATAGTTGATTACTTTCCATGAGATGTTTGCATAGTTACTTGTTGTTCAATTGTTGTAGTTTTCCTTCATACTAAATGAATTAGTGTCAATACCAGTTAGATTGCTAAGAGTGATTCCTTTTATTTGCATTCTAATTTAGTTTCTTGTAGAGTAGATTGAAGAGTGATTCCTTTTATTTGCATTCTGATTTAGTTTCTTGCAGAGTAGATTTAAGAGTGATTCCTTTTATTTGCATTCTGATTTAGTTTCTTGCAGAGTAGATTAAGTAGATTTAAAAGTGCTTTAGAGATTTATTTCAGAATTGTTTGGATTGAACTTCGAGAATTAGATATTAGCCATTGCAATGATTCTAAATCATTTCATTATGAATGTTATGATATTCTGACACATAGGAAATAGTTAAGTATAACTTGGTCTAGTGTAGAGTTAGGTAAAGTGTGTTTCTTTACTATGTACTTTTTTAACTTACAATCCGACAGTCATGATATGTTCTAGACATGAAGTGATCTGAAGGTTCACTCTCTCCTCGGTATTACCGAAAATTGATCTGTGGCTTAACACCTGATTGGTCCATGATCTCTATTTAAAGAGCATGGAGGGTCATTTGTAGGGTGTGTAGAAATTTTGAATAATAAACACATATTCAACAGAGTTTATCCCGATTATACACTATTGCGGAATACATGCATAATACATAAGCTCCTCTACATTGATCATCAATTTAGCAGCATCAATAACAATGAAACATCAATCGCATGCACACATTAACACAATATGTAACCCGAGGAAAGCTTACAGCTGAAAACCCCACACTATCTGTATATTAATGATTGAGAACATGTAACATTACATAGTACAATACTCCTCACAAGTATCTAGCACTATCTCCACCTGTTACACACAATACAGCTCAGATATGATCTCCAAATCTCCTCCGCTGCTTTGCCTGCCTCCACTGCACAACCCTGCAAGGGAATGAATGAATCCAAACTCGTTCCAAGTTCTATTTACCTTGGAAAATCACTCACACTGGAAATCTGGAAATCACGTGAGCACAGGCTATATCACTGGGCATATGCTGGGCAATACTCATTGACATACTCAATACATTGCTTGTGCAAAGTCTCATGCACAACTATAGTCACAGTTGATAGCAATCTCAACCTCTAACACCTGTCTCCACTGAACTGTACATGCACTGAGTTAACTGATGTATTCTTCAGTTGCATTATGAGTTAATAATTAGTGAATTAATTAACAATCAATTCACACAACTCATCACTAGTGTATTCTCCAGTTAGATTGAATACAACTAGTTCAACTGAACACAACTCCATCAACTCCACATCCAACTCCATAGAACTCAACCACATGAGTTCTAATTGATGTCCTACGTGCAATAGCTCAACTAACCCATAAGAAAAGTGTATTACCTTCTGACAGCTGCATGTGCCACATCTGTAGCTCAAACTGAAGTGCTCCAAGAGGATAAGATAATGTTTATAGTCTAAATATTATTATGAGACAATAATATTTGACTTTTATATTTTTGACTAGCAGTCTAAAAATAGACTCTGATCACTCCTGCTGTGATCCAAAATTAGAAGTCCATCTATTTTTCCCAACATGACCAATCATCCATAAACAACATTCTGCAGCTCATAGACATGATCCATATGTCTAAAAATAGACATAGTCTAAAAATAGACTTTGCGCCATAATTTTCCTGCGGGCCCACTTAGCGAAGGCAACTCCTTTCCACTAAGCTCCATCACCTTGTTGCATTTTCAACACTCCCTCTCAACAAGATATGGATTATCTGCAACCCCTATCCTGCAATTCTGGAATGTTCTGCATGCAACACATTTGCCCGGTCCACTTGCTCCAACAACACTTGGAACAAAAACACTCCCAACTGACCACTCTGTTGGGCTAGGAACATACTCTGATGCTGAAGCTCTACCTGCTGCTGACAAGTGCTCCCTCTTTGACATCTGTGCTACTGCAACATCTCCATGCATCTCGCACCATTGCACACCTCTCTGTGCCACCTAGCACTGTGCAAAACACTTGTGCCTCTCGCATTGCTGCAGCCTGCATGCTATGCACTGTCCTGGGATTCCCTACACTGTCGCTCTCTCTGCCGCTCCATCCACATCTATCTCTACCCAATCAATCAGTTCTTGCTACTCCACATCAGGGCTCTCGTAGCAAGGTCTCATCCAAGAGGTTGGGTACCTCAAGGATCCTGCCCCTCCTCCTTGGGACGATCAATCCACATCACCCCACCTCCTACCTGGAGGTATGGCTGCATGCGATCCCTCAGCCCACCTGGCTCGAAGTTCCCCCCTACTGGAGGTCTCTGCATGAGTAGATGTCTCTACTTGATCTCCTGTCAGCTTCCCCTGTTGTGGCTGCTCCACAACCTCCTGAAGCTACTGCACCAATCGTGGCTCCTCCACAATCGTCTGAGACTTCTTCTGGCTCTGCATGTTGAGAGGTAATATACACTCCCTCTCAACCACCAAGTCTCCTTCAGTTGCCTCGCTGCTCAAGGCTTTGCATGCATCTTGAACCTCAAGAGCATACAGGTTCTTGACCCATGAACCAATCTACTTCACCTGTATAGTGATGATGTTTCTAAGGAAAACCTTTCCCTTACTGAATACTACATCATAGCCTCTGTCTTCCAACATTGCGATCGATACCAAGTTTCTCTTCAGTCCTGGTACATACTTGACATCGGTCAAGGTAAGGCGAGCTCCATGCTCCCTCTGAAAAATAACCGTGCCTACACCTGAGACACTATACTTCTCATCATTACCCATCCCTATGAGTATCTGGAGATCTTTCTCCTCCAAAGTACTGAACAAACTTTTGTCACCGGTCATGTGGAAAGAAGCTCCACTGTCAAGAAACCAACCACTTCCCATCATGGATGAAACCATGCATGCGAAGAGTGTGAAATCCAACTCAAATTGTGAAGCACGTGCCTCACCTTCATATCCTTACCCGGATCCCTTCTTGGACTTCTTCTTTGGGCAATTAGTAGCATAATGGCCCAACTCATGACAACGAAAGCATCTCACCTTCGACTTGTCAACCTTCTTCCCATCATTGGAAGAACTGGATTCGGAAAGAGAAACCTTCCCCTTCCCCTTCTTCACCTTACTCACTAAGGCACAGTTCTCCTCATCATGCATAGATGAAGAACTGTCTTTGGTGCACCGTCTAATCTCCTCTTGCACAAGATCCAACCAAAGTCTCTCCCATCCTGGCAATTTCTCCCTTCCATTCACCGAGTCCTGGTAGCTATGCCAACTCTTAGGAAGGCCAAGGAGTGCTAGACTCACCATATCCTCATCCTCAACAGTTACCCCCACACTTCCCAGCTCATCCCGGCATTGGGTGAACTTCGTGAGATATTGGGGCATACTGTCTCCATTCTCACACCTAATGTTTCTGAGTTTATCCTTGAGCGCCAACTTCCTCTCGTCGCTCTTGCTTTGGAATAATTCTATCAACGTTTTCCACATCAAATATAGAGAAGCCTTTCCATGGAGGTTGGACACAATGTGATCCCTCACACCCTCCAATAGAATCCTTCGACACTTTTCTTTCTTCTTTTGCCAATCCCTGACTTGAGCAGCATCAGTAGGTTTTGGGACATCCGCATCTATGAACTCCTTCAACCTATTATCATCTAACACCGCCTCCATCCTGTCCTTCCATGCAATATAGTTCGAGCTACCCTCAAGGGCATACTCCAATCGCAATCCGTTGAAAGACATTTCAACTTTGACACCAAGAAAACACTGTTGCAAATTCGAATTCCATGAGCTCAAAACTTAACCGCCTCTGATCTAAGATTCATGAGAACAAAGTATTTCTCATACAGAGATTGACTGTATGGGCTTTTACCAGATATTTCACCTTCCAAAGGAAGGATGAATCCAGAGGCTAACTGGCCCGATTACAGGCTTTGCCTGAAGAAATAGAATGTAAACACTTCCTGAATAGTAGATCTGATGATCAACAGCTCTGATACCATGTAGAAATTTTGAATAATAAACACATATTGAACAGAGTTTATCCCGATTATACACTATTGCGGAATACATGCATAATACATAAGCTCCTCTATGTTGATCATCAATTTAGCAGCATCAATAACAATGAAACATCAATCGCATGCACACATTAACACAGTATGTAACCCGGGGAAAGCTTACAGCTGAAAACCCCACACTATCTATATATTAATGATTGAGAACATGTAACATTACATAGTACAATACTCCTCACAAGTATCCAACACTATCTCCACCTGTTACACACAATACAGCTTAGATCTGATCTCCAAATCTCCTCCACTTCTTTGCTTGCCTCCACTGCACAACCCTGCAAGGGAATGAATGAATCCAAACTCGTTCCAAGTTCTATTTACCTTGGAAAATCACTCACACTGGAAATCACGTGAGCACAGGCTATATCACTAGGCATATGCTGGGCAATACTCATTGGCATACTCAATACATTGCTTGTGCAAAGTCTCATGCACAACTATAGTCACAACTGATAGCAATCTCAACCTCTAACACCTGTCTCCATTGAACTGTACATGCACTGAGTTAACTGATGTATTCTTCAGTTGCATTATGAGTTAATAATTAGTGAATTAATTAACAATCAATTCACACAAATCATCACTAGTGTATTCTCCAGTTAGACTGAATACAACTAGTTCAATTGAACACAACTCCATCAACTCCACATCCAACTCCACAGAACTCAACCACATGAGTTCTAACTGATGTCCTACATGCAATAGCTCAACTAACCCATAAGAAAAGCATATTTCCTTTTGACAGCTGCATGTGCCACATCTGTAGCTCAAACTGAAGTGCTCCAAGAGGATAAGATAATGTTTATAGTCTAAATATTATTATGAGACAATAATATTTGACTTTTCTATTTTTGACTAGCAGTCTAAAAATATACTCTGATCACTCCTGCTGTGATCCAAAAATAGAAGTCCATCTATTTTTCCCAACATGACCAATCATCCATAAACAACATTCTGCAGCTCATAGACACGATCCATATGTCTAAAAATAGACATAGTCTAAAAATAGACTTTGCGCCATAATTTGCTTGCGGGCCCACTTAGTGAAGGCGACTCCTTTCCACTAAGCTCCATCATCTTGTTGCATTTTCAACAGGGTGAACATTCATGAGAGAAGCTTATGTAAATTTTCTTTCTTTTATTAATAAATTTCCTGAAGTGGCCGCATTGGCTCAGGCTGTGGACTGTTTCCCTCTTTGAGGGTTTTAAAAACGTCAAGAATATTGGTGTATTGAACTGTGATCTATTTGTGAGTGGTGTCCTTTGGTGTTCTATCTAAGGAACTTATCCTGTAAATTCCTACACAGTATCAGAGCTATTTGAGGGCCGCATCCGCTGGTGATCCAAATCCGAAGCTGTTACAACTGCATCCGACTGTCGCGTCCTATATCTATTGTTTCTGACTGCTTTCAGGTTGAGAGCACTGCTCTATTGTGTTAGGAGCATCTGTTCCAATGAGGAACCCCTTTCATTTCACGTGAAAAGGTTTCTAGTAGCCCTAGCTATGTCATTTTTAAGATCTTGAGGTATACAATCTTTATTTGCAGTTTTAGTTATTCATCTCTTTGTTTATTTCGGTTTATTTAGCTCTCTGTTTTTTTTATTACCGGATCTATACCTTTCATTTCTGCGTATGTTCTTTGCCCTGCGACTCTGTGCGATCTAGGCAAATCAGAAACGAAAAGGAAGGATTTTTTTCATGTGTATGCTCTTTTCCGGTGCGCCTTAGTGTGATCTCAGAAAATCAGAAACATTGAGGAAAATATTTAGGTTCTGGGGAAAGCTAACTTCAAGCCATAAGGTTTGGTTTTTTTTGTATGTTCGTGTTGGGTTGTGTGGTTTTTTGTTTTGTAGGCAAAAAGAACTTTTTCAAGTAAGCACACACCCCAAAGTTTCAGCATCTACAGCTTCAGTTTCTATTAAAATTGAAAGTCCATGCCAAGTTATTCTTGACAACACCAACTACTTCCAATGGTGGTCCTACATTGAGGATTTACTTAGAAGTAAAGGTCTTTACAAAATATCCTCACACCAAGAAACTAAACCTAAAGATGAAGATAAGACAACCAAATGGGAAAATAGGCAAGATCAAGCACGTGGGTTGATAGGGATGTATATTTCTCTAGACCTTAGATTCCATATCACAGAACTTGATACCCCTAATGAAGCAATGAAACAGCTCACTAAAGTTTTTGGAATTAAAAATGAAATTAGAGCCCATCAACTCGAAAATGAGTTGCTTACGTTGGACCCCAATAATTTTTCTTCCATTGAAGATTTTTTGTCCAAGTTCAAGACCCTTAGACTTCTCTTGGAAGGTGTTAAGGTTAAGAAAGAAGATGGTAGCATTATCTATTACATTCTTACTAAGTTGGGACCAGCCTACTCTATGTTTGTTTCCACCTTCCATTCTACTAGAGAAGCATTTATTTCTCAAGGACAAGACTACAAGTCCCCCTCTTTTGATACCTTTTGTGATTCTTTAATAAGAGAACAAGAAAAACTCTTACATCTTGATCTTCTTAATCTTGGAACCTCTTCTAAGAAAGCCTTAGTCGCCCAACAACACTCAAACTCAAAGAATCCTAAGAAGCAGTATCCTAAAAAGAATGGTCCTAAAACAAATAAGGGTCCTAAGCAATTTCAGTCTCAAAATGAAAAATCAATTCAACAAAATGATAAGGGAAATAAAAACAAAGGGAAGAAGACTGATAGACATTGTCACTTTTGTAATCGAGATGGCCACTCAGAATCCAATTGCTTTAAGAAGATGGAAGCCTTGGAAGCAACAATGAAGAAGCATAACATCCATTTGGAGCACTCTTCATCTTCCGGAATAGCACTTTCTGCATGTGGTTGTCAAGTATCTCGGTCTGGTTATGAACTAAATGTATTTTCTTCTTCTCATTCTCATGAGTGGCTGATTGATTCTTGTGTTGATCTAGATTGTCATTGATGTCAATATGGCAATATTTTGGATAGTAAATAATGATGTGAAGCCAAGCAGAGCAGATTCGTGAAGTAACAGGAGCAAAAAGAGTTCATCAAAATCCATCAAAGAAGAGCTATCAGAAGAAGAGTTATTGGAGCATAGAAGAACTATCAGAAGAAGAGCTTTCAGAGCAGCGTATCAGATAGGAGTAAAGAGAAACCACAAGAGCGAGGAGCCAAGAAAATGCAGATCTATCGCATATGCCAAGAGTAAGAGCCATATCAGAGAAAGTAATGAACCCCCGATTGCAATATAATGGAGTCAAGAAATGAATGGCGGAGATCAAACCCAAGTTCTTGCGGAAGGTGAATCGTGGAAATAGATCTGGATCATCAGATTGACAAATCTATTAGATCGACGGTGATTAGCAACAGTGGGGGTAGGAGAGTACGGATTTCCTTGATCGTGGTTGAAGTCCCGCACTCAATCCTAGCCGTCAATCTCATATTCAACTCTTAGATCATAGTCAACTGCGGGGGTTAAGGCCGTTTTAATCCGTGTGCCAGTCGAAGTCCCGCAAACCATAGATTGCGATATGTACTGCGGACCCGATGGTTCCATTATAATACACCTTAATACAATATCGCATCTGTCGTATGAACTTTCATATCGCAAGTCATAAAGGTCACGGTAAAACCTTCGATTGCGATATAATATTGCGGACCCGCTGCACCATTATAACATGAATTTATACAATATCGCATCCGTAGTATCGCTAGTTTCTAAGGGATGTCAAACCGTCAATTGCAATAAGGCTGTGGACCCGATAGATTTATTAACAACTGTTTAATATCATATCGCATCCGCTCCGTCGATAGTAGGGGAATCGGCTATGTTATGTGCAAACCTCCAATTGCGATAGAGTTGTGGACCCGATGGATTCATTAAAAATAGTTCATTAAATATCACAATTGGAGGTTTGCACATAACATAGCCGAAACTGCTCCATCGGAAGACAGAGCATGTGCACACTTGTAAAACCTCCAATTTTTATGAAGTTACGATTGCGGGATTAAAGCAATGACTTTGATTCTCATGAAATTACGATTGCGGGATTAAAGGTGATGACGTGACATGTGGGACCTTGATGTGGGTATAGCCTTGGATGAATATTAAAAAAAGGGCCTCTCCAATATAATATTTTAATGTGCAAACTGATAAGTCGGCCTCTCCTCCCAATGAACGTGTCTTTTGTTTTTTGGAAAAAATTCACATACATACAAGTTGAAACGCTTCACTTCATGTAATCCATCTTGGGCATCTAACATAGAGAAGAAGTAATAGTTCATAACTCGTGAACTCGAAGAGACAGAGGAAGCCAGAGATCGAGAAGTCGAAAGGTCGAGCGAGCAAAAAAGGAAGCCAAAAGTCAGGTGTATCAGACATCTATTATAGAGAACAAGGAAAGTTTGCAATCGGTGAATTGAAAAAAAAAGAGGAAGCCGAAGGTCTGGCAGATGCAGAAGGTGCAATAGAAGCTGAAGGTCTGGTAGACGTAGAAGGTGCAGTAGAAGCCGAAGGTTGAGCGAACAAGGAAGCTGAAGACAGAGTGGTAGGAAAATCTTTTGACCTGATTCATCTTGAAAGATAGGGTCGGAGCCTTTGGGGTTGGTGCCTTAGAATTAGAAGGATTGGTGTACTTGGAGTTGGTGCTCCTAAATCCAAGGTTGGTGCCTTGACAAGATAGGGTCGAAGCCCTAGAGGTCGGAGCCTCATCAAAACCAAGTTGGAGCTTGGAACACATTGATATTGTATTTATTATTTTACTCAGTAAAATTATACTTATACATTTCTCTGTTTAAATTGTGAGGAATTGAACTGGTAATAATAACAATTGAAAGAAAATACTGATTAACCCCCCCCCTTAGTATTTCCAACAATTGGTATCAGAGCCAACTTCTTCATATCAGCCTAACAACTAGAAGAAGGATTCTTAGTCACAATTAGAAATCAAGAAGTGTCAGGAAGACCTCCTCTGTTCGATGACACAAATTTTGGTTTTTGGAAAAAAAGAATGTCCTACTACTTAATGTCCCTTGGACTTAAAGTTTGGCATTCGGTTTTAAATGGGTACACAACTCCTTCCACTCTTCCAATAGATCAAGACAAAAGGAAAGCTTTCATTGCAAATAAAAAATCCTTAAATTCCATCAATAGTGGAATCACTGATTCTGAATTTACAAAAGTCATGAATTGTGACTCGGCCAAAGAAGTATGGGATAAGCTAGTTAGCTTATACGATGGGGACTCCAAAGTTAAGAAGGCAAAGCTTCAAACTCATAGAAGACAATTTGAAAGTCTGAAAATGGATGATGAAGAAGATATTGCATCATACTTTCTCTGAGTAGCTAAAGTGGTCAACTCTCTTAAAGGATTGGAAAAAAACATTGAAGAAAACACTATTGTTCAAAAGGTCTTAAGATCTCTCCCAGACAGATTTGACTCCAAATTAAGTTCTATAGAAGAAATGAACAACCTAGATACTCTCAAGATGGATGAACTTCATGGAATCCTCATTGCCTATGATATGAGAAAAGGAAGCCCAAGTTCCAAAGATGCAGCATTCAAGGCCTCAAAATCAAAAAAGGGGAAAGAATGGAATACCAGTAGTGATGACTCTGATGTTGAATCCGAATTGGCGCAATTTGTACGAAGACTAAAGAAAATATCAAGCTAAAAGGTAAGTACTCTCTTATTTATTTAAAATGTGGAAGAATAGGTCATTATGCTGTAAAATGTCCTCTTAAGCATGACAGTAATGGTGAGGAAAATTCCAGAAGGATGGTATACAAAAAAAAAGGGTTCAATAAGAAGAATTTCTTCTCTAAGCAAGATGAGTATAATGAAGATGAATTTGTAATCATCGAAAAGAAATCAGCTAATCATTTCCCTCATCACAAAGGAGGTAATGATGAATCAGATGAAGAAAATGACTATGCTAGAAGCCAAGAAATATTATTCATGGAATTCATAAATGATGATTCAGGTCTAGAAGGAAATGTAGATGAATTGTTAATGAGTGCCATTGAAGAAAATGAGAAATTATGAAATAAAATCATTTCTCTCAAGGTAGAAAAGGAGGAAGCAAAAAGAAGGGAAGACCTCTTGAAAAATAAGCTAAAAGAAAAAGAAGAAATTTGTGAAGAACGTGAAGCCGAAATAGTATCTATGAGGAAGGAATTGGAGCAAGTCAAAAAGGGTTGGGAAAGCTCTCAAATACTTGACATTATCCTAAATGATCAAAAACCTCAACATGACAAATCTGGGATAGGTTTTAAAGGAGAATCATCAAGTACTAAGAATAATGTGAAAAGCTATGCCGACATACTTTCCAGCAACCCACAGAAGAAATATTATTTCATCAAAAGCCCATCTCAAATCCAAAGAATGAAGAGAGAGCAACTCCAAGGAAGAATGTTGATTCAAATCATGGCTATTACAACTGGTACAAAACTATCTTTTCTGGGCATTGTTTTTATTGTAAAAATTTGGGTCATCAAGCTAAACATTGCATGTCTCATAAGAATGAAACACCAAAATTGAAGGATCAAACAAACAAACCATATGGTCTCAAAGGGCAAGGAAAAATCATGACCTACAACTCTTTTGATCCCTTGGCCAAACTTGATCCAATTTGCTCATTATGTAACGATAATGGATATAATGAACAAAATTGCCCCCTCAAAAGAAGAGAAGCAAAAAATGAGAATCCCAACACGAATAAACATGGCCTAGCTCTACGTGCTCACAATGATGAAAATCATTGGTTTGTGGATAGTGGGTGCTCTAGACATATGACAGGTGACAAAAGGAAATTTGTCTCATTGAACAAAAAGGAAGGAAATGTATCCTTTGGAAGTGGATCTGCCAAAATTGCTGGAAAAAGGAACTATTACCCTTATTAATGGAAAAGGGAAGGCTCAAAATGCTTTGCTAGTAGACGGGCTCAAACACAATCTCTTGAGTGTTAGCCAAATCTGTGATCAAGGACATAATGTTGTCTTTAGCACTAAATATTGTGAAATAAGGAACTCTTCCTCAGGGGAACTTGTGGTGAAAGGAGTTAGAACATCAGATAACGTCTACATTCTGAACAAAATTCAAGAAGATAAATGTTACTTAAGTCAAACAGATGAAAGTTGGTTGTGGCACAAGCGACTTGGACATACAAGTTTCGATAACTTGATCAATATCAGCAAGATTAATGCAGTACGAGACATTCAAAATTTATTCAAGCCAAATGAAGGAGTATGTGGTCCATGTCAACATGGAAAGCAAACTAGAACCAGCTACAAGACCAAGGAGTTTTTTACATCAAAACCTCTGGAGATCATCCATGCTGATTTATGTGGACCAACTAAAACTTCGACACTCCAAGGAGAAAGGTACTTTGCTTTATTTGTTGATGACTATACTAGAATGATGTGGGTATATTTCATAAAATATAAATCGAAGCATTTGAGTGTTTAAATAATCTTAAAGCTATTGTAGAAAATAAAAAGGATTCTAAGATTAAATGTCTTAGAACGGATAGAGGGGGAGAATTCACATCAAAAGAATTTGATGAATTCTGTAAAGTACATGGAATCGAAAGAGAACTCTCCGCTACCAGAACACTTAAGAAAAATAGGGTAGTTGAAAGAAGAAACCGAACAGTTCAAGAAATGGCAAGAACATTGTTAATAGCAGCTGACTTGCAGCCAAAATTCTGGAGAGAAGCAGTCGAGACAGCTGTTTATACCTTGAATCGAACTCAACTAAGACCAAATAATGAGAAGACTCCTTATGAATTATGGAAAGGAAGACCTGCTTCAGTAAAATACTTCAAGATTTTTTGAAGCAAGTGCTTCATAAAAATCAATGACGAGTCACCAGGAAAATTTGATTCTCGGGTTGACGAAGGAATATTCCTTGGATATTCTACAAGGAGCAAAGCCTACAAGTGCTACAATAATCAACTACGGAAAATAGTGGAAAGCATTGATGTGAAGATTGATGAAGACCTTCCAGAAAAAGAAATTGAAGATCATGAAGTTGACCCTCTCATTGAAGAAAATGAAGAAGAACTTGAAAAAGAGGAAAAAGATCAAGAAAAACACAAGGAAAAAGAACCATCTCAAACCCCTTCAAAGGTGAAGTTTCTCCAAAAACATCACCCAGAAGAGCAGATTATTGGCAATATAGATGAAGGGATGCAAACCCGAAGAAGGATGACAAGTACACCAAAGAAAAATGATGTTTCTCTCCTATCTATGATAGAACCAGAAACATTTACTCAAGCAAGTAAGGATCCTCATTGGGTAAAAGCCATGGAAGAAGAAATGTCTCAAATCGAGAATAATGAGACATGGGAGTTGGTACCTCGTCCAAAGGATAAAAATATAATTGGAACCAAGTGGGTGTTAAAAAACAAAATGAATGAAGATGGACACATCATCAAAAATAAGGCAAGCCTTGTTTGTAAAGGTTATTCACAAATTGAAGGAATCAACTTTGAAGAAACCTTTGCACTAGTAGCTAGCGTGGAATCTATAAGGATGTTCTTGGCATTTTCTTGCTCAAAAGGATTCAAAATCTATCAAATGGACGTAAAATTAACATTTATGAATGGGGAACTCAAGGAAGAAGTCTACATGGAGAAACCAGAAGGGTTTAATCTAGCAAAAGGAAAAGACTTTGTTTGTAAGTTGAAAAAGGCATTATATGGGTTGAAACAAGCTCCTAAAGCTTGGTACGCAAGATTGGATCACTATCTACAACAAAAAGGCTTCAAGAAGGGGGTGGCAGGAAGTAGTCTCTACATAAAGATGGATTAGGATAAGTTACTAGTCACTCTTATCTATGTTGATGATCTGATTTTTTCTAGTAATAATGATGAGATGAGCCATGAGTTTGCTAAAAATATGTCAAAAGAGTTCGAAATGTCGATGATAGGAGAGTTATCTTACTTCCTTGGACTACAAGTATCTGTTATGAAACCGGCTCACAAAAGATAGAAAAGATAGATCAACGCCTTAGAAATAAACCTCTTCAAGGGGGCAACCTCCTTTACATTACACAAATGAACAATTCTTAGACGATTCAAATGACAAAACCTCCTTTCTATATATAGGAGTCTACGGGGTCACAATAAAACCAAGCCGACCTAACAATAATAATATAAAGGCACAAAAATAACAATAGAGGGATTCTATGGGGCACAATAATAACAATATGGGGACAATAGGGGCACAATAATAACAATAAGGGATACAATGACAATAGTAATGGGGGGATCACTAATATTATAGGGACCTAACATGCCCCTCTCCTTAAAAAAAGTGTTGTCCTCAACGCTTGGGTAGTTCTGGATACTTCTGTATAAAATTCTCACGCTCCCACGTGGAATCTTCAACAGGTAAGTTCTTCCACTTGATGAGATACTCTGAAATTGATCTATTTCATAGCTATCAAGTTCTTGTTTCTTTGACTGCTTCAGGTTCCAATATGATTTTTCCTTCCTCATCAAGTTCTAGAAATATTGTCTGAACTGGAAGCTTGTCACCTATAACCTTCTTTAAGCATGAAACATGGAAAACTGGGTGCACTCGAGAAGCTGCAGGAAGCTCCAATTTGTATGCCATAGTACCTATCTTTTGCTACACCTTGTACAAACCATAATACTTTGGTGATAATTTGTTATCCTTCTTAGCTTGCTTGAGGGACATTCGTTTATATGGCTGCAGTCGTAGGAATACCCAATCACCTACATCAAAGCTTATTTCGCTGCGATGTTGATCTTCCTGTTGTTTCATTCTATTCTGTGCCAAGGTGAGGTTATCCTTTAAGAGTTGGAGAACTTGTTGTTGATGCTCGATGTGATCTTCCACTGCTTGAGCCTTAGAATTTTCTCTTAAATATGATGTGATGGATGGTGGATGATATCCATAAAGTGCCATAAATGGGGTCATTTTTGTTGCAGTATGGAAGGAAGTGTTATACCACCATTCAGCCAGAGGCAACCATTTGACCCATTGTGTCTATTTATCAGATACAAAGCCATGAAGATATCCTTTCAAACATTTGTTTACTATCTCAGTTTGCCCATCAGATTGAAGATGATAAGATGAGCTATGAGCTAACTGAGTACCAAGACAAGAAAATAATTCTGTCCAAAAATTTCCAGTGAAAATGGGATCTTTGTCACTTACAATAATCTTTGGGTTTCCATGTAGCTTTTGAATTGTTTCCATAAATGCAGTAGAAACTGTACTCGCTTTAAATGGATGAGATAGTGCACAAAAGTGTGCATACTTGGTAAGTCTGTCCACTACCACCATGATAACACTCTTTCCTTCAGACTTGGGTAAACCTATGATAAAATCCATTGAAACCTCCTCCCAACGTTGGCTTGGAAAGGATAAAGGTTGTAATAGTCCTAGAGTCTTAATTGTTTCAACTTTATTTTGTTGGCAAATCAAACATTCTACCACAAACTTTCGAATATCCGATTTAAGGCCATCCCAAAAAAAATCCTTCTTAACCCTATGGTAGGTTTTCAGAAATCCTGAGTGCCCTCCTAAGGGAGAGGTGTGCAATTCCCTAAGAATCTTTTGTTTGAGTTGGGAATTCTTACATAGGTATACCCGATCCTTGTACCATAACGAATCTTTTTTTCAGATAAATGTATCAGATGTATTGGGATCTTGTTGTATCTTTTGAATGAGTGCCCACACTTCCTCGCCATTCTTCCATTCATCCCTTGCTTCGTTTATCCAATCTGATTGGATAATAGAAATAGCGCAAAGAAATGCTTCCACATCCTTATCCTTTCTTGAGAGTGCATCTGCCACAAAATTTTGCTTCCCTTTTTTGTGGATGATTTCAAAGTCATAACCCAACATCTTTGTGACCCATTTTTGCTGCTCTTCTGAAGATAATCTTTGTTCTAAAAAGTATTTAAGGCTATCATGATCTGTTTTTACCTTGAAGTGTCTTCCCATTAGGTAGGGTCGCCATTTCTTAAGTGCATGTAGTATTGCCAACATTTCCTTCTCATAAATAGCTTTGTGTAAATACTTTCCTTTGATTGGAAAACTTTCGAAAGAAATGGGTCTTTCTTCTTGCATTAAAACAACACTGATTCCATTTCCTAAGGCATCACATTCCACAATAAAGGTTTTTGTGAAGTCCGGTGTAGTTAAGATTGGTGCTTGGCACATTGCCTCTTTAAGATGTTCAAAGGCCTTCGTTGCTTTTGGAGTCCATGAAAATGCATCTTTCTTCAATAATGTTGTTAGAGGTGTTGCTATTCTCCCATAATTCTTAACAAACTTGCGATAATACCTTGTCAACCCGAGAAATCCTCGTAGATGCTTTATGGATGTGGGGATTTTCCATTCCTTAATGGTTTTAATTTTGCTAGGGTCTACCTTAACACCTTCATGAGATACAATATGACCCAGATATTCCACCTCTTGTACTCCAAAGAAACATTTGGAGATTTTTGCATATAATTGTTTCTCCTCCAATAGTTTGAGCACCATGTCAACATGTTGGACATGATCCTTCCAAGACTTGTTGTAGATTAGTATATCATCAAAAAATACTAACACAAATTTTCTAAGGAAGGGATTGAAAATGGAATTCATCAAACCTTGAAATGTAGAAGGTGCATTAGTAAGGCCAAAAGGCATGACCAAAAATTCATAATGACCGTCATGATTTCGAAATGTTGTTTTTGGAATGTCTTCAGTCTTCATTCTGATTTGATGATATCCTGAACGAAGATCCAACTTGGTGAAGTAAATTGATCCATGCCATTCATCCAATAATTCATCAATGGCAGGAATGGGAAATTTATCTTTAATAGTGAGCTTGTTGAGCTCCCTATAGTCTAGACACATGCGCCATGATCCATCCTTCTTGTGAACTAATACTACTGGAGCAGATAAAGAACTTTGACTAGGTTGAATTATACCAGTCTCTAGCATTTCTACAACCATACGTTCAATTTCACTCTTTTGGGCATAGGGATATCTATACGGCCTGATGTTTGGAGGAACACTTCCTGGAATCAAATGAATAGCATGATCATGATCACGAATAGGTGGGATACCTTTGGGAGTTTAAAATACCTTGGAATGATTGTCCAAGACTTTTTGGAGATCTGGAGAAATAGATGATTTCGATGTGGGAACCTCTAGTGAACATAATTGTGCAATTACACCTCATTGTTCCTTCTTTAGAAGCTTTCTCATACCATTAGATCTGATTATCTTTTCCGATTTCCGTGCAATACCCCTTAATTCAACTTCCTTTCCTTCTGCAGAAAATTTCATGAAAAGTTTTTGAAAATTAAAATCTATTGTACCCAAGGATTGTAGCCATTGGACTCCTAGTATAACATCAGCACCACCCATTGGAATGGAAAGAATTGGGCTATTCAATACATATTCTCCCATGGATAACTTGATATTATGGCACTTTCCAGAGCAAATTATGGTTCCTCCACTTGCAACCATCACTTGGCACTCTAGTGCTGGATATACGAAGCAATTCAATTCCTTTGCTATCTTACAATGAATAAAATTATGGGTACTTCCCGAATCAATCAACAATATTACCATTTTCTTCTTGATATGTCCTTCTATCTTGATAGTTTAAGGAGTGGTAATTCCAGCCAATGCATTACAAGATATGGTCGGATTCATTTCTTCTTTATCTAGGGTTTTTTCCTGGAGTATATCCTCTTCTTTTGACATTTCTTGTTCTTTTTCTTCCTCTTCAGAATCTATGTAGAATAATTTATTCTCAGCACACTTATGACCTTTAGTGTATTTGCTATCACAACTGTAACAAAGCCCTTTCGCTCTTTTTTCTTCCAATTGTTGTGGTGTCAACCTTGTAGGTTGTGGAAGGTTAGGGGAAACAACACTTCCATCTTTATAGTTGTGAGTGGTAGGCTTCCTGGTTGCCATAATTTTGCTTTCCATTTTTCTTGCTAACCTGAATGTCTTCTCCAATGAATCAGGTTCCCAAAGGTGAACCTCATGTTGGATATTATCCTTTAAAGTCCCTGTGAACACATCAATCCTATGTTCCTCTGTAATATCTTTTACCCTTATGTTCAATTTTTGGAAGTCCTCAATGTGCTCCATCATTGAACCCTTTTGTTTGAGATTTATCAATTGGCTAAAAAAGGTGTTTCTTTTTGTATCCTCATAATGTGCTATCATTTCTTTCGTAAAAATTGCCCAAGTTACAATTTGTTTACGAAAGCAAAGCCATCGATACCATACAAACTGATTTGGCTCCAAATATAAAGTTGCAATACGTACCTTTTGTGTGTTTTGCACATTATGGAGATTGAAAAATTGCTCCATCTATAGTATCCATGTTCCGGGTCTTCAATCCAACATTAGAGTCCATGAAATCATGATTAACATTTATTTTATTCTCATCATGAGTTTCCTTTACTACCCTTTCACCATTAGTGATCATTTCTTGTAGCAACTTATTCAAATTTATCTTTAATTCTTCCATCTTATCGTCCATGCCATTCATCTTAGCATCCATGCCATTCATCTTAGCTTCCATCTAAGCATCCATGCCATCCATCTTAGCTTCCACGTCATCCATCTTAGTTTCCACGCCATCCATCTTAGCTTCCAAGTCATTCATCTTAACTTCTACGTCTTTCTTTAAACCATCCATCTTAGCTTCTACTTCTTTCTTTAAACCATCCATCTTATTTTCTGTTACCTTTTGTGCGAGTGAAATTTGTTGCACTTGGTTTCGTAATATTTTTATATCATGTTGCATTTCTTCCTCTTCTTCATGAGTCATGCTAGAGCTTTCAGGTTGCTTGTTTCCATTTTCTTTCTTTGGGGCATCAATTACCGATAATAATGCTTCACTATGCCCTTTGAATTCCTTCAAACTAATTTTTCAAACCAAGCTTATGCAAAAATTTAAAAAATACACACCATTTTTCACTTGTAGGAGCTCGATATTGAATCTGATGTACCTCTGTAATTTTGGATCTCCTAGTTCTGAAATCGTGACCTACAGTAGCCCTCTGCGTCCTCTTTCCAATGCCACCAGTCTGATCAAAATTGGATTCTCCAAGGAAGAGTTATGCCAAATCTCCCACTATGACCTGATTATAGACTAGTTCAGTAGAGTGAACTTGTACGATGTGCCACGTGTCATTATTTCGACCTTAGTACTTGAAACTAATACACAGAAAACTATAGGTTGTCCTCTTTCTGAAACTTCTTATGAGATTTCAATCTGATTATCAAAACAAAAGTTATGACAATTTTCCCCAGGTCACCTATTTGGAATGTAATTCAGGAGTCTGCAAAAACTCCAACTTCCTCAGATCATATCTCCGCAAATATAGCGAGAAAAGCTCTGAAATTTGGACCTGAAGTTCAGAACTATTTCAGCCCAAATCGGTTTTGTTTTTAGCTTCTGAAATGATGCAAAAAAAATGTTATAGCGAAAATGGCATGATGACTTGTTTGGAGCAGCGAAACCCTAGAATCGAAAGCTCTGATACCAAATGTTATAAAACCAGCTCACAAAAGGATAGAAAAGATAGATCAACACCTTAGAAATAAGCCTCTTCAAGGGGGAAACCTACTTTACATTACACAAATGAAAAATTCTTAGATGATTCAAATAACAAAACCTCCTTTCTATATATAGGAGTCTACGGGGTCACAATATAACCAAGCCTGCCTAACAATAATAATATAAAGGCACAAAAATAACAATAGAGGGATTACATGGGGCACAATAATAACAATATGGGGACAATAGGGGCACAATAATAACAATAAGGGATACAACGACAATAGTAATGGGGGATCACTAATATTATAGGGACCTAACAGTATCTCAAACCACGACAGGCATGTTCATATCTCAAGCAAAATATCTTAAAGACATGCTTAAAAGATATGGAATGGAAGACTGTGCACCCATGAGCACACCTATGACCACAAATTACAAATTAAGCAAAGATGATGACTCTCCTCTGGTAGATGCAACTCATTATAGGTCAATAATTGGAGCCCTCCTATACTTAACTGCTATGAGACCTGAAATTATGCAAGCAGTAGGAATGGTGGGAAGATTTCAATCAGCTCCTAAACAATCCCATTTGTTGACTGTAAAAAGAATTCTCAGACACTTGAAAGGAACTCCTGATTTTGGTCTTTGGTACCCTAAGAGCTCAACTCTTAATGTGACTGCATACATCGATGTTGATTGGGCCGGAAGTGTCGATGATCGAAAAAGTACTAGTGGAAATGCATTCTTCCTGGGAGATTGTCTAGTATCTTGGCTCAACAAACAACAAACATCCATATCACTATCTACAGCTGAAGCCGAGTATATAGCTACTTCAGATTGTTGTACTCAAATGTTATGGATGAAGGAAGCTATGAAAGATGTCAACGTAGGTAACAATCAACCAATCACCATCTATTGTGATAACACAAGTGCTATCGGTCTCAGCAAAAACCAGTGATGCACTCAAAGACCAAACATATACCAATCAAGTATCATTTCCTTCATGAACAAGTAGCTGAACAAAACATCAACTTGGAATATATCAATACTAAGGAGCAGATAGCTGATATTTTCACAAAACCTCTTCCTCGAGAAGCATTTGAACATCTTCGCCAAAAGATGGGGGTTATTTCTCTAGCATCACATTAAGTTGATTCATAAAGATGTTGCATGACAGGGGGAGTTATTGTGCACCTTTTTGCCATTGATGTCAAAGGGGGAGAAAAGAAGAATATTGCCACCAATGACAAAGGGGGAGATTGTTGATCTAGATTGTCATTGATGTGAATATGGAAATATTTTGGATAGTAAATAATGATGTGAAGCCAAACAGAGCAAATTCGTAAAGCAACAAGAGCAAGAAGAGTTCATCAAAATCCATCAAACAAGAGCTATCGGAAGAAGAGTTATCGGAGCATAGAAGAACTATTAGAAGAAGAGATATCGGAGCAGTGTATCGGATAGGAGTAAAGAGAAACCACAGGAGCGACGAGCCAAGACAATGCAGATCTATCGCATATGCCAAGAGTAAGAGCCATATCAGAGAAATTAATGAACCCCCAATTGCAATATAATAGAGTCAAGAAATGAACGGCGAAGATCAAACCCAAGTGCTTGCGGAAGGTGAATCGTGGAAATAGATCCGGATCGTTAGATCAACAGATCTGTTAGATCGACGGTGATTAGCAACTGCGGGGGTAGGAGAGTATGGATTTCCTTGATCGTGGTTGAAGTCCTGCACTCAATCCTAACCGCCAATCTCATATTCAAATCTCAGATCACAGTCAACTGTGGGGGTTAAGGCTGTTTTAATCCATGTGCTAGTCGAAGTCCCGCAAAACATAGATTGCGATATGTACTGCAGACCCGGTGGTTCCATTATAATACACCTTAATACAATATCACATCCATCGTATGAACTTTCATATCACAAGTCATAAGGGTCACGGTAAAACTCTCTAATTGTGAAATAATATTGCGGACCCGCTGCACCATTATAACATGACTTTATACAATATCGCATCCGCAGTATCACTAGTTTTTAAGGGACGTCAAACCGCCGATTGCGATAAGGCTGTGGACCCAACAGATTTATTAACAACTGTTTAATATCATATCGCATCCACTCCATCGACAGTAGGGGAATCGGCTATGTTATGTGCAAACCTCCAATTGCGATAGAGTTGTGGACCCGATGGATTCATTAAAAATAGTTCATTAAATATCACATCCGCTCCATCGGAAGACAAAGCATGTGCACACTTGTAAAACCTCCGATTTTTATGAAGTTGCGATTGCGGGATTAAAGGAATGACTCTGATTCTCATGAAATTGCGATTGTGGGATTAAAGGTGATGACGTGGCATGTGGGACCTCCATGTGGGTATAGCCTTGGATGAATATTAAAAAAAGGGCCTCTCCGATATAATATTTTAATGTGCAAACTCATAAGTCGGCCTCTCCTCCCAATGAACGTGTCTTTTGGTTATTGGAAAAACTCACATACATACAAGTTGAAATGCTTCACTTCAGGTAATCGATCTCAGGCATCTAACAGAGAGAAGAAGTAACAGTTCACAACTCATGAACTTGAAGAGACAGAGGAAGCCAAAGATCGAGAAGTCGAAAGGTCGAGCGAGCGAAAAAGGAAGCCAAAAGTCAGGCGTATCAAACATCTATTATAGAGAACAAGGAAAGTTCACAACTGGTGAACTGGAAGAAACAGAGGAAGCCGAAGGTCTGGCAGATGCAGAAGGTGCAGTAGAAGCCGAAGGTCTGGCAGACGTAGAAGGTGCAGTAGAAGCCGAAGGCCGAGCGAAGAAGGAAGTTGAAGATAGAGCGGGAGGACAATATTTGGCCTGATTCATCTTGAAAGATAAGGTCAGAGCCCTTCGGTTTGGTGCCTCAGAATTGGAAGGATTGGTGTCCTTGGAGTTGGTGCTCCTAAATCCAAGGTTGGTGCCTTGACAAGATAAGGTTGAAGCCCTAGAGGTCGGAGCCTCATCAAAACAAAGTTGGAGCTTGGAACACATTAATATTATATTTATTATTTTACTCAATAAAATTATACTTATACAATTCTCTGTTTAAATTGTGAGGAATTAAATTGGTAATAATAACAATTGAAAGAAAATACTGATTCACCCCCCCTTCTTAGTATTTCCAACATCTGGAGCTTCTTATCACATGGCCAAAAACAAAACCATGTTTTCTTCTTTAAATGATTGTAACACCAAAAATATATATGTTGGTGATGACAAATCTCTTAGTGTTGTAGGGATTGGAACTATTCATCTAGACAATGGTCAATTTAATGATGTATTATGTGTTCCAACCTTATCATGCAACCTTCTATCTGTATCTTAGATAACTCATTCAGGTGAAGGTAAAACCATTGAATTTTCACCTCATGATGTTGTAATTAAGCACCTAAGAGATCCTAGACAGATTTTAGCTACTGGCATTGTTGATGATTTTACAAGGTTGTATAAGTTTAACAACTTTGGGTCATCAACTCTTCCCTTGGTAATTGTTGCTCATAATGATGAAGTGAGAAAAATTTGGCATGAGTGATTTGGTCACTTAAACTATCGCTCCCTTCAAAATATATGTAAAGTGTTATAGATCTGATCCAAAAATATAAGATAATGCAAATATACCTAGAAATAATAAGATATAAATAGATAGAATTGATTCTTTATTGATCAAAAACCCTTAAGGTAGGGCAACACCATACATTCACTCCTTAAGGAAGGAGAGCACTCCACAAGCCATATGTCCGTTCATACAATATTCCTTGACACCTCTCAATGTGGAGTCTCTAGCCTCTATATAGGCCTCATACATACAATACCATGGGTCATTACCATGGTTCCCTCAATACCATATATCTAATACCATGGGCCCATTACATTATTACTAATTACTTGTGGTCCCTTACATGATACGGGTTAACCACCTTATTTATTACTATGGCCCATCCCATTATTACATTATTCCCTTGGGTACCTCCCTTTGTACCCCATATTATCCCCCCTAGGTATATAACATTCCACCCCCCTTAGCATGTTTTGTCCCCGAAACATGGGAAGAACACAAATAATAAGATCTACTCAAAAGAGTAGTCCACTGGTACCTGGTGGGCCCCAGTATTGCAGCAATAATGCTGCAACTCCTGGAACTCCCTTCTTTAATTTTATCAACCCGGTAGTTCGTAACAAACTTGGAAGCGACAGTGCTGTATGCACAAGTACTAGCTCTTGCCGCAGCTGTCACTTGGTCAGCTGGCACAAGTCCGCTAGGGGCTCAAGCCAACTTCTATGAGCTCTTAGAAGAAGCTTTTTAACTGATGGATGAAAGCTAACTCAAAGAAGGCTAATCTACTTGCAGAAAGAAACTGGAAAGCTGAAAGGAAATGTAAACCCTAATTTTACCAACTAGCCCTACTGATGCAAGAAAGAGGATGCAAGCTACTGAAAGAGATACCATTGACTTCTAGGAAGGTAAATACATGCATCTAAGCTACTTCTACAGTAACATCTGAAAAAAACATCTTTTTGTATTTTTGAATAAGTTGTCAGAATTATCATGCATGCAATTTGACTGCTTTGACTGTGCAGAGGTGGATTGGTAAGGGGAAATGCTTGGATGAGGTCGGGAAGGTTCAGAGAGGGCCTAAGGGGTCCCTAACACCCTTTCAGAGAGTTTCACAGAGTTTGGCTATCAAGAAACCTCATTCGTGAGCTTCTACAGAAAGTCTGAAGGGGTCTACAAGATGTCTGTGATTTTCTAGAGGATGTTCTGTAACTTTCTACAGGATGTTCAAAAATGGGATTTTGGAGGATGGATGGATGGAGTTGAGGATGGAGGTAGATGGCTGGGTTTGTTCGAGGAGGACTGAAGCAATGATGCAAAAAAAAAACTAGGGTTATGTGAGCAAATGGCAAACGTAAGGTTAGAAGCTGAGCTGAGGGATGGAGCAGATGGGTCGATGGAGTATGGGCAGGTAGAGGAGTGGTACAGGTGCTCTGCAAGTCGTTTTTCCAATTGGACCGATGAGGACTTGTAAAATCAAAAACCTAGTTACGTTGACCTAATCTGATCTAACTGTCAGCACAAAGAATGAACAGAAGTTTGAACTGCAATGAAACCATGTATACTAACTCATGCAACTAAGCAAGCAAAAGTATAAACTTGTAACCAACTTCTACACATGAAAATCGAACACTAATACTTGCATGGCGAAGCAAAGACTGTGTTTTTGTTGGCAGCAAGGTCACCTTGATCCCAACTCCTGATCCCACTGAGGGAGAGGTGAAATCAGAGGTGCTTGATGGCCTTTTTCTGAAGCTTTTCCCTATTAATAACCTATCAACTCAATCTGAACATCAAAAGTATTTCTAATCATCAAAAACAATCTAAATAACAAAGCAAGATTTAAATCTAAATAGCAGATTTTATTCTAAGAATGTAGCAAAAACACATAAAGGTAAACAAAGGAGGTACTGGGCACTTGAGATGGGCCCAACCCCAAGAGCTACAGCCTCCTAAGAGAGCTTTAGAGATGGTGCAAAGCTGGATTCATCTTTATTGATCAAAAGAATAGTTACATTCCAAAAACTGTCCACAAGGAAAAGCTTGAAAATGTGCTGAAATGCAAAGCTAAACTATTGCCTAAAAAAGTGACTAAAATCGAATTACAAACTAGCTAAATTTTGCCTACAAAGTGACTAACTAAAATGAGGCCCTAAGCCCTCTTATTTATACAAATTAAGGACCCCAACAACCCTCCTAAATTTTAGGAACTCGGCTGCCAAAACTTGTAGTTAACAACACTTTTACTAGCACTTGCTCCGCTGCCCTTGTGATGATCGATTTGGTGGCCCTTGAACTCCGAGCTAATGGTGGAGAATTCGAGGTAAAGGCCCATAAATAAAGGGGACATCTTCCTACAAATCCTCTCCCTTGTTCTCCCACAAATTTGGCTGCCAAGTGCTCATTAAAACCTTTGATTTTGTCTCAAAATTGACTAAAAATCTACACAAAGCACCCATTAGACTTGTTGGCATAATGACTAACCCAATTCACTCTATTAGCATAAATATAATAAAAAACATGCAATAAACTAATGTGAATGGTGGATTAAGTCGAATTAGGAGGTTGAATGAGCCCATATAATTATCCATTTTTGGGGCTCATCATCACCCCCTACTGAAAGTGTTGCTCATCCTCTGAGCAACTAATCTATCTCCTCATCTTTGATGGTCTTGGTGGCCTCGCTATCATGCCAAGCTTCTGAAGTGATGTCCTCTTCTCGGTCATGAAACCATGCTTTTCTCTCTGCTTCTTCCCACTGCCTGTGCTCCTTTTCCTAGAGGATTCTCAGCTTCCTGTAGAACTGTCTCAGCACCCTGTAGAGAGGCCTTTATGTCCAACATTTTCATTCTTTCTCTCCAGGTGGATGTCTTTGGGCTTCCCCGTTCATAGGTGATGGATTCCTTTGAGGGAGACCTCTCCTTTTGTGTAGCTGGGGTGTCTAAAATCGTGATTGGCTCTTTTGACGGTGGCTGGGGTCTGCCAGTCTTTATCCTCATGCTCCTTCTTGCCTTAAAATACATGGAAGGCTACCTCTTTCGCTTCCCTGTTTGCTTTGGAGATGTGTTCAGGGTGGCTAGCACAGTTGCTACCTCTCTGGCTAGAACCTCAGGCGATTTTTTCTTCTATTGCCCTGTTTCTAGACTTCCTGTAGAAAGTCCTGTGCTGACTGTTTTCTGGCTTCCTTTAGAAACTGTCTTCACTGTTTTGGTCTGCTTGGCTGGGGGTGGCTCTTCCTCCTTTTTTTTCCTTCTTCTTTTGTCTTCTCTGCCTCTGTTAGCTTGCTTCCTCACGTTTTGTTTTGGCTTTCTTCTCATCTTGTTTAGCTTCTGCCTTCTCTGCTGTAGTCTTTTTCTTTTCTGTTCTTCCTTTGTTTTGCCCTCTGCTTGAATGATTTGTGCTCCCTCATCATTGGCTTTTTTCACATTCTTCAGGCCTGATTCCTTCCTAGAATTGCATTGCTTCTTTTACATAAACATGCAACAAATAAAACTATTTGTTTTCTTCTTCTCTTGAAGCCAGAAATTTTGCAAAAACCCGTGTTTTCTTCTAAAAAGATACCTCATTGCCCCTCTTGTAAACTTGTTATTGATCCTAGAATTTTCGTGTTTTTCACAACAACAACTTCCAATTTTTCCTCTCTTCAAACTTTTCCAACCTGAATTTGCTTCTTAGTTTTTGAAAAGAAATCAATTTTTTTGACAGATCAGAGAACAAATAACATAGTTTTTTTTTTTTTTTTTTTTTTTTTTTTTTTTTTTTTTTTTTCTAGAAAGTGGACAGTCTTGCAAATTCATTCTTTCACATAGGCTTAGTTCCTATGGTTCCATCTCTCTTTTGAGAAGAAGGTGAGAAAGAAGAGGCCAGACTTCGAATGCGGAGGGAAAAAAGAACTGTGTAGAACTCAGAAAATATGCAAGTGGACTTTTCACCTTTTTCAATGTGCAGGCAGACTTTTCCTCTCATTTTTTAAAATTTAATTCCGTGTTTAATTCACCATTTTGCACCAACAAATCATGCACAACGAAGTTTCCCCGATCCTACCTCATTTGGAGCTTGAAATTTGCCGAAAATCCCAGGTTTTCTTTCTGCATGGTTGTTTTCTGCGTTTCCTGTAGAAGACTTCCTGTAGAATGAAACTGCGCTTCCTGTAGAGCCTGATAGGCGGGAATTTAAAAAAAAAACAGCAGAAATCTCGAGAAATCAGGCAGGAATCTTGCAGAGGACCACTGGTTAACTGATCTGGACGTGGTGGACGCGTGCTCCAGTTGTGACCGCAGTTGAACAGAGGGTGGTGAGAGTCAGCCGAGCATTTTTGTAATTGCTGCGTGATTTGTGGTGAGGGAGTGAAGTGGCCAGGTGTACGTGGCCACATGCAGACGGTAGTGTTGTTCATGAACTGTATGTTTTCCCCCTGTAATCACTGCCATCAATTGCACCGAGGTTTAAACGACCAACACTCCCGGTTGTTTTAATTTTCACGTGAGTCGACTGTCCACGTGTACTGCATGACTTCCAGCTGAGCGCTAGAGAAGGCAATGTCGGGTTAACCTTGCTAGATTCGTGGCTTAATCCCACCATTCCATTCGTTCATGCAGTTTTTAAATTAGATTTATGCAATAGAGGAACGAGTTTTAGTCACATACCTGGAAGTCGAATGGTTGTTGTGAGGTGCTGTTTGCTGCTGCATGCATTTGTTTCGGTGGTTGCATGATGGCTTGGCTGCTGATTCATGGCTGTTTTCTTGTGCAGGTATCCTCTGGTCGGATCCACACTGCAGGAGCTGGCTTCCACGTTCAGATCTGTACCCTTAAGATGCTGATGTCGAACTTTCACAGGACCGAAACTTGTTTTCGCCAATGCTCTCGAACAATAGATCAGATCGATTTGAAACTTGCTGAGCATGTTCCTATCATCATTATGCACCTCCCATAGCAAAATTGCGATCAATGGATGCACATATTTCGAGAAAAATGGAAAATGGCTGAAGATTACAGAGATCAATTTCTCGGAAACCGTGCATTGGAATCGGCTGAAACTGCTTGGGTAGGCTACTATCACCCATGTGCATCTCCCCATGAAACAGGTTTTGAAACGGATGCACGGATATGGAGAAAATGCAAAAATGGCTGAAGGTGATGGAGGCTGGTTTCTTGGAAACCATGCACCAGAATGGGCTGAAATTGCTCGGGCATGTTGCCATTGTCCCTATACAACTCCCCCTGTAACAATTTTGCAAATGGATGCACGGTTTTCAAGCTAGGGAAAAAACAAATTCTGTTCTATGTATTTTTTCTTCAAAGCATTCTGCAAGTTTTTGCATGGTAGAAAAAATGAGCTTGGGCTGTGATGCAGGCATGGAGATGATGGAGGAGGAGTTTGAAGATAGCAGGAGGACTTCTGAACCCTTGAGGAAGCTAGCATGTTCGCCAAACTACCTTTTTGAAATCCATTTCTAGCTTCCTTTAATTTCTACAGGAACTTCCTGTAGAAGCACAATGAGGTGGAAAAAATGATGGAGAAAGGTGAGGGATGGAAACAGGGGTGCTTGCAGGCCTAACCAACAGATTCCAACCATCAGATTCCCTTTTAAAATTGAATTTGGTTCGTCCAAAGGTTCTACAGGATGTTTCAGAACTTCCTGTAGAAAAGCCCGAAACTTCCTGTAGAAAGCTAAATCCTGACCTGAATGTGACCAAATCCTAGGAGAGGTGAGTGGCCATGGAGGGAGTGTCTGAAGGGATATCCTGGAGCCTGGTACGGACTCCTGTCCTCGTTTTATGTGCCCCTCTTTTCCTGCAAAGTATTCACTGCAACTTGCAATTTTTTACAAAGATTAGTCCTGCTTTCTTTTTTCTTTTTTCTTTTTGAAAACAACTAGGGCGCCTCATGGAGGTTTTCACCCTAATTGCCTGCCTTGGGTGCCTCCAAGGGAGGTTTTCACCAAGGGATCTTATTCTCTTTTTCTTCTTTTTTCAACCCATTGATCGCCTCATGGAGGTTTTCAATCAATGAGCCAATCTAAGGCGCCTCCGAGGAGGTTTTTCCTCTTATTTCCATTTTTTCATTTTTTTAACGCTACCCTACTTGAAAAACAAAATTCTTTTCAAGTATAATAATACTTCCAATGGAGCCATGTGCACATCGAGATTAGAAACAAGATGATGTGGAGGCTTGAAATGCATGCTTTGACAACTATCCGGATTTCAGAGACCAAATGATTTGACTTTGAAGGAATCAAACATAGCTGAAGAAGAGAGTACTGCTGCAACTTAGTGACCGTCTGGAACCATGTCTCAATATAGCTTTTATATCCTTGGTCCTTTTGCTGATCTGGATCATTCTCCATATCTTCTTCTATCATGACCTTCACATCTTCCTCTTTGTGCTGATCTTTCTCTTGACTACATGGAGGGTTTGATGGTAACCATGAGGGAGCTTTCTTGATTTCTTCTTCTGATGTTTTCTCCTCATTAAGTGTAGCCCATGGTGCTTTGATCTCCTCTTTGGAATCGTCTTTTGCCTTTGGTCCTTCAATGTTGTCAATATAATCTCTGTTTTGCAACACTCTTCTTGAGTTATGGTGAAGATCATTGAGCTCAAGAGGAGTCATTTGGACATGTTGTGCCTCAGCTTTGCAATTGTGTTGAGCTACTCCAATGGACAGGTTTGGAAATGGTGGTATGGGTAGTTGAGTGGGGGTGTATATTTGAGATGGATGTGGATGGGGTTGTGGTTGGGCAGGCATTTGGGGCTGCCTTGGTGGAGGAGGAGGCGATGGTTGCGGTTGAGCAGGTGGTGGAGGCAAAGGAGTGGGAGGAGAGTTGTACTGGGGCCTCCACCTTTGATGAGGTGCATTCCACTGAGGTTGTGGTTGAGCATAAGAGTGAAATGAATGAGCAGCTGGTTGGGCATAATATGGAGATGGATCTGACCAAGGAGGGGGTGTGGACCAGGAAGGATGAGCAGGGGGACCCCAAGAAGGCATGGAAGTGGCTGGATAGAGGTCGTAATAGGTCTGGGATGTCCCTTGCATTCCCTGCTAGTAAGGTATGGGTCCATGTGGCCTCCTTTGGTTCAGATAATAGAGTGGTTCAATGGCTCCTTTTGCCCTCTGATATGCAGCTTTAAGTCTAGGCAAAGAAGGGCACTGATTCGTAGGATGGTATTCTTCACAGACGAAACACACTTATAGGGAGTGCATTGGAAATTCGTCCCTAGGATGCTTTCTAGTGCACCTAGGACAAAAGATGTCCAAAGCCCTCTTGGCTTCCTCTTGCTTCCTTTGGATCTGCAGGGTATCCAGTTGCATGGCAAGAAACTGCCTCATCTCGCTCTTGAAATCTTCCATCTGATTTGAAAATTCGTTTTTGGATAAGGTACTGCTCCCAACATTTCTGTTTGCAGCCATTTGCTCCAGATGAACATTTTCTTCTTCTTCTCCCCTAAAGGTTCTTCAAATATGTCTTTCTGTCCACCTAAGGGTTCTTTAATCACAGCCATCGAAGAAGAGAGAAGGTTGGCTGTGTGAAGCAGTGGGGGTGTTGTGCAATCATTTTTCTGAATTATCTCACCAGGCATGAAATGAAATCTTTTTGGTTGATTTTTTTGTTTCTTTTTTCTGCTTGTACCTGCAAAAACTAAAATAGATTGAACTGCAACTAACTATCTTGCTGAAATGAAAATGCGGAATTGAAATGAAAGCAGGAAAGGACTAATCTATTTTTCTCAAATGAAATTGCAGGAATGAAATACTAGGCTACGCTTGCGGAATTGAAATGCTAATCTACGCTTGCAGAAATGAAATTGCAGAATTGAAATGCTAATCTATGAAAGCGGGAAATGTCTACTCTACTTTTGCGGAAATGAAATTGCAGAATGGAAATGAAATAAACTACTTAGCAGAAGGTTGTAGTAGAAAATAGAATAAAAGCAGCAATCACCAATACTCTGACGCTTCCCCGGCAACGACGCCAAAGAGAGTGGTGGGCCCTAGTATTGCAGCAATAATGCTACAACTCCTGGAACTCCCTTCTTTAATTTTATCAACCCGGTAGTTCGTAACAAACTTGGAAGCGACGGTGCTGTATACACAAGTACTAGCTCTTGCCGCAGCTGTCACTTGGTCAGCAGGCACAAGTCCGCTAGGGGCTCAAGCCAACTTCTATGAGCTCTTAGAAGAAGCTTTTTAACTGATGGATGAAAGATAACTCAAAGAAGGCTAATCTACTTGTAGAAAGAAACTGGAAAGCTGAAAGGAAATGTAAACCCTAGCAAACCCTAATTTTACCAGCTAGCCCTACTGATGCAAGAAAGAGGATGCAAGCTACTGAAAGAGATGCCATTGACTTCTAGGAAGGTAAATACATGCATCTAAGCTACTTCTACAGTAACATCTGAAAAAACATCTTTTTGTATTTTTGAATAAGTTGTCAGAATTATCATGCATGCAATTTGACTGTTTTGACTGTGCAGAGGTGGATTGGCGAGGGGAAATGCTTGGATGAGGTCGGGAAGGTTCAGAGAGGGCCTAAGGGGTCCCTAACACCCTTCCAGAGAGTTTCACAGAGTTTGGCTATCAAGAAACCTCATTCGTGAGCTTCTACAGGAAGTCTGCAGGGGTTCTACAGGATGTCTGTGATTTTCTACAGGATGTTCTGTAACTTTCTACAGGATGTTCAGAAATGGGATTTTGGAGGATGGATGGATGGAGAAAGATGAAGGAGTGGGTATGGAGGTAGGATAAGGGTTGGAGGTGGTCCAGGACTTGGTGGATGGAGTTGAGGATGGAGGTAGATGGCTGGGTTTGTTCGAGGAGGACTGAAGCAATGATGCACAAAAAAAACTAGGGTTATGTGAGCAAATGACAAATGTAAGGCTAGAAGCTGAGCTGAGGGATGGAGCAGATGGGTTGATGGAGTATGGGTAGGTAGAGGAGTGGTACAGGTGCTCTGCAAGTCGTTTTTCCAACTGGACCGATGAAGACTTGTAAAATAAAAAACCTAGTTACGTTGACCTAATCTGATCTAACTGTCAGCACAAAGAAGGAACAGAAGTTTGAACTGCAATGAAACCATGTATACTAACTCATGCAACTAAGCAAACAAAAGTCTAAACTTGTAACCAACTTCTACACATGAAAATCGACCACTAATACTTGCATGGTGAAGCAAAGACTGTGTTTTTGTTGGCAGTAAGGTCACCTTGATCCCAACTACTGATCCCACTGAGGGAGAGGTGAAATCAGAGGTGCTTGATGGCCTTTTTCTGAAGCTTGTCCCTATTAATAACCTATCAACTCAATCTGAACATCAAAAGTATTTTTAATCATAAAAAACAATCTAAATAACAAAGCAAGATTTAAATCTAAATAGCAGATTTTATTCTAAGAATGTAGCAAAAACACATAAAGGTAAACAAAGGAGGTACTGGGCACTTGAGATGGGCCCAACCCCAAGAGCTACAGTCTCCTACGAGAGATTTAGAGCTGGTGCAAAGCTGGATTCATCTTTATTGATCAAAAGAATAGTTACATTCCAAAAACTGTCCACAAGGAAAAGCTTGAAAATGTGCTGAAATGCAGAGCTAAACTATTGCCTAAAAAAATGACTAAAATCGAACTACAAACTAGCTAACTTCTGCCTACAAAGTGACTAACTAAAATGAGGCCCTAAGCCCTCTTATTTATACAAATTGAGGACCCCAACAGCCCTCCTAAATTTTAGGAACTCGGCTGCTAAAACCTGTAGTTAACAACACTTTTACTAGCACTTGCTCGGCTGCCCTTGTGATGATCGATTTGGTGGCCCTTGAACTCCGAGCTAATGGTGGAGAATTCAAGGTAAAGGCCATAAATGAAGGGGACACCTTCCTACAAATCCTCTCCCTTGTTCTCCCACGAATTTCGCTGCCAAGTGCTCATTAAAACCTTTGATTTTGTCTCAAAATTGACTAAACATCTACACAAAGCACCCATTATACTTGTTGGCATAATGACTAACCCAATTCACTCTATTAGCATAAATATAATAAAAAACATGCAATAAACTAATGAGAATGGTGGATTAAGTCAAATTAGGAGGTTGAATGAGTCCATATAATTATCCATTTTTGGGGCTCATCAGTACCATGCACGTGCATTTAGCCATCAAAGAGAAAGGTGAACCCTCGATCTAGCTGGTGCCTCGCTCGCTTGAGATGGAAGTTGACCGTGGCAGCGCTTCTGTGTTGATGTGTAGTAGGTGGATTTTCGTTCCTCTCTATCTGTCATGCGGGGGTTGTTTTCCTTGTGGCTAATTGGTTGCCATCTTGTTGGTTGTTGTCTTATGGGGTGATGTGGGTGATGATATGTTGAAGTTTTAACCCACGGTGTATTTTTCTTTAATTCACCCCTTACTGGAGCTTGACTGTTATTTGGTGCATGTTGTGGTTCCTGTTGTGGTGTCTTATCTTCCAATATTACTTCAACCACTAAGCCCTCATCTGATGTATCAACACCTGTATCCTTTTCTGCTTCAGCCTCTGTTTGTGTTTGATTGTCGATCATCAATGTCTTATCATCTGATATGTCAATCCCTGGAATATCTTCTGCTTCAACCTCTGTGGACTCTACCTCTTTATTGATGGAAATATCCTGTAATGTAATTTTCTTCCTTTTATACCAGAGCTTCAGGAATTTCTTTTGCACGTTAATATTTATAGTACCCACCGATTCCATCCACGGGTATCCCAAAACAACATCCTCATTAGCCATATCTGAAGCATAAAAATCAGAATGCAATACATACTTGTCCATAGAAATCTTCAAATATTTATAAACTTGCACCTGCTCATTATTAACCTATGTGTGCTCCATGTGGTTCGCTGGCACTTGTAATTTTTTTGCCAAGTTGACATTTATGAGATTTTGCTTGCAACTCGGATTTATAGACACAATGATTTTCTCCTTCTGAATCAATCCATGAACCTGCAATAAGGATATACCAGTAGAAAATAACCCCTTACGTGTCTCATTCTCCTTTGTTCTAGCACGAGACCATTTGTCTAAAAGGACTCTTTCAAATTCTGCATCTGAAAGTTTTGTCAACTGCTTGTTGTCAAGTGAGAAATACCATCTGTAAGCCTCATCTTTGAAACCAAGCCACACTGAATCCTTCCAATTTTTTGCCCATACTGACTTTTTTTGTTTTATGAATTCTTCAATAGTAGGGCCATTATCTTTTTCTATAAATTATAGAGCCTCCATGAAGAGGGTTTTGAAAAAAATTCACTTACTTGGCAAAAATTTGAAATTGTCACAGTTTAGTCAATATTGCTTAGAATCCTTATTATGACCTGTTTTCGAAAATGGAACAACCATTATGCATCTGCCCATGTGATAGAAATCCCGATCCAGGCACTAAAATTTCAGATCTGCACTGCAACTCTCCTGCCGTCACCAAAAATTCTGAAAAAAGAGTTGATTTTAAATCAGCAATATCTCCCTCATCTGGACTCCAATTTGACTGATTTTTTTTTTGAAATCAGGTATTTTTTCACAAAGAATCCATATCTGCAGTTAGATTTTGCAGATTTTGCCCCAAAATGTACAAATCTGTGCCACAAACTCGCTGCCCCGAAAAAATGTCTGCAACACCACTGATTTTAGATCAGCGATATCTCCTTCATCCGGACTCCGATTCGGCCTATTTTTTTTGAAATCGGGTATTTTTTCACAAAAAATCCAGATCTACAATTAGATTTTATAGATTTTTCCCTAAAACGTATAGATCTGATCTGCAAACTCGCTGCCCCAGAAAGTTCCTGCAAAAAATAAAAAAAAATCTCCACTTTTGCCCAAGAAAGTGCTTCGATACCACTTGTTATAGATCTGATCCAAAAATATAAGATAATGCAAATATACCTCGAAATAATAAGATATAAATAGATAGAATTGCTTCTTTATTGATAAAAAACCCTTAAAGTAGGGCAACACCATACATCCACTCCTTAAGGAATGAGAGCACTCCACAAGCCATATGCCTGTTCATACAATATTCCTTGACACCTCTCAATGGGGAGTCTCTAGCCTCTATATAGGCCTCATACATACAATACCATGGGTCATTACCATGGTTCTCTCAATACCATATATCTAATACCATGGTCCCATTACATTATTACTAACTACTTGTGGTCCCTTACATGATATGGGTTAACCATCTTATTTATTACTATGGCCCATCCCATTATTACATTATTCCCTTGGGTACCTCCCTTTGTACGCCATATTATCCCCTCTAGGTATATAACATAAAGAAAATATGGTGACAAGTCTTCCTATGGTATCTTGCAGAGATGGTGTTTGTTCCGGATGTGTACTCAGACAACATCATCAGGATAGTTTTGAAAAATGTGCCTCTTAGCACGCTTCAGCCCCTTTACAACTTGTGCATAGTGATTTATCTGGTCCACTTCCAGTTGTTTCATTCTCTGGCTACAAGTATTTCTTAACTTTCATTGATGATTTCTCCAGACACACTTGGGTATACTTCTTAAAACTAAAGAGTGATGTATTTAACATGTTCTTGGCCTTTAAGACCTTTGTTGAGAAACAATATGGACATCAAATTCTTAAGATAAGATCTAATAATGGCGGAGAATATGTTAACAACAAACTCATCAACTTTTTCACTGAGCATGGAATGCAAATGCAACATATTGTTCCATATAATCCACAACAAAATGGTGTAGCTGAAAGGAAGAATCGCACCTTAAAGGAAATGATTAATTGTATGCTTCAATCTAAAGGACTTAGTCTTCATTTTTGGGGAGAAGCAATTAATTGTGCAAATTACATAGTAAATCTCACTCCTGTTAGCGCTTGAAATTTCACCTCAGGCTGAGAAAGGTAAACCTCAAGGCTACATCAAACCATTTAGCCTCGTAGCTAGCCCTACGGAGCAGGAGAAGGCTCTCTCCGGTCAATCTCGGCAGATCTTCAATGGGATGAGATGACCAACAAGGTAACACTGATATTAGGCTAGTAAACTGATCAAAAGGGTTGATTTGGGGTTTTTTGGGTTTTTGGTGGCAAATTGAGGAATTGCAATTTTGGGTGCGGGGATTTGACACAGTTTCTGCAGGGGGTTCCTTGGGGTGAGGTAGGAAACAATATTGATGCCTTAACTTGAGATGGATGATCAGGAATGAAAGATGAGGAGCTAAAGAGAGCAAACAATGACTTTGAATTCCCTTTAGATAGTAGAAAACATGGAAATTAAACAAATTTAAAAGCAGAGCATGGCTAGCATGAATTCCTACTTTAACACTTCATTTGTTTAATGTGTAGCAGTAAAGAAAGGAAATGAATCACATAAAAAAGCTTACAAGAACATTGAGAAACACACCATCAACACATGAGTCCACAAGAATCCCAAAAAGGACTGCAAAACCCTGGTCTTCCTTAGCCAAAAATTGCAGAGATACAATGAAAGTATACAATGATAGCTTCTCCCTCAAGAGTCCAACCTTCCAACCTCTGAAAATGATTAAGAAAATACATAATATAGGCAAGCCAACCTCTTCCCTTGCCTCTAGGGGTCAAGCTTATCCTTCTAGGAGCTGTTTTAACTAATTCTAAACTAGACACTAGAAAATAGGCAGTCAAAACAACTTGCCTCTATAAACTTGGAAACCAGTTCATACATTCAATTTTTACCCTTTACATGCATAAATCTTCTAGAAATGTTAAACAAGAGTAAAAGTATCCAAAAAGTGTCACAATTACATCCATGAAGATCATCATTAACCTCAGAAAGTCGAAAAGGGTCAAATCTGCAATTTCTGGGCTGAACTGGTCAAATCTGGCAAAATTTCCTCAACAGGTCGCGCCCATTTTCTCAACGGGTCGTGCACTTTGGAGCTCTGTTTGGGGCACTTCCCGGTGTCATAATTGGGTGCAGGATAGCTCGTTGGAAAGGTCTGCGAGTCTACTTTCCAACCCAACTGGAATTTTTGAATTTGGAGTTCATTTGCCTAGTCAAAACTCAATTATCCCAAGACTGCTTCTGCAACTCAAAAAAGGGGCAGAAAGTCAAATTTTGCATGTATTTTGACCTTCTGGAGGCCCAAAACCCCATAAAAACTCAAGTCCATCCATGGGCATATGTAATTTTGCATAAAAAATCTAAAAATGCTGAGTTTTTGCAAAACGGAGCTACGATGACAAAGGGTCTCACCGGGGGTGAGACCCGTTGAGGAGCCAAAACCTGTAAATTTCCAAAAATTGCCAAAATTACCCAAAATTTTCAGAATTTTTTGGGATTTGAGCTGTGGCTAGGCTAATGAGTGCCATGATCCTTGAGTGAAGCCTCAGCCAAGATACGGAGGGGATTTGGCTTCTTTCTTCGTTTTTGTGCCTTGGCCAACCGCCTTGGATCCGACGATTGTAATTTTGACATTTCTCTAAAACCATGACACCTGTGCAAAAAGTGAAGGAGGTTTTTCTTCTTTGGCATGTTGTGGACAAAAACCTCTCTCAGTTTTCCAAAATTCATCTTTTATTGCTCTGGAACATCATTTGAGTGCGACTTGTCCCGATGTGTGAAACAAGGAATTTTGTCGAAATGGAGCGAAATGAAGGGGATAGGGGGCTTCTAAATTCTTGGGGAAATTTTTGGAAGTAAGGAGGGATGTTAGGAAGCAGGGGAAAGTGGAATCTTAGAGATTGAGTGAGGGGAAGGGGTCCAAAAGGGCAAAACACAGGCCCAACCTAGAAAATTGCTAGGTTGTAGCTAGAAACTAGGGCTTGTGCAAAAATGAGGAATTTGGCGGATCTAAGGGATGGGAAGTGTTTGATAAGGTACTTTAAGGATAGGGGAAGGTGTATGAACATCAGGAAACAAGTTTTGCCGATGATTTGACCGTCCAAGAGAAATTGGCTTTCAAAACCCTAGGAGAGGGAAATGACCTTGCTAAGGCACAACTGAAGCATGAACAAGATGTAAAATGACTCATTAGACACTGACATGACAATGAAAACCCTATGAATGATGATAGACTCAGATGAATGGTGACATGGACCAACATTTTGACAACTTTAAAAGGAGTTAAGGCAAACCCTAGACCTAATGCCTAGTGACCAAATTTTGCTTGAAAACTCTTTGAAATGACAAAATTTGACTTGGAAACTCTGAGACCACTTTGTAAGAGCATATTTGATCACTGGAGGAAGGCTGGGAAGACTGACACTAACATTGGCTCCAATGGGGATGGTAGCTCCTTGGAGGTGCCAAGAACCTTAGACATCTGGGAGAGCAGACCAGTGCTTGTAACCATTGGGCGATGGAGTCATTATTTACACCTTTGACACAAAACTTTGACACATTTATTGAATGAAAACTTGACTGAAAACTGATTGAAACTTAACTGAAGCTTGACTCAAACCGACTCGATGGAAAATTGAAATAACTTGAAAAACTCACTCAACAGACCAAACACAAATGACTCATGACCGACTTAAAACAAAACTTTACAAAGCTTTTGAAAAAACGGCAGCAATCCATCAAGATTTGGAATCATGATGACAACCACCTGCATACTAATGAAATATGTACAATCATGTATAATGAGCTTTCCAATGTAACCAATCCAGCAGATGGCTACATACCAAATTTCTGCTCTCGCTTATCTCGAGCAGGCGAAACGATGAACCTGTAGGCAACTCAAAATAACCACTGAAACCAAAGCTTATGATAATGAACCCGGTAACATTTATCTTTTCTAATGCTTGCAGAAGAATGCCAAAGGGATCTTGATAATCCTGAAGCACTACCTTGTTTGGAGATCCAGCTGCAAAAATATGAGTACTCGCTTCATTCTGATCTGAAAGAACAATGGGTTGCTGATTGATAGGAAGGCACAGAGAAGTATAAGCTTCTGCCATATGAGTGTTGGCTGTAAATTCCTTGACCGTGAGAAATTTTGACATATTGTCTCTCTCAAGCTTATATTCCTCAATTTCATGGTCTAGGTCATTCTTAAACAGAAAACAATCCTCAAGATCATGAAACATGACAGCCTCATCATCTTCATGAAAAAAATATTATCTGTTTGCTAATCTATAAAACTAATTACAAGACTGTCATCATTTTCAAAAGAGGAAGAAGTTTCACCAACACTTTCGTGACCATGTGCACACTGCCGATTTGCTTTAGCTTGGGTTGTAGCATGACCTTTCAATAGCTGATCTATCTCCTCTTCAGACAAAGGAGATAAGACTTTCTGTTTCCTTCTGCTTAAACAATAATTATCTTCATATGACAAGGCATTCAAACTATCATTTATTACTGAGTTATTGAAAGGAGATTCATCACTTGCGTGCACAAAGATCTCACCTTGCTGTTCATGAACATCTGAATCCAAAACTCTGTCTATGATCTCAACAATAGAGCTCTCTTTGATGGGCTTCAGCACAAGATATTCCTGGTCATCATAATCTATATGTTGGTCTGAAGTAGTTGTCCTAACATTATCACATTCTGCAATTTGGTCTTCTTCTGTGGGCAGATCTGAAACAAGCTCTTCTCTTTCATCATTTTCAGCCATATGGAAATCTTCAGCTTGCTGATCTTGATTCTGCTGCAAATTTTCATGATCGTCTCTATGGGAATCCTCTAGGTTCTCTTCATGTTGCTGAAATGGATTCTCATACAGAGCCTCTATAATCTCAACATCCATGAAATTATCATCTTCATAATATTTCTCAAGGCTTTCAATAAAAGCATAAGCATGCTTGCAACAGTCTTGAACTAAATTCAATGATGGATAAGAGTCCTTATATCGTTCAATGAACATAGCATGAAAATCCTTTAAACAATAAATACAAGCAGGCGGCAAACTTTCATACCATGATTGAGCTGCACCTTCCAGAGTGGCCAAGAATATCTTCATCAAGCAATCTTTAGGAAAATCCACCTTCAACTTGCGAATATGCATATGAAATCTAACTAGATGTAAAGTAGCATCCTTCTTACCATCATCATTAAATGTAGGCAGATTCCTTGACCAATCTACCTTCGGAATTTTATTCGGAAAACCAGGAATGTGATCTCGACTCAAGGGAGCATATCTTCTTGTGATTTGGTCCATCTTGAAAATCTCAAAGCTACTAATCTTCCTGCAGTGAAGTCACCATGAAGCATTGATCTCTGGAGTTTTCAGTGAAGGAGTCGCCAGTGAATGATTTCAGCCTTGTCAGTGTCTGATCGTTGTCCACTATCAACAATCAGATCTGAACTTGATACATGTACTGGGGTAAAATGCAATCGAAGTGTTGTTTTCACAAGCTCACGGAGATTGACTGAAGCAGCGTTTATCTACTTCCGCTTATGCAAAGCAAAAGCGTTTCGAAGGCTACCTGGCATAACTTCAGGCTCCGTCTAAGACTTATGAAACCAACACATCAATCAAGAGACAAGTTTGTTCTCCCCAGTATGGTCGCCAGTATGTTAGCACTTGAAATTTCACCTCAGGCTGAGAAAGGTAAACCTCAAGGCTACATCAAACCATTTAGCCTCGTAGCTAGCCCTACGGGGCAGGAGAAGGCTCTCTCCGGTCAATCTCGGCAGATCTTCAATGGGATGAGATGACCAACAAGGTAACACTGATATTAGGCTAGTAAACTGATCAAAAGGGTTGATTTGGGGTTTTTTGGGTTTTTGGTGGCAAATTGAGGAATTGCAATTTTGGGTGCGGGGATTTGACACAGTTTCTGCAGGGGGTTCCTTGGGGCGAGGTAGGAAACAATATTGATGCCTTAACTTGAGATGGATGATCAGGAATGAAAGATGAGGAGCTAAAGAGAGCAAACAATGACTTTGAATTCCCTTTAGACAGTAGAAAACATGGAAATTAAACAAATTTAAAAGCAGAGCATGGCTAGCATGAATTCCTACTTTAACACTTCATTTGTTTAATGTGCAGCAGTAAAGAAAGGAAATGAATCACATAAAAAAGCTTACAAGAACATTGAGAAACACACCATCAACACATGAGTCCACAAGAATCCCAAAAAGGACTGCAAAACCCTGGTCTTCCTTAGCCAAAAATTGCAGAGATACAATGAAAGTATACAATGATAGCTTCTCCCTCAAGAGTCCAACCTTCCAACCTCTGAAAATGATTAAGAAAATACATAAGATAGGCAAGCCAACCTCTTCCCTTGCCTCTAGGGGTCGAGCTCATCCTTCTAGGAGCTGTTTCAACTAATTCTAAACTAGACACTAGAAAATAGGCAGTCAAAACAACTTGCCTCTATAAACTTGGAAACCAGTTCATACATTCAATTTTTACCCTTTACATGCATAAATCTTCTAGAAATGTTAAACAAGAGTAAAATTATCCAAAAAGTGTCACAATTACATCCATGAAGATCATCATTAACCTTAGAAAGTCGAAAAGGGTCAAATCTGCAATTTCTCGGCTGAACTGGTCAAATCTGGCAAAATTTCCTCAACGAGTCGCGCACTTTGGAGCTCTGTTTGGGGCACTTCCCGGTGTTAGAATTAGGTGCAGGATAGCTCGTTGGAAAGGTCTACGAGTCTACTTTCCAACCCAACTAGAATTTTTGAATTTGGAGTTCATTTTCCTAGTCAAAACTCAATTCTCCCAAGACTACTTCTGCAACTCAAAAAAGGGGCAGAAAGTCAAATTTTGCATGTATTTTGACCTTCTAGAGGCCCAAAACCCCATAAAAACTCAAGTCCATCCATGGGCATATGTAATTTTGCATAAAAAATCTAAAAATGCTGAGTTTTTGCAAAACGGAGCTACGATGACAAAGGGTCTCACGGGGGTGAGACCCGTTGAGGAGCCAAAACCTGTAAATTTCCAAAAATTGCCAAAATTACCCAAAATTGCCAAAATTACCCAAAATTTTCAAATTTTTTTGGGATTTGAGCTGTGGCTAGGCTAATGAGTGCCATGATCCTTGAGTGAAGCCTCAGCCAAGATACGGAGGGGATTTGGCTTCTTTCTCTGTTTTTGTGCCTTGGCCAACCGCCTTGGATCCGGCGATTGTAATTTTGACATTTCTATAAAACCATGACACCTGTGAAAAAAGTGAAGGAGGTTTTTCGTCTTTGGCATGTTGTGGACAAAAACCTCTCTCAGTTTTCCAAAATTCATCTTTTATTGCTCTAGAACATCATTTGAGTGCGACTTGTCCCGATGTGTGAAACAAGGAATTTTGTCGAAATGGAGCGAAATGAAGGGGATAGGGGGCTTCTAAATTCTTGGGGAAATTTTTGGAAGTAAGGAGGGATGTTAGGAAGCAGGGGAAAGTGGAATCTCAGAGATTGAGTGAGGGGAAGGGGTCCAAAAGGGCAAAACACAGGCCCAACCTAGAAAATTGCCAGGTTGTAGCTAGAAACTAGGGTTTGTGCAAAAATGAGGAATTTGGCGGATCTAAGGGATGGGAAGTGTTTGATAAGGTACTTTAAGGATAGGGGAAGGTGTATGAACATCAGGAAACAAGTTTTGCCGCTGATTTGACCGTCCAAGAGAAATTGGCTTTCAAAACCCTAGGAGAGGGAAATGACCTTGCTAAGGCACAACTGAAGCATGAACAAGATGTAAAATGACTCATTAGACACTGACATGACAATGAAAACCCTATGAATGATGATAGACTCAGCTGAATGGTGACATGGACCAACATTTTGACAACTTTAGAAGGAGTTAAGGCAAACCCTAGACCTAATGCCTAGTGACCAAATTTTGCTTGAAAACTCTTTGAAATGACAAAATTTGACTTGGAAACTCTGAGACCACTTTGTAAGAGCATATTTGATCACTGGAGGAAGGCTGGGAAGACTGACACTAACAACTCCTACTAAGGCTTTAAAGAATATCACTCTAGAAGAAGCATGGAGATCAATTAAACTAGATGTAAGTCACTTTCGTGTTTTTGGAATTGAAGCATGGGCCCATATTCTAGATGAGAAACATAAATCCTTAGAACCTAAGAGTGAAAAATGTATTTTTGTTGGATATTCTGAAGAAGTCAAAGGATATAGACTTATTTCACTTAAATCCAAAAATGTTATCATTAGAAGAGATGTAAAGTTTGCTGAAAATATATCGACCTACAAGCCTAGTTTGGCGGATGTGCCACCTCTCTCTATCCCTTCTACTTCTAAAAATATTTCTTCTTCAGATGATGACAACGAGGATGACAAGCCTCCCCCACCTTCTCAGGATCCTCCTTCAGCTCCTAAGCTTCCAAAATGGGTTTGTGCTACTCGGGATGCAGCAAGTGCTCTTGCAGGTGATCCTACAGATCAACAACATACACATTCTCAGTTAGATAGAGCCTCTTCTTTACTAGCTCAAGCTTCGGCAAATTATGATCCTGACACCTTTGTAGAAGCTTCAAGCCATCCAGATTGGGACGCAACTATGAATGAAGAATACTGTTCATTCTTGGCAAATGATACATATGATCTTATTCCTCTTCCAAAGGGACGAAGACTTGTTAGATGCAAATGGGTTTACAGAACCGAGTTTGGACCATATGGAAAAGTTGATAAACATAAAGCTCGTCTTGTTGCTAAGGGTTTTTCACAAGTTGAAGGCATTGACTATACTGAAACCTTCTCCCCTGTTGCCCCAATGAACTCTATCTGCCTTATTCTTTCCCTTGCTATCTCTTTCAAATGGGAAGTCCATCAGATGGATGTTAAATCCGCCTTCTTGCATGGGGACTTGCATGAAGAAATCTATATGGAACAACCTCCTGTCTTTATACAAATAGACTCCAGCCTTGTATGTCGGGTTAAGAAATCCCTTTATGGTCTCAAGCAAGCCCCTCGGGCTTGGTACGCCAAAATGGATAGCTTTGTTTTAGATACTGGCTTTTCTAGGTGTCATTTTGAAAATACTGTCTACACCAAGAAAGTGGGTAAGTCTGTTATCATTCTTGTTCTTTATGTTGATGATATTATCCTTACTGGAAGTGATCCCAACCTTATAATGTGAAGTACAGTCTTAAAAATCAGTTTGAAATGACAGACTTAGGACACTTGCATTATTTTCTTGGTCTTCAAGTCTTGCAATCCAAGGAAGGTATTTCCCTTTCCCAGTCCAAGTATGCATGTGATCTTCTACGCCACTTTCACATGGAAGACTGTAAGCCAGCCCCTTCTCCCTTTCAGTCTGGAGCCAAACTTTCAGTCACTTGTACTTCCCCTGAAGTTGATGCTACCTTATACCGTCAACTTGTAGGAAAACTTTTGTATCTGACCCATACCCGTCCTGACCTTTCCTTTGTTGTTGGCCTTATTGCTCGGTTTATGAAAAACCCACATGAAAGTCATTGGAAAGAAGATAAAAGAATACTTCATTATGTTCAAGGTACAGTTCAGTTTGTGATTCATTACAGTGCAGAATCATCTCCTCTATTAGTTGGTTTCACTGATTCTGATTGGGCTGGTGACCCTGATGATCGGAAGTCTACTGCAGGTTATGTCTTCACTCTTGGTTTTGGACCTATTACATGGGATTGCAAGAAACAAAGTGTCATTTCTCTTTCTTCAGCAGAAGTAGAGTATCGTGGTGCCATAGAAGCTAGTAAGGAAGCCCTATGGCTTCGTCAGATCCTGTCAGAGTTTGGCTTCTAGCAGCAGCATCCGACTACAGTTTGGTGTGATAATCAAAGTGCCATTTAGCTATGCAAAGATCCAGTCCAACATCAACGCAACAAACAAATTGAACTACGCATGCACTTCATCAGAAAGCTCATTCATAACCATGTTCTTGAAGTGTATTATTATTCAACTGATGATCAAGTTGCAAACATCTTTACAAAGGCTCTCACAGAGGTGAAGTTTACTAAACTTCGATTTATAGTTGGATTTCAGGAAGTTGTCACTAAGGGGGTATAGGCTCTAATGCCTCCTTCCTTCTCCTATTGTGTCATATTTTTACATCCTTCAATCCTATCCCAATTTGTTCTTAAGGGGGGATGTTAGGATGTTCCGACACATAGGAAATAGTTAAGTATAATTTAGTCTAGTGTAGAGTTAGGTAAAGTGTCTTTCTTTACTATGTACTTTTGTAGCTTACAATCCGACGGTCACGATATGTTCTAGACATGAAGTGATCTGATGGTTCACTCTCTCCTCGGTATTACCGACACTTGATCCGTGGCTTAACACCCGATTGGTCCATGATCTCTATTTAAAGAGCATGGAGGGTCATTTGTAGGGTGACCGTTCATGAGAGAAGCATATGTAAATTTTCTTTCTTTTATTAATAAATTACTTGAAGTGGCCGTGTTGGCTCAGGCCATGGACTGTTTACCTCTTTGAGGGTTTTAACCACATCAAGAATACTGGTGTATTGAACTGTGATCTCTTTGTGATTGGTGTCCTTTGGTGTTCTACCTGAGGAACTTATCTTGTATATTCCTACAATGAATTAGTCTTTGAATTCACTTGCATATACAATGTTGAACACTCTTGAAATAAACAAACTTACCCTGTGTTGATGATTAATGTAGGTATTAAGATCACTTTTAATAAGTCATCTTAGTGCACCAACACTTGGTTAGATTGATTTTTTTTTGTATTTCAGATATATATGTATTATCTAATTTTATTTTATTTTCTTCCATCCTTTGCGGCGTTGCTTTCAAATTTTCTATCTCCACATTTCTGAGGGATAAATCTCCCATGGCCTTTGATAATATTTATGTGGCTTCTTCACTAGCTATCTCCATTTGTACTATAGAGGTCCTTACACTTGTCCGCGGATCTTTTTCTTTTAACAAGCTTTCCATATTAGCCTCCATTTTTTGTATTTGGATGTTCTGCTCCACAATCATCTTCAACATGTTTTATTTCTTTTTCTCAAGCTTTCCTACTTCTTTAGTTTGTGGATGCTCTGTTGTAGATAATTTCAGTTGCTTTCTGAGTGCTTGTATATCTGAATTTTTCCTCTTGATTATTTCTTCAACAATGTTGACATCATTAGGATCCAATCCTAGCTTTATCACCAAATATTCCATCCCTTTTATTCTGGTAATCCTTGGCTAAGGAAGACATTCTTTCTAACTTGAGATGTGAATGAATATTATTTAAAGATGCTTGTAATTTAGAAGTTTCCATAGCTGAACTTGTTAGTGAGGAATAAATCATCTCACCTACTTGTTTGTGGAGATTGATCTGATCTATTGGGTGTATCTGCTTAGTATCAAAAGAAAACACAGAAGTCTTATATTCATCTACACTTTTAGGAACTGGTACTTTTGGCTCAAGGAATGCCAACTAGAATTGCCCTCTATCAAGGTCTAGTGTAGATAAGAGCATGTGTTGAGTGGTGGATGACTGTTTCCAAAACTCAGTATAGGTGGAAGTTTTCAATGCCTCATTATTTTTCTTCATCTCTCTAAATCTGGAAAATATACTTTGTTGTCCTGCAAATGGAGAAACAGGAGAAGTAGGAGAATCAAGAGTTGTTTCTTTAGTTTGCTGAAGTGAAAATACAGGCTTGCCTGATAGTACTAATGTAGTATGGTCTTCTAAAGTTCTACCTTCTGATGAATCCTCTTCTACATTCATTGAATTCTTCCTTTTGAAAACTTTGAAACAAACTACTTTAAGTCATGAACTTGTAGGTGACACACTTTCTCTTGGTATTTTCAATTCCTTTTCTTTTAACCTTGGAGTTTCTTATGTTGTCTAAGGAGAAGTTTGTTCTTCAGTTTCTTGTAGTGTGTTCTCTTCCCATTCTTCTTTATTTGAAAACTTCTCAATCTTTGGCTTTGCTATATGAACATAAGGTGTTGACTTTTTCTCATATCTTATCTTTGAAATTATTCCCAGTGGGTCATAAGGCCAACTAAAACTTAATTTGAATTTCATTTGTTTGAGTAGATTGTCTACTTCCTTCTACATTGCTCTGGTTTTAACAACAAATATAACAATCGGTTCTTTTAACTTGAACTGGGCTTCATGTTTCCTTGACGCAAAATGGATTTAATCCATATTCATCCTTTTCCTAATGAATTCTAAAGAAAAAATCCTCATAGGCAGTAAAATTGGAAATTTATAAGGAGGAAGTTCACAGCCATAAACTTTGATTTCTATAAAATTTTGATAGAGATACCAATCTCCAACCTTAGATTGTTCACTGAGATGTAAAATTATTTTGATTTATGTGGAGACTCTAGGAACTGCATCACTGCTCAAAAGACATAATTCCATATGCAAAAATTGATTAACAAAATCACTGAAAGAGTATTCCTCTGTGTTTTTCCTAACCAGAGAGGTCTAGTGGATGACTGATTGTGGTCTGCCCTATGAATCCAGCTTTTGTAATGGAAATTTAAACCTCTCTGACTGATGATACAAAAATAGATAAACTAGAACAAACTGATGTTTGAAAGACCCTTCAACACTGAATTTTAGGAATTGGTCATGGATAACATCTGATAAAAACTGACTAAAATTAAAAAGAACTAAGGGTTTCTTTCTAGATGAAAATACTAACAGAAATCCAAGGATGAATTCATCTACCCATTGATCAGTTTGATACCCTAAAAGACAAGAAACCATAGAAATAACTTGCCTAGACATCTCTGGAAAAATTGCAGAAGAATATAGTGGATTGGTTTTGGGTAATTCTAAATTTTCAGGCAAAAAATACTAAAAAATGTGGGCTCGCTGCTGAAAGGTAAGATTTTGGTAAATTTCCATGAGGGAATTAGTTGAAAAAGGATGAAGGGAGCCTTGGATATTGATTTGCAATGCTTGGCAAATGGATTCAGGAGTTATTAAAAACAAAATTTCATTGTTTATAGCCACTATGACTCTAGGTGACGAATTCGGGAAAGTGATAGGTTTGGGGAAAACAAAATTGGGGCAACATTGACTCCCAGAAGCAAAATTCATCACTGGCATCCTCAAATTTTTTATATGCCCAATTATGGAGTTCATAGAGATCAAATTCACATTGGGTTTTAGTAATTTTGTACTATGTATCGATCAAAGGGAGTTCATCCAGGTTAATCACAGGGGGTAGGGTCGAACTCTCTACAACTATTTTGGATTTTCCCTTTTGACTAGCCATTTCAAGAAATTAATAGAACAAAGGATAACTTAAGAAATTACCTAGTTGATTTAATGGTTGATAACACAGAATATTGTTACAACTGGTCGATGTTTGGTCTGTCAGAGCTCTTTGGAAAGAATAGTGAAACGATAGAAATTGAGGGATAGCCAAGATTAAAATTTGGAATGGGTTTCAACAGTTTAGTTCAAATTATCATTATTGGTACATCAATATTTATTAATTGAAACGTTGGCAGGAGCATTAAATAACTTAACAGATAAATTGTTTGTGAGAATAATTTCGACAAAATCACATGAAAAATCATTTGTCGACGCGTTTCAAACCAACCAATGTGGTTCATCATCAGGACAAGTTGAAGATCCAATTTGAACGATAAGTTAAATAGGGATAGCAGGCCATTCCAACGGCTATATTTTAATGAGTGACGGATAAACATGTCCTCTAACGGCTAGGTTTGACCAAGGCCCAGGGGGAGGGATCAAGGATGATAAAAAACTTTTAATTAAATTATTTATATTGTTAATAATATTATTCATATAAATTAATAGAATAAATATAATAATAACAACGATCTTAGTGTTATGGTAAATCTCAAATTTTTAGTGACCATTGTCTAATAAAGATATTAATAATATTATTATTAAATACGCATTATTTCTATTATTAAAAGTAAGATTTAAATTTAGAATATAATTTAGAATATTATTAACGGATAAATCTTCTACATTATCAGAAGGTTTGGTGATGGCTATTTTAGCGGCGACGATAACGACATGCTAGATTAGCGGATGTGTTGGCTGAGGTGTTGGCAGCGAGCAGAAGAAGTCTGCGGGGGTGGGTAGGCGATAAGTAGTTTACGATGGGGGGGTGGGTAGGCGATAAGTATTTTACGAATTGGGGGGGGGGGGGTAGGCGATAAGTAGTTTACGATTGGGGGGGGGTAGGCGATAAGTAGTTTACGATTGGGGGGGGCAGGGAGGGGGGGTGTCCTACAATTATTAGGAGCACACCATGTAATAAAAGGTGGTAAAGGGAAAACAAATTTGCGAACCCCCCCCTTCATTATCCATCAGGAGTGTGGGGGATCCTAGAATTTCTTGTTAGCCGTTGATCCAGGCGAGTGTAGTCTTGGCCGTTGGAAAGTGCACATTGTTTATCACCTTTGGTGATAGTTAATTATTTATATAAAATAACCATTTAAATCAATTTTTCACACCGATTCAAATTTAAAGGTGGAATTTGGACTTGCTCGCTTATTACAAAGTAAAAAAATAAATTCTAACTTAATTTTTTGAAAGAAACTTATGCATTTAAAAAGATCAAACACACAGGTAAAATTAAGTTACAACTTCGACTCCATCTCGGGACTCCTTCCCCCTATGGGATGTAGAGAACCTGCAGATCCATGTGCCTTCTCCTTGGGCTATGGAGTCTTTACTGTGAAAAAAAATCACACTTGCTCTAGAAAAGTAAGGAAAGCTAGATATATACAATGCTAGTGATGAAAACTTACTTAGTACTGGATGTAATGTTTTAAATATTTCCCATTGACTGGAAATGAGAAATATTCTCCTTCAAAATTTCGAAGAACGAAGGTATTATTTCCTTTGACTTCTGCAATGTTGAAAGGTCCCAACCAAAGGTTGTCAAACTTTCCATGCTTTCCTTTTTCTTCTCTTCTTGCATCCCATCTGAGAACTAAGTCACCTTGTCTGAAATACCTCTCTCTATCTTTTCTGTCAAACAAACTTTTCATCTTGTCCTGATATTGTAGAAGTTTGTTTTATCCTGATTTAGCTCAATAATTTGATTTATCCTTCTTGAAAAATCATTAGTCTCTTCATATGAATCCTACAAAATTTTCATGACTGGAAAGCATGGAAAATAACTTCTATTCCGTAAACAAGCTGAAAAGGAGATTTACCAGTAGATCTTTTAGGTGAAACTTTGTTTTCCCATACTGCATATTTCAAATGACTGTCCCAATTTCTTTTATGATCTGCTAACACCTTCTTGATGACTTTGATTAGACTTTTGTTTGATGATTCTTCCAGCCCATTCCCTTGTGGATAATAAGGTGTAGAGTGATGTAAAGCAATTTGATATTTTTGACAAAATTCAATCATCTTAATGCTACTAAAAGCTTGAGCATTATCTATAACTATTTGTCTTGGACAACCAAATCTAGACAAAATGTTTTCTTCAATAAATTTCATAACTACTGCATTTGTTGCATTCCTTACAGGAATAACTTCTACCCACTTTGTGAAGTAATCAATTGTTGTAAGTATCCATCTATGTTGATTACTTGAATAAGACACTATTTCATGAATGAAATCTAATCCCTGTTGCAAGAAAGGAGCTTCCACTAAAACTGGAACAAGAGGGAGTGTTGCTAACCTTTGTTTTCCTACAAAAATATGACAAGGAATACAACTTCTCACCTTTGATCCAACCTGTGCAAACAACTTTGGCTAGTAGAATCTTTCTCTAATTATTTTATGTGTTGTTTCTTTCCAAGCATAATGACCTCCACATACTCCTTCATGAAACTATTCAATCACCCCTTCTATTTCACTTTCAGTTAAACACAATAAGAGAATATTTAATGGATCTTTCCAATATAGGTTTGCATTGACTATACAATATTTCATGGCTCTAAGCTTGAGAGATATACATTGGTTCCTTGTGAATTGAACAAGGTATTCAAAATCACATAGAAAATGTACAATATCTTTATACCAATCTGACAATAAAAACTTTTCATCAATATGAAAAGGAAGTGGCATTGAATTGGGAGAAGGTTCTTGTGGATTCTTCTCCTTTGAAACAGAAGAGGGTTCTTGTGAATTATTCTCCTCTAAAACATAAGAAGTTCTTGTGGATTCTTCTCCTCTGAAACCTGCATTATTGAATTGATGCCCAAAATTTTGCAGTTTGATTCTGCCAACAACTTAGCTAGACCTTGTCCTTTCACCAGCTTTGTAGGTTTGATATCTAAATCAAACTCTAGGATCTTAGAAATCCATCTCCCCCTCTTTCCATCTGTATCAAGTTGAGTCAACACTATTTTTACTGCATTATTAGGCACATAAGCAATTATGGGAGAATGCAGGACATAAATTCTAAAAGCTTTCAAAGCTTGTACCAAATCATAAGCTTGTTTTTCTATTATGTCATATTTCAGTTTTGCATCCCTCATGACTTTTCTAAAGAAATAATTTGGTTAGTCATCTTGATTTTCATTTCTTTGCAATAAAATGCTGCTATTGTGGTATCTAAAGCAAAGGAGAAAATACTAAAAAGTTTTGAATAATCAGGACTGACAAGCATTGGTGCTTCAGAAATTGTTTTCTTGATATGGGAAAAAGAGAATTTAGCTTGTGTGGTCCATTTGACTTCATTATCTTTCTTGAGCATATTAGTAATGTCTTTAATAATTTCAGCATAATTAGGTATGAACCTTCTTAAAAAAATTATCTTCCCTAAGAATGACTGAATTTATTTCTTATTTCTGGGTAGACTGATTACCTGAATTGTTGAAACTCTTTTAGGGTCAATTGTAACTCCTTCTTTTGAAATAATATGTCCTAACAATTTCCCTTCCCTCATGGAAAACAATGATTTTTTAGGATTAAGAGAAATCCCAATTTTTCTACATCTCTGAAATACTTTCCTTAAATATTTGATATGTTTTGCATCAGACTCTGAAAATATTGTCAAATCATCAAGGTAAATAACTATGAATTTATTTACCTTACCAACAAATTCCAAATCCATGGCTCTCTGAAATGTTGCACCAACATTAATCAGACCAAAAGGAATTTTGGCATACATGAAAGTCCCCCATGGAGTTGTGAAAGTTGTCTTTTCTCTATCTTCTTGGCTGACAAAAATCTGATTGTATCCGGAAAAACCATCCAACATTGAAATCATGTCAGAGCCTGGTACTCTTTGAAGCAATTGATCCATCTTGGTAGTGGATAATTATCTTTCAATGACAATTTATTTAGGTTTCTAAAATCAACACACAATCTTATTTCTCCATTCTTCTTTATAACAGGGACCAATTTAGCTATCCATTCATAATATCTTAAAGAAACAATAATTTTTGCATCTAAAAACTTCCTTCTTTCTCAATAATGGGCAACAAAACTGGATTAATCCTTCTCAATTTTTGCTGAAATGGCTTAGCTCTTAGTTTTAAAGGAATTTTGTGTTCAATGATGGCTATATTATAAGTTTTCAGATCTTCATAAGACCATGCAAATACATATTTGTATTCTTTGAACAAGTTGACATATTTTTCTTTGAATTCATGGGGCAAAATTGCTGAGATGCTAGCATTCTTTATTTCTTCTACAGTGCCAATATTGCAATCCTATATATCTTATTGTTGTAAACTTAAGAGTGTAGATTTTTGTACTTCATTTTTTATCAAACAGTTTTTCAAGAGGGACTAATCCCTTTGGAATATGATTGTTAGGCAACTCGTGTAGGAATTTACAAGGTAAGTTCCTTAGATAGAACACCAAAGGACATCGCTAACAAACAGATTACAGTTCAGTACAACAGTATTCTTGACGTGGTTAAAACCCTCAAAGAGGGAAACAATCCATGGCATGAGCCAACACGACCACTTCAGGCAATTTATTAATGTAAAAGAAAGAAAATTACATAAGCTTCTCTCATGAACGGTCACATAACAAATAACCCTCCATTCTCTTTAAATAGAGATAATGGACCAATCGGGTGTTAAACCATGGATCAAGTGTTGGTAATACCAAGGAGAGAATGAAACGTCAGATCACTTCATGTCTAGAACATACAGTGACCATTGGATTGTAAGTTACAAAAAGTACATACTAAAGAAACATACTTTACCTATCTATACACTAGACCGAGTTATACTTAATTATTTCCTGTGTCGGAATATCCTAACATCCCCCCTTAAGAACAACTTGGGATAGGATTGAAGGATGTACAAAGATGATACAATAGAAGAAGGAAGGAGGCATTAAAGCCTATCCCCCCTTAGTGACAACTTCCTGAACTCCAACCATAAATCGAAGTTTAGTAAACTTCGCCTCTGTGAAAGCCTTTGTAAAGATGTCTACAACTTGATCATCGGTTGAACAATATTGCAATTTAAGAACATGGTCATAAATGAGCTTTCTGATGAAGTGCATGTGTAGTTCAATGTGTTTGATGTGCTAATGTTGGACTGAATCTTTGCATAGTTGAATGGCACTTTGATTATCACACCAAACCGTAGTTGGATGTTTTTGTTGAAAACCAAGCTTTGACAGGATCTCACAAAGCCATAGGGCTTCCTTACTAGCTTCAACGACGCCATGATACTCTGCTTCTACTGAAGAAAGAGAAATGGAAATTTGTTTCTTGCAAGCCCATGTAATAGGTCCAAAACCAAGAGTGAATACATAAACTATAGTAGACTTCCAATCATCAGGGTCCCCAGTCCAATCAGAATCAGTGAAACCAACCAATAGAGGAGATGCTTCTGCACTGTAATGAATCCCAAACTAAATTGTACCTCAAACATAACAAAGTATTATTTTAGCTTCTTTCCAATGAATTTCATGTGGGTTTTTCATAAACCGAGCAACAAGGCCAACAACAAAGGAAAGGTTAGGATGGGTATGGGTCAGATACAAAAGTTTTCCAACAAGCTGACAGTATAAGGTAGCATCAACTTCAAGGGATGTACAAGTGATTGAAAGTTTGGCTCCAGACTGAAAGGGAGAAGGGGATAGCTTATAATCTTCCATGTGAAAGTGGCGTAGAAGATCACAGGCATTCTCGGACTGGGAAAGGGAAATACCTTCCTTAGATTGCAATACTTGAAGACCAAGAAAATAATGCAAGTGTCCTAAGCCTGTCATTTCAAACTGCTTTTTAAGGCTAGACTTCACATGGTTTAGAATGTTGGGATCACTACTAGTAAGGATAAGATCATCAACATAAAGAACAATAATGGTAAGAGACTTACCCACTTTCTTGGTGTAGACAATATTGTCAGAATGACACCTAGAAAAGCTAATATCTAAAAGAAATCTATCCATTTTGGAATACCAGGCCCAAGGGGCTTTCTTGAGACCATAAAGAGATTTCTTAAGCCGACATACAAGGTTGGAGTCGATTTGTATAAAGCCAGGAAGTTGTTCCATATATATTTCTTCATGCAAGTCCCCATGCAAGAAGGTGGATTTAACATCCATCCGATGGACTTCCCATTTGAAAGAGGCGACAAGGGAAAGAACAAGGAGGATAGAGCTCATTTTGGAAACAGGGAAGAAGGTTTCAGTATAGTCAATGCCTTAAACTTGTCAATAACACTTGGTAACAAGATGAGCTTTATGTTTATCAAATTTTCCATCTGGTCCAAACTTAGTTTTGTAAACCCATTTGCATCTAACAAGTTTTCATCCCTTTGGAAGAGGAACAAGGTCCCATGTATCATTTGCCAATAATGACTGATATTCTTCATTCAAAGTTGCGACCCAATCTGGATGGTCTGAAGCTTTTGCAACGGTTTCAGGATCATAATTCGCTGAATCTTGAGCCAATAAAGAAGAGGTTCATTCTCTCCTGGGTATTACCGACACTTGATCTGTGGCTTAACACCTCATGGGTCCATGATCTCTATTTAAATAGCATGGAGGGTCATTTTTTAGGTGACCATTCATGAGAGAAGCCTATGTAAATTTTCTTTCTTTTACATTAATAAATTTCTTGCAGTGGCCGCGTTGGCTTGGATCGTGGGAAACATGTAAATTTTCTTTCTTTTAGATTAATAAATTGCTTGAAGTGGTCGCATTGGCTTAGGTCGTGGATTGTTTCCCTCTTTGAGGGTTTTAACCACGTCAATAATATTGGTGTACTTATCTGTGATCTGTTTGTGAGCGGTGTCCTTTGGTGTTCTATCTATGGAACTTACCCTATAAATTCCTACATGGTATCAGAGCTTTTCGAGGGTCGGATCCGTTGGTGATCCAAATCCGAAGTTGATACAACTACATCTGACTGTAATTTCCTAGATATATTGTTTCTAACCACTTTTGGGCTAAGAGGACTGCTCTATTGTGTTAGGAGCCTCTGTTCCAGTGAGGAACCCCTTTCGTTTCACACGAAAAGGTTTCTGGTAGCCCTATCTACGTCATTTTTAAGATTTGGAGGTATCCAATCTTTATTTGCAGTTATAGTTTTTTATCTCTCAGTTTATTTCAGTTTATAGTCCTCTATACTATTTTTTTACTGGATCTATACCTTTCATTTATGCATATGCTCTTTTCCCCGCGACTCTATGCGATCTAGGCAAACTAGAAACAAAAAGAAAGGATTTTTCTCATGTGTATGCTCTTTTCTGTTGCACCTTAGTGTGATCTCCGAAAATCAGAAACATTGAGGAAAATATCTAGTTTCCGGCCAAATCTAACTTTAAGACGTAAGGTTTGGGTACTTTTGCTTGTTCGTTTGGTTTGTGTGGTTGTTTTTTTTTTGTTTTGTAGGAAAAAAGGGTTTTTCAAGTAAGCACACACCCCAAAGTTTCAGTGAAAAAAAAAATTGTTCATCATTTCCAACAATTACTAACCTTTTAAACTAGCTCACTTGGTCTAAAGTTACTTTATGATAATAGAGGCCTTGGGTTCAAGTATTTCTCTTTGTTGAGTTACTTTTTCAAAAAACACATGTAACTTATGTTTTAAAGTTGCTTTATGTAAAAGTGTTCTCGTCCACTATAAAAAGTGAGTCACTTATAATTCTAAAGTCACTTTATCTTTTTTTTTAAGTCACAATTTAGTGGATAGTTCATAAAGTGTCATTGTAAAAGTGACTTTCACTTATTTATAAAAGTGGGTCACATAAAGTAATATTTTTTTAAAAAGTGAGCTAATTAGATTAAGTTTGGAAATGGGGGGATTTGTTTTTTAAATATAACATTATTATCGACTTCCAAACATTCACATGGTTCGTTGACATCTTCAACATATTTTCTTCAAAAAGCCATAACTTCTTCATCCAGAAGCCGTTTTTAGAGACATTTTTTTTAATCGGCTTAATTTTTCGAGATCTTTGCATTGGAACATTTAGTTTTAGCATATACAGCTTCAGTTTCTTTTAAAATGGAAGTCTATTCTTAGTTATTTTTAACAGCACCAACTACTTCCAATGGCTATCCCACATGGTGGATTTACTTAGAAGTAAAGGTCTTTATAGAATAGCATCAAGCCAAAAGCCTAAACCTCAATATGAAGATAAGAAAGCCAAATTGGAAAATAAGCAAGATCAAGCACGTGGGTTGATAGGGATGTTTATTTCTCCAAACCTTAGATTCCATATCGTAGAAATTGATACCCCTGATGAAGCAATTAAAAAGCTAAATAAAGTTTTTGGAATTAAAAATGAAATTAGAGCCCATCAACTTGAAAATGAGTTGTTTACGTTGGACCCCAATAATTTTTCTTCCATTGAGGATTTTTTGTTCAAGTTCAAGACCCCTAGACTTCTTTTGGAAGGTGTTAAGGTTAAGAAAGAAGATGGTAGCCTTATTTATTCCATTCTTACTAAGTTAGGACCAACCTACTCTGTGTTTTTTTCCACCTTCCATTCTTCTAGATAAGCCTTTATTTCTCAAGGACAAGACTACATGTCCCCCTCTTTTGATGTCTTTTGTGATTCTTTAATAAGAGAACAAGAAAAACTCTTACATCTTGATATTCTTAATACTGGAAACTCTTCTAAGAAAGACTTAACAGCCCAACAACAACCAAGTTCAAAGAATCCTAAGAAGCAGCATCCTAAAAAGAATGGTCCTAAGCCATTTTAGTCTCAAAATGAAAAATCAACTCAACGAAATGATAAGGCAACTAAACACAAAAGGAAGAACACTGATAGACATTGCAACTTTTGTAATCATGATGGCGACTTAGAATCTGAATGCTTTAAGAAGATGGGAGCCTTGGAAGCGGCAATGAAGAAGCGTAACATCTATTTGGAGCACTCTTCAACTTCAACTTCATCTTTAGGAATAACACTTTCTGCATATGGTTGTCAAGCATCTCGATCTGGTTATGCACTAAATGTATCTTCTTCTTCTCATTCTCATGAGTGGTTCATTGATTTTAGAGCTTCTTATCACATGGCCAAAAACAAAGCCATGTTTTATTCTTTAAATAATTGTAACACCAAAAACACATATGTTGGTGATGATAGATATCTTAGTGTTGTAGGGACTAGAACTATTCATCTAGACAATGGTCAATTTAATGATGTATTATGTGTTCCTACCTTATCCTCTAATCGTCTATTTGTATATCAGATAAATAATTTAGGTGATGGTAAAACCATTGAATTTTCACCTCATGATGTTGTAATTAAGGACTTAAGAGATCCTAGACAGATTTTAGCTACTAGCATTGTTGATGATTCTACAAGGTTGTATAAGTTTAACAACTTTGGTTCATCAACTCTTCCCTCGGTATTTATTTCTCGTAATGATGAAGTGAGCAAACTTTGGAATGAGTGATTTGGTCACTTAAACTATTGCTCCCTTAAAAATCTATGTAAAGAAAATATGGTGGCAGGTCTTCCTATGGTATCTTGCAGAGATGGTGTTTGTTCCAGATGTGTACTCGGAAAACATCATCGGGATAGTTTTGAAAAACGTGCCTCTTGGCATGCCTCAACCCCTTTAGAGCTTGTGCATAGTGATTTATGTGGTCCACTTCCAGTTGTTTCCTTCTCTAGCTACAAGTATTTCTTAACTTTCATTGATGATTTCTCCAGACGCATTTCGGTATACTTCTTAAAACTCAAGAGTGAAGTCTTTAACATGTTCTTAGCCTTTAAGGCCTTTGTTGAGAAACAATCTGGACATCAAATTCTTAAGCTAAGATTTGATAATGGCGGAGAATATGTTAACAACAAATTCATCAAATTTTGCCCTGAGCATGGAATTCAATTGCAACATACTATTACATATACTCCACAACAAAATGGTGTAGCTGAAAGGAAGAATCACACCTTAAAGGAAATGGCTAATTGTATGCCTCAATATAAAGGACTTAGTCTTAATTTTTGGGCAGAAGAAATTAATTGTGAAAATTACATGGTAAATCACACTCCTACTAAGGTTTTAAAGAATATCACTCCGAAAGAAGCATGGAGGTCAATTAAACTAGATGTACGTCACTTTCATGTTTTTGGAAGTGAAGCATGTGCCCATATTCTAGATGAGAAACATAAAGCCTTAGAACCTAAGACTGAAAAATGTATTTTTGTTGTATATTCTGAAGATGTCAAAGGATATAAACTTCTTCAACCTAAATCCAAAAATGTTATCATTAGAAGAGATGTAAAGTTTTTTGAAAATATATCAGCCTATGATCCTAGTTCGACGGATGTGCTACCTCTCTCTATCCCTTCTACATCTGAAAATATTCCTTCTTCAAATGATGACAGCGAGGATGGCAATCCTCCCCCACCTTCTCGGGATCCTTCTTCAGCACCTCAACTTCCAAAATGGGTCCGCGCTACTTGGGATGTAGTAGGTGCTCTTGTAGGTGATCCTACAGATCAATGTCGTACACATTCTCAGTTCGAAGATCATCTTATTTATTGGCTCAAGCTTCAACGAATTATGATCCTCACACCTTTGCAAAAGCTTTAGGCCATCTAGATTGAGACGCAGCTATGAATGAAGAATATCGTTCATTATTGGCAAATGATACATGGGACCTTGTTCCTCTTCCAAAGGGACGAAAACTTGTTAGATGCAAATGGGTTTACAGAACCATGTTTGGACCAGATGGAAAAGTTGATAAACATAAAGCTCATCTTGTTGTTAAGGGTTTTTAAAGAATATCACTCCGGAAGAAGCATGGAGCTCAATTAAACTAGATGTAAATCACTTTTGTGTTTATGGAAGTGAAGCATGGGCCCATATTCCAGATGAGAAACATAAAGCCTTAAAAGCTAAGAGTGAAAAATGTATTTTTCTTGGATATTCTGAAGATGTCAAAGGATATATACTTCTTCAACCTAAATCCAAAAATGTTATCATTAGAAGAGATGTAAAGTTTGCTAAAAATATATCGGCCTACGAGCCTAGTTCGGCAGATGTGCCACATCTCTCTATAACTTCTACTTCTGAAAATATTCCTTCTTCAGATGATGCCAACGAGGATGAAAATCCTCCCCCCCCAACCTTCTCAGGATCCTCCTTCAGCTCCTCAGCTTCCAAATTGGGTCTGCAGTATGTGGGATGCAACAGGTGCTCTTGCAGGTGATCCTACAGATTAACGTCATACACGTTCTCAGTTCAATAGAACCTCTTCTTTACTGGCTCAAGCTTCAGTGAATTATGATCCAGACACCTTTTCATAAGCTTTAGGCCATCCAGATTGGGACACAACTATGAATGAAGAATATTGTTCAATATTGGAAAATGATACATCGAACCTTGTTCCTCTTCCAAGGGGACGAAAAATTGTTAGATGAAAATGGCTTTACAGAACCAAGTTTGGACCAGATGGAAAATTTGATAAACATAAATCTCATCTTGTTTCCTATGTGTCAGAATATCCTAACAACTGGATGTTATCATGATCATTTGTTTTTTGTTTAAAATTCATATATGACTTATCAACATTTTCTTTTGCTTCATCATTGTTTTCTTCTTCAACATGTAAGTCAAAAAATTCATTAATGGCCTGCAAAAAATTATTCAAATGTTCATCATCTTCAAAGACTTTCTAGTGCCTTAAATTATCCGAAATAGAAGGCCTATACTTCACTTCAATCTGATACTGTAACTATAAAGAATCTAGAATTTTGAAAGTACTTGTAGAAACTGCCAAGGAATCTACATGAATATTATCTTCTCTTGGGATAACTGAAATATTAAAAGCTTGAAAATAATTTTCCATACAATCCCATACTTCATTTATGTAAGCTTTGAGTCTAGGATGTTTTGTTTGACAGAGATTTATGACCTGTTTCACTATCAATTATGAATCACCAAATACTGCTAGATTTTGCACTTTCAAATTTTTAGCCAACTCTAATCCCAAAATTAAAGCCTCATATTCTGCCACATTATTAGTGACTTCAAAATCTAATTTAAAGGATTAAGTAATGTTTTTATTTTCTGGTGAAATCAAAACAATTCCTACCCCAACTCCATCTTTAGAAAAAGCTCCATCAAAATACATTTTCCAAACATCATTATCTGAGGCTTGAGGAACATTTATGGTCTTCAATTTTGTTTTGTGGATTACATTGATCATTTGGAGCCAAAATAAAACACCCTATATCTTGCTCAATAGCATATATAGGACGATTTAATTCCTGATTGCTTTGCAGACAATGTTTATAAATCTAACTTCCCTATATAGCCTTAAATATTCACCTCCATACACAGGAATGGTAGCTAGGACATATCCATTTGTAAGATTCCTCCCAACTTAGCACAATAGGATCTTGATAATAACATACCAAACTTGGTAGGGATATTTGTGACTATTATATCCATTAGTATGCTTTTGACAATAATTTGAGCAAGGGTAACAAATAAATCTTTGATTATCCCCAAGCATGGTACTTTCTTTGAATCAAATGTATATAAGTCATGATAAGGCCTTGTAATTTTCAACTGAAGCCATCCATGATAAATTTAGGCATCAAATTATGAGAAGCACCAGAATCTATTTGTACAACATAAAATCATGAACCTTTAATGTAACATCGAAAGGTGGCACACTTTCATTTGTCATGTCTGAACTAGGCCCAAAAACTACTGAAGGCTTCTTATTCTGTAGGTTAATCACATCTCCTTCAGGATCTCCACTTGAAGATTGTATCCATTTAGAAACTTGTTGCTTGTAACCTGAATTCCTTGAAATCTCAAATAAGGGAATTGGAATTTATACCCTTTATAATTCTCTTTCTACATTGAAAACAATAGGGACAACCTTTTCTAAAGTAGAATGATCTTGTCTTTGATTCTGGGGTTGAACGGATGAAGTTTTTGCAGTTTTTTCTGGTGGGGTATCAAAAGTAACCTTTTTTGCAGGTCTACCAGGGCCTTGTCTAGGTCTCAAATCATATCTTTTATTTAACTCAACAATAAAAAATTTAGAAAAAACTTGGTATTTGGAAATTTCAACAGATGGTTTATTTTGAGCAGGATGAGGAATTTGATTGAGAGGAACAATAACATTTTCAGTAGGTTGGTCATCAAAATAATTGATATCATTGGTCACAACTGGTATGATTTCTTCAGGGTCTTGATCATCAATCATTAATGGAGGTTGAATTTGCTAGTCATTATTTGGTCTTTCTCTATAAAATATGTGGCTGAAAAGGTCTCATGTATTGTGTTTGAGGTCTATTTACATTTTGTTGAGCCATTCTTGGTTGAGTTTCCATTCTTGAAATTCGATTAGACAAATTTCTTAGTAATGAAGTTATCTCATCAATTTTGTGTTCCCCTTCTTTATTCTTTGATGATGAACTACTTTCTTCTTTAGCTTTCATTTTCCTTTCAACTTTTTCTGCCTTAGATTTCAATTTACCAGATGTTGACCTATTAGCTTCTACCTCAATTGCATTGGTCTGCATATCTACTAAGGTTTCAGATTTTCTTTCTCTAAGCATTAAAGAAAAGTCATCATCAAAACCTTTAGAAAATCTAACTTTAGTTGCAGTGACTAAGGTAGTTTGGTGGCATCTTATTGTAAATATTATTAAACCTTTTGATAAATTCAGCAATAGGTTCACCAAGATTCCTCTTCAAATCTTCAAATTATGTTAAGTAATACATAGGATCTTTTTTAATTCCCCATTGATTTTTGAAGATATTTGTTAATTCAGTCCATGTATTTATAGAATTTTCTTGTAACTGCCTAAACCATACTCTGACATTTCCCTCTAATGATTGGAAAAATAGTCTCGTATAGACATCTTCATGTTCAATGTTCATATTGTTTGCAAAATCCAGAAATGCAACCAAATGATCTTCTGCAAATGGCCTTATTTCTCCATTAAATATGGGCAAATGTTTCAAATATCCTTAAGGAAAATCATGAAGTTGATTTTTTGGTGGAAATACTAATGCTGCATACCGAACTGTCACAATTGGCTTAAATCTAGCCATCTGTTGTTGTGGTAAAATTGTCTATTTAGGATATGTAACTTTACTAGAATATGGCTGATTTACTGTCGAGTTTTTGAGAAATTGAAGATGAACAACTAGCTTTTGGACTTCAGGGATTATTTTTTATTGATCTTCAAAGGCTAAAGGATTATTATAGATACTAAATCCTTCTTCAGGCTTGGCAGAAGTATGTATAACATAAGAAATAAAATCAACAAGTTTAAATTCGGGAAATTCAAGTTCAATCTCTGCTTCTGAAAGGGAGGCAGGAAGCTCAAAGGATTCAAGTTGATGAACTAATAAAGCATATTGAAGATGTTGGAAATAATACTGAGAGGGGGGGTGAATCAGTATTTACAATTCAATAATTTTTCATTTCATAATCAGATTTATATACGCTACTTCAGTGAAGTGAACTCGCGTGTGCACGCAACTGTTATTGAGGAAACCAATGTATGTCCAGTGAACTTATGGTTCAGTTAATTCATCATGTTTAGATCTTTAATCAGTGCATCAATACTTTATTAAATAGTGACTATGTGCAGTAATAACATAATAAACCATCACACATAAGCAACACACATGAACACTAAGATTTAAGGTGGAAACCCAATGCGGGAGAAAAACCACCTGCTGTTGTCATCTCTGACTTATTTTTAATATAAAGAAAATATGTTTACAATCTTGTACCGGTGGAGAATCATAACAGTACGCAGGCACCCACCTGCAGAAGGCTACAACCTTCTCTCGTTCTCCAGCTTCTACTGGAAGGGAGCTACAACCCCCTAGCTCTTGTACTAGCCAATATGTTTACTAGTACGTAGGCACCGGCCTACAAAAGGCTACGACCTTCTCTCTTTTTCCAGGGACCACGTTTCATAAATTTTCAGACTAGATACTCCTGGTACACAACAACACAATACGAAGGCCACGTTCATCAAATTTTCACACTGAACCCATCAGTAACATTGAAGCTCAAACTCAATAATAACTACATCAACCAACAATCAGTCAATTTGAACAGTCATATCACTATCACCAGAACACTGTGCTGAACCCAGAAACTTGCATCATCATCCAAAACCAACTGCAACCTTAAAAATCATATGTCAGAATGTATATGATACTTCAGTGAAACCAACCTGCATGTATACACTACTTCCTTTGACCAAACTTGCGTATACCTCCAAAATTACCGAATCATAAAAACCTCTGAATCAAAACTGTACCAACTAGTAACATTATGAAGATCTACTATCAAATTATAGAGATCTAAATAGATAGAAGCAAAGATCACCTTTCTCATTTAATCAATCAATCAATCAGACTCAATTTCCTTATACATTTAGTTCTACTTTCAGGTCTAAGAAGACATCATTGATAGACAACAGTAAAATAGCAGCACTGATCAAATAGATCAGTCATCTATGAACAACATGATTTTCTTTTGCAAATGCTACTTGGAAGAGTCGAACCTGCATGAATACGCGCCTTCATCGAGGCGAACTAGCGTATAGATCTGCAAATACTAACTTGAAACTTCACAACTATTCCAGACTTCAATCATACCCAGATCATAACATTTATAGTATAAATCACACGTTGGCCATAAGATCTAGCCCAACAATTATCAGATCATACAATGATAAGTCATTTCAGGTCTCATGATCCTGATCCAACATTATATCAAAAGGTGCACAAGATATTTTAGATCATATCATAACCATAGCCCTTACAACATAAGATATACTTCAGATAGAAGTATTCATGAAAAACCCTTTCACTTTCACACTTGGCCCTTTGATCTTCTCCTCCTTATATAGTTTTTGGCCTTTCTCAATACCTTAGACCAAAACAACACTTAGAACCTGTGGTATTCTTGGACGGGATCAAATAATCGTTACTCCACTCAATATTGTGGGCTAATACCATGGTATTGACCCTTGGTATTATTTAATATTAAATTTCCTTGATTTTCCAACCCATACACGCTTTTCCTCTTATGAAAGTGTGTGCATACGTATATGCTCCTTTTGTATAGTGAACCCGCTTGTATACGTTACTTTGACAAGGTGAACCTGCGTATACAGCTTAAACTGACTTAAAACATCCTTTTTCTTCAACCTCTTGATTATGATCTGTAGTCCTTTGTTCCAACTTCCTGATCTTCTGTACCATTGCCCTGTTACCTCTGAATTGACCTATTACAATGTGAGTTTCCCTTTATCAAATCTGAACTGACCTGTGAGTGAGTTTCCATCAAGGACAACACTTGTATCATAATGCCAATAATCTCCCCCTTTGGACTTGATGGCAACCATATTGGTGTTTATTATGTCAAGCTGTAGAACCTGTTAGATATATCAAACAACACCAAGATACTCTCCCCCTTTGTCATCAAGGGCAAAGGGCGTACCAAGATATTCTCCCCATTTGAGATACATTATGTTGTCCAAGCTCCCCCTGAGTACATGCAGAGTCTACAGAGATATTGTTCAAAAGAATAACATGACTCGATAACTCAACCATGTGAGTATGACCTTCCTATCACCAATGACTCATACATACATCAATCACCCAACCAAGTGGGGATATACCAAATGTTCATACATGACTGAAAAATTGAAATTATTACATCATCTTTCCCATGCATAGTGGGGGGATAAATTACATCATATGTCCAAAAGGACTCATTAATGGACTATGAAAGAAAGAGACATATTATTATCTCACAAGCATGACCATTACAAAAAATGATATGAATATCTGTAACCATAGCTAAATTTAGCAACCATGACACCAAAAATGTATAATGTTTTTGTAGGCTAATGCTCCCCCTGAACCTGTGCTACTTGTGCATTGTCAACAAATCATTCATCAAGGCATCTTCATCAGACAAATAAACAATAATGAACAAATCACATCAATATACTGTAACCATCAATATCAGATTGAACATCCATGTCAGAAACTAATTTTTAGTTTGGCCCACTGTTTTTCTATCAGAAAAACATATACGCTCCTGCAGCCACAAAAACTCGTGTATATACGTGACTCTGCTTCATGAAACCCGCATATAGGAAACATTCCTCTGAAAACTGGATTTAACAGTAGGATGATGCAAAAACTACTCCCAACTTTTGTCTGAGATATTCAAATGTTTCTCTGGGAAGCGGTTTGGTAAATATATCAGCAACCTGTTCTTTGGAGGGAACATACTCCAATTTAACCTTTTGTTCAAGCACTTGTTCTCATAGAAAATGGTACTTAATGGGTATGTGCTTGGTCTTGGAGTGCATAACTAGATTTTTCAAAATACTAATGGCACTTGTATTATCAAATAGAATGGAGATACGTGGAGAACACGTGAATTTAATATCTTGCAATGTTTGCATAATCCAAAGTAGTTGTGTGCAGCAAGATGCAACAACCACATATTCTGCTTCAGTTGTAGATAAGACAATCGAACTTTGTTTCTTGTTGAACCAAGACACTAACTGTGATCCCATATATAATGCACCTCCACTAGTGATTTTTCGATCATCAACATTTCCTGCCCAATACGCATTTGTATATGCATGAAGAGTGAGATCTGTATCTTTAGGATACCATAGACCAAAGTCTTGAGTTCCTTGGAGATATTTGAATATTATTTTTACAGCTTGAAAATGTGATTCCTTTGGATTTTCTTAGAACATTCCAACAATTCCTACTGCATGCATGATACCAGGTTTGGTACCTGTTAGATAAAGTAGACTTCCAATCATAGATCTGTATGTCGGTTGATTCATTGTGGGTGATTCATCATTAGAATTGAGACTACATCCCGTTACCATTGGAGTACATACTGGTTTAGAATATTCCATTCCGTACTTCTTCAAAATCTGCCTGAGATATTTAGTTTCATCTTTTGTTTGTTGTACTTGTAGACCAAGAAAATAAGTTAGTTCACCAAGTAAGGACATTTCAAATTTTTGCTGCATAACAGAAGCAAAGTTCTGAATCATAGATTCTTCATTGCTACCAAAGATGATATCAAAATAAACAACAATAATTAGCAGTTTATCATTCTCAATCTTTGTGTATAAGTTATTGTTTACAGATCCTTTCGTGAAACCTTGTTGTTGTAGATATTTGTCAAGACAATAATACCAGGCCCTTGGGGCTTGTTTTAGTCCATATAGAGCCTTTTTGAGCTTGCATACAAGTTTTGCATCATTTCCTAAAATGAATCATTTTGGTTGTTCAATATAAACTTCTTCTTCTAAATCTCCATTAAGAAATGTAGATTTTACATCCATTTAATACACTTTGAATTTTCGAAAACTTGAAAGAGAAAGAAACATTCTTATGGCTTCAAGTCTGGCAACAGGTGCAACAGTTTCTTCAAAGTTTATACCTTCTTGTTGAGCATACCTTTTACAAACAAGTCTTGCTTTGTTTCTAATAACCTCTCCATTTTCATTCAACTTGTTCTTGAATATCCATTTTGTTCCTATAACATTTTTATCATGCGGTATAGGAACTAATTCCCAAGTATCATTCTTTTCAATTTGGTCAAGTTCTTCATCCATGGCCTTAACCCAACATTCATCTTTGCTAGCTTCATTAACATTCTATGGTTCTATGGAGGATAATAATTCTAGATAACTGGAAGTTCCTACAAGAGTTATTCTTGTCTATACTCCAGACCCCTTTTCTCCTAGAATTTGAGATTCTGGATGATTCTTTTGAACATACCTGGATGGAGCCTTTTCCCTATCAGTTGTATCTTCTTCTAATTCTTCATTAGTTTCTTCCTCTATATCATTTTGATTTGATATGGGAAAGCGTTCATCGTCTTCCGCATTGTCATCTTCCTTTGTTGATTTCATTTGTTCCAGATTTCTACATGCTTCATCAATTACTACATCAATGCATTCAACTATTTTTCGAAGTCTCTTATCATAACATTTGTATCCTTTACTTCTAGATGAATAACCAAGAATAATTCCTTTGTCTAATCTCAGTTCAAACTTACCAAGTTTTTCATCAGTCTTTTTGATGAAACATTTGCTTCCAAAAACTCTGAAGTGTTTTACAGTAGGAGGCTTACCATACCAAAGTTCATATGGAGTTTGATCACTATTTACGTGAAAATTAGCTTTGTTGAGAATATTTACGAAAGTATATCCAGCTTCACCCCAGAAGGTGGTAGGAGTTCTAGATTAATCAAGCATAGCTCGAGCCATTTGTTGTATTGTTCTGTTCATTCTTTCCACCATGCCATTTTGTTGAGGAGTTCTGGCAATAGTGAATTGTCTTTTTATTCCATTTTGTTCACAAAAATAAAATAAAAAATCATCTGAAATGAATTCTCCTCCTCGATCAGATCTAAGACATTTGATTTTTAGATCTGATTCATTTTCAACTAAAGCTTTGAAGGCTTTAAAATTTTCAAATGCTTCATCTTTATGCTTTAGTAAACATATCCAGCACATTCTAGAAAAATCATCAATGAATAAAATGAATTATTCTTCTCCATGAGGTGACTTTTTCCTTGTTGGCCCACATAAATCAGTATGAATGAGCTCAAGAGGCTTACTTGTTGATCCTTCTTTGTCATTGAAATGAACTATGGTTTGCTTACCGACTTGACATGGTTTGCAGATGGTATTTTCTGGGATGTTGATATCTGGAAGATCACGAACCGCCTTGAGCCTGCATGCTTTTCTTATTTGAGAAAATCTTAGATGCCCCAATATTTTGTGCCATAACCAGTTCTCTTCTGTTTTTCTTAGTTAGAATTGTTTTTGACCTCCTTTTAGTATATATGGATTTCTTGGAGTTCTTTTACCTTTGATTATGGTCTTTCCTGTATCAAGCTCATGAACCACACATCTGTTTGATCAAAACACAACTTCATTTCCTTGATCACACATTTGACTAACACTCAAGAAGTTATGCTTTAAACCATCAACATACATAACATTTCGAGCTTTAACCTTTTCTTTCAAATAAATAGAAACTTTACCCTTAATGACAGTTGGTGTGTCATTTCCAAAGGAGACATTATTTTCCTTTTCTAAAGCATTATATGAAAGGAGTTTATCTTTATCACATGTCATGTGTTTAGAGCATCCACTATCAATGTACCACTAATTTTCTTGTCCTTTTGCAAATAGAGCTATGCCACATCTTTATGATTGAAATTCCTTCTTTCTCCATACCTTGGAATTTGATGATGTTTGCTCCTTTTGAATTGTTGGCCGAAATTTTCTCCTGCATTCAGATTCTTCATGACCAAAGTTATTGCAAAATGAACATTCAATTTCATCTTCAAGAGGAGAAAAGTTATTATAAGAACTTTTCTTGATTCCTGTCACGCTCCTTTATTTTCGTGCTTCTCTAGTCATGATAGTTTTGTAAGCAACACATTGAGTAGCCTTATGCCCAAAGTTATGGCATGAAAAACATTGTCCATTAAAGAAGTTTCTGTGATCATAAAATATTTTGGTATTGTTTACCTTTTGGTTGATGCTTCTATTGATGTTCACCCTTGGAGTAAAATGAGCATGATTTACCTGAGGAGTACTTTTAGGCTTTTTTTGAATATTGACACATTGTTCACTGGTCTTTGCTGCATCAAGATAGCTTCTGGTGATGACTAACGGATTTTGTGATTGGGATGTTTCTTCAGTATATCCAAGACCGGTCTTTATAAGAGGAGAACGTTGAACCTTGATGATTTCATCTAAATTTTCTGATCCTTTAGCAAATCTAAGATTAAGAGATTTTGTCTTCTCAAGTTATTTTCTTAGACCCACTACTTCACATTCTAATTTTTCATTGTTCTTTTCTCTTTCAGTGAGTTGATGTGTCAAAGTGTCTATGACCATATTCTTTTCTTCCAAACAGATTTTGAGTTTAGTGATTTCTTCAAGAAAATCTTCCTCTTCTAAGGCATCCATAAAATCATCATTGTCATAAGCCATGAGTAGTTTAAAATCTTGTTCAGATTCATCTTCATCACTATTAGACAATCCATCACTATCTTCATGAGTATAATAACTTCTTCTATTAACAAACTATTTTCTATTACCTTTTGCAGACTCCTTTCCTTTTTCATGATTATCTTTATGAGGACATTTAGCAACATAATGGCCAACTCTACCACAAGCAAAACATTTGAATGGAAGCTTACCTCTGAATCTTCCGGAACCCTGTTGAAGCTTCTTTACAAAGTTTACCTCATCTTCTTCTGAAATATATCATGATTCATTGAGATCTTCCTTTTCTTTTCCCTTTGCTGAAGCTTTGAAAGCGACTTCTCTAATATCTGATGGACCTCCTTTCCTCATTTCAAAGGCAATTAAAATTCCATGAAGTTGAACAACAGTAATAGATTGAAGATCATGCTTTTCTTCTATGGCAGATACTTTTGACTCAAATTTAGAAGACAAAGATCTCAAAATTTTCTCTACTAAAGTAGCCTCCTTTATTTCTTCACCCAGATTCTTCATACGATTTACAATCTCATCTACTCGTAAAAAGTAACTAGCAATACTTTCATCACTATGCATCTTGAGAGTTTCATATTGAATTCTAAGAGTTTGGTGTAGAAATTTTGAATAATATGACACTTATTCACAGAGATTATCCCAATTATACACTATTGCGGAATACATGCATAATACATAACCTCCTCTACGTTGATCATCAATTTAGCAACATTAAAAACAGTGAAACATCAATCGCATGCACACATTAACACAGTTTGTCACCCGGGGAAAGCATACAGCTGAAAACCCCACACTATCTGTATATTATAATGATTGAGAGCATGTAACAATACATAGTACAATACTCCTCACAAGTACTCAGTACTATCTCCACCTGTTACACACAAAACTAGCTCAGATCCGAACAAGTCACAGGTTCAAATCTCCTCCGCTGCTTTGCCTGCCTCTATTGCACAATACCAAGTGAAAATCACGTGAGCACAGGCTATTTCACTGGGCATATACTGCGCAATCCTCATGGGCATACTCAATCCCTGCATGTGCAAATCTCATGCACAACTGATAGTCACAACTCACCCTTTCACTTACCTCTAACACCTGTCTCTGTTGAACTGTCCATGCACTGAGTTAACTGATGTATTCTTTAATTGCTTTATGAGTTAATAATTAGTGAATTAATTAATATTTAATTCACACAACTCATCACTAGTGTATTCTTTAGTTAGACTAAATACAACTAGTTCAACTAAGTCAAACTGAACATAACTCCATCAACTCCACATCCAACTCCACATAACTCACATGCATGAGTTCTATCTGAAGTCCTCCATGCAATAGCTCAACTAACACATAAGAACCATGTGATTCGTTCTGTTATCTGCATGTGCCACATCCGTAGCTCGAACTGAAGTGCTCCAAGAGAATAAGATAATGTTTAGAGTCCAAATATTACTAAGGGCTAATAATATTTGACTGTTTCTATTTTTAGCCTGGCAGTCTAAAAATAGACTTTGATCACACCGCCGTGAACCAAAAATAGAAGTCCATCTATTTTTCCCAACATGACCAATCATCCATAAACAACATCCTGCAACTCATAGACCATGATCCATATGTCTAAAAATAGACATAGTCTAAAAATAGACTTTGCGCCATAATTTGCCTGTGGGCCCACTTAGTGAAGGCGACTCATTTCCACTAAGCTCCATCATCTTGTTGTATTCTCAACACTCCATATTAACAAGATATGGATTATCAACAACCCCTATCCTACCTCGGTGGTATTCGAATTTGCTCTTGGTGAGCGCCTTCGTCAAGATATCAGCATCCTGATCCTCCGTTGGAATGTATGAAAGTAACATGATTCTCCGCTGCACACAATCTCTGATATGATGGTACTTGATGTCAATGTGCTTAGATCTATCATGAAATACAGGATTAGCCGAGAGTTTAATGCAACTCTGGTTATCACAGTAAATCACAGTAGGCTCGAAGTGAGAACCAAATAAACCGACCAGAATCTTCCTCATCCATATAGCCTCGCATGCAGCCAAACTTGCTGCCATATACTTGGCCTCTGCTGAACTGAGTGCCACGGATCTCTACTTCCTGCTGTACCAAGAAACTTCTGTCGACCCGATACTGAAGACCCCTCCTGATGTGCTCTTTCTGTCCTTTGGGCTCTCTGCCCAATCTGCATCCGTGAAGCCACATAGCTTCACCTCATCCTCCTGTCTGTACCACAATCCATATCCTGATGTGCCTCTCAAATAACGCAATACATGCTTGCCTGCCTTCCAGAAGAGCTTGGTTGGCTTAACCATAGCTTGTGAAAGCTGGTTAACAGCATAACATATATCGGGTCGTGTATTGACCAAATACATAAGCGACCCCACCAACTGTCGATAAACAATGGCATCCACTTCTTTTGCTGAAGTGGCATCCTCCTTCCTCCAACCTCCAGGAAGAGGAGTATCAACAGGCTTGCCGCCATGCATGTTGAACTTCTCCAGGATCTCCCGAGCATACTTACCCTGAGAAACAAATAGTCCATCACTGCGCTGCCAAATTTCCAATCCCAGGAAATAATGAAGGAGGCCCAAGTCCTTCATCTCAAACTCCTTAGCAAGATCATCCTTAAATGAAAGTATCAACAACTCATCACCCGTTAGAATCAAATCATCCACATAAAGTACAATGATAAGCAACTTACCCTCCACCACAATCTGGTATAGGTTAGGATCCGCCTCACTCTTGGAGAATCCAAGTCCAGTGAAATAGCTGTCTATCCATGTGTACCAAGCACGTGGTGCTTGTTTCAACCCATACAACGCTCTCTTGAGCCTGCACACATGCGACTCACTGCTGAAGATCTCGAAACCTTCGGGCTGCTCTATGTACACCTCCTCGTCAATGACTCCGTTGAGGAACACAGTCTTCACATCCATCTGATGAATGTGCCATCCCATCTGTGCTGAGAGAGCAAGAATCGTCCGTATGGAAGAATACCTTGTGACAGATGCAAAGGTCTCCTCATAATCGATCCCCTCTATCTGTGAAAAGCCTTAGGCAACAAATCTTGCCTTGTACTTCTCCTCACTCCCATCCGCTGCCCGCTTAACTTTGTAGATCCATCTCGAACCCACCACTGATTTCCCTTCTGGTCTTGGGACAATCTCCCATGCACTGTTTCTGACAATCGAATCATACTCTTCCACCATGGCGTCTACCCATGCGGGATCCTCCACAGCTTCCTCGAAAGAGGATGGCTCAGTCACAACACATTTTCTCACAAGAGCCATGTATCCAGTGTATCGATCGGGTGACTGTCTTTGTCTACGTTGGGCTGTAGGTGGTCCTACAACTTTCTCTGCATCTTGAGCCAGTCGCTCAGCTTCTGTCAAGCGCTTTCACCCTCTGATGGTTGGCGCTGCATGAGTGGTCTTCCACTCCATGAACTTCGTCCTGTGGCTGATCCACGTCCTGAAGCTCATCCTTAGGAACTAATAGCTCCTCATTTGCATGCAAGTGTAGCTCCCTCTCAAGCGAACACTTCATGGCTTTCTCCTCCTGAAATTTTATATCCCGTCGCACAACAGTCTTGCCACTGTCTGGCAAATACAAACGATAGTTGTGGGGCGTATCAGTGTACCCCACAAATATCCCAACCTCTACGGTCGGCTCCAACTTCTTCTTGGCACCCTTCGTCACATGCATGTAAACGTTAGCACCAAAAATCTTCAATGAGAAAGATCAGGCTTCTTACCAAAATAAGCCTCCTCGGGTGTACTCATGCCAAGTATCCTGTGAGGACAACGGTTCTGCACATATACTGTAGTATTGCATCTTTCTACCCACAAGTGAAGGGGTAGGCCCTGATCATGCAACATCGCCCGTGCAGCACCCACGATCGTTCTGTTCTTCCGCTCAGCAACCCCGTTCTGCTGTGGGTTATGGGGAGCTATGAGCTCTCTTTGAATCCCTTCTGCTTTACAGAAATCTTTGAACTCGTCAGAGATGTATTCACCACAATTGTCGCTCCTAAGAGCCTTCACCTTCTTCCCCGACTCCTTCTCGACCAGTGCTTTGAACTCATAGAACTTTGAGTATGTCTCGCTCTTCTTCTGCATGAAGAAGATCCAGCACTTACGAGAGAAATCATCAACAAAGATCACATAATACCTGTGTTTTGCTATCGAAGCTACTGAGAAAGGTCCACACACGTCTGTGTGAATTCTCTCAAGGATCGTCGTGGCACGACCATCCTTCTCGTGAAAGGTGGCTTTCACAAACTTTCCCAAAGTACACCCCTTGCACTGATCTGATTGCACAAGAGTGCCTTTAGGAAGCCTCGTAGTGATCTGTTGCAGTATCTTCAAGGCTCCATGGTGAAGGTGACCCAATCTCCTGTGCCACAGCTCGCCATCATCTCGACTCACCAATCCTTCTGCCTTGCATGCCATTACTACACAACCATCTACATGCAACTGATAAAGGTTCCTCACTTGAACCCCTATCTTCCGGGTTTCTCTAGTTGTCTTACTGCGCAGGAAAGCCTTTCCCTCGCTGAAAACAACATCATATCCCTTGTCTTCTAACATTGCCACAGAGATAAGATTCTTCTTCAATCCTGGAACATGCATCACTTCCTTCAATAAGAAGGGTTTACCAGACTCCCTCTCAAAGGAAATGGTACCAATATCGGTTGCACTGTATCTACCATCATCCCCATCTCGATGTGCACTCCAAGATCTTTCTCCTCCAGATCAGAAAACAAATCTCGATCTCCTGTCATGTGAAAAGACTCACCACTGTCCAAGAACCATACTGATCCCATCACACTTAATACCAAGCATGCGATCAATGAAAAATCAAGCTCAAACTGCGAGGCTAAAGCCTCTCCCGCTGCAGATCCAATAGCTTGCTTGTTCTTCTTCTTCTGCGGAAAATTAGTGGCATAGTGTCCGTGCTGGTGACAATGAAAGCACTTCACCTTGGACATGTCCTGCTTCTTGCCTTTCGCACCAGATTGAGAAGCTTTCTTACTCTTCCCCTTCTTTGCTTTGGCAGCCAAAGCGCAATTTTCTTCATCAGTTGCCTTTGATGAAGATCCGTCCCTGGTATTCCGCCTGATCTCCTCCTGCACAAGATCTGACCAAAGTCTCTCCCATCCTGGCAATTTCTCCTGACCATTGACAGAGTCCTGATAGGAATGCCAACTCTTTGGAAGACCAAGGAGAGCCAAGCTCACCAAGTCCTCATCATCGATAGTCACCCCCACACTTCCCAGCTCATCCCTGCACTGAGTGAACTTCATGAGATACTTGGGCATACTGTCTCCCTTCTCACATTTGATGTTTCTGAGTTTATCCTTGAGCGCCATCTTCCTCTGATCGCTCTTGCTTTGGAATAGATCTGTTAACACTTTCCACATCAAGTATGGAGAAGCCTTTCCATGCAGGCTGGACACAATGTGATCCTTCATGCCCTCCAACAGAATCCTTTGACACTTTGCTGTCTTCTTTTGCCAAACCTCAGCTTCAGCAGCATCAGTAGGCTTTGGGACCTCAGCTTCTATGAACGCCTTCAACCCATTATCATCTAACACGGCCCCCATCCTGTCCTTCCATGCAATATAGTTAGAGCTGCCCTCAAGAGCATACTCCAATCGTAATCCATTGAAAGACATTGCCACGTTGACACCAAGAAGACACTGCTGCAAATTCGAATTCCACCAGCTCAAAACTCAACCGCTGCTGATCTAAGATTCATGAGAAAAAATTATTTCTCGTACAGAGATTGACTGTATGGGCTTTTACCAGATATTTCACCTTCCAAAGGAAGGATGAATCCAGAGGCTACTTGGCCCGATTACAGACTCTGTCTGAAGAAATAAAATGTAAACACTTATTGAATAATAGATCTGATGATCAACAACGCTGATACCATGTAGAGATTTTGAATAATATGACACTTATTCACAGAGATTATCCCGATTATACACTATTGCGGAATACATGCATAATACATAACCTCCTCTACGTTGATCATCAATTTAGCAGCATTAAAAACAATGAAACATCAATCGCATGCACACATTAACACAGTATGTAACCCGGGGAAAGCATACAACTGAAAACCCCACACTATCTGTATATTATAATGATTGAGAACATGTAACAATACATAGTACAATACTCCTCACAAGTACTCAGTACTATCTCCACCTGTTACACACAAAACTAGCTCAGATCTGAACAAGTCACAGGTTCAAATCTCCTCCGCTGCTTTGCATGCCTCTATTGCACAATACCAAGTGAAAAATCACACGAGCACAGAATATTTCACTAGGCATATACTGCGCAATCCTCATGGGCATACTCAATCCCTGCATGTGCAAATCTCATGCACAACTGATAGTCACAACTCACCCTTTCACTTACCTCTAACACCTGTCTCTGTTGAACTGTCCATGCACTGAGTTAACTGATGTATTCTTTAGTTGCTTTATGAGTTAATAATTAGAGAATTAATTAATATTTAATTCACACAACTCATCACTAGTGTATTCTTTAGTTATACTAAATACAACTAGTTCAACTAAGTCAAACTGAACATAACTCCATCAACTCCACAGAACTCACATGCATGTGTTCTAACTGAAGTCCTCCATGCAATAGCTCAACTAACACATAAGAACCATGTGATTCCTTCTGTCAGCTGCATGTGCCACATCCGTATCTCGAACTGAAGTGCTCCAAGAGAATAAGATAATGTTTAGAGTCCAAATATTACTAAGGGCTAATAATATTTGACTGTTACTATTTTTAGGCTGGCAGTCTAAAAATAGACTTTGATCACACCGCCGTGAACCAAAAATAGAAGTCCATATATTTTTCCCAACATGACCAATCATCCATAAACAGCATCCTGCAACTCATAGACCATGATCCATATGTCTAAAAATAGACATAGTCTAAAAATAGACTTTGCGCCATAATTTGCCTGCGGGCCCACTTAGTGAAGGCGACTCCTTTCCACTAAGCTCCATCATCTTGTTGCATTCTCAACATTTGGAGCTTAGCATGTTTTACCTGGGAGTCTCCTTCGTAGCTCTGAATGATTTTGTCCCATATTTCTTTGGATGTCTTGAGTTGCATGACTTTGACAAATTCTGATTCTGACAGACTTCCCAATAATAAGTATTGGCGACTTTGGAATTAGTTTCGTATAACTTCTTTCATGTTGTATCTGTGGGTATTATTGCTGGAAATTGGTATCCTCCTTCCACAATTTCCCAAACATGAGCTCCAAGCAACTGAAGATAGGCTTTGGTTCTTATCTTCCAATATACTAAGTTGTTTCCATTGAAGATTGGTGGTCTGATAGATCCCATGCCTTCGTGATTGTTCATCTTGAGAGATCTCCCTTCAAGCAATCAAGCTTCTTTTGAAGGACATGCTATGATACCAATTGTTGGAAATAACACTGAGAGGGGGGGTGAATCAGTATTTATAATTCAATAACTTTTCATTTCATAATCAGCTATATATACACTACTTCAGTGAAGTGAACTCGCGTGTGCACGCAACTGTTATTAAGGAAACCAATGTATATCCAGTGAGCTTATGATTTAGTTAATTCATCATGTGTTGATCTTTAAACAGTGACTATGTGCAGTAATAATAGAATAAACCATCACACATAAGAAACACACATGAACACCAAGATTTAAGGTGGAAACCCAATGCGGGAGAAAAACCACCTGCTCTTGTTGTCTCTGAATTATTTTTAATATAAAGAAAATATGTTTACAATCTTGTACTGGTGCAGACTCATACCAGTACGCAGGAACCCACCCGCAAAAGCCTACAACCTTCTCTCCTTCTCTAGCTTCTACCGGAAGGGAGCTACAACCCCCTAGTTCTTGTACTAGCCAATATGTTTACTGGTACGTAGACGCTAGCATCATCATCCAAAACCAACTGCAACCTTAAAAATCATATGTCAGAATGTATACGCTACTTGAGTGAAGCCATCCTACGTGTATATGCTACTTCCTTAAAAATAACATGCGTATACCTCCAAAATTACCGAATCATAAGAACCTCTAAATCAAAACTGTACCAACTAGTAACATTCTGAAACTCTACTGTCAAATTACAGAGATCTAAAAATACAGGTGCAAAGATCACCCTTCTCATTTAATCAATCAATCAATCAGACTCAATTTCCTTATACATTCAGTTCTACTTTCAGATCTAAGAAGACATCATTAATAGACAGTAGTAAAACAACAACATTGATCAGATAAATCAGTCATCTCTGAACAACAGGCTTTTCTTTTGCATATGCTACTTGGAAGAGTCGAACCTGCGTGAATACGCACCTTCACCAAGGCGAACCAGCGTATAGATCTGCAAATACTAACTTGAAACTTCACAGCTATTCCAGACTTTAGTCATACCCATGTCATAATATTTATAGTATAAAACACGCATTAGCATTCAGAGCTAGCCCAACAATTATCATATCATACAATGATGTCATTTCAGGTCTCATGATCCTGATCCAACATTGTATCAAAAGGTGCACAATATATTTCAGATCATATCATAACCATAGCCCTTACAACATAAGACATTCTTCAGATAGAAGTATTCATGAAAAACCCTTTCTCTTGCACACTTGGCCCTTTGATCTTCTCCTCCTTATATAGTTTTTGGCCTTTCTTAATACCTCATAGCAAAACAACTCTTAGAACCCGTGGTATTCTTGGATGGGATCAAATAACCATTACTCTGCTCAATATTGTGGGCTAATACCATGGTATTGACCCTTGGTATTATTTAATCTTAAATTTCCTTGATTTTCCAACCCATACACATTTTTCATCTTGTGAAAGTGTGTGCATACGTATACACTCCTTTTGTACATTGAACCCGCTTTTATATGCTACTTTGACAAGGTGAACCTGCGTATACAACTTAAACTGAATTAAAACATCCTTTTTCTTCAACCTCTTGATTCTGATATGTAGTCCTTTGTTCCAATTTCCTGATCTTCTATACCATTGCCCTGTTACCTCTGAATTGACCTGTTACAATGTGAGTTTCCCTTTATCAAATTTGAACTGACCTGTGGGTGAGTTGCCATCATGGACAACACCTGTATCATAATTCCAACAAAAGATCCACTCCATTAGAGAAGAGTTCTAAAACTTTAGGTGGTAAATTTGATAATTCAATAGGAATAGGTATTGGTTGAAATGACTTAGGTTGTGATACTGCTTCATGTGGAAAAGAGGCAGAAACAAAAGTAGAAGCTTCTAGTTTATGTCTAAGAGATGCAATTCTCACAAGTCTCTCTGGATTTGATAATGGAGAGAAGAGTTGAGGATCTGAATGAGATCTAGTATGCATGCGTGAAGCCATATTTAACTAGTGGAGTCGCTAGGTGAAAGATTTTAGCCTGCTAACCTCTTATTCATCGTTAAGAGGGAAGTCTTATTGTTCTCCCAGGGAAATGAACTTCAAACTTCATTCCACGGGAACAACGCCAATTTGATGTTGTATTTGTGTAGATAGTTCTAGGTTCATGAATTATGCCAAAGCATCTAAGTAAGGGTTTTAATTGAATTGGATGACCAATGCATTAAACCATTAACACTTGTATAATCCAAAAACTCCTGAGAATTTCAAAGGGATGATTTTCATTCATAACAACATAAAATATTTGAATTGATTTTGAAAGTGGAAAAGGGAGAAGATATATGACAATTAAACATTCATACTGAATACCTAATTCACTAGATATAATAGATGTGTGCAGAATAATTCTACAGCCAAACAAATATATATTCAAGAGATGACATAAGGAAACAATTTAAAGGTGTAGAGGAACTAATTCAAACAGATTGTTCAATTAGCTAATCTCCATAATGATGATAACTTTGCAGTGAGTCATCAGGGAATTTAATACTTAGCCTTACCCTAACTCCTATGTTACCTTGAATATATGATTCAAAATAGAGATGAATAACAAAAAAAACTCACATGAACACAAATGTTGTTAAGGTTGAAGTCAGAATCCTTTGATTATCTTCAAGAACTTTTAGAAGAGTACAACAATGTATCTGGATTATCGCAAGGGTTCAACCCTTCTTACTTTGAATTCAAAATATGTATATATTTTAACTCAAAAATATATAATCTAATACAATCCTTTACAAAAAAAAAACTTATCCAACATGATTTGGATATATCACACTAATACAATATAAAAATAGACTTTCTGAAATTGATTTACATAATCAACACTCTATTTGAGGGTGTTGTTTGTAATTGTTCCCTGAAAATTTGTTTTTGTTTTTGTTTTGTTTTTTTTTCTCTTAATGCTCCTTCTTTCGCTGTACTAGCACTTGAAAATATGTATTCATCTCCTATTTTCCTATGCTTTTGCCCTGAAATGCCGCATTTAGTTTACTCAATAAGGTCGAGTAACTTGTCCCATCTTCATCATCTAGCATTCAGAATTCAACCACTCTTCTGTATGCTTCATCCACCTCTGTGTAATTTTCAAAAGGTTGTCTAGTAATAAATAATGTTGAATTTCATGTTGGATAAATAAGTCATATTCTAGACCTTCTAGAAAAGCCTTACCATTTATGACTTCCCTTACTTTAGAATGTTTTGATCTGTATGTTGTTATGTTATGCAATTTATGTTGGTAATTTTCTAGTGGAGTCAATTGGCCACTAGAATCTCTCAGATATGGAAGTACTTTTTTCTATAGGATGGCAAATTTCTGGTGAAATTTCTTTATCTGCATTTCTAAGTTTTGACATTTATTTTCTAATTGTAACATTAAATTTCTTTTAGTCAAAACTTTTCTGACTTCTAGGATTGTGTCAGTCCTATCTTCAATTCCTAAGTCTTCCAATTCATCCTTGGTCTTTGAATTCATCATTTTGATGATCCTCATTTCCTCCCCTGGCTTATGATCGAAGTCTTCTTTAATCTCTGTCATAGTGTTCTTTGCTTTTCTTACCAGTTCTTCTTGTTCAAAGATAATATCCATAGATGTCTAGAGCTCTGAAATGGTTGAATTGATATCAACCTATATCTTTTTCTTTTCTTCAGATAATGTCTGTGTTGTGAGTGATTCATCTGCATACTTTTCAAGTTGCTTGGTTAGCTTGAAATTTTTCTGTATTTTAGATATATATGCATTATCTGATTTTATTTTATTTTCTTCCATCCTCTGCAGTGTTTCTTTCAACTTTTCTATTTCCACATTTCTAAGGGATAAATCTCCCATGGCCTTTGATAATATTTTTGTGGCTTCTTCACTAGTTGTCTCTGTCTGTACTGTAGAGGTCCCTGCACTTGTCTGTTGTTCTTTTTCTTTTAACAAGCTTTCCATATCAACCTCCATTTTCTGTATTTGGATGTTCTACTCCACAATCATCTTCAACATGTTTTCTTTCTCTTTCTCAAACTTCCCTACTTCTTTAGTTTGTGGATGCTCTGTTGTAGGTAATTTTGGCTTCTTTCTAAGCACTTGTATATCCGAATTCCTCCTCTTGATTATTTCTTCAGCAGTGTTGACATCATTAGGATCCAATCTTATTTTTATCACAAGATATTCCATCCCATTTATTCTAGCATCCTTGGCTAAGGAAGACATTCTTTCTAACTTGAGTTGTGAATGAATATTATTTAAATATTCTTGCAATTTAGAAGCTACCATAATTGAACTTGTTAGTGAGCAATAAATCATCTCACCTACCTATTTGTGGAGATCGATATGATCTATTGGGTGTATTTGCTTGGTATCAAAAGAAAACACAAAATCCTTATAGTCATCTACACTTTTAGGAACTGGTACTTTTGGCTCAAGGAATGCCAACTGGAATTGCCCTCTATTAGGGTCTAGTGCAGATAAGAGCCTATGTTGAGTGGTGGATTATTGTTTCCAAATTCAGTATAGGTGGAAGTTTTCAATGCCTCATTGTTTTTCTTCATCTCTCTAAATCTAGCAAATATACTTTGTTGTCCTACAGATGGAGAAACAAGAGAAGTAGGAGAATCAAGAGTTGTTTCTTTAGTTTGCTGAAATGAAAATACAGGCTCACCTGATAATACTATTGTAGTATGTTCTTCTGAATTTCTGCCTTCTGATGACTCCTCTTCTATATTCATTGACTTCCTCCTTTTGAAAAATTTGAAACTAGCTACTTTAAGTCCTAAACTTGTAGGTGACACACTTTCTCTTGGTATTTTCAATTCATTTCCTTTTAACCTTGGAGTTTCTAGTGTTGTTTGAGTAGAAGTTTGTTCTTTAGTTTCTTGCAGTGTGTTCTCTTCCCATTCTTCTCGATTTTCAAACTGCTCAATCTCTAGTTTTGCTATATGAACATAAGGCGTTGACTTTTGCTCAAATATTATCTTTGAAATTATTCCCAGTGGGTCATAAGGCCAATTGAAACTTAATTTGAATTTCATTTGTTTGAGTAGACTGTCCACTTCCTTCTCTGCTGCTCTGGTGTTAACAACAAATGGACCAATCTATGCTTTTAACTTGAACTGAGCTTTTGTTTCCTTGACACAAAATGGATTTCATCCATATTAATCCTCTGCCTAATGAATTCTAAAGAAAAAATCCTCATAGGCAGGAAAATTGGCAATTTATAAGGAGGAAGTTCATAGCCATAAACTTTGATTTCTGTAAAATTTTGATAGAGATACCAATCTCCAACCTTATATTATTCACTGAGATGTAAAATTCTTTTGATTTCTATAGAGACTCTAGGGACTTCATCACTACTCAAAAGACATAATGCCATATGTTGTTGCGGGTGAGACCACCCTAGGGCTTTGGGTTGAGAACCCCAACAGAGAAGAGGGCAAACCACAACAAGAAATGCTCAGGAAATCAACCTAAATGTTTATTCTACTGAACTGTGTAGGAGTGTCCTTACCCAGATGTCCTATGTTTGGGTAGATCCCGCAAGGTGAAAACCCTCAGCTTCTCCTGATGTTCTTGAAACCTGAAAATTATTCAAATGGAACATATACAACAGTAGAAACATAAAGCATGTTCATGATATTAACCTTAAATCATATAAATGAATGACCAATTATACATCAATATAAGATTCATAAACGAATTACAACATAACTTGATGCATAAACACATTTAATATCGGAAACAGAACAACATTCCTTTTATTGAAGTTAGCTACAAGTAAAGTGGAGAAATACGACCTCAGTCCTTCTTCGGCTCCAAGCGGAACCGTCCTCCAAATTCATCCTTTCCCGGCCTTCAACAATCTTCCTCCATCACCAATACAAGGATATCTCAAGCAAGATGAAGGATATCTGTAACAAGGAAATAAGGGCTTCCTGAAGCTTTGGGGAATGTAGGAGGCACAGGGATTCATCAGACTCGATTAGGGATAATCTCACTATAGTGTCAATAATTCATATTTTCTCCCTTAAGGCCTTCCCATGGAGGTTTATTTATACTTCTACAAATTAGTTTTTTCAGTTGGGAAACAATTGGGCCACAGGCAATAGGAGGTGAGTAACGGGTAAAACTCGTGAACTCCACCCGAAATTAAGGAAATTTATTTTTTTTAAGTGTTTTAACATATGTACGTGGGTTGGGTATCTACTGACCCGCGTGTACACACTTTTATCACAGGGAAAAGTAGCGTATAGGGAATAAAACACTATTTTTTAGATTTTGGACCAAGTCTGGAAGGAAGGGTTTCCCTAGGCCATAATCAGAGCATTAGATCTACCAAGAGTGTTAAATGGTGCTATAACATATGAAAAAATGATTAACAAAATCATTGAAAGAGTATTCCTTTGTGATTTTCCTAACCTGAGAGGTTTAGTGGATGACTAATTGAGGTTCGCCCTGTGAATCCAGCGTTTGTAATAGAAATTTAAACCTCTCTAACCAATGAAACAAGAAACCATATAAATAGCTTGTCTATACATCTCTAGAAAAATTACAGAAGACTATGGTGGATTGGTTCTGGGTAATTCTAAATTTTTAGGCAGAAAAGACTCAAAAATGTGTCTCACTACTAAAATTTAATGTTCTGGTAAATTTCCTTGAGGGAATGAGTTGAAAAAGGATGAAGGGGTCCTTGGGGATTAATCTGCAATGCTTGACAAATGGATTCAGGAGTTATTGAGAACAAAATTTCATTGTTTCTAGCCACTATGGCTCTTTGGCTTGGTAAGTAACAACTCTCGCACCAGGTGACGAATTCAAGAAAGCGATAAGTTTGGGGGAAACATAACTGGGGCAACATTGACTCCCAGAATAAAAATTCATCGTTGGAATTCTCAAATTTTTGATATGCCCAATTATGGAGTTCATAAAGATCGAATTCACATTGGGTTTCAGTAATTTTGTATTGTGTATTGATCAAAGGGAGTTCATCCAGGTTAATCACAGGGGGTAGGGTCAGACTCTCTACAACTATTTTGTATTTTCCCTTTTGACTAGCCATTTCAAGAAATTAATAGAACAAAGGATAACTTAAGAAATTACCCAGTCAAATTGATGGTTGATAACATAGAAGATCATTGCAACTGGTCGTTGTTTGGTCTACCAGAGCTCTTTGGGAAATAATAGCGAAAGGATACAAATGGAGCAATAGCCAAGATTTAAATTTGGAATGGGTTTCAATGGTTTAATTCAAATTACCGTTATTGGCGCATCAAGATTTATTAATCGGAACGTTCGCAGGAGCATTAAATAGCTTAACGGATAAATCTGCTAAGTTATTGGAAGGTTTGGCGATGGTTATTTTAGCAGGGGCGATAGCGGCGTGCTAGATTAGCGGGAGCATTGGCGGAGGTGTTGGCAGCGGGCATAAGCAATTTGCGGGGGACGTGGTGGGTAGGCAGTAAGTAATTTACGATGGGGGGAGGTCCCGAAATTACTGGGAGAACGCCATGTAATAAAAGGCGGTAAAGGGAAAACAAATTTACGGACACTCCCCCCCTCCCCACCCACCCCTTCATTATCCATTGAAAGTGTGGGGTGGCCCGCAATGGCTTTTTAGTCGTTGATCCGAGCGGACGTAATCGTAGCTGTTGGAAAATGCACATTGTTTAGATCCTTTGGCGACAATTAATTATTTATATAAAATAATCATTTAAATCAAATTTTCGTGTCGATTCAAATTTTAAAAGCAATATTTGGACTTGCTCGCTTATTACAAAGTGCAAAAATAAATTCTAACTTATTTTTTTGAAAGAAACATATGCATTTAAAAAGATCAAATGCACATGTAAAATTAAGTTACAAAACCATGATTGATTAAAATTAGTCCATCTCAGGTGGGCCGTTTTCACTTTACTCCTTGATATGTCACCATGCAGAGGTAGAGGACAAAAAGATTTCAACACATAAGGTTGCTACACTCAAAAGAGCTTTGAACATAAAAAAAGAAAAAAGAAAAAAAAAAGGAAGGATGTTTTAGAAATGAGTAATACATCTAAGACAATTTTACTCATGTTGGCCCTTCTTTGTACCTCCATGGCTATTAGAGATGGTGTCTCAGATTTTTTATTTGATTTAGATGGCTTCAGACTCCTAAAGCTGGATGGATAAGGTCCAACTTTATTTTTCTTCATTTATATCAGCGTCTCAATTTTTTTTAAGAATTCTAAGTCATGAATTTTTATGGGTACTAATGAAATATTTATTTAGTTCAATGTGTGCTTGTGTGTATTGGGTGCATATTCAGTTCAGTTCAATATAATTTTGGATCCCTAGAAAGTTAATGGGTTTGATCAATTAATCAAAATATACATTTTCACAATTGTGTTTCCCTTATGGTCTTGAGTGAGCTCGAAGGCTTATTTCTTTCTGAAAGGCCTACACAAAGTCATTATTTTTTATCTAGTTCAAATCTTATTGTAGTTGCATTTTTTTTGTTAGTAAAGAGGGACCTACTAAGTTTAGTTGAAAGTTTAATTTGATTGGGGAAAAAAATATTGATGGGGTTGTCCCGGTTTGTTTGTAGACCACACATTTTGTCTTTTAGTGATGATATTTATGGTATTAATGAGCTAGTCTATTACTATTTATCTAAATTGACAACGAAAAAAATGGTGGTTATGATCCAATTTGCAGTTGGAAATTCTCTCCAATGAGTGTATATTTAATTTGATCTTAAAGCAATTTTTGGTTATATAAACACACCCAATTCTATGTTTTAAGTATTCCAATCTCCAGTTACAAAACTTTTATCGGTAGCGAGGCACATTATTTTTTCATTTCAATATGATATTAGACCCCTCAAAATGGATGGATCTGTCAAAATTCGTGTCTCATTTTTCCATCTCCAAAATTTTATTTATGTTAGCTATTTTTTGGGTTAATGGTATTTCAATTGAATTTTAATCTTGGTATCGATTGTTGTTTGCTCATTTTATTGAGCCTTCCAAGTGCATGGAAAATTCCACAAGTATCTCTTCAGCTCTTTCGCTTAAACTTGATACTATATGATTATTTTCATGAATGAAATTAGGGTCAATTGAAATATTAATTATAATATACTAAGTTACCTCATATTATTTGAGTTTGGTTGATGCTTTTAGTTGTTAAGTATTGTCATTTTAAATTTATGAACGTTGATTTGTAACATGTAGCTTTCAAAGGTTTTATTGAAGTAATTTTAATTATACTCTACCTTTGGAATTAAAGACTTGTCTAGATTGTCCATTATTTATTTACCACTCATGGTAGATGTAGCCATTGTGAATTCCTTTATTTTAGTGCTCCTTACCAATATATGTGGACTTCACAATTTTATTATGAATGTTGTCAATAGGCATATAGAAGGTAGATTTTCCAGTGATTTTAAATAGTTTGATACCATATGGGATTTGGCTAAGCAATTGTAACATTATTTTTAGAAACTGAAGTATCGGGATGGTAAATTATATTTAACATGAATCTATAATTCTATTGTCAACTGCCCTTATGCTAATTGTTATGAACATTTATTATTAAAATTTATTAATGAAAAATGAATGAATGAATTATTATTAATATTTATCAATTAATAATGTTATTAAACTTAATTAACAATAAAAATAAAAATTTTGATTAAAAATAGTAGTAATATTCATTAATAATAATAATCATAATATTCATGCTAGTGCTAATTGTTATGAATATTTTTTCCCTAGTTTAGAGAGGCTTTGAGTTGGTGATGCATATGGATTGGTATGGTTTCTTTGAAGTTTTAAATGGATGTAGTAGAATAATTAAAAGGATCTTCTTGAAGTTTCTTAAAGTCGGATTTCTATCATTTTTTTTAGAATTTTTGTGGATGTATCTAGATCCTTTAAGTAAGCACAATGAGCTCCTACCAAGGCTGTCTTAGCTATGTCACTTGCAGGATTGATCTTGTGACTATTAACTCTGTGTGGTTACAATGATACAATGTGACAAAGTTGTGTTGGAAAAGCTGAGGGAGGCCAATATGGCTTGCGCATAGTGATTTGTTTTTGCAAATTCATTCCTTTTAGGGAAAAGGCTTATCATGTGCTACATTATTTGATAAACATGCCCATGAGTGTATTTTTAGGATAGACAGTCATAATAATATATCATTCACCATACAAAATATTTCATTGGTTCAAATTGGCACACTGTGAATGTTTCTCTATTGTTACTCTCCAATTCTGCATAATTAATTTTTGGTTACTATCTCTTATGTGATGTAAGATTGACATTTACTAATTATAACCCACTTTTTTCTTCTCCTTGATCTTCCTAGGTCACTTTCCCTTTCTTCCTTCTCATTTGTATTCCTCAATGCCACTATTCCTCCATTTTCTTCCTATTGGTTTAGAGTTACACATTGTCAATGCTTCTCCATGGCACATCTCCAATTCTTCATAGTTATTTTTTTTACCTCTCTTTTGTGTTGCATCACCACCATCTCTTGATTCTGCAAACCTTTCCTTCCTCTCCAAAATCTTCCTGGGTCACTTTCCATACCTCTGCCTCCTTTTGCTTCTTTTTGCAGAGAAATATAGGTACCCCATCCCTTCTATTCTCATTGTTACACTAACATATGCTACTATCCTACTAACATTGCCAAGTGTCTAGGTGTCAAGCTTCATGGGCCCTTAATGTTTCTAGTTTATGTACATGTTATGTGTGTAATTGCAAACTGTCACGACAATGGCATATTTGTATGATGGGATTTCATTTTACATGTATATACTTACTCTTACTTTACCTGATTTCATTTATGCTTCTCTATGTAGTCAATAATCTGATGTATTTACTACTATTTTTTCATGATATAAATTACTAATATTTGTTTGTGATAGGTGTTATTCTCATTATTGGGTCATTGATGATATGTTCTTTAAGGATTTCAATTGCCTAATATATAAACTCTCCATGTGTTGCTTCCTAACAAAGTCAACTTAAATCTCTTTGTCAAATTTAAAGATGAACTTTATCATACGTTTTTTCAATGCCGAACTATTATATGATTTCATTTTCCCTGAATTTGAATATGAATACAAACCCAAAAAATTAGCTTCTAGGTAGCTGGAACTATACATTGTGCATTTGTCGACTTTTGCTAAGGTGGTGTGTTTATCAAGTTAAGATATATTGTAATAAGAATTTATTTCCCTTGAAGATGATGCAATTGGAATTTGGGACTATTCTTGGGGTGATTTTGAACTTATCATCAACACCATCCTGCACTTTATGGATGAAAATCTTTTGAATCATGTACTATTTATGTTCTAGTTGAACAATGTGTTTGGGTAGTCAGAGTATGGGGCATCCTATATTTGAAAACATTTCCTTGAGCTGTAGTTAGCTCTAAAATTATTTACCATGCATTTGAGCTCAGTGAAGTCACTATCTAGAACTATGGATAAACATGGAGGAAGAAATTCAAAGTTTCATACAAGCTATTTACTCTATGAATGAATATTCCCACAAATCTTGCAAACTCTAGAAATTCTATAAAGTGTAATTTTTACCAATAAATGGATGATCATTCTATGTACTAGTTGGAGATTTTATTGGCATATCAATGCATGATATCTTCTCTAGTTATAATTGTTTATGTTCAAACTTTCCATCAGATAATCATGTTGCATTGCCCCAATTATTGTTTAGCTTACATTTTCTTCAGTGGGAGAATTTAATAGTACAAGTGGATCAAATCCTAAGAATGAATAACACCATTTCAATATGGTGATTAGAAGAAGTTGGTTATGGTACATGAAGAGACTATTAAAGGAAGAGTTATGGAGAGAAGTCATAATTGGAACTAAAACTAGCTAGCATATGAAGCATCTAAATTAGTAAGTAGTATTCCAACAAATGACAGACCTAAAATCATTGCAATATGTAGTTAAGAATATAGCTAAAAAATTTCCAACATAAACACTAATTGAAATATGATAATTGAATAGACCACTAAGTAGACTATATTAGAAACCAGGAGACTACTGGGGGTCGGGGGGTGAGTCAATGGTGTGACCAAACTATACAACTATTGCCAAATTAAACTCTTCAATCTAAGTAGTAATCACTCATGTAAAAAACATCATAAATTAACATGTAAATCATACACATATGAAACATATAAAGCCACCAATATTATTTTGTATTCCTTTTGCAAAGATAAGCTACCTCTTGTTATTACATCACTGCCTGCAAGCTTCTATTTGCAGGTTTCTCGAGCTGCCACCTGAAGGAATCTACCACTCCCTGTTATAGACATATTTGGGAACTGCAACCCCAATCACATATGTCCATAAACCAAGGGCTTCTAAACCCATAAAAGTGTTGTTTCATACCCTAAAAGATCAAGGTCAACTGATTACATCATTTCCTAGAAGTTCTCCCTGAAAAACTGCTCAGAACTGGTCAAAACTGGACCATACAGACTGCTCCATGCTGAGGGTGCGATGCATCTCACTTGCTACACACAAGGGGTGTGATGCATATTGAAAATCCCTTCTGTAGGGTGCGATGAGCGAGAGCAGACAAATGGCAGAGGCAGTTTGTTAGGTGGAAACTCAAAGAATCTTCTAGAAACTACTCATATGACACTTGCCTCTATGAATTCGCCCAGGGATGAGGAAGAGATCATGAAATATCCAAGTGGAACCAAGAACTATCAGTGAAATGACACTAATCAAAATCCCAGAAGCTGACTCACCCCCCTGCAAATATCTATATATGGATCCCTCATCCTAGAGATCCAGAGGCTGGAATTTTGCATTTTGTAAGGAAGTCCTGTTGGTTTCTCTATGAGACATTGTATTGTTGGGTGATCTAGCTTTTCATGAGGTGAAGAGGGCTTTCATGCTGGGAGGATGGCGCTGGATCAGACAGCTAGGTTGTAATCCTCTCTTCTACTACTTCTATCAATAAAGCTATTTGAGTTTTCCTCCATATGCTTGCTTATTTCTGAATCTTGTATTTGTGTATGCATTTGTATGGTTAATGTACATCTGATTCTACATTGTTTATGGTTATAGATCTCTATGCTTTGATGGTATTTTGCTGCTTTGACTCTACAGGTGTTCTTTGAAGCTGGACAAGTGAGAAAGGAGTGATGAATCTCTATCAAAGGAGAGAGGAAATAAGCAAGGAGCCAAGCGAAAGACTAAGGTTGGTGCTCTCTGCTTCTCCCTCATCTATCTCTCATAAAGGAAAACACAAGTTACTTTAAATTGTTTGTTTCTAAGATAGCTACCCATCTTAGTGGGACTAGCAGATCTGAATAGACACTAGTTTTACCGGAAACAAAATGGCGACTCCACTGGGGAACGAATTGTTTGTTTATTTGTTACTATTGTTTGCTTTATAAACTACAGACGGAGCCTGAAGTTAAGCCAGCGAGCCTTCGAACTGCGTTTGCTATGCAACTGCGAAGTAGATCAACGCTGCTTCAGTTAATATCTGGGTTGGTTTATGAACTGAACATCTGACTTGCAAAAATCCTAAGTGCCCTGGTGGTAGCTCAATAACCTCATTAGATCACACCTCTATAGTTTGTGTTTACTGTCTATCATAAGCTTGGCCTAAATCCTTGAACTTAGCTGCAAACTGTGGGTGAAAACCAAGTTTAGTCTCATCCATAGACCATCGCACTGTCTCTCATTGGCAGTTTGGATGCATCACACCTCCCGTGTGCTGCAAGTGGGATGCATCCCTGTTTCCCTTAAGGACAACTGCGATGATTGAATGAGACTGTTTCTCTCTCCAGATTTTGGTTTTTTCTTCATTGTTTTCAACTCTATTCAGTAGTTTTGCTGCCTATGATCAGTATATCACTGTTGAAGCCTTCTTCCTTTACATTATTCAGCCTCCATTGATAAGGAATTGTGAATGTTTTTATGTATTTTTCGTCATTTACAATCCTCCTTTGCAAAAAGTAGCTCAATCAAACTGTCTTCTTTTGATTCGAAAGTGTCGCAACTGTCGTTTTCAGTCAAGAAAAAGAGTGTCACAAAGTCTTCCTCTTTTTAGATAGTTGATTGTACTTTTGCAATTGTATTTTATTTGAATTGTTAATTCTTTGAAGTGTCAAAAACAATTTTCCATTCGAAAGTGAAAGTGTCGTCTTAGTCTTCCTTTCGTTTTTGAAAAGAAATTGCTAAAGTGTTTCTTTGAGGAAAAGTAGTTCAGATCTGTACTTAGTTTTCTTTTTGTCATTCTCACATTAAGGAAACAGAAAAACAAATACATGCATGTGCATTTGCATTTAGACTGCATGCGGAAATTGATTTAGGAAAAGTGCATGTAGGGTGTGCTTTCTACTCTATGTTGAAAGAATCGTACTTTTCTTTCCTTAGTAGCTAGGATTTTCATTGCTAAAAGAAAATAAACAATTGTTTATCATTTAGATTGCATATTTAGGAATTGTACATCTACATCACGTGGTGAACCTTGAAAGGCAAACTTCTTAAGAAAGATCAACTATAAAATAAACCTCAATGAACATAAAAACGCTTTGGAACCTAACGCACAACATCTAGAAGTCTAGGCTAGAGATGTATTCCGACGTCGTAAAGCCTGGTAACTATCATTTTCATCGTAGGTTGGGTGATTCCTCCTCTTTGATACGACAAGTGCCAGTACGGACTTGTGCTCCCACGTACCGTTGAGTATATATTGGGAGACCACAATAGGCTGATATCCTTTATCCTTAGGAAGCCGTGTTTGCCGCCCTATCGATCGCAATGCACTAAACACAACATTCGGGAAGATTGACTGCCGTACGTAAAGTCCTCAGTAATTTCTCTATAATTTACCATCGAGGTGTATATTGCAGTTTTACGATTCGTTTGGTAATCCCTCTATCTAGATTTCCAGAGTAGTCACTTTAGTTCCTTTTCGACTCCTTAAAAGAAAAGGTCCATTTGAGCACTTGTCACTTCAGGCTCATTAAAAATCGAAGGCAACTAGAGTCATCTTTAGCTTTTTCTCGACTCTTAAAAATTGAAAAAGCAAGTTGTGTCAAAGCGTTATAAAATTCATTTAATTCGGAATAACATTTTCCCCTTTTAATTTTGAGTTGATCAAGTAATCCACAAACATGGAAGAAAGTCAATCAAAACCCTGTCATTCGTGGAGACTAATGAGTCAACCGTCTTTGACTCTGGAAATGAAACCATTCCCGGCCAAGCGATCTCGTTTAACCGGGTCGAAATCTCCTGGTTTATTTGAAACTTGTGTTTCAACATCATCAGAAACTCCAGTTACTCCAATTATTTTTGGTACCCTTGCCTCTACAAAATAAGTTCCGCAGTTACAAGAGGACATTAGAACCGATCCTAGTGTAATGGTAAACACTTCTATTCCTGAACCAGCTCCATCTAGGGCTGACTCGGAAGGTGTCACCCCTCCAGCATCTGTCACTGCAGAATCTATACGGACCTGACGGTCTACCTCTTCCACCTGGACTGATTACTATAGAAGAGATTGTGGAGGATCTTCCATCCAGTACCACATTTCATTTTGGAATTGGGATCCACCTATATCCTTCTACCACAGAAGTTAGTTATTTTGATCACTCTTCATCGCGAGTTCCTGTCGAATCACTAGGAAATATTTTGGATAGACTCAATATGTCTGAACAACCATCGACATCTAGGACTGTGTCATCTGATACAGCAGTAGCAGAACCTCCTGCCGCTACTCCGACAATGTTTGCTGGTATACCATCTATCCCAACTAGTTCTCAACCACTAGATGGAGTCCACCCAGGGATTGTTTCGACAGCATGGTCTGTTCCTATTTGTTCATCCGGAATCTTATCTGGAATTTCTTATGTTGAGACTCAGCAAATTGATCCTTCACATCAATATCAATTTGGGCAGTCCAATCTCCAAAGACCAATTTACCCTTTGAACACTGGATTGCCGCCATATGGGGGGCAGTATGCCTTTTCATTGTTCCCTCCAGGAGAGCAACCATATGAGAGTTCACAACAAAATTCAGGTCAAGCTGGAATTGCATCCAGTGGTTGGATACCAATACTGCCTCAACAACCAAGAGTTGTATATTCAACGCTACCAAATCAACATGTGTCGAACATTCCCACTACATCGGTTATTGTGACGGTTTCACAAGTACAAGTGCTGCTTGTTATATGTCAACCTCAAGTCTCTTAGGTCGTAATACAACAACCTCTTGTCTCCACGACTCAATCACAAAGGTAGATTAGTGGCTCCTTAACTGAAGCGACTCAGGCTCAAATGGGTACTATCACCCCTCATCTTGGTCAAACATCCAGTATTGGACAGCAGCAAATGGTCCAACAACCATGGCTGGTATAATATCAACAACCACGATTCCACCAAGCTTATCGAGGACTTGAGCAACAAAGCTTTGCGGGTAATGGGTAGCCATATATTCAAAACGGTTACCAAAAATCATATTATAATGGCTATGCCCATCAACCTTATCAAAGTTATCAGCATCAAATACATTATGCTGGTATGCAAAGACCCACTGCTCAGGCGATCCCATCTTATCTGGGGTATGCTTCGGCAAACCTGAATCAACAGTTGCCTTTCGTAGCAACTTTAGAATTGCCATATCTGAATCGGCTAACAAATGATCCAATTGCTTACGCCCCTTGGTGGCCAGCGATTCCTCATAAACTTTCGTCAGATATTCCTAAATTCAATGGAAATCCGGGTGAGGATCCATCGAATCATGTAATGACCTTTCATTTGTGGTGTTCATCCAACACCCTAAATGATGATTTGATTAGGCTTCGCCCTTTTCAGCGAACGCTAACTGGTCTGGCAGCGAAATGGTACATCGAATTGCCTAGAGCTTCATTCGATAACTTCAGTGCCCTTGCCACCACCTTTTTAACCCATTTTCAGTTACCCATAAAGTACGAAATAGGAATGGATCTCCTTACCAATTTTAAATAGACAATAGCCACTCACATATCTTATCATATTCATGAGGGGCGACGTCGTCGTCGAATGGTAAAGACATATGTTCCTGATCAGCTTCTCGCTGAATGGTTTATTAAGTCATTGTTACCTTCTATTACAGAAGATGTGGCCAAGGGAGGAGTTATCACTGAAGAGCAAGTCATTTCTCGTGCACAATATCTAGACTTGATCTATGCTCAGTCTAGCACGCTCTATGACAAAATTGCTGATGCTCCTAGACCAGAATTTTCAGTTCCTCCTCCTCCTAAATCAAACAGGGACTCTCATGCCGGTGACAGTGTGATTGGCACCTCAAGTACGCAAACCGCAAAGGCCTTGTTAGATAATTATATATTACGGAGCAATGGAACACATAAAATATTGCAGAAATATAAACACAGAAAACACATAAAACAAGAGAGACACAGATATACGTGTTTCACCTAGTTTGGGCTACATCCACCCCAAACAGCCAGTCCTTCCTTTCTATTATCCAACAAAATGAAGAGACACAACCTACAACAGATTCACTATAATATCCTCTATTTTCTCTCACAGTCTCACCTCTCTATTTCTCGCTCGGAGAATACACATCTATTACACAGCCTCAATACAATGCCCTCATACAAAGAGAGGGGTTGCCTTCTAGGGAAAAAACCCTAAACTAAATATAAGTTCTACCATCAAATCATCCGCCTAATGAACGGCTCAGATTGACTCGAACTTACTATACTTTTACAAGGCAATTTTACATATGTTTTTAGCTTCGGGGGCACTGCCCCCGAAACCCCCACCGGGGGACCGCTCGCCCCCAGACCCCCCAACCGGGGGGGGGGGGATCGGCCTCCCGAACCCTCGCGGGGGGGACAAGTCCCCCCCGCACCCCCCCGCGTGGAGGGGTGTACAAAATTCCTGGGGTATACATCCGGCTGAAACAAAAACCTCTAAACAATCATGCTCCATACTCAATAATCTCCCACTTGGAGAATGATTGTAGCAACTCCACCGCTGCTTCATTTGCTAGAAAATGACTCCTTTTTAGACTTGGTTGTTTCTCATCTTCATCGTCATCCATGAAGACCAATTGAAACTGAGCATATTCTCAGTTTCTCCCTGGTTACAACTTTTGTTAGCATATCTGCAGGATTCTAGCTAGCGTGTATCTTTTCTAGCGTCAACTCTCCATCTTCCAACACTGATCATATGAAATGGTACTTGAGCTGTATGTGTTTAGTCCTAGAATGAAATGATGAGTTCTTTGCAAGATGAATGGCACTTTGGCTATCACTTTATAACGTGCCCATATCATGCTCCTTACCCAATTCACCATAAACCTTTGTAACCAAATCATTTCTTTACTAGCCTCTGTAGCAGCAACATACTTTGCTTTTGTTGTTGAAAGTGCAACAACAATTTGGATTTTTGAAGCCTAACTGACAGTTGTTCCACCTACAGTAAATACATATCCTGTAGTGCTCCTCCTTTTATCTTTGTCACCTGCCATGTCTGCATCAACATATCCCTGTAGAGAAATGTTTGAACCACCAAAGCATAATGCTTGATTTGTGGTACCTTTCTAATATCTGAGAATCCATTTCACTGCCATCCAATGTTCCTTTCTTGGGTTGTTCATGTACCTACTTACAACTCCCACTACATGTGCAATATCAGGCCTTGTGCAGACCATTGCATACATTAAGCTTCCAACTTCTGATGCATATGGAACTTTAGACATATAATCCATGTCTTCTTGGGTCTTTGGGCACATTTCCTTACTAAGTTTGAAATGGCTAGCAAAATGTGTACTAACTGGTTTTGCATTGTGCATATTAAATCTTTTCAACACCTTTTGTATGTACTCATTCTGAGACAATGTTAATTTGCGATTTTTCCTGTCTCTAGTTATTCTCATACCAAGGATTTGTTTTTCAGCTCCCAAATCCTTCATTGCAAATGAATTTGCCAATTTTCTTTTGAGCACATTTATTTCCTGCATGTTAGACCCTACAACAAGCATGTCATCTACATACAATAACAATATAATATAGCTGCCATCATTTTGCTTTTTCAGATAAACACAATGATCAGAGTGACATCTAGTATAACCTTGTTCAGACATAAGCTTTTCAAATTTTATATACCACTGCCTTAGAGCCTGTTTTAAGCCATACAAGCTCTTCTTCAACCTGCACACTATTTTCTCCTTCCCTTTTACCTCATATCCTTGTGGCTGCTACATATATATTTCTTCCTCCAAATCCCCATGGAGAAAGGCCGTCTTTACATGTAACTGCTCAAGATACAAATCTTCAACTGCTACTAGACTTAAAATAGTTCTGATTGAAGTCATTTTAACAACAGGAGAAAATATTTCATCAAAATCAATACCTTTCTTCTGTGCAAACCCCTTCACCACAAGTCTAGCTTTGTACCTTTGTTTTCCTCCATCTTCTTCCTCCAGCCTGTAAACCCATTTATTCTTCAATGTAGTTTTTCCTGCAGGCAAGTTGACAAGTTGACTAAGTCCCAAGTCTGGTTATGCATTAAGGAGTCCATCTCTTCTTCCATGGTACTTCCCACTTCTTCCTGCTTTCAACCTGCATTGCTTCTTCATAACATTCGGGTTCACTAGAATTAGTCAACAATAAATAATATAATGAAGGAGAGTATCGTTCAGGGGGTATACTTATCCTGGTAGATCTTCTAACACCACTTTCAGGTGTTTTGGGTGCCTGTTGCTGTTGTGGTGGTTGTTGTTGTTGTGGTTGTTGATTATTATTATTTTCATGCACCTTTACTTTTTCAGTGATTTCATCAAGAATCGCGTATTCCTTGTTTTCTTTTTCCTGTTTCTTTTCATGCAACTGATTCTTATAAAAGACCTTTTCATTGAATATTACATCTCTGCTCCTAATGATTTTGTGATTTTTGTAATCATATAAGTGATAACCAAAATCATTTACACCATATCCAATAAAGGTACATTTCTTTGACTTTGCCTCAAGCTTTGTTCTATTTTCTTTATTAATAGGGACAAAGGCCTCACAACCAAAAGGATTTAAAAAAGAGTAGTTTATCTTTTTCCCTGTCCATGCCTCCTTTGGAACACCACCATCCAAGGAACTTGAAGGCCCTCTGTTTATTAGATAAACAACAGTATCTACAGCATCTGCCCAAAATTGTAAAGGCAATCCTGCATGCAATCTCATGCACCTTGCACGCTCCATGATTGTTCTGTTCATCCTTTCTGACACACCATTTTCTTGTGGTGTTCTTGGAACTGTCTTCTCTCTGCGAATTCCATGCTCTGAATAGTACCTATCAAACTCTTTGTTGCAATATTCACCTCCATTGTCTAATCTGAGACACTTCAATTTCTTTCCTGTCTCAATCTCAACCAAAGCTTTCCATTTCTTGAAAGTATCAAATACATCAGATTTATTCTTAATACAATAAATCCAAGTTTTTCTAGTTGCATCATCAATAAAGGTAACATAATAATGAGAGCCACTGAAAGATGATACCTGAGCAGGTCCCCATACATCTGTATGCACAAGCTCTAATTTTTCGCTCTTCTTTTCTTTCCCAACTCTGAGAAATCTGACTCTCTTCTGTTTTCCATAAATGCAATTCTCACAGAAGTCCAAATCAACATTCTTCAAACCCGGCAACAAATTCCTTGAGTGAAGGAATCTTCATCCCCTTTTCACTCATGTGTCCGAGCCTATGATGCCATAATGTTGAATCTACTCCTTTGGAAGTTAAATCATTAACAGAGTTAGAAATACCATTGCATAAATATAATGTACCAACCTTTTCGCCTTTTGCTATTACCAGGGCACCTTTGGTAACCTTCCAAGCTTTATCTGTGAAAGTTGTCACACAACCTTCACCGCCTAACTGCCCTGTTGAAATCAAAATTTTCTTTAGATCCCGAACATGCCTTACCTCCTTTAGTAGCCATTGGTTTCCATTCTGTTGTTTTACAAGAACCTTACCCATTCCAAAAATTTTACAGGGTTTATCATCACCCAAATGAACTTGTCCAAAATCTCCTTGAACATAGTCATGAAAGTATTTCTTATCAGGTGTGGCGTGGAATGAGGCCCCTGAATCTACCACCCAGGAATCAGTAATATTTTCAAAAGAAAGAATCAAAGCATCTTGTAACACCTCACCTGTCACATTTGCTTCATGATTATTTTCTTGTTGTGCATCTCCTTCTTTTCCTTTCCGAGATCTACAGTATTTCTTTAGGTGTCCTTTCTTTCCACATTTCCATCACACTATCCCCGATCTAGACTTGGATCTGCCTTTCCTTGATTTACTGCGATATCCTGAGCTCTTTCCTCTTTCCATTTTTCTTCCCCTAGACTCTGCACTCAAAGCATTACCTGATGTCTCACCAGCACTTTTCCGTCGCATTTCCTCGCTAAGGATAGCACCGAAAACATCATCAAACTTTAAAGTACTAGATCCAGAAACAGAGTTACTAATTGCCATTACTAAACCATCCCAACTTTCTGGTAATGAGCACAAGAATAAAAGAGCTCTAACTTCATCATCAAAGTTTACCCCTACAAAACATAACTGACTTGTAACAGTATTAAAATCATTTAAATGGTCTGCAACAGATCCACCTTCCGACATCTTCATATTAAATAACCGTTTCATAAGAAATACCTTGTTTGAGGCCGAGGGTTTTTCATATAGTTTCTCCAACGCCTTAATCAAACCCTTTGTCGGTGTTTCCTTCGAAATGTTGAAGGTGACCGACGCTGCGAGGCACAACCGTACTGTTCCGAGTGCCTTTCTATCAAGAAGGTTCCATTCTTCATTTGTCATACCCGTCGGCATTTTTGTTTTTCCACCCAATGGTAGGTACAAATCTTTCTGATACAAATAATCTTCCATCTACATGTTCCACAGTGAGAAGTTTTGGCCGTTAAATTTCTCGACCCTAAACTTACCATCTTCCGCCATTGCTCCCACTCGAACCAGGAACCCTTATTTCCTGCGAGTCTATCAGCCAAACAGACCTTCGGCTCTGATACCAGTTGTTAGATAATTATATATTCTAGAGCAATGGAACACATTAAATATTGCAGAAATATAAACACAGAAAATGCATAAAACAAGAGAGACACAGATATATGTGGTTCACCCAGTTTGGGCTACGTCCACCTCGAACAGCCAGTCCTTCCTTTCTATTATCCAGCAAAATGAAGAGACACAACCTACAGAGAATACACATCTATTACACAGCCTCAATACAATGCCCTCATACAAAGAGAGGAGTTGCCTTCTAGGGCAAAAAACCCTAACTTAAACATAAGTTCTACTGTCAGATCATCCGTCTAATGAACAGCTCAGATTGACTAGAAATTACTATACTTTTACAAGGAAAATTTACATCTTTTTTTAGCTTAAGGGGTGCTCCCCTGAAACCCCCATCGGGGACCGCTGGCCACTGGATCCCCTAGCCGAGGGGGATTGGCCCCCCCGAACCCCCGCAGGGGGGACAAGTCCCCCCCGCACCCCCCCGTGTGGAGGGGTGTACAAAATTCCTGGGGTATACATCTGGCTGAAACAAAGACCTCTAAACAATCATGCTCCATACTCAACAGGCCCCATCTGGTAAATCCCTTGCAGTTTCCAGTAAAAAAGCAAATGACAAACTTCCTGCCTCGGAGGTTAATGCTGTGTCGTCCAACAAAGGCAAAGAACTGAAGCAACCAGGGGGCAAGAAGAAAGGGAAAAACAAAAAGAAGAAACAAGAAGATTTGACTCGTGAAAAATCTTCTGAAAACCCTACTGGCCGAAAGAAACCTAGTCAGCCATGTCTCATATGCGATGGAGACCATTGGACGAAAGAATGTCCGCATAAAGCTGAGATCAAGAAGTTCTTTAAGAGTTCAAATACCTCAGCAGTGTTGATTGATCCGTTTCCAAACCTAGAAACCAATCTAGTTGCTATCGATAATACTTCCCTATCCCAAGTGCTTATGTTGTCTATTTTGAAACAACAAAATGATGCTTTGATATCGACAAGGAATAAAGATTATGGGAATCAACAGATGTCGAACAACAAGGCTACAAATCAACCTAGTAGGTTGACAACAACTTCGACTGAAGTTGTGCCACCCATCATTCCTGAACTAACAATAAAGCCACCTAAGGGAGTAGTACATAAATCGACATTTAATCCTCGTGCTCGAGCAGCACAGAATTATAATATAGTAGAGGATCTAGCCCAATCGCTGTCCGCTATGTCGACACTTGAAGTACTGCAAAATTTCCCCTCCCAAAAGCAGGCTCTATTATCAGCAATAGGTGGGATTGACCCAACGGATTCCAATCTTGTGGCCTTTAATCATAAAGGATACGAACCTCAGTTACTGGCTCAACTCGCTTTCCTCGTACAGGTAAAAGCCCTCAACAAAACTGTTCATCGAACAATCATTGATGAGGGGGCATCTACCTGCATTATGTCAATGAGTTGCTGGAAAACTTTAGGCTCACCACCCTTGTCAAGATCATCAACGACATTAAAAGCATTCGATGGACGAACATACACCCCGTACGGGATTTTAAGTAACTTGCAAGTTGAACTGGGGGGCAAGACAGTAGAAATTGACGTCGAAGTTATCGATGGAAACCTTGATTACAATATCCTACTGGGAAGGCCCTGGATTTACGCTATGGCTGCTGTTGTGTCAACATATTTTAGAAAGATTGCATTTCCCTTCCAAGGAGGAATTACAATCGTTGACCAACAAACCTTTCTCCCCAACAGTTCACAAGTTACGGGAAGCATTCCAATGATCCATGGAAGCTCTCAATCACTTCAAAATGTTGGAGTAGGCCTCCTAAAAGACCTTGTCTTAATGGGTACTTTTGCCCTACCGCCTCCGAGTAATCTAGCGGAAGTGGCCATGGTGGGAACCTGCAATATGGTATCTTCTATATCTACAAAGATTCAAAAGATTTCTGAACATTTTGTTAGCATGGATCATCGCCAGGTATTGCCTCCAAGCCCAACAGAAATTTTGTAGCAATAAATTTTCTTGGCTTGGGCGGCAAACCCAAATCAACGCTCATCGAGTGTTTGGATAGATAGGTCTAAGGAATATGGCACCTCTTCAGATCCTTGGTCGCATGTACATTCTACAGACGAAGGAATCATTCAGTCAATGATGATAGGAGAGGCACCATGGGAAGATTACCACAATTGTTCCCATCTTCAGGATTACAACGAAGATTATTCCAGCGACCTTAATCATCCTTCAGTTTTTTATTTTCTATAAAATATTATAAATACAATGGATTTTGAGCGAAATCTGTCCAATATTGAAGGAACTATAGCCATAAATATCTTGACAAAACCTAATGTTGTAGAGAATATTCATGTCGGAAAATCTTGCTCTTCTTCAGAACTGGAAATATACTGCGCTCTCTTTCGCGAATTCAGAGATGTCTTTGCATGGTCATATGAAGAAATTCCAGGCATATACTCGAGCATAGTTGAACACGAAATCAAGATGTATCCAGATGTCAAACTAGTACGACAACGGCTTCGACAGGTTCACTTGAAGAAAGTCGCTGCCATCAAGGCAGAAGTTGAAAAACTTTTACATGCTGGTGTCATTTACCCTATTCCTCTGATTGATTGGGTATCGAATATTGTTCCTGTGATGAAAAACAAGGAACAATTAGAGTGTGCGTTGATTACAGGGATGTGAATCAAGCTTGTCCAAAGGACAACTACCTTACACCCTTCATCGACCAGATAATTGATGAATGCGTCGGATGTGAAATCTTTTCATTCATGGATGGGTTTTCCAGGTATAATCAAATAAACATCTGCCCACAGGACCAGTCGAAGACTGCATTTATATGTCCGTGGGGCACATTCGCGTACTGTAAACTACCTTTCGGTTTAAAGAATGCAGGGGAAACTTTTCAGAGGGCTATGAACTACGCCTTCCATGACATCAAGAACGTCGTTCAACTGTATCTCGACGATCTACCGGCTCATTCGCGAAAGCGGACTGACCATCCGCAGCATTTGAGAGCTATATTTCTACGTTGCCGATACTACAAGATACGACTCAATATGCACAAGTGTGTGTTTTGTGTCGGTTCTGTTCGTTTACTTGGTTTCGTAGTTTCTAAGGACGAGATTCGACTCGACCCATGTAAGGTTCAGGCAATCATCGATATGCCTCCACCTTCAAATTTGCTTCAGATTCAGAAACCCCAAGGGAAAGCAAACTTTCTGAGGAGGTTCATTCCAAATTACGTCAAACTTGAATTGCTAAAGGTTATACGCTTCTTTTGAAAAAAGAAGTGCCCTTCAACTGGGATCAGGTTGCACAAACTTCCTTTGATGCTCTAAAGGAATCCCTAATAAAAGCATCATTAATGTATGCTCCTGACTATCAAAAAGACTTTAACCTGTATCTAGCTACAGCAGATATGACCATCGCAATGGTTTTAGTTCAAGAAGACAATGGAATCCAACATCCTGTCTATTATTTAAGTCGAAAATTAAATGATACAGAAAGCAAGTACTCCTATGTCAAAAAGCTGGCCCTTGCAGCTGTTCAAGCAGTACAAAGATTTCAACACTATATCCTCTTTCGCCAAACTACCATTTTGTCAGATTGCAACCTTATGACTTACATTCTGTCGCGTTAGTTACTAGGGGAAAAATATTCGAAATGGATAGCCATTTTGCAAGAGTTTGGTCTGGAATTCATAAAATCCAAATCAAAGAAATCTCTAGTTTTCGCGAAGTTACTATGTGACTTCCCATCATCGTCCAACGATTCAACATCCAAAGCATCAAACGTGGATGAATCTTTGTTTCTGATACCATCGAGCGATCCGTGGTATGGAGATATAATAATCTATCTCCAAACCCAAACATACAAGCCTAATACCTCTCGCTCAGAACAACGACGTACTTGATACCAAGCAAAAGACTACATGATCGTCAGTGATACACTTTACCATCGAGGTATCGATATAGTTCTATGAAGGTGCCTCACGCATGAGGAGGCCGAAAAAGTCCTGAATGATTGCCATTCAGGCGCGTGTGGGGGGCATCAATCTGGTTACGCTATGGCGCAAAAGATCTTACGAGCAGGTTACTTCTAGCCTACTATGTTCAAAGATTGCATGATCGCAGTCAGAAGTTGCCATGCTTGTCAAATCTTCGACCGCAAAATGAGACTACCACCCGTACCTTTGCATCCAGTAGTTGTTGTTGTGCCATTCGCCAAATGGGGCATAGATTTCATGACATTTAACCCCACCTTGGCCAAGGGGGATGGGTATATCATAGTCGCAGTTAACTATTTCACAAAATGGGCGCCTACATTAAACAACAGCGGTGAAACGACTGCTCTTTTCTTTTTCAATAATGTAGTCTCTAGATTTGGTGTTCCACAAGCTATAGTCACAAATCATGGATCACATTTCTGCAATCACATGATGGTTGAATTGGCTACCAAATTAGGATTGTCCCACGATAGTTCTACTCTGTATTATCTGCAAGCTAACGGACAAGTTGAGGCCATCAACAAAGTCCTGAAGCGCATGTTGCAAAGGATGATTGGAGTCCACAAACGGATTTGGCACCTAATCCTGTACTTGGCCTTGTGGGCATATAGGACATCGGTGAGAAATGCAACCAAATTTATACCCTTTCAGCTGGTGTATGGCCTGGAAGCAGTCTTACCGGTTCAGTGTGAAATTTCATCTCTCAAGCTCGCAGTCGACCTTCTCCCCGGAACTTTAGAGGAAGAGGCTCATTTCTTGGAACTAATCCAATTGGATGAAACCCGTCGTGATGCCGCCTTGGCTAACGAAGCTCATAAGAAACGAGTCAAGGCGCAATTTGACAAAAATGTCAAACCCCGTGTCTTCTCAGAAGGTGACCTGGTCTTGCTTTACAATCAGGAATCCGATAAATTGGGAACAGGCAAGTTCCAACCATTGTGGATGGGTCCCTACATTGTTAAGCTAGTATTAGCAAAAGAAGCCTACGAGCTAGTAGATTACAATGGAATTCCACTGTCGCAACCCCGAAACGGGTTATACCTTAAGCGTTACTATGCTTAATCAATTGTACTAATCTCTTTATATGCTTTTGTTACATTTTTGTTTTCGTCAAGAGTGGTTGTTTTGGTTAGGTAATCCACTTTTTCATTTGTTGCAGATGTCTGACCTATTGGAATCATTCGTTGGATACGCTGACGGAGCTAGTCGTAGTACGTGGAACCTATCTTCTGAAGCCTGGGCCATTTTTGATCTAAGAGGCGAGTTAGTGAGTATCAGAGGGGTATGTATTGGTCGATCAACGAACAACATCACTGAGTACAACGCGTTGATAGAGCTTCTATCTAATGCCATCACACATGGAATACACCGACTTGTTGTCAGGCTAGACTCACAACTCGTCATCCTACAACTTACTGGCATCTATTCTGTTCGGAATCCAGCTATCTATCATATGTTCCTAAAGGTCAGGATTTTGGAAAGGCAGTTTGATTCTATTCAATATCAACACATTTCCAGAAACTTAAACACATTAACTAATTCATTAGCAAATTATGTGTTAGATAGAAATTTGCAGCATTTATAAAGGAAAAATCATTTCAATCAACATTTGCATCAGGATCATATAACTTAACCAAAATAAAACTTCGAAAATAAAAAATACATATAACTGTTTATAGTTTTTTACAAAATGTTCTGTGTCCAGGACAAAATCGGTCATATGACCCAAAAACTCAAAAATGCAGGAAAGCACCCTAGACTAATGGTGCTAGTGATAACAAGTCACCGCCTGTGTGATCATACGTAAGAGCCTAGTCCATCGACTCGGCACGCCAGTGGTATGGCGCTGTAATCTTAGAGGTAACTCATTGGTCCTCACATCCTAAATACCAAGGGTGAGATCCTCGATCTGATCCTGCAATACTACAAGGGTCTCTGCTACGTCCAGATCGTGAAGGACAACCCTCCCTACAACCTCTCCTGCTGGAACGGCAGCTGCTACCCTCGGGTGCACTACTGGACGCACTAGTCCAATACCTGCACAAATATATGGGTTTGATTAGTCTTGATAACATTTTAAAAACACGAGAACATTATAGAAGCAATAAACAAAGATATGGTCAGATCTTTTTACCTATAACACCCCACTGCTCGCCAGTCGGCAGCACCAAATCTGGGTCACCCTGGAAATCCATCCCAACATACAGATACTCGGAAAAGACCATATGCTGACGGTTGAACCACTCAAAGAAGGCATTAGAGAATGAAATTTGCGACTGACCAGCATGTCTGGCCATAAGATCAACCCATCTCCGCATCCGTGGTTCCCTCGGTGCTGGCAGTCCGAGTGAAATGTACTATGGTTGCATCAGTGGGATCTTGTCCAAGGTGAAAGCGGTCAGAATAGAACCATAACCAAAGTTCTTGGATCTTCCATTCTTCAACTTGGAAAGTTGTTCTTTTATAACCAAAAGTACTGCATCACACCAGTTGAATACCTTTGGTTCAAGGCATTCCAAGGCATACTGCATATAGGACCTATTGGCCAAGTGAAGAGCCGCACTACTAGCCAATCTAGAAAAGGTGAATAAAATAGTCCTCAAGGACTGGTCAGTGACATCTTGAATACTAATCTTGCCGTCCCTACTCGGCTAAGATCCATCTCTACAGAACCGGCGAATATAATCCCCCGCGGATTCACCCCCACAGGCGGATCCTAATAGTGAGAGAGGGGTACCACGCCTCGATAACCCAGTCAAGAAGTAGATATCCTCAACTGTCAAAGGGATGGATTTACCTCTAATCTAGAACACTTGGTTGGTAGGATCCCATGCATCGAGAAGATATTGCAACAAATTGATTTGTTGCCTCATGCTGGATATGCAGAAGAATTTGAGCAAGCCACAGTTTCGTAATGCAGTAACCGTACTTGGATCATGTAAAGAAATCATATCCTCTACTTCATGCTTGCATTCACGCCATGTAACAACCATCTTGATCCAATGAATCTCTGAGAACCAAACAAGAGAGGAATTAGGATCCTAATTTGGGCAAAAATAGGCAAATTTTCCATGAAAAAACAGTGCATAAACTTTCCTCCCAGCGCCCATCGCACCCTAGTTATGTACAGGATGGGATGCATACTGACTGGCCAATGGCCAACTCAGTATGTGTTTGGTCAATTTAGTGTGTCCTAAATTGCTATTTAAAATGTCAATCCGAGAGTCGTAAACTGCTGAAGTGAAGTGCACTGTATATGCAAGATAACCAATTTCTTAGTTCTTTGTCGTTTTTGAGTTTTTGGTTTGTTTTTGGGTTTATCTTCTGTGGATTCCCTAATGTGAGATGGCAGAATTGAAGGTCAAGTATGGATGGCAATGGTGATTTCTAAAATGATTTTCCGAACTTTAAAGTTCTCAAAAAGAAGGTTTCAAATTGGCTGTGATGAAATCAATTCTCAAAAGAAAATAAAAATGTACCAAAACAGTGAACTAGTGACAATCAAGCCCAATATCCTTATTGTTGTATAAAAAGAAAATAAAAACTGAACTCAAAGCAATTCAAAGACTGAAAGCAAAGCAAACTAAATCACACTACTTCAACCCATATTCTGACCCTTCACCTTTTGACTCGCTCTGGCTATAGGAAGTAAATCATAAACAAATTGAGTAATATGATATCTAAATTGCAGGAAATGAAATTGCATAAAATGAAACTAAGATTTAACTACTCATTCATATTTCAATTCCTGAAAATGACATAAGTAATTTAACCACTAACTTGCAGGAAAGTAAACTAAATCATACTACATCAAGTAATATTCTGATTCCTCACTATTTGAGTCGCTTGGCTATAGGAAGGAAATAATAAACAAATGAGTAATATGATATCTAAGTTGCAGAAAAGTAAATAAGCAAAGCAAAACTGAAAGAAATGACAATGCTGGAATTAAAACTCAGTAAATGAATCAGCAGAAAGGACAAGATGATCTCATGTCATTAGTCATTAAAACTATGTAATTTGCCTGGGCTGCCTACAAGAACCTGAAAGAAAAACACTGATCAGCTAGCAATCATGAGAAAGCGTAAAAGAAAAGATGAACATCAGTTAGAATAAATATCAGGATAGCATAATATATACAAGAAAATGATTATAAAAGCAGTAATATAATGAAAGAAAGTAAGAAACTATACAGTAGATACAGAGCCTTGGTGTGCAGGGGCCCTCTGCGACCTCGGCCAATCAATACTCAGTCACAAATTGAACTTAAGAATGTTGTCTTCTCATATATTAAAGTGCAGTCAAAACATAGAAATAGAGCACGGCACAATGGGCTCGTAAACACAGTCAAGATTACATGTAAAAGCTAGCTATCAAGCGTATGATAACGCGTTATTTATAACTGAAGGTGCTTATAACTGATTCCTAAATTCTAAGCTGCCAAGCAGACACATAAATCTCCATGTCCTGAGATCTAGCAGTATGGTAATCATGAAAAATAAATCTATGGAGTGGTGGCTGTTCGATTTGGTTCACGGATTGATCCACAGGTGTTAGCACACCTCTGGAGATTTAGGAACTTGCCACGCAAAACTTCACGTGGGCAAAACAGAGTCGTGCCACCGCAAAACTCTTGGTTTGACCACTCCTTTGAATGTCTTTGACCATGGTTGTTTGTGAGTGATTCGACTGAACCAAGGGGACACGCTCCATGTACATGTTATTTGCAGCTTGCCCATGTGGCCGGATTCTCCATTGGACACCTGTAACATAGTCTTCAACAAAATGGCTGCGGAAACTTGAGCTGGCTGCGGAAAGTGACAAGTTTCCGCAGTTGATTGAACAAAAATATAAATCAAATAGCAGTCACAAACATAGTTAGGAAACAATTTTATAAGCTCTTTTTAAACTAATATGCAATGATTTGACAGCTTAGTGGGTCAAGTAAATGGAAAAGAAGGCTGAAGAGGTGTATAGGGAAGATGCAAGTTTGGGACTCAACATACCCCCACTGTGAAGGTGTTGCATGTCCTCATGCAACCAAAATTTTAGTCATTCCCCTTTAATCCATATGTTCTGAAGCCTCTGCTAGGACATCTAGTCCTCTTTTCTTCTTTCTTGGTGCTACCACCATCCTGGGTTTCCTTATCAAACATCTGAATTTGAGATTGATCAATTCTTTGCTCAACTTTCTGCACTTTTTCTTTAGTTTCTTGTTCTTCTTTTGCCATAGTCCCAAATGAAGCATAGTATTATCATGAATAATTTTATCTACTTTGCTCTGCTCCTTAAATGCTTCATTTTCTTGCTTGATATGCCTATTTAGAACCTCTAATTCAAACACCTCTTTCTTTAAGGATTGAACTTGTGCATCTGGTGTCATGTGGGGCAGAGTGGTACTCGGACCTGCAGCTTTCTTTTCTAAAGATTCAAGGTAGCCATACACCTCTTGTTGACTGGGATCTATTTCGGGTGTTTTTCTTGGATTGACTTCAAAGTCTTGTGGAGGAGGAGGACTGCTTTCTAGCTCTGGCCGAGAAGGGCTTTCATCAACATGTGGAGGACTAGTTTCAATACTTGGCTGAGGACGAGGTGGACTACGGCCAGCTGGAGGTTTCTCGGGTGTTTCCCCACCCAAGTCAATGAAGTGGGGCCGTTTTACTTGTGTTTTATTCACCCTTCCTCTAAGCCTGTTGGTTCTTCTCAAATACGGTGGACTAGTACTCCCTTCTTCTATGCTCTGTTTTCGTTTTTCCTTCTTCTTTGCTATAGCAACCTGTTCTTGAAGATGCACTAATCTCTCAGACAATGCTTGATAGTCCTCTTCTATAGATGGATCAGGTGATTGATAGACTTCTTCTATGTTTCTTTTGCCTTTCAATTTTCTCTGTTTCTTGTCCTTAGTTCTATTCTCTTTTTCTTTTTGACCAACTTCTTGAGTTTAGGTAATAGGAGAGTCTTGGACTATGGCACTCTTTTCTTTTCTCCTACTCCTTCTCGGTGTCTTTGGTGTACTACTTTCAGATGCCTCAGATGGCTCTTGAAAGTAATTTCTTATTAAGAATTGTTCCCAGGTATCTTTGTTTTTCTTCAGTTGGTCTTCAATGAGAATCTTTACAAGTCCATGATGATATAGATGAGGTTCTATATTTCCTATGTGCTTTTGGACTGTGATACTCATCTTTTTCAAACTCAGCGGTAAGAAATAAGGCAAATTAAGAGTTTGACTCTCTAAGAAGTTCATCAACAATCTAGCATGGTACATGTACATTGAACCAAAGCGTCCTTTGCAAGTGATAAACTTTTGGATAACTAATGGCAGGCTGGCCCATTCTTCTTTCAATGCATGAACAGGAATTCCTTTTGTAAACACAGTGATGTCCATAACTGGGTTTCGTAGCATAATTCTCCATGCATGTTCGTCCACGCTTTTGTTTTTAAACCATCACTCACCTTCCTGGGCAGCTGCTACTGTTGTTTCAGTGACTGTGAGCTTTAAGTCTCCAATTTCCACCATCTGGCCATCGAAAGACCGTGCAAAGGCTTTGGTTACTTCTTTATTATGGCCCTTAAATTTTTGGATGAAGCGTAACCATTTTGATTTCTTCAACAAATCTTTTGCTTGAGGGTAACCTTCTAAATATTTAGGTCCTTCTGGTTCTGCCCTTAGTAATCGTCCCATTCCTTCCTCTGTTTTGAAATTCAACTGAAAATTTAATTGCATGTGAGGGTTTAGCAGAGGGAAGGTAGCTCGGTTGCAGGGTTTATGGCAAAAATACAGTGGCTGCAATCGGTAGATGGATGGCAGGTAACGGGAGTGCTTCGAGATTACAGGCAGAACAGAGGATGAGTAGCCGTGGTGAGTTCACAAGATGAAGTGCAAACGTATGTGAAGAAGATGGTCTTAATAGAATGGTAAGGAAATGGAGTGAAGTCGGGATTTTGAATTAAACGACTGCGTACGAAATGCTACACATTTTAATGAATGGCTACGGAAAATGCGGTGGAGAGAAGCCGTAATGAGATAGGTCACATCTCATGATTACAGGTGGTGTATGAAAGTGCAGTTGACTATGAGTTTAAACCCGAAAATCAATCATGAGACCGTTAAGAAATGAATGCATGGTGTGCGGAATAATATCGTGGGATGGTAGTGGGTAATGGAGCTATCATGACGATCATTGCACATAGTAGAGCTTTTATGGTTTGACAACTATGCATAATCGTGACTTTAATTGCTATTTGAAAGAAATTTTTTCTCATACCTTTGGAAACCTTGTCATTTGTTGCTCATCAGCTTTTAACCAACTGCTCTTCATTGATGTTTGGAGATGCTCCGTGTCTTCATATCATATGCTCAATCACACCTGCATTTTCATGATTATTGCACTAACATTTTGACTGTGGATTTGAAAAACAGAGTGGTGGCTGTGGAAACTACTTCTGGCTGCAGAAACTGCTTTTGGCTGCGGAAACTGCTACGAGCTGCGGAAACTGACACAACACCCACTTAACTGAACAAAGATAGTTAGATAATAACTAACTGAGTGAAAATGGTCCTGAAAGGGACATTTATTGGTGAAATTGAACGAAATGAATGAAATGGAGTGAGATGAAGCGGAGTGAAGTGAAATGAAAATAAGATGGAGATGGACTGGAATGGAAAATGAAGTGGAGTGAAGATGGAAAAAGAAGGAGAGAAGATTTTTTTTTTTGGAAAATATAGAGTGTCAGGTGTCCCTGATTTTCACTCTACATTTTCTGTATAAGACTGCCAATCTGTGATTGGTTTTCAGGCTTATACAATTTTTTTATTTTTTATTTTTTGAACTTAAGAAACAAAGGCTAGGCTGGTGGGGAAGAAGGATTCTTCTTCACCAGCCTTATTGCAGAATTCTCTTGAAACATTTTGACAAATTCCTCTTTTGAGAGTGGCTTATGATAAATTTTCAATCGGTGGCCATTCACAATGAGAGGAGTTTGAAATTCATCAATGGTCTTGATTCTTACCGCTCCATTGCTAAAGACTTTGTTAATCTCATATGGCCCAAGCCAATGGGTCTGAAATTTACTTTTGAAGTCTTTAAACTTGGAATCAAACAGTAGTGCCCAATCTCCCTCTTGAAACTTTTTCTCTTTGATGTATCTTTCATGCCACTTAGCTCTTTGATGTTGAACTAGATTAGTTCTTAAAATTGCTTCTTGTCTGATCTCATCTAGCTCATTCAACTACTCCATTCTGTGTTTTTGGGCTTCTGATAGATTCATCCTCAACTGAACTGCCATCTTGAAAGTCTTGACTTGAAACTCAATGGGGAGCAGGACTTCTTTCCCATAAACAAGTTCATAGGGAGAATGTCATGTTGTATTCCTCCATGTAGTTCTGTAGGCCCACAAGGCTTCAGGAATCCTTTCTGCCCAATCTCTTCTGTGTAGATGAACAGTTTTGGTGATGATGTTCTCAAGAACTTTGTTTCTAGACTCCACTTGGCCATTTGCTTGTGGATGGTAAGGAGTAGAATTTCTGTGCTTGATTTTGTATTCTTCCATCAGCTTCTCCATCAAGTTAGATGTAAATTGACTTCCCTGATCTGTCACAATTTCTCTTGGGACACCAAAACGAGTAAAAATATCCTCATAAAGAAAATTAACAACTGAATTTTCAGTGGCAGAAGGTAATGCTTTGGCTTCTATCCATTTAGTGACATAATCAGTGCATACCAATATATACTTCTTCTGTTTAGATGGTGGATTAATGGGTCCAATGAAATGTAAAGCCCATTTTTCAAAGGGTTCAATGAGTACCTGTGGTTGTAATGGCATTTCATTTGAAAGAGTCGGTCTCCCAACTCTTTGGCAGCTGTCACACCTTCTGGCATATTATTTTGTATCTTTGAAGAGGGAAGGGCAATAATATCCTAAAGAAAGGATTTTATAGGTCGTCCTTTTGTCAGCAAAGTGTGCATCGCATGATTCATCATGAAATGCCTTGAGGATGTCAGGCATTTCATCTTCCCGAACACATCTTCTGATCACACAATCTAGCCCTGTTTTAAGCAATTCGTTAGAAATCAATGAATAATTCGAACTCTCCTGAATAATTCTTCTTTTTTCACTAGGAAATAAATGTGGAGGTAGCTTCCCTGTAACCAAATAGTTAGCAATATCTACATACCAAGGAGTCTCAGTAGTTACTGCAAATAAATATTCATCTGGAAACTTATCCTCTACAGGAGAATCTTCGTTAGTATTTTGGATCCTAGACAAGAAATCAGCTACTGTATTTTGTTTCCCTGGTCTATCCAACACAGTAATATTGAATTCTTGTAAAAGTAAGAGCCATCTTGTAACTCTGCCATTAGTATTAGGTTTGTTCATTAGATATCTAATTGTAGAATGATCAGTATGGAAAAAAGTTTCATAGCCTGTTATATAATGTCTAAACTTATTGATTGCATGAACAACAGCTAAGAACTCTTTTTCAGTCACAGTATAATTCAACTCAGTGGAAGTCAAATTTTTACTGGTGTAGTAAATGGCATAAGGAACTAAATCATTTTGACCTAACACAGCTCCTAGAGCTGCATCTGAAGCATCTGTATAAATATGGAAAGGAAGTTTCCAATTTGGCCCTCTCAAAATGGGTGCTTCAGATATTCTTGTTTTCAAAGTTTCAAATGCAGATTGACAATCAGGATCCCATTTGAATTCACAGTCTTGTGTAAGTAATTTGAAGAGTGGAGATGCTATTTTGGTGGAGTTTTCGATAAATCTTCTATAGTATCCAGTAAATCCAAGAAAACTTCTAACATCTTTTTGACAATTTGGAATAGGCAACTTGGAAATGACTTCAACTTTTGATCTATTAACTTTAATTCCATCCCCTGAAATATGATGTCCCAAAACAATACCTTCAGTAAATATCATAAAGCATTTTTCATGACTCAATGAAAGGTTTGTTTCTTTACACCTTATAAGGACTTTTTCCAAATTCTCTAATGCCTCTTCAAATGAATTACCATAAACTGTAAAATCATCCATATAAACCTCTACACAATCATGGATTAGATCAGAAAAGATTCCTAGTACTGCCCTTTGAAATGTTGCGGGTGCATTACATAATCCAAAAGGAAGTACTCTGTAAGCAAAAGTTCCCCATGAACAGGTGAATGTGGTCTTATCTTGATCTTCAGGTGCTACCTGAATCTGATTATAGCTACTAAAACCATCCAAAAATGAAAAGTACTTTTTGCCTGCTAAAGTATCTAATACCTGATCGATAAAGGGTAAAGGAAAGTGATCCTTCAAAGTTGCTTTGTTCAATTTCCTGTAATCAATGCATACCCTCCATTTACCATTCTTTTTAGGTACTATAACCAAAGGAGAAACCCATCGGCTATCTGAAATTGGATAAATGAAGTTGACATTGAGTAGTTTTTGAAGCTCTTCTTTCACTATCTCCCTAAAGTTTGGATTCATCCTTCTCTGAGGTTGTCTGATTGGTCTACTGTTTTCCTCGATATAGATGTGATGAATGCAAGTCTTAGGGTCAATACCTTTCATATCGGTATACTCCCATGCAAATACAGTAGAATGTTTTTGCAAGATTTTGGTTAGCTCTCCCTGTTGTGATTTTTCCAAGTTTTTGTTGATATTCAATGTTTTACCTGGAAAGATCTCAATGGCGGAACTACCAAACTCTTCCATAGAGAAAAGAGACATTTGTCTAGATGATAGATACTCAATGTTAGAATCTAACTGAAATTGTGTGTGGTCATATTCTGAAGATGTTTCAAAGTTTTCTAATGTGTTCAGAATTTGACTATCTTCATTGATTTTAGAAATGGTAAAGACAGGTTGTATAATATCCTCATCATCAACCCACTCATTATCTCCTATTTCTGTAATTGCTTTTGCTGGAGGATACAAATTGAATTTCTTTGTCGAATTACCATCAGAAATATACATATCCCCAGATCTACAACTGATAAAAGCATCAGCTGTGGCTAGCCAAGGTCTTCCTAAGATGAGAGGGTGTCCTCCTAAATTACTCTTGGGAGTTAAAATCATGAAATCTAATGGATATTCCCAAGAATCTAAGGAGACCGAAATGTCTTCTAATACACCATCTGGTTTGATAATTGATCGATCTGCAAGTTGCAGTAAAGTAGGTGTAAAAAGAAGATTAGGAAGTTTTAGCTGTTCCATAGTCTGTCTACTCATAATGTTGATAGCAGCCCCTAAATCAATCAAAGTATTTGGAATTTCTACCCCATTGATATGTGTTTTGACAATTGGACTATCGGGATCTACATACTTCTGCATAGTAATTTTTCCCATCATGATATATGCAATTTTTCCTACCAGGTGGATTCTTCTTGTATATCTCGGTTTCTTCTTATATCTCTTAGTTTCCTTCCTGGTCTTTTGAGACTCAACTCCTTTATTGTTTTTGCTAGAATAGGAATCTCTCTAATGGCTTGTAACAAGGGAATCTTGATACAGACATTCTTTAATTCATCTAGAAAATCATAGTCAGGCAACAAGAGTTGTTTTTCCACCCCTTTATCAATTTGTAATCTTTCAGGAAAAGGAGGTGTGGATGAAGATGCAGGTTTCTCAACTATAGGAGTTGTGGGGGTTGACTCTTTTTCTTTTTCTTTTTGAGTGCTTGGGTTTTGAAGAGATGCTTCAGAACCTTTATTGGCTTCAAGAGAATCTTCCTCAAAATGCTTTGCTTTTGAGCATCTATAGAAGGCTTATCTAAAACTATACTAGATCTGAGTTGTACATCATTGAGAGGAACAATCATATAGGTAGGAAATTGTTGTCCTTCTACCATGTAAGCATTTTGAGGGTTTTTATTGTTGGGATTCGACAATGGCTGGGAAGGTAGTTGATTTGTCTTATGTTGGAATGGAAGCAAGAGTTGAGAATTTGGATTCTGTTGAGAAATTTGTTGTTGTGGAAATGGCAATGATAGTTGTGGATTTTGATTTGGAAGTTGTGGAGCTTGTTGATTTTGAAAAGATGGAGGATATTGATAAAATTGAGCAAATCTCCCATAAGGATTTTGCATACCTTGTACCCATGATTGAAAAGGATTTTGAGGTTGGGACCAAGGTTGTTGCCAAGGATTCCAAGGGGGTTGAAAGTTCATAGAGTTGTTAAACCCTTGATTTTGTTGCCCCTGCCAAGGTCTCCTTGCAACAAAACAGAGAGACTCAATTGAATTTGGATCTTCTTGAAAGACAGCTTTGAGCCCAGGAATTGAAGGACAATCCTTGGTCTCATGGTTTTCTGAACAAACCACACATGTTTCTACAATTTTTGCATCCAAGGGACATTCCCTTAGAGCATGTTTCTTTCTACATTTCGGGCAAAAGATGGCCAAAGCTTTAGCTTCTTCTTTCTGCTTGTTTTGTATTTTAAGGGTGTCTAGTTGCTCAATAAGACTCCCTAAGATATCAGTTTTGAATTCATCAAGCATGTTTCCAATCTCAGCCCTACTTACTGATCCGGTTGCAGATTTGTTTGCTCTAATGAGAGAAGGATCTCTAGGCCCTCTTCCAGTTTTAGATTTTCCCCTTGAGAGATGGACACATAGCTCTGCTATATCATGAAGTGGAAGTTGAGATATATCTCCTTTTCCCATCATGTTCAAAATATCTATCCATTCATCTCTAATGGCTTTTAATAGAAGGGCTTTCAAGGTTTCCTCATCTAAGTTATTCATTTTTTCTCTTTTCAGGTTGTATTGAAATCTTTCAAGTAAATCCTCCAAGTTTTCATCTTCTCTTTGCACCATTTTGAATACCTCATCCTTGTGATTGGTGAGCATACAATAGTCCAGGTATCTATCCAAAAATGTTTGTTTCATATCATTCCAAGTCCTAATGGATTGAGTGACTAATCCCATGAACCATTTCAAAGCAGATCCTTTCAATGTTGAAGGAAACAATTTGAGTTTTTGAGAGTCTTCCAGATAATCATAAGTTCAACACACGACTTCAAACTCAAATAGAAATGTTTCAGGATCCTCATTTCTTAACCCATGAAATTTGGGAGGACAGATGGTGAGATGTTTTTCATTGTTGCTCGAGAATCCTCATCAACTATAGGAAATCCGAATGAGTTATCTCCATCCCTATTTCCCCCATTGTTACCTCTACCTCCTCCATTGTTTCCTCCTCCTCCTCTACCTCTACCTCTACCAAATCCATTTACTACTTCCTCCGTCATGATAGTTTCCTCAGAGACTTCAGAGTCCTCTGGTTCCTCTACTAATGGCGAACGAGGAGGAATTTCTCCCTCTTCTTCTTCAGGTGATTCTACTTCTTCGATTACAATGTGTTTTCCTGTAGAAGTAAAGAAAGGGTCTTTTCCTAATTTAGATTCGGTGGATGGTGTGGGAGAGTCTCCTAATTCAACTACTGCCTCTTGAATTCCAGGAATCCTAAGGCTAGGAGTGTGAGTTGGAGATGATGGAGGTGTCTCTTGTCTATTCCTTGAAGTAGATGGAGTTGTAAAAATCGAACTCTTGGCCCTAGCTAAAAACCTTCCCCTAGAATCTCTTGCTCTATGCATGTCTTTTTTTTTTCTTCAAGTCGGGCTAATAATTCTCTTTCTGATCTTCCAGGTCACTCTAGGTGCAAGAAGAGAGCATACTCAAGAAATTATTAAACCAATAAATCTCTCTTTTCTGATCCTCCAGATCACACTAGGTGCAAGAGGAGAGCATACTTTGAGAAGTTATCAATTTTTCCTTCTTTGAAATTTTCTTGTTTTTTTTTTTTTTTTAAGAAATTGGCTACCTAGTTTCACTTCCCTGGCAACGGCGCAAAAATGTTTGGTCAATTTAGTGTGTCCTAAATTTCTATTTAAAATGTCAATCCGAGAGTCGTAAACTGTTGAAGTGAAGTGCACTGTATATGCAAGATAACCGATTTCTTAGTTCTTTGTCGTTTTTGAGTTTTTGGTTTGTTTTTGGGTTTATCTTCTGTGGATTTCCTAATGTGAGATGGCAGAATTGAAGGTCAAGTATGGATGGAAATGGTGATTTCTACAATGATTTTCCAAACTTTAAATTTCTCAAAAAGAAGGTTTCAAACTGGCTGTGATGAAATCAATTCTCAAAAGAAAATAAAAATGTACCAAAACAGTGAACTAGTGACAATCAAGCCCAGTATCCTTACTGCTGTATAAAAAGAAAATAAAACTGAACTCAAAGCAATTCAAAGACTGAAATCAAAGCAAACTAAATCACACTACTTCAACCCATATTCTGACCCTTCAACTTTCGACTCACTCTGGCTATAGGAAGTAATCATAAACAAATTGAGTAATATGATATCTAAATTGCAGGAAATGAAATTGCATAAAATGAAACTAAGATTTAACTACTCATTCATATTTCAATTCCTAAAAATGACATAAGTAATTTAACCACTAACTTGCAAGAAAGTAAACTAAATCATACTACATCAAGTAATATTTTGATTCCTCACTATTTGAGTCGCTTGGCTATAGGAAGGAAATCATAAACAAATGAGTAATATGATATCTAAGTTGCAGAAAAGTAAATAAGCAAAGCAAAACTAAAAGAAATGACAATGCTGGAATTAAAACTCAGTAAATGAATCAGCAGAAAGGACAAGATGATCTCATGTCATTATTCATTAAAACTATGTAATTTGCCTGGGCTGCCTACAAGAACCTGAAAGAAAAATACTGATCAGCTAGAAATCATGAGAAAGCATAAAAGAAAATATGAACAGCAGTTAGTATAAATATCAGGACAGCGTAATATATACAAGAAAATGATTATAAAAGCAGTAACATAATGAAAGCAAGTAAGAAACTATACAGTAGATACAGAGCCTTGGTGTACAGGGGCCCTCTGCAACCTCGGCCAATCAATACTCAGTCACAAATTGAACTTAAGAATGCTGTCTTCTCATATATTAAAGTGCAGTCAAAGCATAGAAATAGAGCACGGCACAGTGGGCTTGTAAACACAGTCAAGATTACATGTAAAAGCTAGCTATCAAGCGTATGATAATGCGTTATTTATAACTGAAGGTGCTTATAACTGATTCCTAAATTCTACGCTGCCAATCAGACACGTAAATCTCCACGTCCTAAGATCTAGCAGTATGGTAATCATGACAAATAAATATATGGAGTGGTGGCTGTTCGATTTGATTCACAGATTGATCCACAGGTGTTAGCACACCTCCGGAGATTGAGGAACTTGCCACGCAAAACTTCACGTGGGCAAAACAGAGCCGTGCCACCACAAAACTCTTGGTTTGACCACTCCTTTGACCGTCTTTGACCATGGTTGTTTGTGAGTGATTCGGCTGAACCAAGGGGACACGCTCCATGTACATGTCATTTGCAGCTTGCCCATGTGGCTGGATTCTCCATTGGACACCTGTAACATAGTCTTCAACAAAATGGCTGCGAAAACTTGAGCTGACTGCGGAAAGTGACAAGTTTCCGCAGCTGATTGAACAAAAATCTAAATCAAACAACAGCCACAAACATAGTTAGGAAACCATTTTATAAGCTCTTTTTAAACTAATATGCAATGATTTGACAGCTTGGTGGGTCAAGTAAATGGAAAAGAAGGTTGAAGAGGTGTATAGGGAAGATGCAAGTTTGGGACTCAACAGTATGCATCGCACCTTTCGATGTATACTAGGTGCGATGGGGAGAGAATGAATTGTTGAAACCTCTGAGGCCCAGAAAAATAGGAAAATCTGCCCAGAATCAGAAAAGGAAAGAATGCAATTGAAGAGCTTAGGGTTAGCTCCTACCTGGTCAAGAAGGCGCTGAAAATAGTCCACCAAATCTCCCAGAATCAGCTGATGAAAATAAAGGGGGAAAACACTTCTAGAGCTCCAACAATCCCAAATTTGAATGAAATGGTAAAAATGAGAGGTAAAACTACTTTTATGTTATTGTTCACGTAATTCAAGTAATATGATTGTTTTTTAACTCATTTTTCAATCATGTATTTACATTTCTAATCAATTTGATGGAGCAATTGAACAGGTAGTACGACCGTCAAAAGAACATAGTGTTAATGGTGAATTGAACATCTCTGACTATTATTACAAGCAATGTTTCCGCAAAGTTCAAGCTCGTTAAAAAATAAACCTAGCACTGAGCATAGTTTCCAAAGATTCAAGCTCATTAAAAAATGAATCCACCCTTGGTAAATAACCTTTGTGATCGCATTACTATCAGCCTTTTGAGCCTTGGTCGTGTTCTTACCGTCACCTCCACTCTTTTAGCCGATCATACGCCTCCACTTGATTGTTTACCCTTTTGAGGAACAGCTGCGACGAGTGATTCTGTTAGCCACCTTCTTTACATTGCTGTGCTTGAAAAGTTCCAAACTTACCTGGAACCAGTTGCTACCCGAAAACATCACTCGTTCCTAAAAAACAAGTCTCTTTTAAGCTCTTTTTAGACTCGTAAAATATGAAAATATTACCGAGCTACTGGCCTTTCCAGCTCGTTAAAGTAAAGGGAAGCACCATCCCTCCTCTATATTTTAATCTTTTTGGACCTGAGGGATCATTACACAAAAAGATCGAGCGCTTGTCTTGTTCGGCTCGCTAAAACTATCGAAAAGTCATCCCTTTCGTATTATTTTATACTTTTTCGGACTTAAGGGATTATACCACGAAAAAGGACTACTGGAGTTTCCTTTCCGTCTCTTTTCAAACTCTCTAAACATGAAAAGGACCGAGTTATCTTTTTCATTAAACTCGTTAAAACAATAGCGACAAACTTGTCTATACGGACAAGAGCGAGTTTCACTTTTGCTAGGCTTACTGAAACATAGCGACAGGTTTGCCCGAACGACAAATTATAGAACAAGCATATGTTATCCTCCTCAAGCTTGACAAAAATAAAGAGGTACTGGTCAGCAATGACTGGGGAAAAAAGGGAAGAAAACTTGAAGAACTTCATTGGTAGCAGGTCACTCTTGAACATGACACTTTCACTCCATCGCCATGATTGAGTCAGGTTGGGTTATTCCATTCACCGGTCATATCACCATTGGTCCTCCGTACCATCCATTTTTGGGGTTAACGCTACCAATCCATTTCAGTGTCGCCAATATGTTCAAGAGAAGTTGCTCAGAGAATTCACAAACCCAGCTAACGCCTCATCCACTGCAATACCTTCACGCTCCATTCTTTCATGACCGCCACCCTAAACCTTGTATCATCAGATTGTTTTCACCTCCACAAAATCATTTCCTCCGTTCCGTGTCGTAGATGTGGTATTCATTAAGACCCTCCTACGACAGGTCACTTCTTTTCGACATCAACTCATTATCCAAGAAGTTGACTTAGGGACAACCCTTTCAGTACTTTGAAGCTTGCATGCCTCAATGGCAAGTTTCTCACTTCCGGCGACAGGTTTACATCAATGGCCTTCGACCGAAAGATTTTGTGTGGTGTTCGACATCGACTCATGTATTCACACCATGTGAATTGTACTGTAGTACCTTGAGGGTCATTATCATTATCAGTGATTCCTCTCACGCTTGTTAACATCTCACATCATTGGCTGGTAATCAGGCGAGGTCTTTCCATGTTCGACATCAGAACATCTTTTCATATGGATCGACTTGTACATTGAGCGGAGATTGAACGAGTTTGAAGAACCCGAATCTAGTTTCATCCATCCGGGCTGCGATATATTCAGGAAAATAAAGACATCAAATGTACTCCATAGCTGCACAGATAATCATCCAAGCTAAGGGATGATGGCTCTACCAGAATCATCGGTCTGCCACACAGACTGTTGTTTGTCCTATGTACATGAAAATGAATTTATAAAGCTGAGCATGGGAATTCCCGCCTCAGCTAGATCATGAAAATATTATGAAGATAATGTATTGTATTGTATCTTATTACAGGTCACCTTCCAGTTCGAAAAACCTCGGATCCTCATGATAAAGAATTTCACCCGAGATTAGAAGATTTACAACCTCATGCTTTAGGGGGAAACTGTTATAGACATATTTGGGCACTGAAACCCCAATCACATATGTCCATAAACCAAGGCTTATAAACCCCTAAAAGTGTTGTTTCATACCCTAAAAGATCAAGGTCAACTAATTACATCATTTCCTAAAAGTTCTCCTTGAAAAACTACTCAGAACTGGTCAAAACTGGACCATACAGACTACTCCATGCTGAGGGTGCGATGCATCTCACCTGTTACACACAAGGGGTGCGATGCATACTGAAAATCCCTTCTGTAGGGTGCGATGAGCGAGAGCAGACAAATGGCAGAGGCAGTTTGCTGGTGTTATAGATCTAATCTAGAAATATATGATAATGGAAATAAACCCAGAAACAATAAGATAGAAATAGATAGAAATGCTTCTTTATTGATCAAACCCTTAAGGTAGGGCAACACCATACATTCACTCCTTAAGGAAGGAGAGCACTCCACAAGCCATATGCCTGTTCATACAATAATCCTTCACTATTTCTCCATGTGGAGTCTCTAGCCTCTATATAGGCCTCATACATACAATACCATGGATCATTACCATGGTTCCCTCATACCATCAAACTAATACCATGGGCCCATTACATTAATATTAACTACTTATGGTCCCTTACATGATATGGGTTAACCACCTTATTTATTACTATGGCCCATCCCATTATTACATTATTACCTTGGGTACCTCCCTTGGTACCCCATATTATCCCCCCTAAGTATATAACATTCCACCCCCCTAAGCATGTTTCGTCCCCGAAACATGGGAAGAACACAAATAATAAGATCTACTCAAAAGAGTAGTCCATTGATACCATGCACGTGCATCTAGCCATCCAAGAGAAAGGTGAACCCTCAATCTCGCTGATGCCTCGCTCGATTGAGATGGAAGTTGACCGTGGCAGCTCTTCTGTGTTGATGTGTAGTAGGTGGATCTTCTCTCCTCGCTAGCCGTCATACGAGGGTTGTTGTCCTTGTGACTACTTGGTTTCCATCTTCATGGTTGTCTTGCGGGGTGATGTGGGTAATGATATGTTGAAGTTTTAACCCATGATGTCTTTTTCTTTAATTCACCCTGCTGTGGTGCCTGTTGTGGTGTCTTATTTTCCAATATGACTTCAACCACTGAACCCTCATCATATGTGTCAGCACCTGTTACCTTTTCAGCTTCAGCCTCTGTTTGTGTTTGATTGTCGACCATCAACTGCTCATCATCTGATATGTCAGTCCCTGGAACATCTTCTGCGTCAACCTCCGTGGACTCTACCTGTTTATTGATGGAAATATCCTGTAATGTAATTTTCTTCTTTTTATACCAGAGCTTCAGGAATTTCTTCTGCACATTAATATTGATAGTACCCACAGATTCCATCCAAGGATATCCCAAAACAACATCCATATTATCCATCTCTGAAGTATAAAAATCACCATACAACACATACTTATCCATAGAAATCTTCAAATCCTTATACACTTGAACATCCTCATCCTCCACCTGTGTGTTTTTAATGTTTTTTGCAGGAACTTGCAATTTTTTTGCCAAATTAACATGGATGAAATTATGCTTGCAACTAGGATTTATAGAAACAATGATCTTCTCTTTCTGAATCAATCCATGAACCTACAGTAAGGAGACACCCATAGAAATTAACCCCTTATGTGTCTCATTCTCCTTTTTTCTAGCCCGAGACCATTTGTCCAAAAAGATTTTTTCAAATTCTGCATCTGAAAGTTTGGTCAACTGCTTTAAGTCAAGTGATAAATTCCACTTTTGAGCCTCATCTCTCATATTAAGCACCATTGGAAGCTTCCAATATGTCCCATGTGTGGACTTGTATCTTTGTATGAATTCTTCAATAGTAGGACCATCATCTTTTCCTGTAAAATATAGAACCTTGCTAGAAGCCATGAAGAGAGTTTTGAAAAAAATTCACTTACTTGGCGAAAATTGGAAATTGTCACAGTTTAGTCAATATTGCTCAGAATCCCTATTATGACCTGTTTTTGGAAATGGAACAACCATTCTGCATCTGCCCATGTGATAGAAATTTTGATCCAAGCAATGAAATTTCAAATCTGCACTGCAACTCTCCCGCCGTCACCAATATTTTTGCAAAAAAGAGCTGATTTTAAATCAGCGATATCTCCCTCATCCGGACTCCGATTCGACTGATTTTTTTTTTTGAAATTAGGTATTTTTTCACAAAGATTCCAGATCTACAATTAGATTTTGCAGATCATGCACCAGGACGTCCAGATCTGCGCTGCAAACTCGCTGCCCTGAAAAATTGTCTGCAACCCCACTGATTTTTAGATCAGCGATATCTCCTTCATCCGGACTCCGATTCAACCGATTTTTTTTTTTGAAATCGACTATTTTTTCACAAAGAATATAGATATGCAATTAGATTTTGCAGATCTTGCACCAAAACATACAGATCTGATCTGCAAACTCACCGCCCCTGAAATCCTGCAAAAAAAATAAAAATAAAAATAAAAAAAATTCTCCACTTTTGTGCCCAAGAAAGTGCTCTGATACCACTTGTTATAGATCTAACCTAGAAATATATGATAATGGAAATAAACCCAGAAACAATAAGATAGAAATAGATAGAAATGCTTCTTTATTGATGAAACCCTTAAGGTAGGGCAACACCATACATTCACTACTTAAGGAAGGAGAGCACTCCACAAGCCATATGCCTGTTCATACAATAATCCTTCACTATTTCTCCATGTGGAGTCTCTAGCCTCTATATAGGCCTCATACATACAATACCATGGATCATTACCATGGTTCCCTCATACCATCAAACTAATACCATGGGCCCATTACATTATTATTAACTACTTGTGGTCCCTTACATGATATGGGTTAACCACCTTATTTATTACTATGGCCCATCCCATTATTACATTATTACCTTGGGTACCTCCCTTGGTACCCCATATTATCCCCCCTAGGTATATAACAGCTAGGTGGAAGCTCAGAGAATCTTCTAGAAACTTCTCATATGACACTTACCTCTCTGAATTCGCCCAGGGATGAGTAAGAGATTATGAAACTCCAAGTGGAACCAAGAAATATCAGTGAAATGACACTAATCAAAATCCCAGAAGCTGACTCACCCCCCTGCAAATATCTATATATGGATCCCTCATCCTAGAGATCCAGAGGCTGGAATTTTTCATTTTGTAAGGAAGTGATGTTGATTTCTCTGTGAGATATTGTATTGTTGGGTGATCTAGCTTTTCATGAGGTGAAGAGGGCTTTCATGTTGGGAGGATGGTGCTGGATCCGACAGTTGGGTTGTAATCCTCGCTTCTACTACTATCAATAAAGCTATTTGAGTTTTCCTCCATATGCTTGCTTATTTCTGAATCTTGTATTTGTGTATGCATTTGTATGTTTAATGTACATCTGATTCTACATTGTTTATGGTTATAGATCTCTATGCTTTGATGCTATTTTGTTGCTTTGACTCTACAAGTGTTCTTCGAAGCGTGACAAGTGAGAAAGGAGTGGCGAAGCTCTATCAAAGGAGAGAGGAAACAAGCAAGAAGCCAAGCGAAAGACTAAGGTTGGTGCTCTCTGCTTCTCTCTCATCTATCTCTCATAAACGAAAACGCAAGTTACTTTAAATTGTTTGTTTCTAAGATAGCTACCCGTCTTAGTGGGACTAGAAGATCTGAATAAACACTAGTTTCCCCAGAAACACTCCCCCATTTATCAACTACCACTGAAAGGAAGCTCCTACTCCCAAATGTATAAGCTACTACTGTAAGGAGTTCCAACCCTTAATTTGTCAGCTTCTACTGAAGTGAGCTCCCACCAGTAATTATTTACCAACCAACACTAGAAGCAGCTACAACTCCTGCAATGCAAACTACAACATACTGGCCATGTTGATTCATCTTTCATACCATTTTAAACTCAAATCAACAAGACATTCTTTCTTCAAACATAATTTCCCCTCTCACTTTAAGACACTCAAAATCACCTATCTCAACACCTTTGCCACCATAAAAACACGTTCAACAAATTAGATTCATTTATTTTTTACCTCTGATACATACACCAAAAGCACCATCATCACCAATATCACCAATGCATTCTTTGCATTCTTACACACCTATTTGACACCAAATTTGATGTATTCACACCCTAATACATCTCTAATTCACCCTCTAATGCATACTACATTATGCATATTGTTGCACCAATAACCACCACTTGGTTGTTCAATTTTGCTTATAAACAATTTGAGCTGATAATTTTAGTTTCTGAATTTAGTTATGTCTAACTCATAATTTACACTTAACAAACGTTTTGATCTCATTATCTTCTTGATTTTAAATTTCTATTTACACATCTTGATGTGTTCAAACTATCTTAAATCACAGATCTGCTATTCTGATCTCAATTTGTAAGTTTATTAGTATTCTAAATCAATTTTGAAACATTACAAAGTTTACTTATGACTTCAACTACAGATCCGACTTTAATTGGCTACCAAATTTGGAAAATCTATCAAATATGTTGCCAAACTCGACATGTTGCCAAAAATTTATCGAGTCGTTCATGTGCATCACCAACTGAACTACTAACTTCATTTGAACTACCAAATACACTTCCAAATTGCTCCATCCACTGCTGAATTTACCAATGCAATCTTCTTTTGAGTCAATCAAGGCTCAAGTAGAATAAACAAGTCAATATCCAGTTGATTCGACAAGTCGATATTTGTTCAAGTCGATAAGTCAATATCCAGTTGAGTTGATATTCGTTCAAGTCAATATCTAGTCAAGTCGATATATGTTCAACTTGACAAGTCAATATCTAGTCGATTCGATATATGTTTAAGTCGATGAGTCGATATCTAGTTGAGTCGACAAGTCAATATCCAATCGAGTTGATGATTTGATGAGTCAATATCCAATATTGCCAAATGTCTGTTGATGTTATCATGTGTTGTGTCATCATTCCATGTTGTCTTGTGCCATGTCACCTATGCTTATGTCATGCTGACATCATCATAAACCTTTGAGTTGCTTATGGCATTCTTACATCGTGCACCATCATGGCTCCACCTGTGCTTCCACATCATTTCTCCCATCTAATCAGATTATGTCATGTTTTCTTCTGAATCAAGTCCCACATGGTTTGGGGTTGTTCATTTCCTTTTTGTGCACCAACCAAACTAACTTGATTCCTCATTGGCCAAACTTGTGTCCCATGCTAACTCAGAACCTTTCCCTGTTGACTCTCTTACCCTTTTAAGTTATGAAGTTTGATTAGCCGTAACTCCTTCATCCTTAGGAGTTCTTCAAGTTGTTATATATTGTTGTAAATGTATTTTCTAAGGCCTATCCAACTATGCAATTTTTAGGGGCATCTGACTTGATTTCCTGAGGCAGAAATGCCTTGAAAGCTATAAATCCTCTTTTGGCTCTAGAAAACACACCTTTGACATCAATAACCTAAGTCAATGATTAATGAAATTTTTAATCCAATGACAATACTTTCTAACAATCTCCCCCTTTATCATTAATGCAACACTTAAAAACAATGCTACCAATCATAATACAAATAATGGAGAATAGAGTCATGTAAGATTCGTTGATGGAAACATTGCAACACACTCACCAATAATTTGTTGATTTGTTTATTCTCCCTCCTTATATATCAATGCAATATTTGTACTTACTTCTCCCAATAATTATGAAAATTTTGGTACTTACTTATCACCCTTTGAAATCAATGGAAAAGATGCTCCCCCTGCAAACTAATCTCCCTTTTCCATGTTGATCCTGTGGACATAGAAGATCCTTCTCATGTTGATTTATTTAACTAGTTTTGGATTGATCTGAATAGTTTCCTTCTGCCCTGCGAAGAAGGTTTAGTTGAGAGAAGAGTGACTACTTTTGACTCAAGTATTCAAGAGGGCTCTCTTGCTAAGGTTTCTAAAATATCAAAACTTAATGTACTAATGAGCCAAGAGCACAATCATGCCTGCTAGTCTAAGTCTCAGCTAGGCTTACAATTATAATATTGTTGTTCTACTTGGACGTATGCATAATAACCTTTAGTATCAACAATTATCTCTCCTACGCACAAGTGACTCAAACATATACCAACTAGTGGCGGTAAACCCTGACTCACCAACACTTTTTTCAACCATACATCAATGCATCATCCCAACATGATAATTTACTCCAACCAAAACCCTAATGACAGTAGAATCCTACATACATCACCATATATTTTGACTCAACATAAAAATCAACAACATATAAACCAACTCTCTCTCAAACCTACAACAACATAAATACACACTTGGACTTACAATCTCACTTGGTAATAAACTCAATAACCTGATTACGCTCAACTCTTATGACAATCTCCTAGCATAAATATGGATACATTAACATCAATTCAAACACTATCCAACTAAAACAACAACTTCTAGTTAAGTATTCTAAACAACAACATATAATTGATACCAATTCTTTATACCTTTAATACCAATTATTGATTGAGTATTATCCCCCTATGGTCATGCTCTCTCTTTGGCATTAAGAATCTACAATTAATCACCTTATATTTCACTACCTGATCTTCTCACCAATGTTTAATCCCTTCACGAATATGTTACCGATTGTTAATGCAACTTCCATAAATGTGTGCTCTTTGCAACATGTGTTCAACTATTCCCTGCAAACACATTGTTAACAATATGAAATATAGATAAGCTATAATATAGGAGTGCCTTGCTCATTTCAATTTCCATGCCACTTAACCTCTGGCATACTTTGTGCACAACCACATAATACATGGAATCTCATATTCACATGCCATGGACTTGGTTCAACCACAAACACCAACCCTGACACAAGACAAGAAAACTATAGCAACATATAACTCATCAGTCAAGCAATATTAATATGTAGTAGTGACACCACCAACCTCTATCTACCACACTTAATTTTAGAAATAGCATATTTAGAATCAACAGTTGGTCATATGATCACATAATAGTAGCACACCAACAACAAAAAAGAATAGTCTTTCCATAATCATTCAGACGCATTACTTCAGTATATCTTCTTTAGCTCCTATGATGTACGAAATGTTCCCTCTGCGGACAAAGGAAACCCCTCTAGCCCTAGTGTGGGTCTAGTCACAACAAGACAAAACAACAGCTAATTTCCTTAAACAGTCATTGTTGAAAGAGCATACCTCCAACTGGTGTTCGATGGAGCTTTCGTTGCGTTGCTTCAGCTATCGTTGCCTTCTCCTCGATGAGCTATTCACCTGAAACAACATAAGAGAACAACAAAAAACGTGACAGAGTACAACAATGATATATTTACTTACAGAGTCAAGGAACCATAAGCTATCAAGTACATTTTACACAAGACATAGGAAATCACCATTGATTGTATTAAAATAAATAAAAGCAAAGCTTACAACCAAGCCTTGACGTCGCAAGCTTTCTCGAAGGGTCCAGTCGATATCTTTCTTCAAGAATTCACTCTCAAAAGGATCTCCCAAATAGATGATAATTATCTCTCTCTCTCACAAGCACTAATACAAGGCTAAGGCAATCCACAACCAATTGCTAAACTATCAGTAATTCACACTGCAAACTATCAAACTCACACCAAAGCTAGCTAATTTGCTCAATACCAAAAACTAGTTGATCATAGCAATAGGGAGTGCTTTTATAAGAGGAGGAGCCTCCATAAAATGAGGGAGAGGAAGCTTATCCTCAAGGGAGGTTTCTCAAAATGTGGAACCACCATCCCAGAGGAGGAAAGGCGAACTCCCTTGACCCAACAACCAATTCTAGAACCACCCAGAAGCATTCTGTTTGAACTAATTCGCCATATCTAGATCGTCGCAAGTCATACACTAGGGCTTAGCGACGACGTCGCAAGGAAGTAGTGTATTCAGAGCCATCGTCACAAGAAATATCTTGAGGACTTGCGCCGAGCCCTAAAATTTGATCGTCACAGGGAACAGATGTACCCCTACGACGATGTCACGACGTTATAGTTCATCACAGAGAATCGTCACAGGCAGAATGAGGTTTACTTGCGATGATGCAGAAACATGGGTAAAAGGGGTCAATCTTCAGGATTAAAGAGCACTTGTTAATCTTCTTGAATGATTGGGATGTGGACACATTTATTTGATGTATGACATAGCGGAGATGTCGCTCAGGGACTGACTTTATCTGAGATCAGGGAATATGAGGTCAGTGACAAATTACTATGTAACAACTTCTTACATCTAATATTTATGGCTTCACTTGAAGCCAAACTCTTCTTTTCAATGAAGAGGGACAAGAGATCTACTCACTTGAGTATATTTTCTCCCTTTCTCTTCCATACCTTTATATGTTGAGTTCTGATTGGGGAAACACAATCTTCTAATAACCTATTGTGAGCTTGTTTGATTGGCATTCTGCCATGATTTGAGCATATCAACCACTTGTCCTTCATTTTATTACAAATTAAAGCTAGCATGCATTTATATTTTGGTTCTTCCTTATTGTTTGGGCTTTCTTTTTGCATGATATATGTTTGAGGACTTTTTGGTATGCTTCTTCTTGTGCCTTATCGAGCTTTGTGGTTCAAACTTTCAGAAATATCCACCATTAGAATATTTGAATTAGAAAAAATAACTTTATTCATATTTCTTTTGAAATGAAACACGAGTCTCCATTTCATTCTTGCTCCATTAGGCTTGTTGCTCCTATCATTGTAATATTTTTGTCATCATTGGTTCTTTATATGATCTTTGGATCTATTTGAAGTGATCTGGAAAGGAGGTGTGATCTTTCCAAGTCTGCGCACAACTTCTTTGTGCCTGAAATTTTTACACCTGTAGAACTCAACATTAGTTAAGAGACAAACAAAGGGATAACATATTTCTTACCATATCCTATGCTAACACATCCATTTCTTGGAATGTTACATGCTTTCTTGGATCCATTGTGCCTTTGAAAATTTTGACTATGAGGCAAACAAGACCTCTATATGTGGTTCTTTGAATGATTGTCTAGAGCACTTCTTGTTATGATTGAAACACCCTGCTTTTATTTTGCTACAAATGTTTTTTCTTCTCTGGACACTTGGATGCATAGTTTCCTTCTTCACCACAATAAAAACATCTGAGGGGTGACTTACCTTTGGCTTTATTACTTGTGGTATGATTGTCCTTTTGCTGTTGCATTGAATTTCATGTGATTGTAACACGATTTGGCTTTTTACGAGAATTCCATCTTGAATGCTTCTTTAATTGAGCTTTGTGTTGTTGGGTTGCTGCTTTATTTGATTCACCTTCACAAATCAAAGCAATCTTACCAAGAGTGGAACTTTGATTGCTTCAAATCTCATCCAAAGCATCAAATACCTTTTCATGCTTCTGATATTGAGACAAATGGTCTTTTAATATAATATTCTCATCTTCTAGTTTCTGATTTATGGCTTTAAGCTTCTCAATTTCCTCAAAAGTTGATATAAGTTGCCTTCTAAAATAGATATTTTTTTCAAGATCTCTTATCTCATTAGAAGAGCTACTAGATTCACAGCTAGTGTCTATTTCACTTGCATCTTCTTCAACATCTTGTTCCCTTTCTGAGTCTAGGGATTCTACTATAGACACATGAGGTTTTATTTCTTCTAAAACTTATACATGAGATATTGGTTCATCCTCACTATGAGAGGCACATCCATTATCATCTAGGTCTGAAAATTCTATCAAACTAGTTCCTTCTTCACTACTACTAGATGAACAACTATCTCTTTCACCAAAAAATTCTTATGAGAAAATCAACTTACTTGTAGATTGCATCTCCTTGGAATATTCTGAGTGTTGATTAGCAACGTGGCCATTTGATACTGGGGAATCCTCTTCTTGTTCTGACTCAGGATCTTCAATATTGTTTGAAAAATTATACGCTCCATTCTTCAAAGCAGGTCTCTTGATATCACATGTAGCTTGAATGTCTTATACATAAATAGTCTACAACTTATCCCATATCTCTTTGGCAGTCTCATAACTAATTACTTTTTCAAGATCTATCTTGGAAAATCCTTTCATGATTTCCTCCTTAGATTGTGCATTAAACTTCTTATCTTTTATTCCAATCTCTATAGACAACCATATATCAAAATTAAGAGCTTGTAGGAATATTTCCATTCTTACCTTCCAAGTTGTGTAATATGACCCATTCAAATATGGAACTCCATCTAGGGTAATTCAATCCTAGTTTTCCATGATCCCTGATCTTTCTTCCATTTGTTAAACTAATTTGAAGTAACATGGATCTGATAACAATTCCTAGAAACCAAGACACTACTGGGGGGTGATGAAAATGCAACAAGAAAATATAGTTTTGACTTTGCCTTGGTCAAACTAGATTAAAATTCGAATTTATGTTTCAACAGAATACTTGGAGGTAGTTAACTAAGGTGACATGGATCTTGTCACTTAGTTAACTCAGTAAATTTGAGTAGGAGACACTTGACTTTAGTTCTACATGATTGATTGCTAATTTGTAGCAATTTATTTCATTTAATTTGAGTTATTATCAGCTTAACTAGTTCTAACTGTCAAAATAACTAGTAGAGGTCAAGTTGTGGGTGTGGAACTTCAACCACACTGAGTGATCAACCAGTTAACTAATCAATCAACCCAAAATAATTGTTGTATGCAAAGGACTCGAGTTACCTAGTTGAGATGGAGATTCCAAGGCAATGTACTATCAATTGCAGCATATTCCCATGTGTATAGGTGGTGCATCCAGTCATATATTGACCTAAGGCTATTGCGCAATTCCTTGGCATGAAATTCCTAAAAACTAGGGGTAATTTCCCAAGGGAACGACACAAGGAAATAAGAGTTTGGGAAATATTGAAATTAGCGAAGTGTTGGGCCAAGATCACTCAGTAAGGTAGAGGGATAGACTATACACTTGCAATGTGTGCTCAGGATTGAGAAAGCATTATATTTCTTCTCTATTCTCTGATTAATGCAATATAGATAGTAAGGGGTTTTGATCAGTTGCTTTCCCCTAGATAAAATATATGTGTATGTGTGATGTTTCCTTTGCATGTTAATGATTCTTGGTTTATATGGTGAATTAACTTCCACATATCAGTAGAGTAGCTTCAAGTCTTGTGATTTAACAAATTTCATGAGCAGTATTGAATCTAAACATTAATTTCTATATGGTATCAGAGTTGGAATCACTGTAGAGCATATTTTTGAAGTTGTCATTGCAGGAGGTTCGAGGTTGCAGATTAGGTTGCATGTTTTCTTCAAGTTTGAGAATATGGTTTTCAATGGACTAAGGCTTGGGTATATCCTTGAGGGAAGCTTGAATTATGTTGCATGGAAGGACTACATGGAGGCATTACTAGAGGATAATGGGCTGAAGGAATTCATTGATAATGATATTCTGAAACCAACAACAGTTGATGCTCAGAGTCTAGCATATTGGAAGAAGTGTGTTTCTAAGGCGAGGAGGATCATACTGGAAAGAATATGAGACCATATTGTCTCAAATATCCATGGGAAAGAGACTTTGTATGCAATGTGGCAAGCGCTGAGATATTTGTTCCATAATAGTAGTGACCATAGGAAATTGGAACTCAAGGAAAAGCTTCAAAATATCAAGATGCAGAGGCATGACACCATTCCACAATACCTAAGTAGGTTCACACAGTTTAATGACGAACTTGGTCAAGTTGGTGTTACTGTATCAAAGGATGATTTAGTGAGCCTATCCCTTCTAGGCCTTCCTAAGAGCTGGCATAGCTACTAAGATTCCATGAACATGAGAGAGAAGCTACCAAATTGGGAACTCCTTTGGTCCGATTTGGTACAGGAGGAGATAAGGCGAAGCACCAGAGACGGGACCTCATCCAAGGGTGAGGATGAATAGAACTATGCCTTATCTTGAAAGGAAAATAAAGGGAAAGGGAATAAATCCCAATCCAAAGAAGATTTGAGTCAAGGGGGAAAGAAGAAATACTTATCCAGAATCAAGTGCTTTCATTGTCATGAATTCAGGCACTATGTAACAAAGTGTCCACACAAGAAAGAAAGCAAGAAGACCGCAGGAGGAGCAATTGGAGAAGCCTTGGCTTCACAGTTTGAACTTGATTTTACTCATTGAATGCATGGCAATCATAGTGATGGGTATTGTGTGGTATCTCGACAGTAGTGCCTCATTCCAAATGACGAGCAACAAAAGAAATTCAGTGACTTGGAGAAGAAATTTCTCAATATGCACATAAAGATGGGAGATGATGGAAGGTATAACATGATAGATATTGGTACATTTACTTTTCAGAGGGAGTTTGGCTCCCCTCTCAGGCTCAAGGATGTGATGTTTGTACTGGGTCTGAAAAATAATCTAGTTTCCGCAGCAGTGTTGGAAGATCGTGGCTATGATGTAATATTCAACAAAGGGAAGGATTTATTGATACATATCACCATGATAAAAATGAAATAGATCGAAGTTCAAGTGAAGAACCTCTATAAATTAGATGTGGAAGAATGTGCAACATTGAGCACAAAAGCAGAGAAGGTGCGGAGTCGAGATTTCGGCGAATTATGGCATAGAAGACTTTGTCATTTGTATCATGGTGCTTTGAATATCATGCATCATATTTCTACAAGCCTCCCCAAAGGAGCACTAAAGCAGCGAGATACATGCAAAGGGTGTACATTGGGGAAGTACACAAAATCCAACTTCAATGATCAGGACAACAGGGTGCATGCAATCCTTGAAAGGATCCACTCTGATGTGTGTGGACCTTTCTCGATAGCCTCCATTACCAAGTACATGTATTATGTTATATTTGTAGATGATTTCTCAAAAAAGTGTTGAATCTACTTTGTGCAGAATAAAGACCAACCATTGTCCAAATTTTTTGAGTTTAAAGTACTTGCTGAGAAAGAAACTGGCAGGAAAGTGAAGGCTCTCAAGAGAGATAATGGTGGTGAGTATGTGTCGAATGAGTTTAAGAATTTTTGTGCAAAGGAAGGAATTCGACTGGAGTTGATATCACCCCATAACCCACAACAGAATGGGGTGGTTGAGAGGAAGAACAAAAGTATTATGGGAGCAACACGGGCGATGTTGCATAACCAAAGCCTACCTCTCCACTTGTGGGCTGAAGCATGCAACACAACGATTTATTTGTAGAACAAGAGTCCTCACAGGATTCTTGGCATGAGTACACTAGAGGAATATTTTTCAAGGAAGAAATGAGATGTGTCACACTTCATTATATTTGGATAATAAATTTATTTCCATGTTTCCAAGGAAGCAAGGAAATAGCTAGAGTCGACAACAGAGTTGAGCATATTTGTGGGGTATACGTACACACCTCAAAACTATCGTGTGTACTTGCCATATCTCAAGATGATAGTGGTCAGAAGAGATGTGAAATTTGATGAGGAGAAGGCAATGATGTGTTCTCTTGAGAGGGATCTTCAATTGCATTGTGATCAAGATCTTTTGGCTCCAAAGGAAGAACATTAGGAGGTTGTGGAGCAGCCACAAGTAGAGGAGCAAAGAACGGAGCTATCCACTCAAGAAGAGACATCCAGAGAAGGAAGTAAGTAAACCAGAGAAGCTAACAGATTATTGCAGGATGCTAGAGAGAATGTGGGAGCACCCACATCACAATATAGGCAAAGGAGGTCATTGGATCAATATACTATCTACATGGCTCTAATGAGCGATCTTGTAGAGACAGAGCCATCCTCAGTCGAAGAAGTTGTAGAGAAACCAGTATGGTTTGATTCTATGGTAGAGGAATATGATTCCATTGTTAGAAACAGTGTTTGGTAAGTGGTCCCAAGACCAACAGACAAATGAGTGGTTGGTTCAAGATGGTTTTACAAGGTAAAGAATGTATAATACGGGAGTATAGACAAGCACAAGGCTATATTTGTGTCCAAGGGGTTCTTTTAGGTGGAGGGAATTGACTTTGAGGATACCTTTGCTCCCGTAGCAAGGTACTCATCCATTAGGTCAATTCTAGCAGTGTTAACACAATAGGGGTGGAAGATCCAATAGATGGATGTGAGGACAATATTCCTCAATGGAGTTATTGAGGAGGAGGTGTATATTGAGCATCCATAGGGTTTTGAGACCTTTGACAAAGAGTTTCATGTGTGCAAACTCAAGCGACCATTTTATGGAATTAAGAAAGCACCCGGTGCTTAGTATACTAGCATCGATAGTTATCTCACCGGTTTGGGCTTCACCAAAAGTGAAGAAGATGCAAACCTTTATCACATTGTGGTAGAAGGTAAATTATTGATTATTGTGTTATATATTGATGACTTGATCCTTACTGGTGATGATCAGTTGATCAGATCATGTAAGGAGGAGCTTGCAAGAGAGTTCGACATGAAGTACATGGGCCTCATGCACTACTTCCTTAGATTGGAAGTATGGTGAGGTGATGGGGAATTGTTTGTCTCTCAAGGAAAGTATGCAAATGAGATACTTCATAGGTTCCGCATGGACATGTGTAAACCCATGGAGACTCCTCTAGCAAGAAACTGGAGGAAAGAGGATGCTACTTCAGGAGAAGTAGTGGAGGCTACCAATTACATGCATCTTGTGGGTTCACTCATGTATTTGGTGAACACATGACCAGACATGTGTTATGAAGTTAACCTGCTTAGTCAAGCTATGGTTAAGCGAACCAAACTATATTGGAAGGCAACAAATCATGTGTTGAGATACCTCAGAGGCACTACTTAGTTTGGCCTTTGCAATAGATGGATAGAGGGAGTGAAGCTCCAAGGCTTCACAAATGCATATTGGGTAAGGAATCCATCAGATAGGAAGAGCACATCAGGAGGAATTTTTAGTGTTGGGTCCACAACAATTTCTTGGTACATCAGGAAGCAGAGATATCTGGCATTCAACTCAACAAAAGCAGAGTACATGATTGCAAGTCAAGCAACATGTGAGGCTATATAGATGAGAAATATTATTGTTGGGTTATTTATTCAGAAGATGGATCCTACTGTGATTACTGTGACAATCAAAGTTGTATCAAACTTTCTAAGAATCTTGTATTTCATGATCAATCCAAGCATATCAACATCTGATATCACCATCTATGAGATTATGTGAAAAGGTGGATTATGTTGTTGCAGTACATTCCGACAGAGGAACAAGATGCAAATATTTTGACAAAGGCTTTGTCAAGAGGAAAATTCGAGTTCCATAGAAGCAGGATTGGGGTATTTGATAATCCCTTTCTTGCTGAGAGGGAGTGTTGAAAATGTAGCAAGAAAATCTAGTTTTGACTTTTCCTTGGTCAAACTAGATTAAAATTCGAATTTCTATTTCAACAAAATACTTGGAGGTAGTTAACTAAGGTGACATGGCTCTTTTCATTCAGTTAAATCAGTAAATTCGAGTTGGATACACTTGAGTTCAGTTCTACATGATTGATTTTTAATTTGTAGTAATCTATTTTAGTTAATTTGAGTTATTATCAGTTTAACTAGTTCTAACTGTTAGAAGAACTAGTGGAGGTCAAGTTGTGGGTGTGGAACTTCAACCACACTGAGTGATACACTAGTTAACTGATCAATCATCCCAAAATAATTGTTGCATGTAGAGAATTCGAGTTACCTAGTTGAGATGGAGATTCCAAGGAAGTGTTATATCAATTGTAGCATATCCCCATGTGTATAGGTGGTGCATGCAGACAGAGATTGGCCTACGGCTATTGTACAATTCCTTGGTGTGAAATTCCTAAAAAATAGGGGCAATTTCCCAAGGGAAAAGCGCAAGGAAATAGGAGCTTTGGAAGGCTTTGAATTGGCTAAGTGTGGGCCAAGATCAGTCAATCAAGCAGAGGGATAGACTATACACTTGTAGGGTGTGCTCATGCTTGAGCAAGCATTATATTTATTCTCTATTCTCTGATTAATGAAATATAGATAGCAAGGGGTTTTGAGAAGCTTCTTTCCCCTAGATAAAATCTTTGTGTATGTGTGATGTTTCCTTTTGCATGTCAATGATTCTTGTTTCAGATGGTGAATTAACTTACGCAGATCAGTAGAGCAGCTTCAAGTCTTGTGATTTAGCAAATTTCATGAGCAATATTGAATATACACATTTATTTCTACATTGTATCAAATCTAGAATCACTGTACAATAGAGATTTCAAAGTTGTCATTGCAGGAGGTTCGACGTTGTAGATCATGTTGCACGTTTTCTTGAGGACTGAGAAGATGGTTTTCAATGGACTAAGGCTCAAGTATACCCTTGAGGGAAGCTCGAATTATGTTGCATTGAAGGACTGCATGGAGGCAGTACTAGAGGATAATGGGTTGAAGGAATTCATTGATAATGATATTCTGAAACCAGTTGTAGTTGATGCTTAGAATCTAACAGATTGGAAGAAGTGTGTTGCTAAGGCAAGGAGGATCATATTGGAGGGAGTATGAGACCATCTTATCTCCAATCTCCATGGAAAAGAGACTCCATATGCAATGTGGCAAGTACTGACAAATTTGTTCCAAAATAGTAGTGACCACAAGAAATTGGCACTCATTGAGGACAAGCTTCTAAATATCAATATGCAAAGGAACGAAACTATTCCACTGTACTTGATCAGGTTCACATAGTGTCACCACGAACTTGTTCAAGTTGATTTTACTCTAGTAGAGGATGATTTGGTGAGCCTAGCCCTTTTAGGCCTTCCCAAGATTTGCCACAACTACCAAGATTCCATGAATGGGAGGGAGAAGCTACCAAATTTCGAACGTCTTTGGTCTGATTTGGTACAGGAGGAGATAAGGTGAAGCACCAGAGACATGACCTTATCCAAGGGTGAGCATGAGGAGAATTGTGCCTTGGCTAGAAAGGCAAATAAAGGGAAAGGGAAGAAATCCCAATCCAAGGCAGATTCATGTCAAGGGGGAAAGAAGAAAGACTTGTCCAGAATAAAGTGCTTTCACTGTCATGAATTCGAGCACTATGCAACGAAGCGTCTACGTAAGAAATCAAGAAAGAAGACTGCAAAATGAGAAATGGGTGAAGCCTTGGCTTCACAGTTCAAACTTGATTTTACCGTCATTGCATGCATGGAAATCATAATGATGAGTAGTGTGTGGTATCTCGACAGCGGTGCCTCATTCCACATGACGGGAAACAAAGATATTTTCAGTGACTTGGAGGAGAAGGATATATAGATGCACATCGAGATGGGAGATGATGGAAGGTATAGCGTGACTCGTATTGGTACAGTTACTTTTCAAAGGAAATCTGGCTCCCCTCTTCGGCTCAAGGATGTGATGTTTGTATCGAGTCTGAAGAAGAATCTAATTTCCGTAGCAGAGTTGGAAGATCGTGATTATAATGTGATATTCAGAAAAGGGAAGTATTTCCTAAGAAATATTGCCACAGGACAAGTGAAACAGATCGAGGTTCGAGTGAATAACCTCTACAAATTAGATGTGGAAGACTATGCAACATTGAGCACAAAAGAAGAGAAGGTGGAGAGCCAATATGTCCGAGAATTATGGCACAAAATACTTGGCCATTTGCATCATGGTACTTTAAGGATCATACAACAGATTTCTACAGGCCTCCCCAAAAGAGGACTTGTTGATCGGGGTAGCAGGGCACATGCAGTCCTTGAAAGGATCCACTTTGATGTATTGGGATCTTTCTCGACGACCTTCACTGCCAAGAATATGTATTATGTTATATTTGTAGAAGATTTCTCACAAAAGTGGTGTATCTATTTCATGTAGAAGAAAGACCAGACATTCTCCAAATTTGTTGAGTTTAAAGCACATGTTGAGAAAGAAACTAGCAAGAAATGTGAAGGCTCTCAAGAGTGATAACTGTGGTGAGTACGTGTCGAATGAGTTTAAGATTTTTTGTGCAAAGCCTACAGGCATTCAATGGGAGTTGACAGCACCCCATAACCCACAATAGAATGGGTTGGCTAAGAGGAAGAACAAAAGTATTGTGGGAGAAGCACGAGCGAAGGTTCATGACCAAATCCTCCCTCTACACTTAGCGGTTGAAGCATGCAACACAATGTTCTATTTGTAGAATAGGATTCCTCACAAGATTCTTGGCATGAGTACACCAGAGGAAAACATTTCAAGGAAGAAACCAAATATGTCACACTTCAGGATCTTTGGATCATCAATTTAGTGTCATGTTTCCAAGTAAGAAAGGAAAATGCTAGAGCTGAAAACAAAGTTGGGCATAGTTTTGGGGTACAGTGACACACCTCACAACTATCTTGTGTACTTTCCATCTCTCACGATGACAATGGTCAGAAAAAATGTGAAAATTGATGAGGAGAAGGAAATGAGGTGTTCTCTTAAGAGGAAGCTTCAATTGCAGCCTAATCAGGAGCTTTTGGCTCCAAAGGAAGAACCTCGGGAGGTTGTAGAGTAGACACAAGCTAAGGAATGGAGAGTGGAGACCTCCACTCAAGTAGATAAATCCAAAGAAGGAAGGAAGCAAACCAGGGAAGCTGACAGATTATTTCAGGATGCTAGAGAGAATGTGGGAGCACCCACATCACAATGCAGGCAGAGGAGGTCACCAAATCGATACACTAGAAACATGGCTCTAATGAGTGAGCTTGTAGAGACATAGTCATCCTCATTTAAGGAATATGTAGAGAAACCTGTATGGGTTGATGCTATGGTAGAGGAATATGATTCCATTTTTAGAAACAATGTTTGGGAAGTGGTCCCAAGACCATCACACAAATCAGTGGTTGGTTCGAGATGGCTTTACAAGGTAAAGCATGGAGAATATGGGAGCATAGAGAAACACAATGCTAGATTTATGGCCAAGGGGTTACCTTAAGTGGAGGGAATCTACTATGTGGATACCTTTTCTCCAATAGCAAGGTACTCATCCATCAGGTCAATTCTAGCATTGTCAACGTAGATAGTGTGGAAGATACACTAGATGGATGTGAATACAACATTCCTCAATGGATTTATTAAGGAGGAGGTGTATATTGAGCATCAAGAGGGGTTTGAGACATTTTACAGAGAGGCGCATGTGTGGAGACTCAATCATGAGGAAGGGATTCCATTAGAAAATATGAGAACATCATGAGGAATTTTCAGTGTTGGATCTGCAATAGTTTCTTGATACAACAGGAAGTGGAGATGTATGGAACTCGGCTCAGCAGAAGCAGAGTAAATGGCTGCAAGTCAAGAAACATGTGAGGTTATCTGGATGAGAAATATTCTTTTTAGGTTATTTGGTCAGAAGATGGATCCTACTGTGATTTAATGTGACAATCATAGTTGTATCAAACTCTCTGAGAATCTTGTATTTCATGATCGATTTAAGAATATCGACATCTAGTATCACCATTCACGAGATTGTGCGCAGAGGTGGATTATGTCGTTGCAGTACATTCCGATAGAGGAACAAGATTCATATATATTGAAAAAGGTTTTTTCAAGAGGAAAATTTGAGTTCCATAGAAGCAGGATTGGGGTATTTGATAATCCATTTCTTGCTGAGAGGGAGTGTTGAAAATGCATCAAGAATATCTAGTTTTGACTTTGTCTTGGTCAAACTAGATTATAATTTGAATTTCTGTTTTGGCAGAATACTTGGAGGTAGTTAACTGAGGTGACATGGCTCTTCTCACTCAATTAAATCAGTAAATTTGAGTTGGAGACACTTTATTTTAGTTCTACATGATTGATTTCTAATTTGTAGTAATCTATTTCAGTTAATTTGAGTTATTATCATTTTAACTAGTTTTAATTTTGAGAAGAACTAGTGGATGTCAAGTTGTGGGTGTCGAACTTCAACCACGTTGATGATCAACTAGTTAACTGATCAATCGACTCAAAATAATTGTTACATGTAGAGAATTCGAGTAGCCTAGTTGAGATGGAGATTCCAAGGTAGTTTACTATTAGTTGTAGCATATTCCCATGTGTACAGGTGGTGCATGCAGTGAGATAATGACCTAAGGCTATTGCACAATTCCTTTGTGTGAAATTCCTAAAAAATAGGGGCAATTTCCCAAGGGAACAATGCAAGGAAAAAAGAGCTTGGGAAGGCTTGAAATTGGCTAAGTGTTGGGCCAATATTAGTCAGTCAGGCAAAGGGATAGACTATACACTTGCAGGGTGTGCTCAGGCTTGAGCAAGCATTGTATTTCTTCTCTATTCTTTGATTAATGCAATACAAATAATAAGGGGTTTTGAGCAGTTTCTTTCCCCTAGATAAAATTTCTGTGTACGTGTGATGTTTCCTTTTGCATATCAATGATTCTTGTTTTAGGTTGTGAATTAACTTCTGCATATCAATAGAGTAGCTTCAAGTCTTGTGATCTAGCAAATTTCATGAGCGATATTGAATCTACACATTAATTTCTACAGGGTGTGAATCAGTACTGTGACCAAATTAGACAACTATTGCCAAATTAAACTCTTTAATCTACTTAATGAGCATTCATGTAATAAACATCATAAACTAACATCTAAATCATACACATATGCCACATATAAATACACCAATTTTCTTTTGTATTCCTTTTGAAAATACAAGCTACAACTTGCTATTACATCACTGCAAGAAAGATCATATTTGTAGGTTTATCGAGCTGCCATCTAGCAGAAGATACCACTCCTTGATTTATCAGTTACCTCTAGAAGGAGCTACCACCCCTAATTTATCAGTTTTATTCAACCAGCTCACAAAATAGAAGAAAAGATAGATTAATGACTTACAAATTAGCCTTTTCGAGGGGGAAACCTCCTTTGCATTACATAAATGAACAATTCTTGGATGATACAAATGATAAGACCTCCCTAGTATATATAGGAGTCTAAGGGGTCACAATATAATCAGAGCCTACAAAAAAATAATAATGTAAGGGCACAACAATAGCAATAGTGGGCTTCTATGGGGCACAACAATAACAATAGGGGCTACACTAACAATAACAATAAGGGGAATACACTAGTATTATAGGGACCTAACATGACCCTCTCCTTCAAAAAAGTGTTGTCCTCAATGCTTGAGTAGTTCCATATGCTTCTGTATAAAATTCTCATCCTCCCATGTGGAATCTTTAGCGGGTAAGTTCTTCCATTTAATGAGATACTCTAAAATTAATTGATTCCGTAGCTATCGAGTTCTTGTTTTCGCGATTGCTTCGGGCTCAATATTCTTCTTATTAATAACCTTCTTTAAGCATGAAACATGGAAAACTGGGTTTACCTAAGAAGATGCAAGCAACTCCAATTTGTATGCCATAGTACCAATATTTTGCAACACCTTGTAAGAACCATAGTACTTGGGTGATAATTTATTATCCTTCTTAGCTTTCTTGAGGGACATTTGTTTGTATGGTTGTAGCCATAAAAATACCCAGTCGCATCAAAACTTTTTTCAATACGATGTTGATCTGCATCTTGCTTCATTTGATTTTCCACTAGAGTGAGGTTATCCTTTAAGAGTTGGAGAACTTGTTTTTTATGCTTGATGTGATCTTCCACTGCTTGAACCTTAGAATATTATCTTAAACTTGATGTGATGGATGGTGGATGATATCCATAAAGTGCCATAAATGGGGTCATTTTTGTTGCAGTGTGGAAGGAAGTATAATACCACCATTCAAATAGAGGTAACCACTCGACCAATTGTGTTTGTTTATCAGATACAAAGCAATGAAGATATCTTTCCAAACATTTTTTAACTATCTCAATTTTTCCTTCATATTAAGGATGACAAGATGAGCTATGAGTTAATTGAGTACCAAGACACCAAAATAATTCCATCCAAAAATTTCCAATGAAAATGGATCTCCGTCACTTACAATAATATTTTGGTTTCCATGTAGCTTTTGAATTATTTTCATAAATGTAGTAGCAATTGTAATGTCTTTCAAAGGATGAGATATTGCACAAAAGTGTGCATACTTGGTAAGTCTATCAACTACCACCATGATGACATTCTTTCCTTTAGACTTGGGTAAATTTGTGATAAAAATACATTAATAACTCCTCCCAACGCTGACTTGGAATGGATAAATGTTGTAACAGACTTGGGGTCTTAATTGTATCAACTTTATTTTGTTGGCAAACCAAACATTCTCCCACAAACTTTTGAATATCAGATTTAAGGCCATCCAAAAAATTCCTTTTTTACCTAGTGGTAAGTTTTTAAAATATTGAGTTCCCACCTAAGGTGGAGGTGTGCAATTCCAAAAGAATATTTTCCTTGAGTTGGGAATTCTTACAAAGATATAAGCGATCTTTGTACCATAATGAAACATTTTTCGAGTTAAATGTATCAGATGTACTAGGATCTTACTGCAACTTTTGAATGAGTGTCTACACCTCTTCATCATTCTTCCATTCATCCCTTTCTTTGGTTATCCAATTAGGTTGGATAATAGAAATGGAACAAAGCAATGCTTCCACATCCTCATCCTTTCTTGAGAGTGCAACTCCAACAACATTTTGCTTCCCTTTTTTGTAGATGATTTCAAAGTCATAACCCAACATCTTTGTGACCCCATTTTTGCTACTCTTCTGAAGATAATTTTTTTTCCAAAAAGTATTTAAGACTATCATGATGTGTCTTTACCTTGAAGTGTCTTCCCATTAGGTAAGGTCACCACTGCTTTAGTGCATGTAGTATTGCTAACATTTCCTTCTCATAAATATGTTTGTGTAAATACTTTCCTTTGATTGGACGACTTTCAAATGAAGTGGGTTTGCCTTCTTGCATTAAAACAACACCAATTCCACTTCTTGAAGCATCACATTCCACAATAAATGTTTTTGTGAAGTCTAGCATAGCTAAGACTGATTCTTAACACATTGCCTCTTTAAGATGTTCAAATGCCTTCGTTGCTTCTGGAGTCTAAGAAAATGCATCTTTCTTCAGTAATGTTGTTATTCTCACATAATTCTTAACAAACTTGTGATAAAACCCTGTCAATCTGAGAAATCCTCGAAGATGTTTTATGGTTGTGGGGATTTTTCATTCCTTAATGGCTTTAATTTTGTTAAGTTCTACCTAACACCCTCATGAGATACAATATGACCCAAATGTTCCACCTCATGTACTCCAAAGAAACATTTGGAGGATTTTGCATATAATTGTTTATCCTCCAATAGTTTGAGCACACTGTCAACATGTTGAACATGATCCTTCCAAGACTTGTTGTAGATTAGTGTATCATAAAAAAAGACTAACAAAAAATTTCTAAAGTGTTGACAGTTTTGGACCTGCCAACATGTCAAGGGATCTCCTCGGTGAGAAGTCCCAACTAGACCTCAAACTGTTTGGTGCAGGAGTCCTAGGAGTGGGTTATACAGTATCGCCTTGACCATGGTTGCATGCAGAGGTAAGTAAGATGTCCCTATTGGTAGAAAGGGTGTGACATATGCAGCAAGTCAAGGAAGGTGCATGAATGGTTCTAACACACAGAGAGTGAGGTGAGTGCGCCCCCTAGAAACCTATGAAAGCACGAAGTTAATAAGGGAGCACATGAGCAAATATGCATCACAAACTGGAAGGCAAGTAAGCTAGAAATCCAAAGTGATGGTTAAACCAATATCACATTTCAGTAAGATTCATACATACATATACAGAAAGAGTGTATACACACGTGTAAGCAAACAGATGCATATATTGTTTAGAGTAAACATGATAGCTGAAATACAATACGACATATGCATGAAACATATTGGCTCTGTTATATTAAGAAGTGAAAGTTCCAGTCATACAATACAACCATGACCAACCACTAGTTCTGACAGCGGAACGTTACAATCACTGCCGCCTGCTCCTCCAAAGAGATATACTAGCTCTGCACAATGGAGAAGCCAAGGCTCATTACAATACTCTCCAAGCTTTCTCTAAGATACTCCTATCGGAAGCTTGGCTGACAAAAATCCTATACAATGAGTTATGAGGGACTATATATAGCAAAGGGTAGGGTAACCCTTGACATTCCCCTTTGTGACAGTTCATATACCCTCATCACTCTTCAACTACTCTATGACTATTACATTCAACTGTCGACACTTGAACTTCCACTTGACAAGATGTTACATACAATTTGCACATGTACCCATGTGAGACAAAATAGGCTTGAGCAAGCCATGCAAGAAATCACTATGACTCAAACAACTTTAGGAAGACCAACTCTTCGACATCCTCAAGATGATCGACAGTAGTGAATTGAAGCCAAGCTCAGTAGTCTGTGATGGTGTCCATGTACTCTGTGTTGACATCTTTTTGGAAACAAACTCTTGCATCTGTTGCATCCAAGTACACTGATCTGGCTCCTCCATCCAACTCGTCTAATAACATGTGCATCACTGTCTTGAGTGTAGCCAGACAAACGACAAACTGATGCACGATGTCTACATTGATTGCCAAGTCTGCGTTGGTGGCTATGTGCATAAACTCGTCATTTTACGAGTCAAGCTCCAGTCGGACTTGTGCCTTTGTCTTTGCCTCAGTGAGTGTCCCAATAAATGGAATCGCATGTGCGCACACAACAGCATCCATGCTTTTGAATACCCATGCATGGGAAGCTTACAAACTAGTGATGAGTTGCAAGAGTTCTTCATAGTTTCAAATCTAACTCCGGATATGTGCCTTCAACTCAACCACTCCATGCTTCATCATCTTAGGCAAGTGTAACGAGGCTCCCTTGTATCTCATTGTCCATGTTTGCATTTGGTCAACAACAGTATGCAAGTTTGACAAGATATGTGCTCTCCTAACACATCGTTGCTGCCAACTGTTGAGATGGAAAACTGCCTTATGCACGGTACCAAATTTGGAGTACAATGCCCTCATGACTATCTCAAGGGATGATACTTCTTCTAGTATCTCCTTCTTCAAATCTGCTCGGGCGGATGCTGTAACCATTTCTCCTCCCTTATTGGTCATTTGTAACTCCTTATCCATTCGCTCATTCTCCCCTATCAAGAAGCGAACGCTCGATCTAGTGGCTTCGGCATATGCTCTGGTAGTATCAGTCAATTCCGTTGGATGCTTGCGCACGTCAAATACGTTCACTCATTCCTCAAACTACACAAGAGATGTGTGGTCATATGGAATAGACACTCTGTGTGATTACACAACTCTATGCCGCGACTCGTCGAATGATATGATGTGCATCTCTTCTTCCAGATTGTCTCCAAGGATCTCAGTCTCTCCTTGATCGCTTGGGAGTTGCTCTGTTTTCGGATCTGATGAATATGATGGGTCGATCTCTTGGTGGCAAGGCATGAGGCCTATGTATTTCTCTAACTATTGCTGCTCCATCTCTATATCCATCTGCTCAAGTGCTCATTCAATCTCTTGAGAAAAGTCCTGCTCCTGCGACTGCTCACCCTGCCTACTTGGTGCCATTTGTTCATATGATTCAACTACCCGTACGGGCACAGTTTCATCTGTCTACATGTTTTTCCCCCTATTGTATCTATCCTTGTTGCGCTTCCTTCTCCTATCTGCGCAGCTCCTGTTTCTTCCGGAGTTTCTACTTCAACTCATGCAACTCCTTCATTGTTTCCTCCATCCTCTATTTTTCTCTCTTCATTTACATGTTCCTCCTGTCACGTTGTTGCCTCTTCGCCTCTATTGCCAAAGCTTCTTTCTGCACAAGTGGGCCTGCTCTAAACTTTTAGCTTTGTTCTGCATCTGTATTGCCGACAATATTTATTTTGCCTTTGTTGCGCGTTGGTATGTTTACCTCTGTTGTTGTTGCTGCTGGTGCTTTCCTGGATGTTGCTTCATGCTGCTTTGCTAACCATTCCATAGCAATTCCAACCATTCATTGGGCCTAGAGAATTTGTAACAATATATCCACAGGTCTTCCTCTGCCTAATGACATGCCTCGTGGATCCACTAAAATTGTACTCTCGTACAATGATCTTTCACAATACAATGCGGGTCATACGGATTGAAGTTTTGGACATCGAAAGGATATTTCTTGATCTCCTTCGTTTCAACATATTCATGCTTGATGTTTCGTATCTCGTACAACTCGATCCGCAACGGAAGAGTGGGCCAAGGTGCCTTCTTCATCTGGTGTAGCCTAGCTGACAGTCCTGTCGAGATGTGGTATGATACTTCTTGCATGACGAACTTCTCCATGCAAAACTTCAGAAAAACATGTGGAGGATTCTTCGCGATGTACATCTGTATGAAGGTGCAGGACAATGAGGCATACCAATACGCTATGTCAATCTTTGCCTCCATTGTTGCCTTTGACATGCAAGGTGGATCCTGCTCAAATATCATATTATACACCGGGGTGAAAAAATGATCTAATAGATGTGTGATAACTCCTTTGACACCGCATTCGGAAAACAGTTTACAATAATTATTTACAGAGGTTTCCGCCAATGTCCATGCCCACTTCATGCCCAGGAACTGCTGATGGGCACAAATTGCATCCAAGATGAAAGTGGACATGTAAATTTCTGTTTGCTGACCTTTGGGCAGTTGCTAAGTTCCTGTGACATGTTCCTTCAACCTGTGAGCAAACATGTCAGACCAGTTTCATGCTTTTCCTTCACTAGCTAGTTGGTCCAACGCGATCACCCAACTCTGTGGGAAGGTATCCGTGCTCTCTTGGCCATACAAGCGACATGCAAATATGACTATGTATTGATACGCCTTCCATAGTAAATTCATCTTGTAAATCTGGTTGGGTGTCATCCTGAATTTGGTTGGCTCCTTTACCGAGTTCTTCAAGATATCCCTGGAGTTTCCATTGCTGCTGAGTATGCTTAAGGGTGTCTCCATGGTGATCATTGGCTTTGATAAATGGTACATATGCCGATAATCTTATGCCCTGAAGGTAGAAATCTTTGTCCCGTTGACACTGCTCAATGTCATCGTCTTAGGATCAGTGTGCGAGACGATCTAATGTATCATGTCTGCGCATGGGAATGTGGGATACCTACATGCAATCCAGTACAAGTCAGCCTTGTGAATGTTCACATAGAATTGGAAATTTTCGACATATCCCCAAATGTGCATGAGAATTCATCATTGACCTCTTGCTATTTCAGCTTGATGTCTGTCTACAATCAACTTGGTGTCTTCATAGATCAACAAACTCATAGACACCCGCTCAACTGTTGCTCCAGTTGCGCTTACATTGATGTCCTTTGACCCTGCTCTCTTAGAGGCCATTGATCTTAAACTGCTGAGAGATGGACGAACACCTGCTATATCTGGAGACATGGTGACATGCATGGCAAGAAATCTGTTTGTTAAAACCAAACCAAACTTGAGGGATGACATGCAACACACCTAGGGGCTGACTGGAAAGGATTGTACAATTTTCACTGGGAGTTCAGGAGACTGACTGTTGGAACTGCAAAGGGTAGTCCAGACAATGGGGAGGCTGGTTGAATGCTAGAATTGCGCAATGTGGAATCCATAGTGTCCTGTTGGGTATTGGGATTGTGCAATGCGCAATTTCAGCTAGAAAGTGTTGCAGGCCCAACGACTGCATTGCACAATTTTCTGGACCAGCAGTCACTGCCTCTCAGAATTTCGCAAGGAAATACTGGAGGGCAGTCACTGGCTAGAATTTCACACTTTCTAGGAGGAAGGCAAAGCCTTCCCTCTCAGAATTGCGTAATGTTGTCTTGGTGAGGGAAAGTTCAAGCCAAGGTTGCCCAGCCCCACCAATGCCCAACTGAAAGCAAATGAAGATATGAATGCATGGTGATACTGAGTGTAAGCAGGATTGAATGATCATGCATGCAAACAGTGAATGAAATATTTAGAAAACAGAACAACATGCATGTGTGTGAAACGAGTCGTTGAATCGGCGACCGCTCATGCAAAATAGTGTCATGCATGTGACAGAAGTGAGATGCTAAAAAAAACGGAAACGGTTCTTGTACAAGCTAACATGCATGAAAATGAAAACAAGTGTTCACAGAAATCAAGTAAACAACACTCACACAAGCCAAAACACAAAAAGAAATAGAAATGTTGCAAAAGACAAGTTAAGCGAACTTACCTGGAAGTAGCTGAGATGGATTTTTCGAAGACTCCTGGATGTGTTGTGGGATGTCAGAGCTCCAAGATCGATGTGAAGAATGAGCTCTAAATCTTCGAATAAATAATTTTGTGGCTTATGACACACATGCCACAAATCTAGGAAAAAACAACACTTGGAGGAAAGTTTCTAAAATGATCTTTGCATGTAACCTCCAGCTGCTAGAAATAGATCCCTAAAATATAGGGATGCTTTTTGCATGTTACTTTTTTCTATTTCGGGAAAAAATATCCTATGCATGCAAGTCAAGTTCCCTTGGTCCCGAGTGGAACCGGTCAACCTGAAGGCACATGCAACAGCCTACTTGATTGAGGGAGATTTTTGCACAATTTCCAAGAAGAAGCTGGGCTGGTTGTCCAAAGGGATTGTGCAATTTCTAGGAGGAGCAATTGGCTATTGCCCAGAATTGCGCAATTTTTGGGCTGAGCAGCACTGCTGGGCCAAATTGCGCAGTTTTCGCTGGGAAGACTGTTTGACAGGCTTGCGCAGTTTCTAGGCCCATCAGGCTTCTAGTCAGGTTTGCCCAATCTTTGGATGGAAGGGTGGTTCCCCTTCAGAATTGGGCAATTCTTGAGAGATTTGTTCAGCCAGTAGTTGGACCAAGTCTAGAATGGCAGCCTATGAGGGGAGTGAAGGAATCTATCATGCACAGGCTGGCAAGCTGCTAGAAAATCACTGAAGCTCATGTACTTGATAGTGCAAGACATGCTGTTGGGGATGGTTGGTAGGGAAGCTCCAAAACGAAGCTAAGGAAAACATTTGGAGGGTGGTTGTAGCTGCTACAACACTTGGAGACACACTAGTAGAACTCTAGCTCTCTGAATGGACCTTATTCGTGAAAAGCAAGTCTAACATCTCTAGAAGTATTGTTCAGTTCTCTTTTCGTCTTGGTTTCCACACTTGCTTGATTATAAGATGTAGCATTTTCCAAGCCCTTGGTCGGTTGACACACATTCCAAGCCAAGTCAACACAGCTGTTTTGACTGGTGTGAGGGGTATATTAGTGCATAAGCAGTATGGTCGTTAGAGTTTTAGTTCCATCTCTGGTGTTTCTCCTCTGCCAGCAGGCTTGGACAGTACCCCGGCGGAGTCACGCAGGAACACAAGCATCGCTCTGCTGCCATCGAGCCTGGTTAGTACCCTCGCGGAGTTACTTACATCACTTATCTACGCAGGAAGCCTTTCTCTTCTTTTGTCTTATTCATTTTTCATTTTTTTCGAAAATTTTCACTTTTTCATTTTTTTATTTTTCATTTTTATAACTATGCATAACACTTATTCATTTCAGAGGTGGAAGAGGGATCCCGACTTATTGAGAGCAGAAAAGGTTGTTCCTTCAGAGAAGTAGTTTATATATACCTCTAACATGCTTGCTAAGGTTTCCCCCCTCACCTTACTCTACTTGAATGAGATGACAAGGATTAACCAAAAAAAAACCAACTAGAGTAGGTGACACTAGTTAGCGCGCAAGCATTATGTTTTCACCAAGGTTCACTTCAAATAGTACGTATTTTCCATTGACGTATCATGGACTAAATATAACAATTTCTTCATACAGAGATAGGATGACAAATAACCAAGTATTGATAACTGCACAAGTCCTCTTGTACTTTACCTAGCTTGTTTCAAGAGCCGCACACATTTTCATGCGAAACTAAGCTATGAACATAAAAAAGCAAACAAACACAAAACAAAGTGAAAGCAGAAGTAAGTGTGGAAGCAAAGAAAGTAAGCAAACAACATGCAAGAAAACAAACATGCAAGGTAAGAAGCAAACATAGACGCAAGCAAGCAAACCAAAAGAAAAAACTACTCCTACTCTAAGCTAATGGTGCATGGGCTTGATCACGTGAAGTGATACTTCCAATGTAGCCATCGGCGCATTGGTCGACCCATGGTAGTGAAGGCATGGTTTGCGAACAACACAGTTGTGCAAACCAACAAACATGAAAGATATAAAAATCAATACAAGAACACTCCAAGTTTAAATGTGTCCACAGAACATAAGTGAGTGCAAGTGCATGACATGCAATCCGTTATCATAGTGCTCTGCGACACTGCGTGCAGTTGTTAAGCATTTGCATACTCTTGACTGTGACATGTGATCAAATGAAAAAAAGAAATACAACTTGTGTCATGCACGCGTGCTTGCTATGTAAGATTCCTCCAATGCATGGGCAATGGGATCGTGTAGTTCGAGTGGAGGAAGCATAATATGTGTGTGATTGACCTTCAATGCATATAGATGAGAGATGAAGAGCCTTGGGTGTTTCAACAATTTCCCGATTGAAAGTGAAACCAACGTCAGGACAACGAGGGCCTCACATAACCATTAGCTCGGGCTGAAGTACCTCGACAGTCTGTGGGGTTTCGACTTCATCGATAGATAGATCATCATAAACAGGTGGCTTCAAAAATCAAATGTGATAGAATCATCATCGTGATCGAATATGGGAGTAAATAGATCACGACAGCTATGATCAGCAAAAACAATGATTTCATCGACATCTTCATGATCTGTTGAATCAAAAAGAGGGGTAGATGAGAAGCGGAAAGATTCACCCTCTGTGTTTCTGGAAAAGGTAGATGAAAAATCAAGTGGATTTTCAGGGAATAATTGATCCTCTCCGTTGTCGGATGATGGACTGACATCCAGTGTGTTCTGCAAATGATCAACAATGGGTGCATCATTAGATGGAGATACACATGTTAAATCATGGATGGCAGAATCACCAAAGATGTTAGGAAAAAATGGAGGAGGCACGGACAGAAGGGAGTCATCCTTCATCGAGGATTGATTCTCAAGCTCTCAGTCATACTCTTCATGAATGAAAATGCAAGTTGGTTGTGGAACACCAACTCCTTCGATAGCTTGATCCTCGTTCACAACAAGTGTAGAGTCTAGAATGGAAGAACACAAAACAATGCAATCTGGAGGATCAGTAGAACACAAAGATGGAGGCTGAGGTAAAACAATCATGTGACAACCCATGGGCTTCGCAACCAAATCTGCGTGAAAATTGAGAGAAGTGATGTTGGGCGGATGTGACCGTTGAAACGATGTGTGTGCATGTTCTACCACATCACTTTGCAGTGGTGGATTTTTATGAGGGGGCAACAGACAATCATTTGTGACAACTACCATGTCCGTCTATGATTGTGCAGCTCCATCACCAAAGTATGCTGAGTGGGGCTTGGGCTTGAAATTCTTCTTGGGATTCTCTTATTTGTTAAGGCAGTATTCGAATCTGTCCCAAAGATATGGAAATTTCATCTGACTTTTCAGAGCTTGAAACTGCAACACACGGAAGCGTTCCCAAAATTCTGTAGGCAATTCATGTAGGGCCTTTTGTTGTTGTAACATTTTTTGGTCAAGAGGTTCTAGATCAAAATGATGGAAAGTAGATTCAATGAGATCACAAAACTGGTCAAGTGAGTGCACACTGCCAGGAGGCAGACTGCAGCACCACCATTGTGGGGATTCACAAAGTGTGTATGATAGCAGCAGACTGACCTCTTCTGCATAGAACTCGTCTGCATTATCAAGGAATGCATAGAAGTCTTCTAAGTACTCATGCCAGGCTACTTCACCTTCACCATCATACGTGAATTCAGACAAGAGATCAAAAAACTCCCTCGTGATGTTGAGAGGTTCCGCATGTGAAAGACATCATGGAGGGATGAGTGATAGAATCCCTAATAGATATGCAAAGGTTCAAAACAGGATGAGAGGACACAGCTTGTCATTTGGCCCTCCTTCTAGCGCTAGAAATGTTGATGGTGCTGGACACACCAACATGTCAGGGGATCCCCCTGATAAGAAGTCCCAACTAGACCTCAGACTGTTTTGTGTAGGAGTCCCAATAGTGGGTCGTACGGTATCGCCTTGACCGCGGTTGCACGCAGACGCAAGTAAGATGTCCCTATTGGTAGCAAGGGTGTGACATATGCAACAAGTCAAGGAAGGCGCATGAATGGTTCTAACACACAGAGGGTGAGGTGAGTGCACCCCCTGGAACCCTATGAAAGCATGGAGTTAAGAAGGGAACACACGAGCAAAGATGCATCACAAATTGGAGGGCAAGTAAGATAGCAATCCAAAGTGATGGTTAAATCAATAGCACATTTTAGTAAGATTCATACATACATATATAGAAAGAGTCTATACACACTGTTGAAATGTGGCAACAAGAATATTCCAATTTAATTTGTCCTTGAATAAAATTGGGAATTAAAATCAAATTTAGTCTTAATAGCTACTTGGAATTAATTCATTTATTTATTTTAAATTAATTAGTTGGAGAAATTCAAGTTAGAAGTCTTTCTGAAGTCATGCAAGAGTTATCCCGTAAATTAAGGAGATAAGATTGAGTTATATTTGAGCTGTAAATAGTTAACTTAGTTTGCTGAGTTGAGTCTAGTTAAATTAGTTCCAAACTATTTGAGGAACTAATAATGAGTTAGCAATCAATTGATGCATGCATGCACTCAACTAGTGCTACTCCAGTTATTCTGAGAAAGACCCAGTTGAGATTAAAGTCAAGGACAGTGTACTATCAGTTGCATGTGTTTTCTCAAAGAGAAAACTCATGCATGCAGTCAAGGATTTAATCCTTGAGGATTGCGCAGTTTTGAAGGGAGATCATCCACTTGGTAATAGGGAAATCATCCACAGGGAAATAGGAGCTTGGAGGGAAGAGAGGAAGGTTGGAGAGAAGCCAAGATTGCTTGTGAGCATCTATGAGGATTGTATTGAGAGCTGGCTAGCTGTGAGAACTAAGGCTTTGTATAATTCCTATGTATTTCCACCTTGTATGATAATACAGATAGTGGGGTTTTTAGCTGAGGCTTTCCCAAAAGTATTTTCATGTGTATTGTGCCATTAATTCTTCTTCTTCTGGTTATATTTTTTAGCTCGATCTTTAAGCTTCCGTGAATTGATAATAGAAGTAGGTTATAGTATTCTGCTTTGATTTATATTGCATTATCGGGAATGAATTTCCACTGGTACTTTTTCGATCATCCATGCTTCCAGCCCAATCAGCATTAGTGTAAGTTGTCACTGTAAGAGTTGTGATTTTGGGATACCAAAGACCAAAGTCTGGAGTTCCTTTCAAGTATCTAAGAATTCTTTTTACAGCCAACAAATGGGATTTCTTAGGAGTTGATTGAAATCTTCCTACCATTCCTACTTCTTGCATAATGTCAGGTCTTGTAGTAGTTAAGTATAGGAGAGCTCCAATTATTGGCTTGTAAAGAGTTGCATCTATCGAGGGGGATTCATCATCTTTTCTCAATTTGCAATCTGTGGTCATTAGTGTGCTCATAGGTGCACAGTCTTCCATCCCATATCTTTTGTTGGGTGTGGAGCCTGATTATCTTCTGTGTTCAAAGGTATTGCTGCATTGGACCCCAGTTCGAAATGGGGCAGCAACGCCACTCGTAAAATATTCACTACAGGGGGGGTCTAGAGGGGGGCGACTACGACCTTTGGGGAGCCTCCCTTGGCGGGGGGTTTCGAGGGCGCTGCCCTCGAAGCTAAAAATAGATGTAAAATTGCCTTGTAAAAGTATAGTAATTTCTACTCAATTTGGGGCTGTTCATTAGGCGGATGATCTGACGGTAGAACTTATGTTTATTTTAGGGTTTTTTTCCTTAGAAGGAAACCCCTCTCTTTGTATGAGGGCATTGTATTGAGTCTGTGTAATATATGTGTATTCTCCGAGTGAGAAACAGAGAGGTGAGACTGTGAGAGAAAACAGAGGATATTACAGCGAATCTGCTGTAGATTGTGTCTCTTCATTTTGTTGGATAATAGAAAGGAAGGACTGGCTGTTTGGGGTGGACATAGCCCAAACTGGGTGAACCACGTATATCTGTGTCTCTCTTGTTTTATGCGTTTTCTGTGTTTATATTTTTGCAATATTTTATGTGTTCCATTGCTCCGTAATAGGAACCATTTGTTAAAAAAAAATTACTTCATAACATAAATAATTAATGAGAGGAATAAATATAAAAATAACCAGCAACAACTATAAACACATAAACACAAATGTTTATCTGAGAAAACCCCAAATCCGGGGAAAAACCCAACCTAATAAGATCTCATTAGCATTGGCCAAAACCCTGCCCAATCCGACCAAGTGAGCCTTCACCGCTCACCTCCAGGTCTTGCATTACAATGAAGTCCTTCCAGCCTTTTTTTAGCTCCATTACATATAATACCAAGAGCAGAATACTATGGGTGCACAATACCATGTGCCCCAAAACCATCACTGTTTAACCTGGTCAACTTTGACTCTATCCTGAGTCAAGTTTACCTAACAATTCCCCCCTTAAACTTGACTTGGGGTTCCTTGACTAACTCCAGCCAAACCTGCTAAGTGAGACAATCCCGCTCACTCTAGCTCTTACCCCCCTCAGAGTTTTTACCTAGGGTATTATTAACCCAACATCCCCCTTATCACCTAGGTCTAACCCAGACTTTACCGGTGATCACCGAAGGGTACACATGCATTACCAGGTTTTACAGTAGTATGCCCATTTACATGCAATAATTTTGACTTCATTAATTTTTATTTTGTTTATTGCTAGTGCGATTCTAATCCATCCTCTCTCAATTTGATTTTCTCAAAAACTTCTATCAAACCGCTCCAACTGCGAGCCCGACGAGAACCTCATAGATTCCAGCACCGGTGGCCTCATATAGTAGAAAACGAACAATTTTCGAAGCCGCATGAACAATTTTCTTCTGCTAACCTTCTTTAAATAGCCGCATGAATCCTGAACAATTCGTCGCATGAATCCCGAACAATTCGTCAGCATGTTCCAAACCGGTAAATATCGCAAATGCACTGCGATCCCTAGCAGTTACAGCACTATCTTTCGCACATTCTCCTCAAGGTTCTTCCACGTACAATTGTTCCACCATTATTTTCCAGACCCAGATCTGTAAAAAGGCTGCATTGATCTCATCAGGCACTATAATCAAAGAATCCCTTTGAAGCCAATATCTAGCTCTGATACCAGTTGTTAAAAAAAAATTTACTGCATAACATAAATAATTACTGAGAGGAATAAATATAAAAATAACCAGCAACAACTATAAACACATAAAAACAAATGTTTATCTGGGAAAACCCCAAATCCGGGGAAAAACCCAACCTAATAAGATCTCATTAGCATTGGCCAAAACCTTGCCCAATCTAACCAAGTGATCCTTCACCGCTCACCTCCAGATCTTGCATTACATTGAAGTCCATCCAGCCTTTTATAAGTTCCATTACATATAATACCACGGGCAGAATACTATGGGTGCACAATACCATGTGCCCCAAAACCATCATTGTTTAACCTGGTCAACTTTGACTCTATCTTGAGTCAAGTTTACCTAACATATTTTAAGCATGTCTTTAAGATATTTTGCTTGAGATATGAACATGCCTGCTGTGGTTTGAGATACTTGTAGTCCAAGGAAGTAAGATAATTCACCCATCATTAACATTTCAAAATCTTTTGACATATTTTGAGCAAACTCATGGCTCATCTCATCATTATTTCTAGCAAAAATCAAATCATCAACATAAACAAGAGTGACTAGTAACTTATCCTCGTGCATCTTCATGTAGATATTACTTCCCGCCACTCCCTTTTTTAAGCCTTGTTGTCGTAGATAGTGATCCAATATTGCGTACCAAGCTCTAGGAGCGTGTTTCAACCCATATAATGCCTTTTTCAACTTACAAACAAAATCTTTTCTTTCTGCTAGATCAAACCCTTCTGGTTGCTCCATGTAGACTTCTTCTTTGAGTTCCCCATTCAGAAATGTTGATTTTACATCCATTTGATAGACTTAGAATCCTTTTGAGCAAGAAAATTCCAATAACATACTTATCGCTTCCATACGAGCTACCAATGCAAAGGTTTCTTCAAATTCGATTCCTTCAATTTGTGAATAATCTTTACAAACAAGCCTTGCCTTATTTCTGATGAATTGTCCATCTTCATTCATTTTGTTTTTGAACACCCACTTGGTTCCAATTATATTTGTATCCTTTGGAAGAGGTACCAGCTCCCATGTCTCATTCTTATCAATTTGAGACATTTCTTCTTCCATGGCTTCCACCCAATGAGGATCCTTGCTTGAGTAAAAGTTTCTGGTTCTATCATAGATAGGAGAGAAACATCACTTTTCCTCGACATACTTGTCATCCTTCTTCGGGTTTGTATCCCCTCATCTACATTGCCAATAATCTTCTCTTCCGGGTGAAGTTTTTGGAGGAATTTTACTTTTGAAGGAAATTGAGATGGTTCTTTTTCCTTTTGTTTTTCTTGATCTTTTTCCTCTTTTTCAGGTTCTTCTTCTCTTTCTTCAATGAGGGTGTCAAGTTCATGATCTTCAATTTCCTTTTCTGGAAGGGCTTCATCAATTTTCACATCAATTCTTTCCACTATTTTTCATAGTCGATTATTGTAGCACTTGTAAGCTTTGCTCCTAGTAGAATATCCAAGGAATATTCTTTCATCAACCCGAGAATCAAATTTTCCTTGTGAGTCATCATTGATCTTTATGAAGCATTTAATTCCAATAATATTGAAGTATTTTACTAAAGCAAATCTTCCTTTCCATAATTCATAAGGAGTCTTATCATTATTTGGTCTTAGTTGAGTTCGATTCAAGGTATAAATTGTTGTCCCTACTGCTTCCCTCCAAAATTTTGGCTGCAAGTCAGCTGCTAGTAACATTTTTCTTGCCATTTCTTGAATAGTTCGGTTTCTTCTTTCAACTATCCCATTTTTCTTGGGTTTTCTAGCATCAGAGAGTTCTTTTTCATGTACTTTACAGAATTCATCAAATTCTTTTGATGTGAATTCTCCCCCTCTATCCATTCTAAGACATTTAATCTTAGAATTCTTTTCATTTTCTACAAGATCTTTAAGATTCTTAAAACATTCAAATGTTTCAGATTTATATTTTATGAAATATACCCACATCATTCTAGTATAGTCATCAACAAATAAATAAAAGTACCTTTATTCTTCGAGTGTTGGAGTTCTAGTTTGCCCACATAAATCTGCATGAATGATCTCGAGAGGTTTTGATGTTGAGAACTCCTTAGTCTTGTGGTTGGTTCTAGTTTGCTTGACATGTTGACAGGGGCCAAATACAGCTTGATCTGGTTTGAACATCTTTGGAATGTCCCTTACTGCATTAATTTTTCTAATATTGATCAAGTTATCAAAAATTCTATGCCCTACTCGTTTGTGCCACAGCTAGGTTTCATCTGTTTGACTTAGGTAACATTTATCTTCTTGAATTTTGTTCAGAATGTAGATGTTATCTAATGTTCTGACTCCACAAGTTCTCTTGAGGAAGAGTTCCTTATTTCACAATATTTAGTGCTAAAGAAAACATTATGTCTTTGATCACAAATTTGGTTCACACTCAATAGATTGTGTTTGAGCCCGTCTACCAACAAAGCATTTTGAGCCTTTTCTTTTCCATTAATAAGGGTAACGGTTTCTTTTCCAGCAATTTTGGCAAATCCAATTCCAAAGGATACATTTCTTTCCTTTTTGTTCAATGAGACAAACTTCCTTTGTCCCCTATCATATGTCCGGAGCACCCACTATTTACAAACCTATGATTTTCATCACTATGACACATAGAGCTAGGCCACATTTATCCGTATTGGGATTCTCATCTTTTGCTTCTCTTCTTTTGAGGGGGAAATTTTTTCATTATGTCCATTATCATTAGATAATGAGAAAATTGGATCAAATTTGGCCAAAGGATCAAAAGAGTTGTAGGTCTTGATTTTTCCTTGCCCTTTGAGACCACATGGTTTGTTTGTTTGATCCTTCAATCTTGGTGCTTCATTATTATGAACCATGTAATGTTTAGCTTGATGACCAAAATTTCTACAATAATAACAATGCCCAAAAAAGATAGTTTGGTACCTGTTGTAATAGCCATGATTTGAATCAACATTCTTCCTTGGATTTACTCTTTCTTCATTCTTTGGATTTGATATGGACCTTTGGTGAGATGATTTTTCTTCTTTTGGATAGCTAGAAAGTATGTCGGCATAGATTTCTTGCATTATCCTTAGTACTTGATGATTCTCCTTTAAAACCAATCCCGGATTTTTCATATTGAGGTTTTTGAGCATTAAGGATATTGTCAAGTGTTTGAGAGCTTTCCCAACTCTTTTTGACTTGCTTCAATTCCTTCCTTCGAGATATTATTTCAGCTTCACGATTTTCACAAATTTATTCCTTTTCTTTTAGCTTATTTTTCAAGAGGTTTTTCCTTCTTTTTGCTTCCTCCTTTTCTACCTTGATAGAAATGATTTTATTTCGTAATTTCTCATTTTCTTCAATGGCACTCATTAAAAATTCATCTACATTTCCTTCTAGTCCTGAATCATCATCATCATTTGTGAATGCCATGAATAATACTTCTTGGCTTCCAGCATAGTCATTTTCTTCATTTGATTCATCATTACCTCCTTTGCGATGAGGGAAATTTTTAGTTGATTTCTTTTTTATGACTACAAATTCATCTTCATCAGACTCATCTTGCTTAGAGAAGAAATTTTTCTTATTAAGCCATTTCTTTTTGTATACCATCCTTTTAGAATCCTCCTCATCATCACTATCATGCTTACGAGGACATTTTGCAACATAATGACCTATTCTTCCACATTTGAAACAAATAAGAGGGTACTTACCTTTTAGCTTTGATCCTTTATTTAGTCTTCGTACAAATTGCGCCAATTCGGATTTAGAATCAGAGTCATCACTGCTGGTATTCCATTCTTTCCCCTTTTTTGATTTTGAGGCCTTGAATGTTGCATCTTTGGAACTTGGGATTCCTTTTCTCATCTCATTGGCAATGAGGATTCCATGAAGTTCATCCATATTGAGAGTATCTAGGTCCTTCATTTATTTTATAGCACTTACTTTGGAGTCAAATCTGTCAGGGAGAGATCTTAAGACCTTTTGAACAACAGTGCTTTATTCAATATTTTCTCCCAGTCTTTTAAGATAGTTGACCACTTTAGCTACTTGGAAAAAGTATGATGCAATATCTTCTTCATCATCCATTTTCAGACTTTTGAATTGTCTTCTATGAGTTTGAAGCTTTGCCTTCTTAAATTTGGAGTCCTCGTCATATAAGCTAACTAGCTTGTCCCATACTTCTTTGGCCGAGTCTCAATTCATGACTTTTGTAAATTTAGAATCAATGATTCCACTAGTGATGGAATTTAAGGCTTTTTCATTTACAATGTAAGCCTTCCTTTGGTCTTTATCAGTTGGAAGAGTGGGAGGAGTAGTGTACCCATTCAAAAAAGAATGCCAAACTTCATGTCCAATGGACATTAAGTAGTAGGAAATTCTTTTTTTCCAAAAAACAAAATTTGTGCCATCAAACAAAGGAAGCATTCCTAACACTTCTTGATTTTTCATTGTGACTAAGAATCCTTCTTCCCACTGTTAGGTTGATTATGAAGAATTTGGCTCTAATACCAATTGTTGGAAATACTAAGAGGGGGGTGAATCAATATTTTCTTTCAATTGTTATTATTGCCAACTTGATTCTTCACAATTTAATTAGAGAAATGTATAAGAATAATTTTAGTGAGTATAAAAGAATAAGTACAATGTATGACAATTATTGCCATGCACCAACTTGGTCTTTGATGAGGCTTTGACCTCTAGGGCTTCGACCCTATCTTGTCCAAGGCACCGACCTTGAGTTTTGGAGCACCAACTCCAAGGACACCAATCTTGGTTTTAACAAAGAATGTAGATAGAACTTACATGAAATGCTTCATTGTCTAAAGGCAATCCTCCTTCACAGCTCATTGTGTTATCTTCAGTTCAAGATTGCTTGACTTCACTATGTTAGAGTTTACTTTTGTTGTGATGGGGAGATTTCAATTTTCAAGGCTTCATTAATAGATGTGTTTACTATAGTCACAGCTTGAACCCATACACAATCTGTATAACAAAAAAAAAAACACAGTCCAAAAGGTACAACAGTCAATAAGATTATAACAGGTTCCACAAGTTGAGGTCTTTTGTCTCAAGTTTAAATGATTTGCAATTGTTCCACTAAAGGGTATGTAACAGGAATCTCAAATACACAAAAGAAAAGGTCTGCAATAAATAATTTACACAGGTTTGAGGTGTGTCAAAGTTAACCTAGTTCTGTTTGCAGCTAGGAAGGAGCTTATCCGCAGCAAATAGACCATGTTCAGTCCGTAGTATGATCCAAAAGTCTGAGGCTTATTCCTTGTGTTCAACTGCACTAAAATATCTTAAATTGTCTCTTCCAACCACCCTAACACAGTTTGTAGTCATTAACTTCTTAACTGTAGTCTTCCACAGGAGTATACTCCTTAACGTATAGTTCACAAGATGTGAGCTTGTTCTATATTCGTTGTCTTATCTTGTCCAAGTTCCTTGTCTGTAATTTCACTAAATTGTTGACAAAAACAGAGGTCTAACCTCTTATATATATACCTATTTGTCCTCACAACAAACAGCCACGTCCACATGCAAGCCGGCATGAGTTATGGAGGTAAGGTCGGCTCAATAACCAGAATTAATTTCCTTATCTTTAAAAATTCATATCTCTTAGAATATTTGGAGTTTCGGGGCATGTAATAGCTCATTAGAAAGCTTAAAATATTCTCTAAAATATGGAACAGGTATCATGTTCAGTGGCTGCCTCTAAAGAGTGAGAAATATGTTTTTATGAGGCTGGTCAATAGATGGTGCAAAAAAATAAAGGATAGTGGAAATTCTTCATGGATGGGCTTCACGTCATCAAGGGAATATTTAATCATTAAGATCATCAAGTGTGGCCATCCATCATGGTGTGGTTGACACTTCTTCAATGTAGGGACACCATCATGTCCTTGATTTCCTTCTTCATCACCTTGTCTCCTTCAACAATATTGGAGGTTTGTCATGTCATCATCAAATCATTAATGGAGGTAGGGCATGTCATCATGTTTATGTCATATAGAAAATCTTCCAAGTGTAGTCCTCTTTTGGCATCTTCAAGAATATTTTCCATCCAGTCATTTCTAGATCAACGATCAACTATTGACATCAATGACAACCTAGATTAACTTACTCACCCCCAGTATCAAATCACAACACCTTAATCTTCCTTCCTGTCTGGTTCCCCACAAGAGCCTTGAACTCTTGAAACCAATTGAATACATCATCCTTGGTCTTCAGGAAGTAGATCCAAGTCTTCCTGGAATAATCATCTACGAATGTCGCAAAATATAATGACCATGTGATCAATGTCACATGTTGAATTTCCATGACCTTGGGTCTAGGTTAGAGTCTTAAAATAATTGATGGTACCAAACCAAGAATCTTAACCATAAACTATGTTGCACAGCAGAAATATAAAGCAGTAAATCACACATGCAAAAAACATAAACAACTTTTTAATTTTTCAACACAACTTCGTTATATTAACAACATGTTTAGGGCTCTCATACCAGGGATAATGGACCTTAGTACCAGATACAAAACTAGGGCTTGGTGTCCTTCCATCGACAACCAATCTTCCCTTAACAAGATACTCTGACGATTTGGCTGATGTAGTCGACTTCACAGCTCCCCTTAGTCGTACCATGTACCTTCCTGGTCCCTCAACTCCTGATCTGCATCTCATGCCTCTATCAATGCTCGAAGTCCAGCTGACCACTGAATCTCAACTATCCGATATTCTCACTAGTTGATTGTTCGTCCATCAACACATCAACACATTGAGACTCTTGTCGAGTCGTTCACAGCTCCACTTGTGAAAAACTCTCAATCTTCCCACTACTTCTCCTCACCTACTTAGGGACATCATCCCACTATGGTCTTCATACGCCGTTCCGATGAAGAACAACATAAGGCACGGAGGGCTGCCATCTATCACTACAAGATTTCCATCTCCCACAATGAACATGGGCTAGGAGGACTACCCATCATTTTCTATATAATTCCTTCTCCATACAAAAGTCTCGGGCTCCACAACTTCTCCTCTGGTTTTTCAACCCTTGAGTTCAACAAAAGCCTCTCTCGCAACTACCTTTGTCCATCAAGGTGTTGCTCACCGGGCTCCAACTTGGGCACAATCATGTTGTCCTCCACAAGACTATAAATGCCCAATCACATCCACACTTGGTCTTCTCTCATGCTGCCCTCCAACAGTCCACAACAGACCAAGCCCACGTTGTAGCATCTGCTCCTAGTTAAGGCATCCCCACACCTAGGAGACCCTTACACACGACTGCCCACAGAATTCACCAATCTGCCCTTTGATTCTGCAATAGAGGAGCTATTGCACAAATCTGGGCATATCAATGTGTCCTTGCCTAGGACACCAATGGGCTCCTCCAAACAACTCCTAAGGCCTCCTATAAGTAGCCCACAAACTGACCTAAGCAGTGGTCAACACTTTGACCCAATGCACAACAATATTTTGCTACAAGTTTGTTTCTCAATCATTGTGGAATTTTTCACTAGTGTAGGGAATCTAATCACCAGATCTTCCCCTCTTCCTTGACTTCCACAGGCTTCCCTTAACTGATCTAAAACAGATCTAAACTAGGATCCAATACTTGCAAACATTCACTAAAATACATACCTTTTTCCATTGTTTGAAGGTTTCTCCACCGTTGCAAACTAGGGCATCATGACAATCCCTTTCCCAGCCCTTATTCCTACCCATAATTTCCCCTAAGGATTGCGGCTATCCTTTAGTGAAAGGATATCCCTCCACGCTGCAATGTATGGGCAGTTTCTAGCCCTTAACAAAGACTATCCTCCCTGTTATGACAACGGTTATCTTACAACCCTTCAAACTGCTTGCGGTAGCCTCTTTTGAGGGTTGTCCCACCACAAAAACCCTCAAACAAACCCCTCCTCCTCCGTCCTTCACTCCAACATTTCGATGCTCCTGAAATGCCTCCAAAACAGGCCTGTGAGGAGCCTCCTCAACTCGGCCTAGCCTCCAGCGCTTTGGTCTTTAAGACAGCCCTTTTCTCGGACCTATTTGCACCCTCAAACCAATTTGCACTCCCCACAGCAACTCGACCTCCAACCTGGGCTCTCCACGCTGTCCTGAAGTGACCTTATCCACGTTGTCACAAGTCCTCTCCTTACTGTGGCTAGGGCATAGAAGTATCGCTCTCCACTGAGCTATTGCGAGGCAAGTATTTCTCTCTTTTTGGATGCACTAAAACACTCCAAAACACCTTGTATTTATACACATACAAGGGCTCAACGAATTGATGAGGAGACCCATCTATTGGACTCCTTTTACACCAAGCCTACATGACTTGGTAACCAATAATTACCTTGTCAACTTCAAAAATTCATTTCTCTCTAACGAAAACTCGGATTTGGATGATTCTCAATCCGTTGGAATCATATCGTCAAGCACTATCATCCTCAGCCATCACATGTCGTACCTCCAACACAGTTTTGTCCCAAATCACGACGGGTGCAAAACCTCCAAGCTTGGATCTCAAGCCCACAAGCTCATTTGTGGCGCTTTGACCTCCAACCCTTAACCACTAGGGCTTGGAGTACCTCCCAAGCTACACAAATCAACACTCCCTCTTAGTGAGGGAGGTACTTCCAAGACTAGGATGTAACCATCATCATCCGGCGACACTAGCCCATCTGGTATCCATCACTGCAACATACCCTATAGATGAATCCGACAATCTCAGTAGTAACTCTACCTCGTCACATTTGAACCTGAAGATCTCAAACCTCCATAGGGATGCTCCCTCTGAGGCTAGACTCCCTCTGAGCCTACATGATCTCCATTGGCTCAGACCTACAAGCACTCATCCTCCTAGATCAAATACTACTTGTGCAAATCCCTCCAATCTCATATATGCAACATGACGATCCGATGAAGACTCTAGCCTACCATTTTGTAGTCCATCACTTGAAGCCATCTCAATCAACCTGATCTCCTCCATGCCAAAGAAACCCTCGATTTGTCCCAACCATCCATGATAAGACATAGGAAGTCCATGATCTACAAACCGCCACACAACATACTGAAGTGCACCAGGTTCACCACTGATCCACTAGAACTCCCAGCCCATCTCATCATGTAGTCTATCAAGACCACATCTCCATGTCTCCATCTGAACCCTTTGCTCCATGATCCAAACACCCACAACTCCCTCTGAGTTGCTTTGTTGTGCACACTTTGATTCATTGTCCCTCAAAGTAGCTCAGATACCCTCTGATACCATGTTGAATTTCCATGACCTTGGGTCTAGGTTAGAGTCTTAAAATCACTGACACTACCAAACCAAGAATCTCAACCATAACCTACTTTGCACAACAGAAATATAAAGCAATAAATCACACATGCACATAACATAGACAACTTTTTAATTTTTTAACCCAACTTCATTATATTAAGAACATATAATACAACAGTTTAGTGCTCCCATACTAGGGATAATGGCCCTTAGTACAAGATACAATATTAGGGCTTGGTGTTCATCCATCAACAACCAATCTACCCTTAACAAGATACTCTGACCATCTGGCTGATGTAGTCGACTTCACAGCTACCCTCAGTCATACCCTGTACCTACCGGTCCCTCGGCTCTCGACCTGCAGCTCCTACCTCTATCAATGCTCCAAGTCCATCTGACCACTAAATCTCAGCTGTCCAATCTACTCACTAGTCGATTGTTCATCCATCAACGCATCAACACATCGAGACCCCTGTCGAGTTGTTCACAGCTCCACTTGTGAACAACTCTCAATATGCCCATTGTTGCTCCTTGGCTACTTAGGGACTTCATCCCACTATGGTCTTCCTGCACTTCTCCGATGAAGACCAACATAGGGCATGGAGGGCTGCCACCTATCACTGCAAGATGTCCATCTCCCACAATGAACTTGGGCTAGGAGGACCGCCCAACATTTTTTGTAGAATTCCTTCTCCACACACAAGACTCGGGCTCCACAACTGAGACTCTGGTTTGTCAACCCTTGAGCTCAATAACAGCCTCTCTCAAAATTGCCTTTGTCCATCAAGGAGTTGTTCATCAAGCTCCAACTTGGACACTATCACGATGTCTTCCAGCATACCATAAGTGCCCAATCACATCCACACTTTGTCTTCTCTCACGCTGCCCTCCAACAGTCCACGACAGACCAAGTCCACATTGTATTACCTGCTCCTAGTTAAGGCATCCCCACACCTAGGAGACCCTTACACACGGTTTCCCACATAATTCACCAATCCACCCTTTGCTTCTGCAATAGAGGAGCTATTGCACAAATATGGGCACATTAATGTGTCCTCGCCTAGGACACCATCAATCCATCATACATGGGTCCATCTGCAACATACCTTGTTGTTGTCCTCTTTCCTCTCAATCTAATGTGTCTGATGTCACCTTGGATGCTTGGTAGGCCTCCTAATAGTCCACGTGGGCTCCTCCAAATAACTCCTAGGGCCTCCCACAAGCAGCCCACAAACTAACCCAAGTAATGGTCAACACTTTGACCCAATGCACGATTCTCGATGCGTTGGAATCGTATCGTCAAACACTATCATCCTCATCCATCACATGTCATACCTCCATCACGGTTTTGGCCCAAATCACGATGGGTGCAAAACCCCCAAGCCTAGATCTCAAGCCCACAAGCTCATTTTTTATGCTTTGACATCCAACCCTTAAACACTAGGGCCTGGAGTACCTCCCAAGCTACACAAATCAACATCACAGACATAGGACCACATATATCATAATGCACCAAGTTTCGAACACCCTTAGACCTAGTCTCACTATGAGGATATGCATTATTGGCCTACTTGTCAAGTGCACACCCTTTACACACTCCATACCCCTCCACCCAGATCTTTGGAAAACCAGTAATCATCCTTTGCACCATCAGAAGATATTTGTGGTGTATATGTCCCATCCTCTTATTCCAAATCTCACTTTGGCCATCACTCTTATGGATGATAGCCTTCACCGGGTGTTCTCTCAATAGATAGAGATCTCTCTCCCTCCTATTGATCACTCGCTTCTTGCTGAGATTGGTCCCTTTCAGCCCAACAGACACTTCACCTCCCGTAAAGTTGACCTTCAACCCTTTGTTTTCCATGGTCGAAACTAAAACAAGATTCTTCTCCAAAATCGGTACATATAGCACTTCGTTCACCTCCATGATATTGTTGGATTCCAGCTAGAACTTGATACTCCCAGTGCCCTCGATTACATACTTGGTCTTGTCACCAAGCTCCACATTTGCATATCTGGGTCCCCTGGTCATGTTGGTGAAGAAGTCCCATGATCTCGTCATGTGATGAGATGCTCCACTTTCCATGAACTAAACACCTATCGTGACGGTCCCAAAAAGAAAAAAATACTAGGGAAAAGTTTTTATCAAACTTCTCTACCATCTCCTCCATCTGTGTAGTAGTTGTAGTAGTCTTACCCTTGCCCTTCTTTTTGTTAGGACACTGACTAGAAAAATGCCGAAACTTATGACAAGCAAAGCATTTGACTTTGCTCATGTATTTTTCCTTCTTGCTCTGTGAAGATGCTCCTCCACCCTGGTTCTACTTGGCCTTCACTTTTCCCTTCTTTTCTTGTGCAACAAGAGAAACCTTTTCCTTCTCCTCACCACACTTTCATTATCCTCTAGTTAATGAATTTTCCTAGATTTCTTCTAGATGAAATCGTCCCATAGCCAGCTCCAATCAAGAAGTTGTCGACAAGAAATAATCTCGTCCACAAAAGTGGACCACCGCTTCACGCACCCCTTCAGAGAAACTTTAATGAGATCTTAATCATGTATAGTTTCCTCCACAACTACAAGATCATCATTAGCCTTCTCGACTCTCGTGAGATAGGAAGCCACTGTTTAAGATCTACTCATTTCAATGTTGTTTTAATTTTCCTGCAACACTATTTTTATGTTCTCATTTGTACTATGATAAAGACCAGTCAAAGCTATCCACATCTGTCTAGTGGTGTCCTTCCCTGATATGTGATGAATTATATGATCCCTCATACCATCCAAAACTATGCATCTCGCATTCATATCCTTCGTTTTATGTTTTTCTACTTGTGTCAAATCTGAAGGAACCTGTACATATCCGCTTACTAAATCTCAGAGATCATTCATCTTCAAAAACCAAGTAATGCACTCCTTCCAGGGGATGAATTTTGATACCCCATCCAATTTGTCTTCATATCTCATATTGTCTAATGATTCCAACTTTTCATATCAACCATGGCCACAAAACTCAACTGCAAAAATATTAATAAATAATAGTGTTGCTACAAAAGGAAAATCTTTTGTTGCAAACGATCAAGATCTTAAATCTCTCTTTCAAAGTATTCTAGATTGCTCTAATACCATGTTAAATTTCTAATACCATCTAAATTTATTTTCTCACGGTAATTTAATTTATAATAAGTTGTTTTTCATATTAACCCTCAGTTTGTTATTTGTTTACCCAAATAATAATTGAATCATCGAAAAATAAAATCACTAGTATCCTTAACTTCTAGAATTAAAAATATACAGCATAATAAAAAAGAGAGATCAGTCACACATTGCAAAAATTAATTAAGCCACAAACAATTTTTCGTCATTTCATTATCAGGAAAATATGGATTTCTCGACCCATAGAGATACAAGGAAAAATACAATATGGAACTTGCAACTTAGCTCCCTCGTAATGAATACGGCCCAGATAAATCGGCCTCAATGAAATATTCCTCCAGCTGAAGTTGCTCTGAAGAAATCGGCCTCTGGCAATCATATTTGTGCCCTTCAGAAACTCGATCTACGCCCTGGCATTAATGGGCATTGGAAAAACCCAATCACTCCAGCAACTCAACTCCTCCATACAAACTTGATCTCCTTTCGGAAACTCATCCCTACAATCTCCTACAACTCATCCCTTTTGGATTAGTTCAAACCCACTGGTACTTCTCCTCCTCTGTGTACTAGTCACTGAGCCACTCGCACTACAAACAAAATCGCTCTCTCTCTCTCTCATGATGACTTACTCACACACTTTTTATCTTCGTTGTGTCTTCACCTCCATCATTAGCCTCTATTTATATTCTTCGTTGAGTCCAAATATCTAATCCTAATCTCCTCTCTAGAAGCATCTTGAATCTTCCTTCTAAAAACATATTGAAGATTCCTTCTAGAAACATCTTAATGATTAACAGTTGAGATTATTTCTAAGTCACTTAAATAATTAAATTATTTATCCTTATAAAATAACCCAATATTCCACAATAATTAATTGACTTTAATTATTGTACTCTTGCTAAAATAAACTTAGGAAAGAAAACATAAATCGCTAGAAGAGGCAAATAATGTCTTCCACATGCTAAGACACCAAGCAATTGTAGAAGACATTCCAATGCTACTCACATCAACATCAGGAAACCAAATTCTCTTATGAGTCTCTCAATAAGCTTCTAAAGCATGTTTGGAGAAAGTGTGATTATCTAGCTCAAGATGCACAAGGAGCATCAGGAGGAATTGCTTTCATATGGAATCCCTCCTCAGCCACTCTGGGATTCCTTTTCTCTTCCTAGAATCCTAACTACTAAATTTCAACCCATTGGCTCAACAAATTCAATCTTTATAACCAATGTATATGGCCCTAGTATTAATGTTGATAACAAAGTTATTATTCAAAATCTCCACTATGTTTCAAGGCAAAACTTTTGGATAATAGGTGGGGATTTCAACATGATAAAGAATCTCAATGAATAGAAACATGGGATTCGCAGGCTAGATGAAGGCCCTCTCTTCAATGAGTCTATCAACAACTCAAAAATTATAGATTTGGGCACTAACAACAAATTATACACTCAGAATAACAAGCGAAGGGGTGGCTCTCAAATTACTTCAAGAATTGACCAATTCCTCATTACAGAGTCTCTCTTTATTTCAGGTATAAACTTTGAAGCTTCGAGTCTCCCTTGTTACGATTTAGACCAATGGGATATAGAACTCTCTTTGGACTAGATTGGTAGTCCTCAGAATAGGTCATTCAGATTCGAGGCTTTCTAGTTAAGGCATCCAAATTTCCTCCCCAATATGGAAAAATTGTGGAAAGAATCAAGAGACATTCCCGGAACCCTCATTTATTTCTTCCAATAGCATCTAAAATATCGAAAATCGAAAATCAAGGACTGGAACGCTAAATATTTTGGCAACGTCTATAAAGAAAAACTAACACTAGAACGAGAGAGGGACACTATCCAATAAACAATAATATCAAATGATTGATCTAAGGAATTGGAGCATCAAGAAGTTATTACTCACCTCCAACTGGATGAAAGGTTGGAGCAAGAGGAAATCCTTCGGAAACAAAATCTCGAGTTCAATGGTTAAAGGAAGGGAAAAAAAAACATTAAATTCTTCCATATATCTATGATCAATCATAGGAACAGTAGAAAGATTTTAAGCATCAAAACATCCAATCAACAAAAATTAGAAACCATGATGACATCTCAAGAAATTATAAATAATTTCTAATCCATAGCATGGAAACCATTCCAAAAAAGAGACTTGTTATTACAAAAATAACAAAGCACATTCCAAACCTTGTAACCAATGAGCAGAACAACCCAAGTCCTCCTAAATGAAATCACCATGCAGTAAGTGGAAGAAATTGTCATGGATATGCCTAAATGCAAGTCATAAAGTCCTTATGGCTTCACAACCGATTTTTACCAAGCTTGCTGGAATATTCTTGCACATGATGTTTGGCAAGTGGTGTAGAACTCTCAATGTTCATCCTCTATCCTAACAACTCTTGATGTGACTTTCATCTCTCCCATTCCCAAAAGCTATTGGTCTGAATCTCATTCATATTTCAGACCCATTGCCCTACGCATTGTTATCTACAAAATTATCTCTCTAGTCATTGAAAATTGACTAAAAACCATCCTCCCCTCACTCATCTCCTTAGAGAAAATAGGATATGTGGAAGGAAGACAAATTGTGGATTGCATTATTCTAGCCCATGAAAACATTCACTCGCTCAACTCTAGTAAGTCTCCAAGTATGCTTATCAAAGTTTAAATGTCAAAGTCCTTTGATAAATTACACTGGGAATTTATTTTCCACATGCTCACAGCTTTTGAGTTTGCAAAAAGATGGATTCATTGGGTTCTTTCCCTCATCTCCAAAACTTCCTTTTCCATCTTAATCAATGGCTCTCCATCTCCCACTTTTGTCCCCTCTCGAGGCATTAGGCAAGGAGACACTATTTCCCCTTACATTTTTCTCCTAATAGCTGAAGGATTGGGCAGATCCATGAACTCAACTAGCAATTTGTGGACAATACTCTTCTATTGAGTATCCCTACTATCAAAGAAGCAACCACTCTCAAGAATATCCTTCAAAAATTTTATGATGCCTCAAGAACCTCCATTAACTTGGAAAAATCTCACATTTTATTTTTTAAGACCACTCTTGTTATCTAAACTCATATTTCTCGTTTGCTTGGTTTTCAAAGGAGATCTCTTTTGTCCAAATACTTGGGGAGGAGGGGCTTAATAGGAAATGATCTAAGACAAAGAATTTGGGAAAATCTTATCCTCAAATTTGAAGATAAACTTTCCTATTGCACCTTCAGATCGTGATTCTAGTATGTTTCTTAATCTTACTCAAATTTGTTCTTTAGTCCCTCCCCACCTATCTTGTCTCGACGATGGAAGCCCATAAATCCATCAAAAAAAGATCAGAAACATTCAGTGCAACTTCCTCTAGGGGGTGCTAAAAGAAACCAAAAATGGGCTTTAGTAGCCTGGAACAAAATCTATCGACCGAAAAAAGAAGGCAGCCTTGATCTTCATGATCCGAAATTTCTTAGTGAAGCCTTAAGTGCCAAAACCTAGTGGAGATGGATCAAAAACCTGGGTGCTTTATGGAGCAAAATGTGGAAACGAAAGTATTCCCCCCACACTCAAGAATCTCAACTCATCAAAATGAAAGGCAATGTTAGGGGTTCTCATATCTAGAATGTTACCTAGGGCAATAAACATATTGTTCAAGAGCATAGTTTTTGGGAAATCATAAATGGGAAGAATGCCTTGTTTTGGAATGATGCTTGGCATCAATGCAAAAATTAGCTCAAAATGAACCACTGTGCACAATTAGGGACTATCTTGTTTCCACATGCCAAACCTAGTGGCTCGTTATTGGGACTCACCCCCCCGCTCTTGCCAATGGCACAACTAGAAATCATGCGAGGAATGGCCAAAGCCTCCCTCCCATAATGATAGCACTATCATCAAGAAAAAATTAGCAAACATGATGATTGTTATTCAAGAGGGTGAAGATATTCTACGTTGGGGCTATTTTCCCTCAAGTAATTTCAATCTTCATGAAGCTTGCAACGTTCTTACAAGAAATAGCAATGAGGGTGATTAAAGAAAATGGCATAAATTATGGAATCTTAAGCATTGGCCCAAAATCAATCCTTTTTTGTGGCTCCTATTATGAAACAAAACACTGACATGGGACAAGCTCCAAATTTGTGGCTTTTAGAGCCCCTCCCCACCTCTGATTTGTATCCTCTACTCCTCTAATTTATAAAATATCAATCATCTTCTCAGTGGATGTAGTGTTTCTACTTCAATTTGGGACTGCCTTGCCATGTTTTTTTGACAGAATAATAAAATCCAAAACAATGTCCTCTCCACTTTACAAAACTGGCATGACTCTCGTTTCATTAATCCCATTGTAAACAGACTATGGCACCTTATTCCATAATTTTTCCTTTCAGAGATTTGGAAGGACTGAAATAGACAAACCTTCAAGAACTTTAGCACTTCTACAAACTTAATTTGGCAAGCTATTTTAAGCAAAATAAGGGCAACCATTTCCTTGGTCCCCTTTAGACTAGGAATGCAATTAGCCAAAAAAATCCGAGCCACTATGAGTCTCTCCCCTTATTCCTCACGGCAATCCCTCTTTGTCCCCAATTCTTTCTCGTCCAATCCTTCTTTTTGGTCCCCCCCCTCTAGAGGACTTCATCAAACTCAATTTTGACAAGGTCTTGAAAGGAAATCCAAGCCAAGCTAGTTATGGAAGAGTCTTTAGCAATACTACTGAACAGATACTACACATATGTGTTGTTGCCATAGGCCTCAACACCAACAATGTAGACGAAATTTGGGCTTTAGAACAAGGTCTCTCCATCGCTATTCGCAAGCAATTTCACAAACTTGTTATTGAAGGGAACTCTAATACTATTATTACTATTTTCTACAAAATTCAATGCGGATTCGATCCTTCCAAAGTCTCCAAAATTTGGAGGTTGGAAGATCAAATAGACAATATAGAAAAACTTTTGGCCAACATTATAGCTCCCATCCTCTCTCATGTTTGAAAGGAAGGTAATAAACTGGATAACAAGCTCACCAACTTTGGTCTCAGTATAACAGCTCACCCTCTTAACCAAGATTAGAGCCAGGATATTCTTGAATCCCTTCAATCCGTCAAGATCTAGGTACAAAGGACCTCATCCCCCAAGGAGGGTGCCCAGGAGCGAGGTGTATCCTCCTCATCTTGAAATGTTGACACCGCAATTAAAAGGGGGTTGCAACTCCCACCCCACCTGCAACAATGCATGCACTTTGGTCATGTCAATTGTGATGGAAAGAAGTTTGTATCAATGGAGATGTCATTCAAGCCCTATGGGAAGCAAAGGAGAGTACCAGAGGTATTAGTCGATGATCAAGGTGATTTCACTCCACACTCGAACCATAATTGGGATTGGATTTGCTTTGGATTTGCAACATCATTGCAAAAGTAGGAAGCCCACCATGGGAACTTCCACTGAATAGTTAAATGGTTCTTAGGGCTTATGCAAAGCTTAACTCTTTTGGATTCTCAAACTCCAACTTCCATTTCAACGTCCCTCTCCCAAGGATAATTGTTGCTTTTGGTCTCTGAATTATCGGTTTATTTGTGCTTAGTTTCTTGGCATTGGAAATACTCTGCAGCCCAAAGCATGCACATTGCTCAAAGTTGACCATGTCACAATTCTTTCCTGTTGTGATTATACATAGCTTCTCTTCATCAACGTCCATCAAAGCACTTGAACTTGTCCTCTCCATGGATGTCTCTCTGTGTCTTGTAACAATTTTCTTTGCTTAACTATGTTTCATCTCTATTTCTTTTTACAGAGTTATGTTCAATTGTGGGCTCATTGGAATTTGGGTTCATATCTCTTTCCTGGGTATTATAGCCACACTCCATTTTTGGTGCCTGGCATTGTTCTTTTGTCTCACCTTCTCTCAATGCATGCTCTTCACTTATGTCCTCATTTCTTTATTTTGTATTTGTTGTCTTTCCCATTAGGGGAATTTTGAGGTAAAAAATGGGCTCAAAACAAAAAATGTACTAACAAAATTAACTTTAAAAGAACCAATAGGATTCAAGATGGTGATTTCATCCTCAAAGGAAAATATTTTGGAGGGAAAAGAAGAAAACTATTTTTTTGGTGTATTTTTGGCTTATATCCTTGTATGCTTACTTGAATTTCAAGTGTAGACACCCATTGGATGTGGAATTAAATTCCACATCAAACGAGTACTCACTTTGCATATTTTTTAGTGGATCCACATCAAAAATAATTGAAAATATATGAAAAAGTGTGTTTCAACATCTGCATCCAACAAGTGTCTACTCTTGAAATTTGAGTGAACCTACATGGGGATAAGTCAAAGATACAATAATAAAAAAAGTTTTCTATATTTTTTCTTTAAAAATTCATGTCTTATTATTTTAACTATTATTTTATTATTTTCCTTAGGAGGCCCATTTTAGACCTCAAAATTCCCCTCATGCTTTCCACTTCAGATTTCCTCTTTCTTGGTCTTATTTAGACCTTCATCTAGGCCTCCCCTTGCCACTCTGCACAAGATTCCAACCATTCTCCCTTGTTTGGCTCTCCACATCACTCGCCTTCAATCTTTTCAGTTGCTCCTTCTATGTTGTACCCATTTCACGATAGCTTTTCTTCCACCTGGTCGTCCCCCCACACCTTCGTTGACTCCAAGGTCTTATTCCCCTGTCCTTTAGTCTATACCTTATTCTTCTATGCAGCAATGCCCCACAAAAGATCAACAACTAGATGTGGGGGTAGGTGAGGGCGTTCCTTTGCCTCTACCTAAATGGATAGCCATGTTGCCTCCACCTCCCAGTTCCATGCTCAAGCCCAAGCTTGTGACTCCTTTGTTCAATATCAGGAAATTATTCCAGAACTTGTTCGGCAAGAAATTGAATGGGTGGAAGTTAGTGTGCATCATGGCTAGTGCTTCATCCCAAACCCCCATGTTGATGTTGCCACTCACAACTGGATCCTTGATATAGGGACCTCCACTTGATTATGATTTGAAAGAAGATTTCTACGTGACTCAACCCCTAGGATTTGAAGTTAAAGGGAAGGAGCATAAACTTTGTAACCTTATCAAAGTTTTATATGGCTTGAAATAGACATCTAAGGCATTTGAATGAATACCTTAGGCATGTAGGTTTTCATTGCAATGAGTCTAATGATACTTTATATTTTTGAATGAAAAGGAAAAACCTAGTCATCATTGTTCTTTATGTTGATGATTTAATCATTACAAGAAATCATGAAGATCACATTAAGCAAGTCAACCAAGGACTTCAATAGGGATTCAAAATGACAAACTTGGGGCCACTTCGATACTATCTTGGAGTAGAAATTTCGCAACAACATCATCAAATCTTCCTTAGTCAAACGAAGTATGTTATAGAATTGTTGAAGATGTTTAACATGGTAGACTATAAACCCTCTCTTACTCTTATTGAGAAAAACCTCAAACTTCCAAATTTGAAGGGGTGGGAGCAAGAATTTGGTTAATAATACAACCCATCGATAGTTATTTGGGAACCTTGTATACTTAACTACCACGCATCCAAATTTGTCATATGCAATAAGCATTCGTTCATATTTACACAAGCATCTAGAGAAAGTCATTGAAATGTAGAAAAATGGGTCCTCGAATACATATAGGGAACAAAAGGTTTTGGGCTTTTCTACAAGAAAAACAACTTTATACTTGTTGCATATTCAGATAAAATTTTGCAGGGGATATTGATGACAGAACATCAACATCATGTTATTTAATGAATATGGGTTTAGCAATAGTTTCTTGGAGTTGTAAAATGTGGGCAACAGTGTCAAATTCTTTGGCAAAGGCAAAATACATCTCAGCTTGGGAAGCATCATGTGAAATTGTTTGGCACGTTGAATCTTGCAAGAACTTAGTGCTATTCAAAAACACTGACTACATTATTCATTGATAATCAATTAGGAATCAAAACAGCTAAAACTTCAATTTTCATAATAAAACCAAGCATGTTGACACCAAGTATCACTTCATCAAGACTCTCATCAACAACATCAAGCCAAAATATTTGTCCATCTAAACATTTTTACTAAGCCACTACGAAAAATAAAATTCATCGAGAACTTGTCATTTCTAAAACAAACTTCAAGATTAATGGGGGAATGTTAACCTCATAATACTAAAGTTTATTTAGTTAATTACTTAACTAATAAAGTTATTCTAGAATGTGTTCTCTAAAATAATAAAGTAAATTCTAGAATTGTTGCATTCCCTAAATGATAGATTGGCCTTGTCACATCATTGTCATTGTGATTATCCTTCAGTTGTTGATCAAGGACACATGGCATGTCCAGACAAAGCTAGAGGGGTTATACATATGCTATGCCTCTCACCCCTTATGTAATGTTTTTTATCTGATTAACAAAATTAAGTGTCTAAGAACACTTCTACTAAAATTATCAACATTGTCATACTTTCAATCCAGGTCACTAGTTCCTTGCTAAAGATTTTTTTCTCTTGACCATCAAATAGCTCTTCTTTCATCATTATTTCTTATCTTTAATTGTCATTGCCTTCCTATGTGCATCTTCTAGCATCTATATTTTTGAATAATTCAAGCACTTTATGAATTTATGAATCTATTATCTTTATTGTCATTGCCTTCCTATGTGCATATTCTAGCATCTATAATTTTGAATAATTCAAGCACTCTATGAATCAGGTTATGCAGTGTAATATAATTCAACATGATTTACTTTTTATCTTTGAAACCTTCAATTTTACAATGTAGTGATGGAATTCATCAACGCAAAACAAGACTCCTTGGCTATATTTCTACGTCAAGACCTACAATATAATCTTCAGATTATCCTTGATGCGTCCTCAATCTTTTCATTATCTCTCATTGAAGTTATCCCGCTATATTAGGAGTGCTCTAATGATCTTTAACTTGATTAAAGTAATCCTTTCCAAGTTAGCATGTCACCATGTGAAAATACATTTCAACATGCCTCAACTAGTTGTCAAGTATGTTAATATCAAGATCTTCATTGAAGGGAGTTACCCGTAGTCAAAACGATTGTTGGACTTTGTGAATTGAGCCAAAAACTGAACTTAACATTAATTATACTACCAATGTCCATAGAAGTGCTAGGTCTAGAAATGAGACACACAACTACTGAAATTTAACAACATTAATTGTTTCAAAATATTGAACCACGTTTGTAAGTCTAAGACTCCTCCTCGTCAACGAGGGGGAGAAATTGTTTGTAAGTCTAAGACTCTTCTCTGTCAATGAGGGAGAGGAATTGCCCAGATGGTCAAAAGTGGCTGGAATCCAAGTAAAAAAAATTCAAAAAATCTTGTAGTTGTAGAGGCAATGTTTGAATCATGTTTTTGATGGTGGAAATGGATTCAGCACCATCAAAACCGTCTAGAACACCTAAAATTTTGAAGTTTAACAACTATAATTTGGATTTACAAAAATCCTTGCTAGATTCTTTAAATATGACCGGAATTTCCATAACTTTCCTCGTTAAACTATACGTTATTAATATATAGATACATTTTTAGTTATAAAGAATTAATCTCAATTATAGATATTAGTTTTCACAACTTTCGAAATTATTGTGAGTGTCAAATTGTTTTACTTTCCTGACGTTTGAAGGGTCATCAAATCAATTTCTCAATCATTGTTAACTAGTTCAATTATGGAGTTGAGATGTTACGTCGGGTTCTTGAATAACCATCCTTAATGAAAATCAACTTGGATATGATATTTTATTTTTATTTTTATTTTTTTTCGGAAGAATCGATAACTGAGTTGGGTTACTTAAGCCAGGCCCATGTTCAAATCTAGCTCGCTGCCACCATAACCCTTATATAAGCTAGCACTTAGCAGGAACTTATGACATAGCAAAAATTGAGGGCAGCCCACCTAGGGGCATCTATCTTTCTAACTTTATCACAACATGCCAACATGTCACTTTAGGAGAATAAACAGTTTTCCCAACCACTCGAGCTAAACCCATGTGGCTACTTTGGATACAATAGCTAACCAATCAAAGCCGAAGTCAAATTGGGTCTTGGCTCTGCTTATCAATATTGATATCAACCCATGAATGACTTAAAATATAAAACTGACACAATTTCATTCATCACTTTACTCAATTACATCATGCTTATATAGGAATAACACCTAACTAATTCCTAACTACTCACAACCGATTCCTGTTCAACTGCTCATAACTACTTCTATTTCAACTGCTTCATAACTAACCATTTCTGCATTAGCATTATTCTCACATCCTCCCTTAATGGAGAAATGGATTTTCTACCATACCTAACTGACTTCTAGAACTTGTACTTTGAACATCTGCTGTATTCTCTAGATTGATCTAACTACTGCATTAACAGTACAGAGGGTAGTTGGGATTAATACCTTTCTACCACTCCCCCTTAATTCCAACTATATAACAAACTATATATTCTTAATGATGACGACTTAAACTTTAACTTGCCTGCTGGTCTAAGTCTCAGCTAGGCTTACAACAAAACATTTCATTTTTGTCTTCTTATTAAAAGGTCCATGCTTGTTCCTTTTCCATTGCTGGTGCAGTTTCATCTTCACCTTTTTGGGTTTCCTTATGAAATTCCTTTGCTCCTTGCTTACATACTTAACGTCAACAACCTCTTTTGGATTGAGAGGCAATGCAAGATCTCGAACGAGGTAAGTTAATTCATGTTCTCCCCACTTTCCATGAGGAACCAACGAAGGAGTCACCAAAATGCATTCATCTTTGAACATGAGCGGCCTTCGAAGAACATCCATGGTAGTATCCTCCAAAGTAGCAGTCATCTTGAAATTAGATCCAATAAAACTTTTAACAACCGGGCAACTTTTAATCTCAGTGATTTCTTCAACAGGGTGATCCTCAACAACATGAGTGATTTCTTCAGGGACATGATCTTCAACAACATGAAACTCTTTGTCAATGGACTCAAAAACACTGCTAATCCCAAACGGGTTCATGAGAAAATGATCATTAAAAGGATCATCGTCAAAAAAGTCTAAAATAATAGACATATCAGTTAGCTTTATCACACTTCAAACAAAACGCCTTTTCTACAGCCTCTCTCTGCAAAGAAAACCGGGCCGACTGAAAAAGAATATGACCACGGTGCAATGAATCACAGCAGTTTGTTCCGTTAATAAAACCAAGAATCACAGCAGTTTCTGCAAAGACCTTCACGCAGCACTCAACTGCTTTTCGAGGGTTTGGCACAACAGTCAATATGACACCAGAACTCCACGGCACGGAATAACACCTAACTAATTCCTAACTACTCACAACCGATTCCTGTTCAACTGCTCATAACTACTTCTATTTCAACTGCTTCATAACTAACCATTTCTGCATTAGCATTATTCTCACAGAATGCAAAGAAACTCAGCTATTGTTTCTGATTGCATAATGTTAAGAAATTAACCAAGCTACAAGATTAGCTCATTTAGAACTTCCCGAAGCAATGGGCCACATTACTGGCCAATTATGCACTTCTAAAGGTAAAGCTACTCGTACCAATAATTTTTCCCTCCTTTTCTATCATTTTCTTATAATGGAAGTACTTTCATATCAAACAAAAAGTCAATAGGTTGGGCAAGCACATGGAACGAAAAAAGAGGGTTAGAAGGTTAGACAAGCACATGCACTTTCTATGATATTAGTCTCATTCATGCACATCATACTTTAATCCTAAAGCTGTCCTGTACTTTACTTTGTGATGTTATTCCACATTTGAGCACATCAGTAATCCTAGACAAGTATTTCTGTATATTGTATCACATGAGAGATGGTTTGGTAGTTTTTTGTTTTCTAATTCCTGGAGCTGTGGCTTTGTTGCACCTACCCCTTAAACACTTACATTTTAGTATGATCTTTGCCGATGTTTTTATAATTTCATGTGACAAAGTCGAGGTTAGGTCTCTACAAATACAGTTCCTATTCTTGTCAGACGTTCGTATCTATTTGGGGACCTCTGGCAATGCAAGTACTTGCGTAATCACCCAAATGGAAGTAGGTCGGAAAGAACAAACAGGTTTTATACTAATGTTTCAATCTTTACACTTCATGATTTGAACATAGGAATCCATTCATTCTTAAGAGCTAAATAAAATTTGGGAAATGTTTTGTGTGCTTTGTGTTGTAGTTTACTGTTTGATTCACTGCCCGATGTGTTTCTGACATATTACAAGGTGACAAAGTTGTTTGTATTAAGGTCGGTTTGATTTCTGCTCATTTCACATGATCAAAGCAGCTATCATCACGGGTGCCAGAAACAACATTAATGTGGACTACTGGAGTTGACATTTCTTCTAGCTAACAATGCCGTGCAAGATTGCAGTTGCTATTTGGTAAAACTGTATAACATGGGTGTTGAACAAACTACCAGAATATGATTGGCTTGTAGCACTACTTAAAATCATATAGAATTGGATACAACAATTTAGCCACAAAGAAACCAGAGAATGATATAACTGAGAAGTGAAAATGTGGCACCTGCCTAAACAGTTGGTACATTCTTGCTGTCAACTCACGCCAAACTTGCCACATCGTTCGGCTGAGGGGTCAGTATTGTATACAAGTCTTTATCCTGGAAGTTTTGTTATTCATTAGAATTTGAAGCCTCTGAAGCTTCCTCCTCAAGGCTATGTAAACCTCCAAGAACTAGCAGGATGGAGTCGTGGGTCCATGAAATATCCTTCTTACATCTATGTCTAGTCCGTCATTCCAGTCACCAAAACTAAATCCTTTTGTACAATTTCTATGGGTGCTATCCAACCCCACCTTGAAATCTCAATGTAGCCAGCTTGAAAATAATATTTCCAGTAACTGTTTAATTATTCTGAATAATCTACATTAATATTTTCTCTTGTCATGTGGATGTGTGTTATGAACATTTCTCTGTGGATAAAAATTGTGAGACACAGATGGCCTATGAACCATTACCCACATCAAAAGTTATGACAATCTCAAAACTAGTTTTGCGGTGTAAGTCTCTACATTGATATTATAGAATCCTCTTACACTCCACTACTAATACCACCAGCACTCCAACACTGTTGTGGCCTATTCCTGGAATTTCACTCTAGTAATTCCACATTAATATTAATTACAAGCCATTACTACCAGTGTTACACAGGGATGTGTTCCTGAGAGTATGGGGCACACTTCCGGGGCATGAGTACTCAAAAGGGGGCGTGGGGGGCACATTTCCTTATGGGAGGGACTCAAGGAAATGCAGTAGGAAAGCGTCCCCCTCGGATAATGAGATATCCATGCTTTCCTTTTACCCAAGCCTGTTGTTCACTAGTAATATTAAGTAAAACAATAAAAAATGAAAAATAAAATTGATATCATCTTTTGTCTTTCACTTATTACTTAACTTTTTAACATTATCATTAATTGTTTCATGGTGTTTGAAAATGGTTCCAATCCCATTGGATTTCATATGGAGAAAGAAAAATTCAGCAAACTTAACAGTTTTCAGAATTTCAAGATTGACCAAATTGCAATGTTTCTATTAAATTTTATCATGTATAGGTATGGGATTGATTTTTAATCAAGAACACCAAGCCCTCTATGTACCCTGATGTCAGGGGTGTTGATTGTTGATTTTACAGACGGGCCAAGGACCACAATGATTCTAAGAAAATTATGGCTATCAAACCTGCAAAATGGAAGCTGTGACATCAGAACAATATCAGAGTTTTACTAGATATTCTGCAAGAAACAAATGTCTGCTGCTGGATCATATCATTCTTCCAGATAGAAAGACTCTATCTAGCATAAAGTTGGCAAAAAAACGATCCAGTTAAGTTATAGATGAAGTAAAACAAAAAAAATAAGTTGCTAGCAAGTGATAATTTGCAGTTTCAACGAGCATTCTGAAAGCTATCTTGTGTTTGACTGATAACGTATGCTCGAGAGTCTAGTCAAATAACCAACACAAAAAACCAATTAAGTGAGAAGTGCAATCTCATTTAATCTACATGTCTGAAGGAACAATGTGCTACTATAACCAACGAAACTCCAGAAATGTTAAAGAGATAATTTGCAGTTTCAACAAGCATTCTGAAAGCTATCTTGTGTTTGACTGATAACGTATGCTCGAGAGTCTAGTCAAATAACCAACACAAAAAACCAATTAAGTGAGAAGTGCCATCTCATTTAATCCACATGTCTGAAGGAACAATGGGCTACTATAACCAACGAAACTCCAGAAATGTTAAAGAGATGAATTCAACAAAATCATAAGGGAAGAATATTACTTAGCCATTTTCTGACAATTTCACAAAAATAGATCCATAAAATCTTAAGATTTGCCAGGACATTGTTGAGCATTAGGGCATTTATCCCAAATTTTCAAAACTATATAGCAGATCAGAAAAGTCTTGGAAAAATGTGCCTTTGAATTATAAATTTTCTCATATTAAAACTTAGAAGGATTTACCGACTATTTGCACTCTTGAGATAAGTATGCATTCTTAATATAATCCATGGAGATGATCTACCAAACAAGACAAGAATAAATACATTTAATATATTTTCTACTTGCATCAGGACAATGTAATAGCAAGAGTAGATAAATGCCACAGAAAGATCCTATGTCTGATTAGTTCATTTTAAATCTGCTGCTACAGAAAAGGCCGATGTTTTACCGTATTTCAAGATAATGCAGTCGCTATGCCATCCTTTTAATCCCAATTACCTAGAATAATACAATCAAGTAGCTAAGTACAGTCCCAGCTCTGGAATCCTTTAACATAAGCTCTGTTCCATTCCCATCTATAAGTTAGCAGATAAGAAAAGGAGAAAAGAATTTATGTTCAACCATCAACGAAGACCAAGCAAGAACTACACAGGTTTCTGCACAATCTGCAACAATAAGCCTCTCGCACACACTAAAATATATACATTCAATACAGAAAATTATTTCCGAAAGTTCCTGTATAACCTGCAAACATTAACCTATCCCACACACCACAGTATATACATTTAATGCAGAAAATTTCCATACATCCAAGAAAATGTTCTTGAAAACCTTCACAAAGACCTTAGATCCAGATCCGCAACCTTTTGTCTAACCACATAAACCATTATATTCTGGTCAGCAAAATAGCGAATTTGAACATAAGCAGCCTGCCTCTGTATTCATTTTTAAAATAAGATAGCTAAAATTTGATCTCTTAATCCAGTAAAACACACCAGATTAGTAGCTTTCTGCTCTGAAATTCAAGCAAGGATTTATTCAAAAACCTCGATACGTTCTTTGTTTCTTTGAATTTGAAAAAGTACAGAAAACACATAAGCAATTGATAGGGAAAACTTTCTTAAGGAACTATGAATTGCCAACAGAATTCACTATGCAATTTAACACTTAAACCTAAAGCATGGATGGGCTCATTCTCTCTGGGGTTCGACAATCTAAAAAATTTCAAATCTTTGATTGTTTTGCAATCTTGAACCACTCAGTGTGGAAGAAACCAGGCATATCAATCCTCTCATAGGTGTGAGCACCGAAATAATCTCGCTGTGCCTGAACCAGGTTTGCAGGCAAAGTCTCCCTTCTATAGGAATCAAAGTACGCCAAACTTGCAGACATACCTGGAACGCTGACACCAGCGTTGATCGCAAGAGTCACAACTCGCCGCCACGCTGACTGTCTCTCAATCATTTCCTTTGCAAATTCAGGATCAACCAACAGATTAAACAGATCTGGATTCCTGTCATAGGCCTTCTTGATCCGATCGAGGAAAATCGCACGAATGATGCAACCACCCTTCCAGATCCGGGCGAGCTCTCCCAGTTTCAAATCCCATCCCCTCTCCATGCTCTTCGCACGGATCAGATTCATTCCTTGGGCATAACTACATATCTTAGATGCATACAGAGCCCGCCTCACATCATCAATAAGCTTGGTCTTATCCAAATCTGGCACAGTACCCACATCTACATTCTTGAACACCTTGGAGGCCTCCACCCTCTCCTCCTTCAATCCACTAAGAAACCTAGAATCCAAAGAAGCAGCAATGGTAGGGGCTGCAACAGACAGATCTGCAGCTTGTTGCACAGTCCACTTACCAGTGCCCTTCATGCCAGTTTTATCGAGAACTTTATCCACAAGATGCCCATCCCCCTTATCATCCTTGATCCCAAAGATATCCGCAGTGATTTCTATCAAAAAACTACACAATTCCCCCTTATTCCAAGTATCAAAAGCCTGGTGCAGTTCTTCGTTAGTGAGCTTACCGACAGACTTGAGAACATCATAAGCCTCTGCAATGAGCTGCATGTCTCCATACTCAATGCCATTATGCACCATCTTGACAAAATTGCCTGCTCCGCCTTTACCAATGTAAGTCACACATGGTCCACTGTCAACCTGTGCAGCAACCTTTAGCACTATGTCCTCGATGTACTTGTAGGCTTCAAATGACCCTCCGGGCATCAGAGAGGGGCCATGCCTGGCTCCTTCCTCACCGCCAGAGACTCCCATCCCCAAATACAGCAGCCCTTTCTGCTTGGCAGCCTCCTGTCTCCGCTCTGTGTTTTCATACCATTCATTCCCCCCATCCACAATGCAGTCCCCTTCCTCCATGTGGGCGGATAGGGTTTCTATTGTTTTGTCCACTGGGAGTCCTGCTTTGACGAGCAGGATTATAACTCTGGGCTTCTGGATTGAATTCACAAAATCCTTTGGGTCATGGAAGCCCTTCACAGGCAGATTACCTTCAACCTTGGCTCTCTCAACAGTCTCATCCACTTTTTCACTGCTCCTGTTGTAGACCGAGATGGGGAAGCCTTTCTCTGCAATATTGAGAGCAAGATTCTGGCCCATCACAGCCAGGCCAGCCAACCCTATTCTGGACAAACCTGACGAAGCCATTTCTCTTCTACTCTCGGAAGCACTTGTGGGCTATAATCTATTTGCCTCAAATTCAGTCGGGTTTATTCAGAACCTCAGATAATCAACTGGGTAGTTCAAATTTTCAGAACTCCGAACTTGCAGTTTAGCAATTTATCCGATCTGCTGTCCTGACTCTTGAGATCCTCGGCGACTGAATTGGACATTCAAAAAATTTCTAAATTCCCAGTTTCCCTGGCCAGCTATTGATGAGATCTGCTGTGTTTCGTTTTTCTTTCTCAGCTAAATAGGCATGCAGCCAACCCACCTTCATTTGACCAAATTGTGTGGCCAACCATAGACTTTGAAGTTGAATTGAAGACATCGGCCCAATTCTCGCTTTCCCACTGGCGTATCTTTCGCATTTTTAGTCAATTATTTAAAGGTGGTGTCATGCTTCCATCACCAAGGAAAGTATTTGATAGTAAAAGTGATTTTTGTGGGAGTAGGTTCATTGTATCGTAAATGGTTTTTTTTTCGCTTTTATTAATTAGTTTTAAAATAATATAATGGTGAAGAATATATTCTCTTCTATAAAAAATTATAAGTTTAAATTTAGTAGTTAAATGGTTGTTAAATTTGGTATATCAGTTGTTTGTATAAATAAAATGGGTTTATTATGTAATATATTAATTGGCTGGCAAATCAATATAAATTTATTATTCGGTTGGAGTATATTTTAAAATTGTTTTGATGGGCTAAGAGCTAGTCTTTTTCGGAGATTGGACCCAGAGGTATCTTGCACCTACGAGCGGATTATTCCATTTGGTGTGGTTTTCCTTGAATAAGCGTGATGATTCTAGAGATGGCGGGTTATTCCATGTGGTGTGGTTTTCCTTGAATAAGGGTGATGATTCTAGAGATGGTGGTCCTTATTGCTAGTTTGACAATTGAGTTATGATAGGTTTTACCACATGTGAAAAATATAAATTTATTATTGAGTGTAAAATTTGAGAAAATGAGTACCTTTTCTCTTTCTTTTTACATTTTTGTATTTTAAAATGTAAAATTTATGATGATAAAATGTAAAAAAATTACCTATATTACATTTGTAAAGACGTGATCAAATTTAAACTTTATATTTCTTAAAAATTTATGGTGGAAGGAATAATTGAAGGTTTATTGTTACTAGTAGGTTCTTTTCAATTTCAAGAATGGAAAGAGGGTGAATGCTGTAACAGCCCCAAGTTAAAAATCCATGTAATAAAGTTAATAAAGGAAAAATAATAACCAAGGTCATGGGACACTTATTCCAAGCTGAATGTTAGGCAAAAGATCCTAGTGTCAGTGTTCATTTGGTTTAGTATGGCTAAGGGAATTCGCAAAGGCAATGACAAAGGCTTTGAAAAGGTAAGGGACATATATTGGCATTTTATTTATGGAATAAAGAAAATTGGGAGAAAATGAAGGTGAAAGAATCCATGTAATAAAGTTAATAAAGGCAAAATAATAACCAAGGTCATGGGACACTTATTCCAAGCTGAATGTTGGGCAAAACATCCTAGTGTGGGTATTCATTTGGTTTAGTATGGCTAAGGGAATTTGCAAAGGTTTTGGAAAGGTAAGAGACATTTATTGGCATTTTATTTATGGAATAAAGGAAATTAGGAGAAAATGAAGGTGAAAGGTCACAAGTTGCATGCGAGAGGTAAAATGAAGGAAAAATAATGGAAATTGAAAAAAATAGAGGGCTCATTGATAAAAAGGCTTTTGAGGATCACTTCACAACCTTTTGTCAGCTCAGTTTCGGAGCTCTTTCTCTATTCTCTCTACTCTCTCATACTGTCACACTTAGAGTATTCTTGGAGCACTCTAGCATTGGAGGAAGGAAAGCAAAGGAAGGAAAAAGAAGGCAAAGGAAAGCAAACATCAAGCACGGAAGAGCGGGATCAAGCGGCTAGAGCAGGATTACTTGCAGGTATCAAGTTGCATGTATGATCTCCTTGCTAGTTTTGGCATGCATGGTACATGCATGTGCGTATTTAGTTCTCTTGTTATCATTGGCATGGGTTTTTCCAGGTGTGACAATTGTTTTCAGCCTTACATTTCCATTTCTGGATAGCCATGGTGTGATGGGGTTTCTCTTATTCGGTTGAGCTAGATTGTCAAATGGTTTCTAAACTGAGTGGAGTGGTCTCAGGGGAGAAACACAAGGCATAGGAATCCCTGGACCGGTGAAAGTGGGATTGTGGTAAAGCCTAATTATGTATACCCTCATTGGGCCTAGGAATACTCGTCCAATAAATGGTGGGATATACGGTAAAGACTAGATGGTGGAGACAAAAAAATTCCTCACAGTTTAAGTGGAGAGATATGGAGGCATCCATGCTTGTATAGGCCCAGTGATCCCTGGACTAGTATATGGTGGGATTGTAGTAAATCCTGGTAGTGTATGTTTCTTGTTTGGGCCTAGGAATCCCTTGGCGGGATTGTGGTAAATCCTAGTTGTATAGATGAGGGTTTCGGACCTAGGAATCCTTGACCGGTATTGGCAGGATATACAGTAAAGTTTGAGGAATCCCTAGTCAGTTTTGTTGTAAGACTCACATTCATACTTGGAATATGGCACGGGGGTGATTGGTTGAAAGAAAGATTTTGGTTCAGCCCAATCTATGGTCGGGTGGTACGTGGAAGTCCTTGGATTGGTTGGCTTTTGCATATGTCAATAAGAGATATTTTCCTCTTGTGTTTTATATGTAATGTACTTGTTATTATGTGGATTTAATGGTTATTCTATCATTTCTATTATGTTGGTTATCTGTTGGTTATAAGCATGGTTTATGACAGACTTTGGTTATGGCTCTCATCGTGTTTTGATTAGTAAATGAATTGTTAATGAATGTATGACCTAATAGACAATAATGCAACTATTGTGAGAAGGCATCATACCTTCTTGAGGAATCTCGGATAAGTATGAGGTCCCTATGTTCAAATATGTTGTTATGACCTATAGATTACATGTTTATGATGTGTTTGACATAATGCATGTGATGGCTAGTAGGCATCAGGTCAAGTTCTTGTTCAAGTTTTGTATTAGTATCCTTGTCTCAATGTTGTTTATCATTTCTAGAAGTTTCATAAAGTTTTGGGCAGAGGCCTGAGGGTGTCGGACCTAGGAATACTTGACCGGTATTGGCAGGATATACAGTAAAGTTTGAGGAATCCCTAGTTAGTTTTGTTGTAAGACTCACATTCATACTTGGAATATGGCACGGGGGTGATTGGTTGAAAGAAAGATTTTGGTTCAACCCAATTTATGGTCGGGTGGTACGTGGAAGTCCTTGGATTGGTTGGCTTTTGCATATGTCAATAAGAGATATTTTCCTCTTGTATTTTATATGTAATGTACTTGTTATTATGTGGATTTAATGGTTATTCTATCATTTCTATTATGTTGGTTGTCTGTTGGTTATAAGCATGGTTTATGACAGACTTTGGTTATGGCTCTCATCATGTTTTGATTAGTAAATGAATTGTTAATGAATGTATGACCTAATAGACAATAATGCAACTATTGTGAGAAGGCATCATACCTTCTTGAGGAATCTCAGATAAGTATGAGGTCCCTATGTTCAAATATGTTGTTATGACCTATAGATTACATGTTTATGATGTGTTTGATAGAATGCATGTGATGGCTAGTAGGCATCAGGTCAAGTTCTTGTTCAAGTTTTGTATTAGTATCCTTGTCTCAATGTTATTTATCATTTCTAGAAGTTTCATAAAGTTTTGGGCAGAGGCCTGAGTCCTAGCCCTGAAAAAGTGGCTCATAATTTGGGGTTGTTGGCACATAACTGCCTAAAAAGGGCCACAGTCGCATGGATGCATTATTGTGGAAGCGACTTGAGGGTCCCAGTCGCATGGAAGGCTTGTCATGGGAGTGATTGGGGTCTACTACAACAAAACATCAAGTTGGCTCAGGGGTTGGACACCTAGAGGGGTTGGTTGGATCCTGAAGGTTTTGAAGCTCCTAAGGAAGGTCAAATTGGTCTTGTCTTGTCGATTCCACTTCCTTAACTATACATGGGGAGTTGAATCATATCATAGTAACTCTTCGTCACATGTTTACTCTGATGGACTGGTTAGCCTGGGTAAATGTGGGAGGAGGGTGTTACAAATGCCTATGTTCCAGTGTTGTCGAGATTTTAAGAGCTTCTCAAGAAGCTACTCTCAGTTTTTTTGCTCCTTTGAAGGTATGACTTTGTATTTCATGTATCCAACCAATCTAAGTCTCTGTGCTCTCATTTTGTCTAGAGGTGGTTTTGAATCCTCTGTTTTTTGGTGTTTACTGTAAATCTGGACTTTGTGAGTATCTTTGATTTCAATTTGGAAAGCAAAATATTGTTTTGAAAAAAAAAATTTGGAGACTACGCATGGCAACTAGAAATTCTTTCCAACAATTTAGTATAGGGATATGCTCTTTCAAAGGACATTATCTTAGTTCATACATTTCATTGAAACTCTTCTTGTTTTAGGGAACTCATTTATCACTCTGAAGCACATGCAATTTGAAACAAAGGCCAAAGGTCAAATTAGAAGCAATTTTGAACTTTGGTAAAAAATGAACTAGAAAGATTGAATGGTTTTACATGAGGTTGCATAATAACAAATTGGCTAACTCATAAGCCAATTTGGCTATCCAAATAACAAAACAAAAAAAAATATTGTTATTTAATGGACAACTTATCAATGAGTCAATTCCCTAATTATAAAGGTTCTAATCATTTAATGTCTAATAAATCTTTCTATGAATGAATATTTTAAATAGTATTGAAATTGTAAATCATAAATAACAATTTATTAAAACCCAGGTTATCTTCTTATATAACTCATCTATATACAATTACCATAATTTTTTATATAAATAATATTCACCATTTTTCATATATATAGATATTCTCACAATTTAGAATTATATATAAAACATTTTTCCATATTATATATATTCTTTTATATATATATTTTCTCCTCTAACCTATGGTGTGTGAAAATGGGTCAAATACATTTAAGCATTGATCCACATATATAAAATATATGATATTAATTTTAAGAAGTTATGATATTTATTGGAAAATAACCTAATTGTTTAAAATGACAGATTGATGAAGTTGCATGTAGATTAATCAATCAAAAATTGAGGTGAAGATTTTATTAATGATCGGTTATTACTTGATAATTATTTTTCTACTTCAAATATAGTTTATTATAGTGATCGGACTCCACGGATAGTGAATTCATGTTTTATTGATTTAGAATTTTGAAATCATGCCCAATATGCATGACCAAACTTTAGGAGGAACCAGTTACTATTAACAAAATATAAAAAGGCGTTGATTGAAATTAAATTTACTCTAATTAATATAAATCTAAAGTTACTCTAAAGTTGATTGGTAATTTTTTACTTTAAGGTTGAAATATGTAATTTGAATGAATTTAATGATTAAGAACGTGTAATTTTTACAAATTCAAATTTAGAGAATGTATAGTATGAACACCTCCATGGCAAAGAGGTTAACTTAATAAATAATGATCTTAAATATTAGATCTTCAAAGCATTGTTTAACATTTAACTAGCCTAGATCCATTTAACTCCATGCGCGAGAGTGGCCAGATCCCTTCAGGTGTAAATCTTTTCCAAAATATTCTAACATATAGAATCAAATTCCCAAAGTAAGTTACACCACATTTGCCAAAATATTCTAAAATCTAGAGTCAAATTCCCCAAGTAAGTTACACCACGTAGCTAAACTCAACTTAAAAAGAAACAGTGGTGGTTATGCATCAAAAAAATAGTGGGTATGTAACAAGCCATTATATCAAATAGCAAAGCACTCAAAATTGAATATTACCCGTAGATTTTAATCTTGTATCTCCTTTACTTTCAGGTTGATATCATAGATTTTTCAGAAAGTATACCTAGAAGTCATACCACGACTCCTATCCATTAAAGTTAGCCTATCAAGTCTCTTTCTATTTTGTTTAGACTCCCAAGCCCGATAGACTGATTTGAGCCAACCTTAGAGATAGAAATCCCAGGAGTTGAGTTATATCAAGCCAACCAGACACATATGAAAGGCTTTAACCCTGCAAGCCAACACAAAGAGCCATTAGTTAAATTTAATTGTAGTATGTAACATCTTCACTACTTGTGTTGTGTGAGCTCTCAAACACTTAAACTTCTCTAACTACATAACATGGTGTGGTTGTGTGGTTCTAGTCAACTTATGACTCAGCGTTGAGGATTTTTTCTTAAAAAATTATAAGAGTAGATGTATCTTGAATTATTATTTTTTAAAATGTCATTATCCAATGAGCTTATCCAAAGATCTTATTCAAAATTACAAAAAAATTTCAATCCAGAATACTTAGTATCAACTTCAATTTTCCCATTTTTGTATGAACAAAATCTCCATTTACCTAGAATTTCAAATTAATTTATAATTTAAGGATTTAATATTTTTTTATTATAAGTTATTTATTCTTAAACTTTAATTTTAATTTTTTTCGTAGAAAAACACCTGTAGTTTCATTCAGAATAAAATGACGAAATTACATTTTGCATATGCACTGCAAGAGTTTATTCTTAAAAAGAAACCATCAATAACTTTACATTTTTACCCCAAAGCATAAAAAAAATTAAATAAAAATAGAGCATATGTCAACCAAGGAAACTTCCAAAAAACTGGAGATATGTTGGACCCATGTACATTGGAAATAATTGTATCCAACATACAGGGCCTAAAACCTACATGTGGTCATCAAGACATCCCTAGAACCCACTCAAAGGTCCCTGATAAGCAACCCTGCAGGCCAAAACCCGAGTAACGAAAAAAATGAGCACAAAACATGCATACAAAGCAAGGCGGTGGTGTCAATACCTCAGTGACCGAAGCATTGAACAAATTCATGGCAGATGGAAACAAACTACATCCACTGTTAACTCGCAGCAACCACGAGCTACACAAAAAGCGACAGAGGCTACAATAGACAACATTCGCATTTGGAAACCCATAAAAAATGCGAGGGCACAAACAAGATGACAACATCCACGACAGATCAAAACACCATCTAAACCCTCACAAAGATCTCCATCGGCAAGCCAACGAGAGCCACACCAGCAAGGGGATGGAGACAAAGGCTTCAAAACACAAGCACCATGTGCAAAACAACTTAGAGACTAGATTTAGCAGTATTGCAACTAGATTCGACAACCCAAACTAGGGTTCAACGACGACTAGGGTTTTCCCAACCGCCAAGTTGATAAAACTTTAATTTGTATTCCTATTAAATAAATAATTTTTTTTAATTTTAAAAGGACGTTTATTAACTCCATGCTGAACACAAACTAAATCCCACATTTCCCTCATATTGGCTATAGAATGCACCTCTTCGAGCAAAGACGTAAAACATAAATTTAAATTTTTTAAGGTGTAGTTTAACAAAGTGATTCTCTAACTTTTTCCAATATGATTTTTGATGAGATTGTAATGTTTTGGTGAATTTCTTTTTCAAAAAATCTAAAAATGTGAGTCTTTGAATCATTTTTTAATGGTGGAAATGGATTCAGTGCCCTCAAGAACCCCTGGAGCACCTAAATTCTAAAATTGACAACTATAACCTAGATTTCCAAAAAATTCCAATGGATTTCATCAAAATCGTACAAGAAAACCATTCTTTTACGGGCAAAATCATCGCCTATTTAATTAATGAATTATTATATAATATTTTTATCTTTAAAAAATAAAAGTAAAAATCTATTAAATATATTATGTATTTTTATTTATTAAATATTTCTTAACTAAAATTTTCTTTTTCATTAAACATTGTATATTTCTTTTTTCCATACTTTTATATGTTAATTGGAGTTACCTTAGGTGGTTGGGTGGAATAGTTGTTGCCTTTCCCACCTAGGTTCAAATCCTTGCTAGTGACATAATAAATTACAATATCAGCAACCTTACCCATAAACAAAATGTTGATAATGAAACATTTTGACTTCCTCCTATGTTGATACATTTAATATGGAGTCACATACACACACATAATCAATTAATTTTGAATTTATATAAATATATAAAGAACGAAAGAGTGTGTGTGTCAATTAACTTTGAATTTATATAAATATATAAAGAACGAAAGAATGTGTGTGTTTAAATTCATTTTAATTTTGAATTTATTATGTTTAGAAATAGACTTTTATATGTAAATATGTTCTTTTAATTAAAAAATTTGGAAAAAAAAACTTTAAATTTTTTAATATTTCTCAATAAATAATAAAACCTAAAAGCCTATGAGCCTTTGGATAAATGGGTGCACTGTTAAGGCACTCCATGCGAAAAGGTCACTGGTTCAAATCCCTCGTGGGTGTTTACCCTACAAAAGAATATTAATTTTGGGAAATTGGAGCTCTACAGAATTTGGACTACAACCAAAGCTTAGTTGTTGAACACTTGGTGACTCTTCTACCACTCTTCTCATGGTGAATGTTGGCATAGGGAATGGATCCTCTTCCTACAACAAGATTTTTGCCAACTATAATAACATGGGGCAACCTTTTACCACTAATCCTAATAGCTCGAGCCAAAACCCCAACAATCTTCTTCCTTGTCAATGAAGCACTAGGTGGGGAGTTGTTTACTAAAGGGCATTGTAGACCCAAAATTTGAATGCCACTCTAGCTGCGTCAGGGACTATATTCATTGTATGTGGGACCATCCTCTAATAGAGAAATTTCCCGGCATCTGGCCTTCAGAAAAAACCCCTCACTCATGGGATCCAACTTAAATGGAAACCTAAGGGATAGATAAAGCTAGATTTGGGCGCAAAAGGTGTTAAGAAATTTATTGCATAACATAAATAATTACCGAGAGGAATATATATAAGAAAATAACCAACAACAACCATAAACACATAAGCACAAATGTTTATCCGAGAAAACCCCAAATCTGGGGAAAAACCCAACCTAATAAGATCTCATTAGCATTGGCCAAAACCCTGGCCGATCCGACCAAGTGAGCCTTCACTGCTCACCTCCAGGTCTTGCATTACATTGAAGTCCTTCCAGCCTTTTATAAGCTCCATTACATATAATATCACGGGCAGAATACTATGGGTGCACAATACCATGTGCCCTAAAACCATCACTGTGTAACCTGGTCAACTTTGACTCTATCCTGAGTCAAGTTTACCTAACAATTCCCCCCTTAAACTTGACTTGGAGTTCCTTGACTAACTCCAGCCAAACCTACTAAGTGAGACAATTCGCTCACTCTAGCTCTTACCCCCCTCTGAGTTTTTACTCGGGGTATTATTAACCCGACGTCCCCCTATCACCTAGGTCTAACCCAGACTTTACCGGTGATCAGCGAGGGGTACACATGCCTTACCAGGTCTTACAGTAGTATGCCCATTTACATGAAATAATTTTGACTTCATTAATTTTTTTTTGTTTATTGCTGCTGCGATTCTGATCCATCCTCTCTCAATTTGATTTGCTCAAAAACTTCTATCAAATCGCTCCAACTGTGAGCCCGACGAGAACCTCGTAGATTCCAGCACCGGTGGCCTCACGTAGCAGAAAACGAACAATTTTCGAAGTCGCATGAATCCCGAACAATTTGTCAGCATGTTCCAAACCGGTAAATATCGCAAATGCACTGCAAACCCTAGCAGTTACGGCACTATCTTCCGCACATTCTCCTCGAGGTTCTTCTGCGTACGATTGTTCCACCATTATTTTCAGACCCAAATCTGTAAAAAGGCTGCATTGATCTCATCAGGCACTATAAACCCCTGGCATCAAAGAATCCCTTTGAAGCCAATATCTGGCTCTAATACCAGTTGTTAAGAAATTTACTGCATAACATAAATAATTACTGAGAGGAATATATATAATAAAATAACCAGCAACAACCATAAACACATAAACACAAATGTTTATCCAGGAAAACCCCAAATCCGGGGAAAAACCCAACCTAATAAGATCTCATTAGCATTGGCCAAAACCCTGGCCAATCCAACCAAGTGAGCCTTCACCGCTCACCTCCAAGTCTTGCATTACAATGAAGTCCTTCCAGCCTTTTATAAGCTCCATTACATATAATACCACAGGCAGAATACTATGGGTGCACAATACCATGTGCCCCAAAACCATCACTGTGTAACCTGGTCAACTTTGACTCTATCCTGAGTCAAGTTTACCTAACAAAAGGTTTATTCACTATCGTATTTGCTAGTCTTGGGGACTGAACATGGGTATTTGAGAATGGTCCATATTTTTTCAACTTAGCAAGACTATATCTCCATTTCTAGATAGAGTGTTTGTGCCAAATAAGGAGGATTTCATCATTGCCCCCGTATGGATCAAGTTGTACTCATTACTAATGAAATTCCAGGACAATGAAACCCTAGTACACATTAGCAATGGCCTATGCCACTATGCCAAATCCTCATAAGCTACTACGAAATCTATGTATATTTCTTACACATGCATTTGCATTTACATGAATATTTCATAGTTGCTTCCAAATTCCATTGATATTTATTATCAAGATGAGCTTTGGAAGCAAACCCTTGATTATGAGCACATCCCATTCTGATGCTACAAATTCCTTGAATATGGTCATCCTTACTGTGATTTCTCTTTACTTGTTGCTAATTCTAATTTTGTGGTCCCCTTGCTCATGATGAGGAGGGACTTACTAAAGTTGGAGGTAAACAATCTAACCCTAAATCCCCCACCTTCCTTCTTCTTTTGAATATCCCCTCCCCTCCAATAACCATTTCAATCCACTTTCTTCTCTAGACATTGATGACCCTCCTCCAGTCATGTCACCCCGGGAATTTGATATGCATGATTATGTACCACCCCTACCCTCCTCTGTTGATAATCATGCCTCTTCTATCATCCCCCCACTCCCTCTACTTACCAAATCCATGCCATAGGCCCCCCTTCTTGAGATTCTTGACCTAATCAATGAAATGGAGCTTGAATCCCCCAAATTATCAAGCTTGGCCAAAGCCTAGAAAGGGAAAGACCCCTTCTCCCTCCCTAAAAACCAAGTCAAATTTCTTGGCAAGGTGTATTTCAGATCTCGCCATTCTGGCCTAAAATAAGCCTTTGGCCAATCCAACACTGGACTGCTTGTGGTTTAATCCCAACCTTTGAAGGACTCAATAAAGCTGCACATAGAAGAAAAAAGGAAGGTCTTGAAAACAAATCTTCAACTTCTTGATGAATTGTGGGGTATGTTGGTGAATTCAGGATGCATAAGGATCATAGTAGGCGTTTTCCATGTTTCCAACATACCCCCGAAATGAAGATCAATCATGGAATATTAGAGGTCTCAATTGTAAAGGAAAACAGAGGGTCCTCAAAGAAAAATGGAAATCCGAAAATCTAGTCATTATGATGATCTAGGAAACCAAAACTTCCAGCGAAGCCATTTCCCATCTAATAAGTAAATGGGGTAGAGATCGTTATGTGATCACTATAAACACCCAAGGACACTCAAGAGGCTTTACTATCATACATAATTCCTAGGAAATTCAAATTTTAAATATGTTTGTTTTTGTATGCATCCTTACGGTTCAATTTTAGTTAATTAGATCTTATGAGACCTACTTTATTTTTAATGTATATGGCCTATCCTCTCCTAAGGACAAGCATTTTTTTCCTCCAATCACTCGCTAGAACACACAATATACTCTCTCCTTCCCCCTAGATCCTCAGTGGCAACTTTAATCTCATCAAATCATTGGATGATAAGCATGGAGGCATATGGTGGCTTGATGTGAACTATTCTCTCTTCCAAGACACAATGGCGAACTTGCATCTAGTGGATCTTACAACCATCAATGGAAGTTTCACTTGGGATAATAAAAGAGGTGGGGAGGGGGGCACAACAAGTGGTCTCAAAATTGGACCACTTTACAATCATAAAATCTATCATGGAATGGGACAAGCATCCATACTTCTAAGTCATGGCTCAACCCACTCGCTTATATGCCTAAGTATAGACATTCAGTCTAGACCTCGCAATAAGCCTTTTTACTTTGAGAAATTTTGGCTTCATCATCCTGATTTATATGAAAACATAAAGCGGTGGTGAGGAGAACAGGAAGATATAGAAGGCTCTTATTTGTACAAACTCTATAAAAAATTGAAACACATAAAATGACAACTTAAAGGCTAGAATAAAACCAAAATTCTCAACATTCTACAGGAAAAACATAAACTAGAGAAGAAAATGGATAGCATACAACAAGAAGCCATTATCTATGGTCAATTAGATGCATTAATGATAGAAGAAACCACTACCCTCACTGATCTTGAAGAGCATAGGAAATAAGAAGAAATTTTATGGAAGAAAAAACCATAGGTTCATTGGCTTAAAGAAGGGGGAATGGATATGACTTTCTTCTATAAATCCATGCTCCAACAATGACATCATAATCACATGTATTCCATGGAAAAATATGTGGGAGAAAAACTGCTAAAATACCAGGAGATTAGTCATGATCTTACACGCTTTTATCAAAACATTATAACATAACCTATTAAAATAGGTCAGTGGCAATCTAGAGCATCAATAAACACATCCCTTATCTGGTAACCCGAAAACAAAGTGAAGCTTTGCTTTGAGAAATATCCCTTAAGGAATGAAAGCGACTATTAAGGGGAGATCAAGAAATAAGGGCCCTGTTCTGGATGGCTTCACCATAGAATTCTTTCAGGCTTGCTAGTCCATAATGGGCCAAGAGGTCTGGCAAGAAGTTGAAGAATCTAAGAGATCTCATTCCATTATCAAAACTCTTAACGCCACCTTCCTTACATTGGCACCAAACCATGATAAAGTGGAGGTGGAGGATCCTAAAGGATTCAAATCCATTTCTCTATGTAATGTTATATACAAGATCATTACTAAGATAATCACCAATCACCTCAAGCCCTTCCTCCCAAAGTTGATCTCACAAGAAAAAACATGCCTTGTGTAAGGTTTCCAAATACTTCATGGCAGTATGGTTTCTCACAAAGCCATACACTCCCTAAAAATCTCTCGCAAAACTTGGAATGCTACTTAAGCTAGACGTCTTAAATTTTTTTAATAAGATCAACTAACAATATCTTTTCCACATCCTTAAATATTTTGGTTTTTTCCCAAACTACACTGAATGATTGGAAATCTATTATCGTCTTCCTCCTTTTCAATCCTTGTCAATGGCTCTCCCTCCACCCCTTTCAAATCCTCAGAGGTATCCAACAAGGTGACCCTCTCTCACCATTCCTTTCTATTCTGGCAATGGAAGGGTTGAGGCGATCCCTCAAAGAGGCAGCCTCCAAGAACATGCTCAAAGGTCTCCATTTATTTTGCAATGATCTTCCCCTCACTCATCAATAATTCATCGATGAAACCATCAGTATGATCATCCACATCGTTTATGGAGCCCAAGAGTTCCTTCAAATTTTAAAGGAGTTTTATCTCGCCTCTGACATGGAATTGAACAAATCCAATTCTAAAGTTTTTTCTTTAATACCCCCTCCATTGCGCAATGTCACAAACCTAACATTCGAGTTTCCAAAAGTACAATATTCCCTCGAAATATTTAGGAGTCACACTAGATTATAGCTCTTTAAGATGGGGCTTATAGGAGGACCTCTTATCCAAAATCAATAGTAGGCTAGCAGGATGGCCTTTTTGCTTTGTGAATATTGTTGGCAGACTAGTCCTTTTGAAAGCAGTGCTCCAAGCCCTTCCCATCTACTTATGTTCAACACTAATGGCACCATCCTCTATCCTCCAAGAAATCCAATGAATCTAGTAGAAATTCCTTTTGGGGGGATTCAATTTGGAATTTAAATGGTCCCTAATGGCATGGGATAATCTTCGTAAAAACAACTCAAAGGAGAAATTGGCTTGTGCGACCCCACCACCATGGTGACGATCTTGGGTGAAAAAATTGGTGGAAGTGGATCTAAGGTGGCCCTGATATTTGGAAATGCATCTAGCATCGTAAATGTTCACCTCACACTCCATCACAACTCTTGGTTTGATTATGGTATTTAGCAAAGAAAGGAATGCACTATATCCAATAACACTACTTTTGGGAAATTAAAAATGGATGTATGGCTATGTTTTGGGAAGACTCCTGGAAACATCTCCTAAATTTTTGTGAAAATCAACAACTTAACGATATGAAGGAACAAATGACAGCTCATTGTTTAACAAAACTCATAGACTATTAGAGTAGAATCGAGCCCAGCCAACAATGGTGCCAATGGCTACCACTAACATCATAGCAACCAAAACTAGTGGAACGACAATGACAAAAATTATGGGGAAGTCTTCAATAGAGGTTGACTCCTATTTCAACTGAACCAGACAAAATTTGATGGGGCTACATCACAAAAGGAAACTTCCTTATCCAGGAGGCTTTCCATTTGGACGCAGGCCATCATGGCCTACAAATAGAGAAGGTATGGGTTAAAATATGGAAACAACATACGTGGCCAAAAATATCCCTCTTTCTATGGATCTTATTTCAAAATAAAAATCCAACATGGGCCAACATTATATAATGTAATTATTAAAGGCCCTCCATATGCCTTTTGTGCCTCCTCCACTTGGAAAGTCTCGAACATCTCTTCAACAACTGCAATTTTACCTCTTACCTTTGGGCACACTTAGAGGATCGTCTTTCTCGCTCAGACATAGACCCCCTTAGCATTCCCAACACTATTTCTAATTGGTGAAAATGCATCTTCTTAAAAGTGGTCCTTAATCCCATCTGGACGCTCTCTCCTGGTTTCATTCTTTGGGAAATTTAGAAAGAGCGGAATAGGAGAATTTTCAAAGGATCCTCTATACTTATTGAATCTATTTGGAACTCTACTCTGACAAACATCAAAGAATCCATTCTTTCTTTCTCTTGGTCACCCTCCGATTAGTAGGCTCAAGGGAAGGAATCTTACCTCCTTTATCAATGGAATCTCGTTCCCTCTTCCCTTCTCCATTCTCCATCCCTTAACCCCTCCCCTTTTCCCATCATTCCCTTTCTATAGTCCCCTCCCCCCTGCCTCTTTCCTCAAACTAAATTTTGATGGCACTTTGAAAAGGAATCTGAGTCCACCCAGATTTAGTGGCATATTTTAAGACCAAAAAGGTCATCTACTATTCATATATTCAATCTCCTTGGGAATTAATAGCAATAATGTAATGGAAATCATAGGATTGGTCAATGGGCAGGAAATTGCATAGGCTCACGGGTACTCCAAAATCATTAGAGAAATTTCGAGGTCAAAAATAGGACTCAAAAAGAAAAATGTACAACAAAAATAAATTTATAAGAGCCAATAGGATTTAATATGATGATGTCAACCATGGGGGATGATTCACCATTTTTTGAGTAAGAAGGTAAAAAGATTAAACATTTAAAAAGATTAAAAATACTACTTTTTCAACTCGTATTTTCAACTTATCTCCCTACAATTTTACTCAAATTTCGAGCGAGAGCACTCGTTGGATGAAAAATCTAATTTTGCATGCAAGGAGTACCCATGTTGCATATTTTTTATGGAGGCTACACAAAAAATGTGAAATACATGGAAAAAAAAAAACATGTTTGCAATCACATTTTTCATGTATTTCACATTTTTCATGTAGTAGGGTCCATCGAAAGTATGCAACATGGGTACTCCTTGGATAAAAAATTAAATTCCGCATCCACCGAGTGCTCCCACTCAAAATTTGAGTAAAATCGTAGGGAGATAAGTTGAAAATATAAGTTGAAAAAATAGTTTTTTCTTTTTCCCTCCAAAACTTGATGAGGTAATCTAGTCTTTTATTATTATTTCCACTATTATTTAATAATATTCCTTAGGAGGCCCATTTTAGACCTCAAAATTTCTCTAATGTTTTTGTGGAAGGCGATTCACAACTTATCATCAACATGTTTTGCAAGCTACAAAACGACACCGTAGTTCTTAAAGTCTTTAAAATTTAGCGTCTATAAGCACTAATTGAAAGGGGAGAGAAAGCGGAGGATTGACAGTCTCCCCCTAACCCTCTTCACACTAATGTCATTGACCTTGCAAGCCCCGTCCCTCTGTATCATAGTGCACCTAGCCTCTTTGCAGAGGCATATTTAACACCTGGATTTGAATTTTTAGTCACTGAGAGAGCTTGAACAACCATGTTTCCCGAAGCCAACACCACTTTTTAGAAATACCACCACAAACCCCCATCGAAACGACCCAACTCAAAAAAGAAAACTACTTCACCCTGCCTCGGTCTACTTTCTACAATGTTAATATTCCCTAGGCTCCCCAGAAGAGATGAAGAGTGCTCAAATTGGATGGAGCAGACGCTCAAGACTCCCACAACCACACTAGAAATTAGCCAAATAATCTTAACCCTTCCTCGACTACACCAAAGCCACAAATACTCTGAATCCAAGCCACTTGAAACACTCAAGTGCTTGAGGTGGTGATTCACCTTCCACCAGTAAGGTTCTCGATGCCCCAACTTCTTCAATGTAGATAGATAAGACAACCCAAAGCTCCCCTTCCTAACCATCTACTCTATCCCGATAAATTTCTCAATATATAAAACTATACATAGACAATTAGCCAATGGAGACAGAACAACCAAGCATAAAGATTTCAACTTGATATGAATGACCCACAATAGCTTTGAGAACGCAGCTTGAGAGACGACAACAGTGTTTATGTAATTCTACTCCACATGAATTCCCCCATCGCCCATTGTTGTTCATTAAATCCTCCTCTCCGCTCCTTGGAACTTCTTTTCACTGAGGTCTACATTTCCAATTCCGCATAGGATGCCTCCTTCTGCAATTGACCTGAGGCGAAAATATTTCCCTTCAAAAATCTTCTCAAACCCCGACTCCCACACATATACCTTATCAGACATTCCTCCGCCCCTTTTACTATGTTTCCTCATCCCTTTCCGAGCATGCCAACGTCCTCTCAACCAGTACAAGAAATGAATGAGCACGTAATCAACACTAAGATAATTAATAGCCACCCTCTAGGGGCTTGGGCCTTCACATAGGCTTGCATGCAACCCAACTACTGCTTGATGCCTAATGTGATGTCTAGGGGAGGTGTAAGGTGGCAAAACCCACGCAAAATCCTGCCACAATCCTCGAGATCTATTGATCTTCCACCCCCATAGGGGTAATTCCATTTCATAGTTACTTTCCATCCATTGGTTTGATTTATTTGGAAAAGTCAAGAGATGAAGAGAATCAATAAAAGCCAATTGTAATTATCAAGGCTTTGATGGAATCATTAACTTGACATCTATGGAGTTTGCATGGATCGTCTTATGTTCCTTGTGGTTGAGCCATTTTTATTTCATTAACATGGATTCAAAAGCCACATGTCCCTCATATTTTCATCTCATCTAAGAGTTGGGCGGGTCCCATGAGTCCCCTTGTGGATGCAATGTGGAGTGGATCCCTTTCCTTTGAGCATCTTAACTCCCTTCTCTATCTCTACCATTTGTCCTTCATTAGTTATGATAGGCAGGGCATACAATTTTGGGAAAAGCATAACAAGCCCTGCATGGATGCCAACATATAATCTAATTAGCATACTACCATTAACATTTAAGAATAGTGTTATGCCTCCATTTGTTTGCATAGGTGTGGCTTCTCCACAAACTTGTTCAAACTTTAATTTTTTCATGGGCTCCAATGAACTCTTCAATGACTTATAAAGGCATGCCAGGTATCCTTTTCATGAAGACTCTATCGATTATGTTATTGACCACAATGTCTATAGTTAGCCCCATTTGTGATCCTAACTAAACTTGATCCATGAGTATGACTTTTGAGTATGCTTGTGATTTCATAAATTTGGTTCATACATGAGGATTTTGCCTCGACAAGATTTACAGAACTCCAAAGCTATATTTGTGATCTCATGGATTTGGTTCATAGGTAAATATTTTGAGTTCACAAAATTTATAAAACTCCAAATTATACCTATAGTCTTGTTATTTTTATTTTAAAGAGACAGAAATAAACATACTTACACATCCCCTCATACTGAATTGTAAAATAAATCTCTTGACTCAATTATTTAACATATTAGCACTAAATAAAATTTAATAATAATATAATCTTTCCCACCCAACTAAACACAATTAAGTAATATGTTTTTTTTTATACAAAAATTCCAAAAGCAAACCGACTTCAAACCAAACGTGGGAATGAGGAAGTCATTAACCATCGCTTTGCTTAGACTTAAAGCAAATGGGCCCCATAAATCGGACCAAATCTATACGACCCACTGCCCACCTAAACTTTATGAGTGAGGTGTGGAAAATTGTATTTATTTAGATATATTATACTAACATGACTGTGTACCCCTTGTCGTTACTTCTACACCAAATTTCTTTGGTCGTAATAACGAGAGACGTGTAGGGCTTTCACTTAGGTTGTCATTATTGATCAAACAATATGAAAATGAAATATGTAGTGGGATCCCAGCTTTAGTTGATGACTATTTTTTATATTGTTGCATCATCTTTGAGTTTGCATGTGTTAGTTTGGGAGTCCCTCCTAGTTGATGACTATTTCTTTATATTGTTGCATCATCTTTGAGTTTGCATGTGTTATTTTGGGAGTTGAATTGGTAGGCAAAGTTTTATTTGTTTTTTTTTTTTTATATTATTGTTTTAAAAGTTTAATGGGGTATAAATCTTGTGATTTGTGAAAGATTTAAAACTCTATTAAATTGGAATCTAATGATTTTTGTAATTGTTTTTCATTTTACATGATGTTGTTTAAGTGTTAATTAAAGTTTAGATTATCATGTTTTTTATTTTTATTTTATATATAATTAAAAATTATATATTAAAAAATATTTATATTTTAAAATATTTATTTATTTTATAAGAAGTTAATAGTTTGTCATGTAACAATTAAAAAATTTCTGGGAGTTTACAACCTGTTATCCTCTCTATAAACCGGGTCACCAATAAGGGGATTTGAACCTAGGTCTCTCGAGTTTCAACAATTTCACATATCTCATATTACCAATTGAGCTACCCAGGACCAAAATATTTGATATTTAAATATTTTATAGATATGAATTTAAAATACCTCTGTTACTTTATTTTTTTAAGTATTGCTACATATATATGATAATATTTATCTCATACTAAATTATAAAGTATCTCACTACTTTTCTTATAATAAGGGTATAGCTTGAGTGGGTAAGAGTATGTGTTTCTTTATAATAGGTCATAGTTTTAAATTCAGAGGGGGATATTATACGTACACCTCTATAGACTATGATCGTGTAATTGTTGTGTGGAGGTGGGTCTTTTATCTCGTAAACAAGAGAGTCTCACAATGTCTAACTTAGCTATAACTTTAAAATAAATTATTATTATTATTATAATTTAATGTTTTATGTTTATTCAATTTAACTACTTTTTTTAATTATTATTGAAATTGATGTTTTAATATTTTAAATTTGAGATATTCAAAAAGGAAAAATAACTCTTTTGGTTGATGAGATGGGATGAGGAAAAAATAAAAAATTATCATTAAAAAACCATTAGTTTATATTTTTTTAATAAATAAAATGACAAATATTTAGTATTATCAATATGGTATTAGTTTATCCACAAAGTAAAGTGATGGGTAATTTGGATTAAGATCAAAAGTGTTGCATTTGTCCTTGAACAACCATCATACAATAAACAAAAGAATTTATGTGAAGTGCTCTCAAATCAAGTTGATCTTTATCTTATTGACTGTCTATTGATGTTCAAGAATGAAGTACTGCTATGGAATCTAATTTCCTTGTTTTAAACCCCTATGTTTAGTGTTTTGTGGTTCACTGACACTTCAATAATTTTTTTCCCAAAGCTTGCTCAACCAATTGGAGGGTTTGTTTTTCTTTGGGTTATAATAAAAGACCTTGAGTTTTGGCACTTCATTCAGTGTTTTAATGAATTCATTTGGTTGGTTTTGGGACTAGACTCACTCACCAAGCTTCTAGAAGAGGCATAGACATATGAGAAGGAGGACACATGTTTCATTTCCTAAAAGTGGTGATCGTAATTTTGGAAGATGGAAAACCTGTAAACCTATCTTTGAAACACATGAAGAGATATGTTATAGCTAGGCCATAACCCTAGCCATATTTTGCATAATTAATTTTTGACAACTATTATGGTACTGTAACAATGAGCATATGGTCTTGATGATGGAAAGAGGATAGATTTTCATCCTTTAAGTGTGCACGTGGAGTGTAGTGAAAGCCTTACATATTTTACCACCACCTTCAATATCCCTCAAAAATATCAAATGAACACTCAAAGATATAGACCCTTAATGACAAGAAATTCCATATTAATTACCATTAAATCCAATCCTTTAAAATATCCCTTAAATTACAGGGTGAATTTTTTTTGTAATTTGGTTTCTATATTAACATTATGCACCCCCACATTCGGGCCATCGATAACGGAGTTGGGAATTATATAGATCGAGCCGAACAAAAAGGAGAACAATTTGCATGTGTTAAGATTTGCGTTGAGGTGGATTTAGAGAAGGGGCTCCCTGCTGAAATCTTTCTTACGACGGGAATTTGGAAACAATGCTAGATCCTATATTACAAATAAATCCCTTTCAAATGTAGGGTTTGTCACGAGTATGGGAATTTCGTCAGGGACTATAAAAGAGCTCAGCCTGAAACTCTGGAAGGGAACCAAGTTGGACAAGGAAATCAATCTGAACAATGGTAGACTCAAAAAAAAGGAGGAAATAATAAAGGGCAAGAAAATAACAAGAAAAACAATGTAGACTAATAATAGGTTATCCTCTTCAGCGAACCCATTTAGGGCTCTCCAGTCCCCACAAGCTTCTCAATTGGAGGCTTAGGATAATCAAGCAGGGAGCATCGAGGAGAATAATGCCGAGGTTTATCTAAGAGAGGGAGAAATTAACGAGGCCATAAGGAGCCATCCCCCTTATGAGCCAGCCTCACTAGAGCCAGTGCATTCCAAACCTGGACAGGGGCCCGATTCTTTGTCAGTTGGCTCAATCGTCATCCCCTGTAAAGGCACAATGTGAGTCCCAGGAGGGCCCAAGGAAACTAATAACCAGCAATATGTCGTAGGCTCAAGGAGGAAGTGAGGAAATCAACAACCAAGAAACATGGAGCAATGTTAAGAAGAAAGGAAAACACTCTAAAAAGGAAATTAGAGAATTATAAGCTGAACAAAATAAGAAGCTTGGGAGCCAACTCTAGATATATGATCTCCTAAAATCCTTTTGGCTCAAAGGTACAACAGGAACAATAGAGGGCAGTCCAAAATCATTATCGAATTCCAATCAATGAAGCTTCTCTCTTCGAATACAAGGGGTATGAGAGGACCCTCTCAATAAAAGTTCTAATCAAAAGGGAATAACCATCAATTTTCTTCTTACAGGAATCGAAGATGGAATAAGAAGATTTAATGAAGGTGTCTAAAACCTTTTGAAAGGACACGGATAGGTCAAAATTCAATTGGAGCCTAAGGCAAATTAGGGATTTTTTGGCATAGTGGACAATTGTCCATGGTCGATAATATCAAATCCCCAAACTGGATTATGGTGGAGTTGGAAAAAAAGGATACAAACGAGAGGTTTAGAGTAATAAATGTCTATGTGCCCTCTTCTTATGTAGAGAAACTAGAATTTTGCGACAAACTCTTGTTCCTCAAGAATAACAATTAGAATCAAAATGAAATAGTGGGTGGAGACTACAACACTACCCTACTATCTTCTGAGTGCAAGGGTGGAAACATAGTCCAGGATCCATTCAGAGAGAATATGGAATACCTCCTCTCTGAGTGGGATCTAGTAGATATTAAGCCTCTTAAAGGTAAGTACACTTGATCAAATATAAGAGTTGGAGAAGGTCACATCGCTGCCTGACTCGATCAATTCCTCATTCAGAGTTCCTGAATTCTTCAGGAACTGGATCCACACTCCTCCATCATGGCCTTAGGAGAGTCAAATCATAGACCAATCTTATTGGTGTTCGAAGATAAAGAGGATTTAGGGCCAATCCCCTTTTGGTACAATCCAGGATGGTTGGCAGAGGAAAAGGTTGGAGAGATGATCTCTCAATCTTGGAGAACAGAATATGTCGGTTTCCTCGCCTTTGTTTGGGAATCTAAAATCAAGTTAGTAAAATAATCTTACGGACATGAGCCAAAGAGGTGCATGTTCCACGTAGGAAGAGAAAGGAAGAATTGGTAAAATAAATGGAGCACCGCCTTAATATAATGGAGAATCATTTGATGGAGGAATGACATATAGAGAAGGAGAAGAGTATCAATAAACAATCTTCCAAGAGAATAGGAAATATGAAGAGTTATGGAGGTTAAAATCCAGAAGCGCCTGGCTGAAATTCGGGGATCAAAACACCTCATTTTTCCATAAATATACTGAAGTTAGGGAGCTTCGTAACAGGGTGAGGGAAATAATTCTAGAAGGTAAACCTCATATCACCAATTTTTCTGAGATTAATGAGGAAGATTTTAATCATGTCCAAACTCTATTCTCTTTGAATGAAGACCTTAATGATGAGAAGGCATAGGAATTTTTTACTCCTTTCTCCTCATAAATCTCAAAATAAGAGAATCATCTCCTCATGCAAGAGATCAAGGAGGATGAGGTTATCGATGCAATATGGTCCATGGATCAAGACAAGGCCCCAAGACCAGATGGTTTCTCTATCAACTTTTATCGTTCCTTTTGGTCTTTGATCAAGAAGGACCTGATTAGAATGCCCAATTAGACTAGGGTTAAAGAGAAGGTTGGAGGGGGGACAAACATTGCCTTCTTAACGCTAATTTTTAAGGAATCAAACATTTCCTCCTTTAATAGGTTTCGTTCCATATCCTTGTGCAACACCTCCAACAAAATCCTGACAAGAATCATTGCGGGGAGATTAAAAATGATCCTTCCAAGATTGATTGCAGAAAATCAAGGCGACTTTCTCAAAAAAAGATACATATTAGACAACGTCATCTTGGTCCAATAAGCGATCTATTTGAGTCAAGAAAGTGAAGAACCAAGTTTTGTTATTAAGATGGATATGATGAATGTGTTCGATTGGGTACGTCATTATTTTCTTTTTCACATCTTGGAAAAACTTGGCTTCAACAAGGATTTTGTAAATTTGATAAATGCATGTATTGGCCATCCTTGGATTAGCCCCTTTTTCAAAGCCTTGAGAAGCCTTTAGAAATGATGTCCTCTCTCTCCGCTACTTTACATCATAGTAGTTGAGAGTCTGATCTTAAATCTTGAAGAAGTCCGAAAGTTTCGGGCCTTGCTAGGTCTCTCCATTGCCCGAAATGTTAAAGATGCCAATCATTCAAAGTTCACGGATGATACCATTCTGTTGGGTGGTGCTTCCAAAATCATAACGTCCATGTTTAAAATTAATTTTTGATAATTATCTGGATCTCTTAGGGGGGTTGGTAAATAAGAGGAAGAATCTTCTTTATGGATGGAAATGTTCAGCTTCTGTGCTCCAGGAAATTGTACCGACCCTAGGGTTCTCCATCCAATAGGAGTGGAGATCATTTACATATATGGGAGTCCCTATCTCATTAGAAAATCCCCACAAGGAAGACTGAGATGAATTTTTGTAAAAAATCAGAAATAAGATCGCAGGGTGGGGATCATTTTGGTTGAATCTTGCTGGCAGGGCAATTCTAATAAAGGTTTTGATTTCCTCCCTTGCAATTTATCTCTGCTCTAGGATTCTAGCTCCAAAAGGGACCTTAAATCAGATCAGTATCATGATCAAGAATTTTTTCTAAAAAGGGTGTTGGCTTGATGGGCCCTGACCCAGGTTTAGCGTTAGTTAGCCAAGCAAATCCTTACACTTCTAACCCTTTCGGCATAAGTCCGCTGAGCGCAGATTGAAGTCTCACCCAAAGCAGTATTGGGGGATGCAGTAACCAAGTTTCCGCACCCTGAGATGGTCGTGATGTTGACTTTATACCTTAAACCCTTCCTTCGTGTAGATCGATAAGCCTTTAGGGCTTATCGATGTACTTTCTCTTCCGTCTCTTAGAACCCTCGCGAAGGTAGACGATCGTCCTTCGTGCAACCCTAAATGATGATTCAAGCCTTTACATGCCTTTGTAAATATGTTACTGTATAAGTTCCCAAATTATCTCAAGTGTTCACCAACTTTATCATACAATTAAGATTGTCTTCACGTAAACATATATTCTTACTTGTGTTCAAATAACAGATAGAAATAGATATATTCACGCATCAAATTAGCATTATAACATAAACCCAGAACTTAACATAACATAATCACATGTGATCCACAGAGGAAAAATACACAGTAATTTTAGAATACTTCTCTTTATTGATGATTCAGATTTTCAATACAGACTCTATCTACCCTGCACACACAACTGCAGGGGTCCGTGCACTCAGCTGCGGATTTCTACCCTAGGCCTTTGCGTACTCAGCTGCAGAGCCTCTTCCTACGCTAAGACTCTCACTTGTAGCTCTTTACAGACTCATCAAGCAATTCTACTTCCCTTTTATTCTTCCCTTAGACTCCTATAAGACCTCCTTTTTATACAATCCCACGGTCCGCGGACCAAGGGCGGAAAAACCTTTTTGACTCTTGATATCTTTGCGCTTCATGACCACAAAATGCGGAGACTTTACATTTCTTTATACAAACTTTGGGCCTTTTGCCCCAAAACTTGGGCTTTTAACACCAAAATTGACCCCCAAGGGACTCGTTCCCAATAGGCCCCCAACACAAACATGGTGACTTGCCCTCGAGTCACTCTGTTGGCGCAGAGATCTTGTCGCGAAGACCTCCTAGCTCAACTTGGATAAATGCTACCACGACGGTGCACTGTGTTGTCGCCTGCTTCATCTCCTTGACCAACTACTTTGTCGCTGGCCATGCGCTATTTGACTTAATCTTCTATTGAGACTCTTGCAGACTAGCTAACTTGCCTTCAATAGTGGCCATGATCAAGTAGGCCTCGTCCAACCAAGGCTTCAAGTGAGACTTCAACATGACTTCCTTGTGCTGAGCTGCATCTACCTGCTCTTTCAATGCCTTGGCCTCCTGTAGCTTAGCTAACCTCTGTGTGATGGCGATAGTGCACGCTGTCGCTTTGACTTCGTCGTAGTGCTATTGTAGCTCTCGCGCTTCTGTTTCCAACCACTGTACAATAGGATCTTCTTGCAGGCAGGTGACTACCTCGAGCGACTGCTCGAAGAGCGTGGTACAGTCCTTCACTACGCTCTCTACTGCTGCTACCACATCTTTCACAGTGGTCTTGCACTACTCTCTGATCTCTAGCGGAGTCGAAGGCTAGGCCTTCAACTGAAAATCTGCAATTTTGAGGTTTAGCTCTAGTTGAACCTTTTCCAATTCAGTTTGTGTGTCGCACACTCCAACAACGAGCTTCCAAACCTCACATCTATTGGCTCAGCCTCAGGAATGCCCAGCTCCGGGACAGTCCTGCACACCTCAGCCGTCACTGTGGTAATGCATTGGTTCTTATCCTTAATGTCTTTTACAAGGTTAAGGGCGCAGTCTCTCTGCACGGTTAGCTGGGTGTTGTTGACCTTCTATTTGCTGATCACTTGCAACGCACGCTATTCACGGGCTCGAAGTTTCGTGATAAAGCCGTCCTACAATAGGTGAAGCGCCTCATTGGGAAGCGCAGCCAGGTTGAGTCCAACTCTCTTAAGGGCGTTGATAATGGGTCTGTCAGCTTCAGTCTCTATTGTCAATGCTCCATCCAGTAGCACTATTGCTCGGGGATCCCTTGCGCGCAACATCCCTGTGGCTTCTGAGGTGCAGGCACCACGCTGGTTGACACCACGCTGCTCTGTATCTATGATACGTGGATCTGTAGCTCACACAGACCCGTTTGTATAGGACCCAACGCTTGCTGCTGTTGCTGCTCGAACTGCTGCAATAGTTTCGTAGTGGCTTCTCGCACTGTATCAGCTATGTCATTTAAGTCCCCCTCTGTTAGGGTGATCGGGTCCAGAAACATCTTGCTAGCCTTGGACTTCTCCACAGCCCTACTTTCTCTGGATCTCTAGTGCGCTTGGTGCAGAACGGAGTCGTCTCCAAGTCTGCTCCTCCCTGCTCCGTTTGATCATCTTCTTCCTTGGTCTCCCGGGAAGGCGACTTCTGACTCCGGTCAGAGCCGCATTCCTCTTTGCCTGCCTTTCCACCCGACTGCTGCGTGGTTGCGCGCTCTAACTTGGCCTTGTCATCAGCATCCTTTTTCCTCTTCATGGCCAGCTATTCCATCTTCAGCTTGGCTTCTTCCTTCTTCCGCTACGCGACGGTCTTACTAGATCCCGCTGTCGAGTTCGTGGCATTGTGCCAATATACCGGCCAGTAGTTGAGGACTGCTGCAATTGCATCATCTGTGGCCAAGTATGGCAGGTTGTGCCATTTCTGCTCAGGGTCCTTTTGCACCCGTATTGAGACATGGTGGAAGTCAGCCTTGAATTCCACGTACTCCTGCAACTTCTCAAAATTTGTAGGTGTCAGCCGTAGCTTGCGATTGATGGCCATATGGATGCTCATCTCCATCAAGATCCAGAAGATCTTGCTGTCCTTTATCCGCTGAGGATCCTTCATTGCCCACAACGAAGCGAACTTCGCTGCCTCTAGTAGGTCCGGCGCGACCGGAGGAAACTGGCTATCTTCAGGTAGCTCCCATGCAACCAGCACTATGGATAACAATAACCATGCATAGTGGAAAGTCTTACTGTGATCTTGTGCCTCGCGACAGTTCACAAGGAACTCACCGTAGAGGTAGTGCACCCAGTTAAATTGAACTCCCTCCGTGCACTGGGCCACCAAAGCTATCACTAGTGCTGACACTTCATCTATGCGACACTTCTGCATGACCTTCCCTACCAATATTTGCGTCGCCACTTTGACCACGGGGTCAGAGATACTCGAAATGGCATATCCGCATAGCTTCTTTACGATCTGAATTTTTCCTTCATCGCCTCGGCAAGCACATGCTCGCCGGCCTTTCTGCCAAACGCCATGGCCATATTTTCTCCTGTGTATGGTAGCCGCGTGATCCTATGGATCAGCATGTCAGTGATGGGTATTGGCTCCTCCAGCCACAGACACCCATCGTGCACCAAGCACATCAGCTACTTGATCACTACCATTGTGATAGGTGCGCGGTTGTAATGCGGCACCCATAGCAGGTTTAGCAAGCCTGCCTTGTCCACGCCTTTCAGCCACTTCCTTGGCTCCAAAGCGGTCACTCCAGTATTTTTGTGGAAGACACGGTGCATAAGTTGGTTTGTCGCTAAATGAGGGAAGCGCTCCGTGTCAACTAAGTCCTAGTCCTCCAACTTCAAAAGGGGGACACGCCCCAAGCGTGGTCCCTCAAAGACAATTTGGTTTGACAGGAGGGGTGTGTGCAGGGTGACCTTACTCTCATCAATATCTTTGGGCACCTTCGTCTTGCCCTTGTGTGGAGGAATGTATTTAGGCAACTTAGAGATGGGGTCCAACCCCTCAATTTCAACGTCCTCCGTTTCCACTGCAATATCCTCATCATCCATGGGGATTTCTTCGGCCTCTTCTTTCGGCTCTAGGTCAATCATTTTGGCCTTTTCTTGCATGGTGGGTTTTCCTGGCTGTGGGTGCTTCCTAGGTGATGCACGCACTGGTGGCTGCATTTTCTGCTTGTCCTTCTTTGGTTTTGGACCCTCCTAGGTCGGTGTAGGCCTTAGCCTGGGTGTCCTGGGGGATTTAGGCACTTATGCCAGTACTTCCGCAGGCGCAACTTCCGAGGCAGCTCCCTGTGCTGCCATAGCTACCTCTGGAACAACTCCCTCGGCTGTCACTGCTTCAGCGCTCATAGCTTCTGCAGGCGTCGACATGATGCTATGCAACAACTCCTGTGTCTCCTTTGGAAACATCTCAAATACTGAACTTGCTATCAAAACTTCAAAGTTTTCACAGTTCATGTGCGCCTGAGAGCTCAACACCTCAATTCTCAAAATGCCAAGTGTTTTCTGCTGGGCAACCCTCTGTAATTTATAGGCATTTTTGAATTCAAATCTGACTATTCCCCCCAAAATCAGTTCATTAATGCGAGATTGGCGGCATATTTTCAAAGATCTGGTCCATAAATTCCGACTTAAATGCGCCCCCTGCTCCATTTGGCCATTTTTTCATCGTCAAATCATGAACAGTGACTTTAATGGTCACTTTCCGGCTATCCTGTGTGGTTTTCCCTTGGTAGCGTAGCTGCTTGCGTGCTTCTGTGGGCTCTGTGACATTTCTTCATTCTGTGCAGTTCCCCAATCACGCAGCTCTCTAACCTGGGCAGTGTAGTTTATAGTCTCGTGCTTCCTTTCAGCTGCCTAGAGCACTAAGATTGTGCTTCCCTCATATAGTCACCTAGCTGGATCACCGGTGTATGGCTTCAATCGACTGCCATTCACCTTCCCTGGGAAGGGTTCTGCATGCTGAACTGCTCCACCATCGGTAATCTCCTTGATGACATATGGCCGTAGCCAGTGCATCCTAAATTTCCTTGGAAATTTATCAAATTTACTGTCATATAACAAGACCAGATCATTTACCTTGAAGGTGTGCAGTTTGATGTGCCGATCGTGGCATGCCTTTTCACGCTTCTTTTTAACTTGTTGATGAAATCTAGCTAGGAATCGATCCACCTCAAGCCCTGCTAGCTGCGCAAGCCTCTCTTCTAGGGCTCCCAATCTGCCATTCCTGTGAGTGCCGCTATGCACAAACTAGCTACAATGTATTCCATTGGCATCACAGCTTCTGTGCCATACACGAGTCTGAAAGGAATTTGCCTAGTCAGCTTCTTGCAAGTCGTTCTGTAGGCTCATAACACTGCGGGTACGTGCACATCCCAGTCATTTCTCAGAGCATTGCAGACCTTCGTCAGCATGCTCTCTATTATCTTATTGAATGCTTCCA